>CM069858.1:173839144-174562269 GCA_036172795.1 Pelodytes ibericus
TTCATGAAACACCCGTTCGCTCATGCGTCTTGCTGGACGCGCGTCTCAGTATCGGGAGATGCTGGGGCTCTCACTCTGAGCCCCAGCCGACGGGATGGCGTCCTCCTGATCCGCGATGGCGGCGGATCAGGAGGGGAACTGAGGTAAGTGACAGCAGCAGCTCAAAACTCTACCAGCACCAGGGTGCCACCACCATTTGAGATACTGTGAAGAGAGCAAGCCTAAGAGACTCTGCCCCCTTCCTCTTTCAACCAGGAGGTGAGGTCACACCAACAAACACTAGGAAATGCCCCCTGCTGTTTGTAACTCATTCGCACTAGTGTAACTGGAGGCCAGGGTCTGCAACTGTGTGGTCCCAGCATGGAGGGAAGTGGAAACAGAGCATGCTAACCTAGGTGACCCGCTGTCTCATGCAAAAGCAGACCTTGGGGCCTGACATACTACCTGCAACTTATAACATGAATAAATAATTACCGTTCTCTTGTGATCTCAAGTCCTGCATGATAATAACTATGCAAAGTACTTATCTTGTTCACATGTATTTACTAATAACAACTGAATACCTATCTTGCTGCACTGTATACTGGAATATGAATGCTCATAATTAGAAAAAGTCCAATATCTTGGACATTTTTTTTTCATCATTTATACCTTTATTAGTAAATGTTCAACTATTGTGTCCTCCAAAGAGTAAGAAACAAATAATTAAATCCTTTGTTTGATTCGAGAAGTGACATTTGCACAGCAGAGTTTACATGTGAAGTGATGAACAGGTCTCTAAATGCTGACACAGTGACATGATAGATAGATATATATATATATTCTACATTCCCAGTTTATCCTTTTATTACTGGAATACATCAGCTAAATCCTTGCTGAAAAACCGGAGTATAGTCTGCAAGTTATATCAAATTGGAATCCATAAAGTCTGGTTTTGATATGGCAAATTAGTTGCAAACCTAGGACTAATATGTATTATTTTTTTTTTTTTTCCTTGCACTCAGACACTTCCTCACGCCTTTAGTTTGGATATTTTGTAAAGAAAATATCTTTGTGTGCTTACAGGTCATCCTCGTGCTTTTTACCACTTATATTCTTTACCCTACCTACCCGCCTACCCCATTTATTATGGAGGCAAGGCAGGAGGTCATTAAATTACTATTCGTGTTTATATTTACATTGGGGAATACAAAATAAATAATCAAACAAAACTAATGAACTTTCTTCGTTCTAGTTGTCCTAAACATACAATGGATTTGAGGATCTATTCCCATCATCTGTCTGGGTCTGGTGCACTAACTGCTTCTGGGGGGGGGGGGGGGGAGAAGAGGGCCCGGGTCCCCACTCACCCCACCGGAATTTTCTGTTTTTATCCTATTCAGCACTTATCTAGCTCGTCCCCTTCCAATTTCATAATCCATTTTTCCCAGTGAGTAACATCCTCTCTTCTTCCTTTTATCTGCTGGGTAATGTCCCTCTCCCTTTTGCATTGATATATGAGTTGATTTTTGACCTCACCCCATGTGATTGTAGAGGATGACTTCCAATTTCTAGCTATCAAAAGTTTGGTTGTCACTAATAGATGCGTAATGAAACATGGCATTTTTATCTCGGGAGTATTTATATGTAACAGGGCCTGTGCTGGTGCTAACATCCATCTTCCCCCATACAGCCCTTCTAATATTTTAGATATTTTCCTCCATAACCACTGTATAAGGGGGCATTGCCACCAAATGTGTAGCAAGCTTCCCTTATCTGATCCGCACCTCCAGCATAGCTCTATATTTTTATCCGCTCTGGGGAACATTTTGAAGATTCTACTTGGTGTCAGGTACCATCTGTTCATTATCTTATATTGTACTTCAATTAAGTTCAGACAATGCACCGACTTGTATATACTAGTTAAAGCTTTATTCCAATCTTTTGTCTCTATCTTTATGGATAAATCCTTCTCCCATTTTTTTTATAGCTGTTGGGGGGGGTCTCGGGAGGACTTCTCTCACTATTTCAATTACAGTCATGAATATTTTCTGTCGATGTGTTTTCTGGAGGCTGTCTATGACTAGCCCTATTGCCTTCGATGTTGGTTCCTCTATTATCATTTGATCAACCAAACTTTTTACCCGTAGATATTTGAAGCAATCCTTGGCTGGAATTCCATAGTCTTCCCTTAACTTCGAAAATGGCTTCATCTTTGCATTTTCTCTCAGGTCCTCCACCTGTCTTATTCCCCTCCTCATCCATCCCGTCAGGTCTAAATTATCGGTATTATCCTCAATTATCATCAGTGGTAGAGGAGGTAAGATTTTGTCTTGTAGGCCCATTTTCTTTTTTACTATTTGCCAGTTATCTACAATATCCTTTAAAGGAGAACTTTTTACATTCCCCCTAATACTCCCCCATCGCTCCCCTTTTATCCAAAAGAGTGACGCTAGGTTTTTTAACCCTTTCCAGTTACCTGCCTCTAGTTTATACCATTCTTGTTGTACCGAACTTGGTTTCATTGTCACTAGTGCTTGGGCCAAAGTTGCTGCTATTGAGTATATTCTAACGCTAGGGATTCCCAATCCTCCCTCACTCCTCTTCCCATACAATGTTTGCATTCTTATCCTTGGTTTTTTATCTGCCCAAATAAATGTATTTAGCATTGACTGGATCAGGTCTACCCATAGCTTAGGTACTGCATATGGAATCATCCTCAGTATATATGTAAATTTGGGAATTACATATGAACAGACAGTATTTATCCTCCCTAACCATGAAACGTAGAGCCGCCTCCATTTCTTGAGGCTCACTCCCGTTTCCCTGATCAACGGCATCAAGTTTATTTCCAACCAGCTGGAGGGTCTTGTATTGATTTTTACCCCCAGATATACAATGTACTGCTCAACCCATCTAAAGCCGTACCTTGCTATCTTTTCTCTGCTTATTTTGCTTAAATTAGAGCCCATTATTTCTGAATTCATTATATTAAGTTTATAGTTAGAAAGGGAGCTATATTCCTCTATCAATTTCATTGTCGCCCCAAGTGATTCAACCGGTTTTTCCAGCGTTATCAGCACATCGTCGGCATACAGTTTTATCTTATTTGCCCCTCCCTCTCCCCCCCCCCCATATTCCCCTGTCCTCTCTTATATCTCTCGCCAATGGCTCCAGTGTGAGGATATATAGAAGGTGGGAGAGGGGACATCCCTGGCGCGTTCCGTTTGAGAGTCTAAACCAATCTGATCTCACTCCTGGGCCCACCACCCGACCCTCTGGCCTTGTATATAGAGCCATTATTGCCCGCTGTATCTCCCCCTCCAGTCCAAAGGCCTCCAATGCCCTGCCCATAAATCCCCAGCTGACCCTGTCGAACGCCTTTTCTGCGTCCAGTGACAGTGTCAGCTGGGGAGCCCCCCTGGCATTCACCTCCTCCAACTGATCTGCCAGTGCCCTAATGTGATCCCCCGATGATCTTCCTGGTACGAACCCCACCTGGTTCGGGTGTACCAGCCCCGAAATTACCTCCTTCACTCTGTCAGCCACTATACCCGAGTAGATCTTAATGTCCGTATTTAACAGGGAGATGGGGCGGTAGCTTGTAACCTCCTCCGGATTTTTCCCTTCTTTAAGCAAGGGAACGATATTGCCCCTCAACATCTCAGTTGGTATTATTCCCTTTGTCATAAAGTCATTAAATAGCTTTGTCAGTCTTACTGCTAACATCGGGGCCATTATTTTATAGAACCTAGCATCGAAACCGTCCGGGCCAGGGGCCTTGCCTGATTTTATAGTTTTTATTCTGTTTCTTACTTCCTCCAGTGTTATAGCCCTGTTTATAGTCTCCAATTTCTCTGGTTTTAATCTAGGGAACGTCCGAGCTTCAAAGTATTCCTCTTGTTTTAGGACATTACTCCCCTTCTTCTTTTGGATATTATATAGTGCCTGGTAAGAGTCGTTAAATGCTTGTCCTATTTCAGCAGGGGACATTAGAATTTTACCCTTATCCACCAGTTTCACAATTTTATTAGCCATTCTTTTTTGCTTGAGTTGGTTTGATAACAATTTATCGGCTCTATTACCTTTGTAATACCACCTAGTCTTTAGGTGGTTTAGAGTTTGCAGGGCCCTCTCGTTTAGTACCTTATTTATCCTATCCTTTATATCTGAAATGGATTGTGTTGTTAATTGCGAGGGTGCTTGTTTATTTTGCCGGCTAAGCTGGGACAACTCTATATACATTTCTGATAGCCTATTTTCTCCTAACTTTTTCGCTTTCGCTCCCATTTGGATCAAGGTACCACGGATCACGGCCTTATATGTGCACCATAAAGTGGCTGATGTGACCTGCTCAACATCGTTTTCTTTGAAATAATGTTCAGTTACTGATTTTACGTGATCTAAATCCTCTTTATTTTTCATCAGTCTCCAATCTGCTCTTATTTTTTGGAAATCTTCTTTTAGATCGGTTACTACCATATCATGGTCTGACCATGTTATTTCCTGTATTCCTATTTTTTTAACTTGATCCAACAAAGAGAAATCCCCGATAACCATATCAATACGTGAGTATGTACCGTGGGATTTAGAAAAACATGTGTAATCCCTTTCATCCGTATGCATAACTCGCCAGATATCGTACAATGAATGCTTATTTAGGAGGTTTTGGAAACTACTCGCCTGTGATCTTGTATTTCTGTTATTGGTACTCCCTAGAGGGCTCTTCCTGTCCCAATCCGCATCTAGTATACAATTGAAATCGCCCATCCATACCAATGCTCCCTGCTTATATTTCAATACCTTATTCAACAATTTTACTAAAACCGCTACTGGAGAAACATTTGGGGCATATACATTTACCAAGGTTAACAGCTTGCCATTGAATTCTCCTACCACAATTAGAAATCTGCCCTCCTTATCTTCTTCCATATATTTTATTTTTAAATCAACTGTTCTGGCAACCAGAATCGCCACCCCCCTTTTTTTTATGTTCTAGGGAAGCCTCTAGCAGAATTGGGTATTTCTTTGATTTTAACCTATCCGTCCCCCCTTTTTTCCAATGTGACTCCTGTACTGAACATATATCAATGCGATTCTTATTTAAGTACTGCAGAAAAATGGTCTTTTTGTGGGGCGAGTTTAGGCCCTGTACATTTATGGAGCCCAATCTCATCATCTATAGTTCTCTCTCTCCCTCTCCTCCCACTTCCTTTCCCATCTCCCTCCCCCCCGACCAGACGTTACCAGCTTTGTCCCCAAATCCATATGTAGAGACAGACACAACAACAAATAACAATTATATGTACGGCACCCCTTTTGGGATGTCGACATGTATCTGCCCTTGGGTTCCCTCCCTCCTGGGCAGAATTTATTTGCCATTCTGCATGAATGGCTCCCTGAGCAGGATTGGTTTCAGCAGACCTCTTCTTTTATCATCATTGCAGTAGGGACCTCTTCCACCTCTCCCAAAAAGCTGGTCGTGGGAAGAAAAAAAAAAAATTCTTATGGCCTCCTTGTGCCCCTCTCCATCCCCCGGGGATATTCCTTATATTTATAAGTGTAATGTTGAGCAAACAGCACCGAAAGAAAAGAAAAAAAATAAAATAAAATAAAAAAAGGAGGGGGGGAGGAGGGTGGGAAAAATAGGGAAGAAAAGTGCTAGATAGTGATATTATATTGGATATTAACTTATTAGTGAAAGTCTGTGACTGTTAACATTAGTGTTCGTGAAGATATTGATAGGGCGAAATCTTGTGCAAAAGACTAGGAGTGAGGATATGGGGAAGGGAAGGGGGAGCTTAGTGTTATGTGTTGGCTTAATAGTGAAAAGGTAGATTCTAAGAACCTATGTGTTAGTTGAGGGACTAAGAGAGGAGAGAAGTGTCATAATGATATGCAATAGAGAGATGGAAAAAGGTGACAGGTAGGGGAGGGGTTGATGGAGGGGAGGAGAAAGAGAGAGAAAAAAAAAAGGGGTTGTCTATATAATTATGGGGGATAATGTGAAAGGAAGTGTATGGTGCAATATAGGGAGGAGGGATAAAGTGACGGGTAAGGGAAGGCCTAATAGTGAGAAGTAGAGAGAAGAAAAAAAAAAAAAGGGGATAAAAACACAACAAAACGGCTGGTGGGGGGGACAGAAGTGAAATAGTGAGATGTTGAAGGAACAGCAGTGAGATAGAGTAGGTAAGGACTAGTGAGGAGTGCAGTGTGTAATGGGTGTTAAAGGGGGAATTGTCCATGGTGTGGATGTAACAGGGAGGTGAAAGCAGTTTGGAGGATATTGATGGACGACCAGGGGTAGGAATTGAGATAGGCAGTTGGAGGAATCCCAAGCATATGCCTAAGTGAGGGAAGGGGTGCTTGACCCACCTGTATTCTCCCAGAAATTACATTCTTGTTTTGTCTTTTAAATTGGTGGCTCAATTCCCTTCCCTCTCCTAAGAGGATAGAAAAAAATATATATATATATTGAGGGGGAGAGAGGAAGAGGTCCCCACTTCTACAAAATGCAACCTCAGAGTCTTCATATCCCAGCCTCTCTAAGAGTGCCTATATTTTCGCTTAATGTAGACCCTTTTCTTTGAGCCATTTTTCCAGTTTTTCTGGAGCATCAAATGACCATGAATTTGATTCAAAGGTTAATATGATTCTTAGAGGTGATGCCCATCTATATCTTATTGCATGGTTTCTCAACACTATCGTGGCCTGTGCAAATTTGCGTCTTCTTGTTCTGGTATGGAAGGACAGATCCGGGAAGATTTTAATATCTTGATACAATTCCCCTGGATTCATTTCCCTGCGTGCCGTTATAATTTTCTGTTTTATTCTATATGTTGTGCAACAGATAATTATATCCCTAGGTACATCTATGGGCAAATTTGGCGATTTGAAGGTTCTGTGACAGCGTTCCCATATCTGGTCTGGGCTCTGTCCTTCCTGTGTTACTCCCAGCGCTAAGAGGTATCCGCATAAAAAGTCCTCTATCTGATCTTCCCTAATTTGTTCTGATATGCCTCTGAATCTTAGATTGTTACGCCTGGAGCAATCCTCCAGGTTTCCTAATTTCTGCTCTAGCAGCTCCATCTTGACAATATATTGGTCAGACCTTTTCTTCATTTATTTTAACTCTAGTTCCTATTTTTATTAGATCTTCCCTCAGCTCCTGTGTGTTCTTTTGTATCTCATGTTTAATTTTTTCGAACTGGTTGTCTAGAGCTAGGGATAATTGATCTTGTATCAGGGTACTCAGGGTACTCTCCCCTAAACTTAATGGCAATTTAGAGTGGGTATCCATATCCTGCAATGGAGGTGCCTCTTCACCTGGATCGCTACTTATTTCTTCTTGCTCCTGCCTAAGAACTTGAGGCGAAAAAAAGGATAGCCTCTTTTCCATTTTTGCTTCTTTTTAGTGGTCTGTTTATTTCCTTCTTCTCCCTTATTAAACCGGGACATTAGGTGGGGGGGGGGGGGGGGGGTAATCACTCTGTTACAGACAATCAGGAGGCTGTTTTCTCCTCTTTTGTCTTTAAATTGTCTCAAAGGTCCAGTGTTTTCCTTTTTACTTTGGGGCTGTCGTGGGGCAGTGTCCCTTTTCTTTTCTTTTTCCCTCTTTCTCTTTTATATTTGCGGGTAGTTCCCTACCTCCCTCTCAGTTTATTGGGACTCCCTCTCAGTTTATTGGGACTGGTGCTACCTCTCACTTCTACCACCTGCCAAAGGCAGTTTAGGTGTTACCTCAATTGAGGGGAATCCTACTACTTTATTTTATTACACCTCCTTCAGTAACTGAGATAAAAATGGGGAGGGGGGAAACAGAGCCCTGCTCAGCTTCCCTTCTCAGGCTGGGCTCAACAAGTGTTTAATGGGAGGTATTTCTCTAAGTCTCCTTTTGTGGGTGCTGTGTTCAATACAGTCCATTTGGCATAACACCCATGCATACATACACAGTCTCCCCAGCGTTCAGGGAGGGGGTTAGGTCTGAAAGAGAGGCTAGGGAAAGCACAAGCGGCTTAACAGAACTATACACCACTTATCTGTAAGCGTGTCTTCTTTGCTCCACTGTCTTCCGGTGTATAATACAACTCCCTCCTGCCGCTGCTAATACTCCAGCCGAGTTCGCAATTTTTCTTTTTTCTTCCTTTGTCCTCGTATCCTTCCAGCTCCGTACTGGGACTCTCGAGGTGCGTCTACCACTTGCTGCCGGACACCATCCGCTCAGGTACGCCGCGTGCGTGAGCCGTCCTCACGTCATCGCTCCACCCGCTCCGTCCTAGGACTAATATGTTTTAAAGTTGTCAAGGCAAGTACATTCCAAGAGATCATGTCATGTATTATTTAGAACCTAACTAGTTGAAGTATTGCATTAGGGCTTTTCCAAAACTGTGCACGGCGGCCCATTGGAGCACCATAGCTGGCTTCTGTCGGATATTAATAACCATACAAATATGCATACAGGTTATTAATTATGAATCATTAAAAATATGAAAAGTGTATGATTCATATATATATATGTGCTATTAAAATATTCATATTCCTGAGTTCTCCCCAGAAGGAGAGAGACTCAGCCCTTTTCTAAAACATTCCCATCTCTCACCCCACTATTGGCAGCTCCTCCAAAATCAGCCTCCCCTCAGGTCTTTTCAGGTATGTCAGCCCCCCTCTACACCTCCATTATCAACTTATCAACCAAACCTTATCTCAGATCCACACCCTCTTCTCTGTAACTTCTAGCCAATTAAAAAATGAATGGGTGTGTTTAATTTAAATGAGATGATGTCATGATTTAAAGCTATACCTGGATTGTGAGTATAATGTGAGAAAATATATATGTTGAAATATATAGAAGTGTTCATTTAATTTCAAATTAGAGTAAATATTCTTATCATTCCACATTAGATTAAAACTCATAATAAAATTTATACCACACTAATAAAACAATAAAAACAATATTCTAATTAATATGTAGGATTAATTATACTTTACATATTTATGAGTGAAAGTGTGATATAATTATATATTTTAATGGGTGATTTGAATTTATAATAGCCCTTATTAGATTCTTCAAATGTAAGATTCAATTAATCTCAGTGTGTCTGTGTCTGTCAGTGTCTGCCAGTTTGGGTGGGCTAGCAAGTTGAAGAGAAACCCCCCTTCTCCTCTTGTATGTATATAGACACAGCTGTGTCTGCATGAATACAATGAGATGTGACTTATAGTCATAAACCTTCCACTAACAATGGTCACCTTAACTGTCTACCTACTTATCAGTAAAATATTTGGTTTCAGATAACAGGGTTAGGAATGTGGAATGTGGAAAACAAAAAAATTGGTTATTTTATCCTCAGTGTAACCATGCACCCTTTTGCAGGCTTATCCAGGCTGTATCCAGGCTTTTCTGTATTTCTGTATCCTTCCTATATCCTTTGCTTTCTTATTAGTTATGCTTATTCCTGCCTTGCCTTGTATTCCTGCCTTGCCCAGTATTCCCGCCTTGCCCAGTATTCCTGCCTTGCCCAGTATTCCTGCTTTGCCCAGTATTCCTGTCCTGCCCTGTATACCTGTCCTGAGTCCCATCCAGTGGGATGTCCTGTCCCTTTAAATGCCCTGTATACCTTTCCTGCCCTGTATTCCTCTCTGCCTGTCCTTATGTTTCATTTCAGGTTTTCTCTCTATCCCTCTGCTCTGTCAGTTTTCTATTTAAACCACACCCGTTGCTTTTCAGTCCTTTCAAGCAGTCTACAGGTATTTTCTCTGTGTTTAAGTTTAATGTCATTTATGTGTCTTAGAGTCTATTTATGTTTTGCTGTATTATGTTTTAGTTAGGGACTTGCCTAATGTGGGGTACCTTGATGTGGTTGGCAAGCTAACATCTAAATTGGCCAATTTGTTTGAACCAAACCCCCACCTTTCCCATCTTTAGTGTTAGGCTAGTTCCTGTATTTATGTTTGTTCCTTTGTATGTGCCTTTTGTGTTCCTTAACCCCATGCCTTGTATCGCTTAACCTTAGTTTGGTTTCTGCTTTCTTGCTTATGTTTACCCTCTGTCCTGTAGCCCTGTATTCTGTATTTTAGTTCTGCTATCCCTCAGTCACTTTTCTGTTTTAGCTCGGTTAATTTCCTCTCTAGCCCTGGGACCTGGATACAGCAGCTGCTCCACAGGGCCTGGTTGTGGCTGCAAAAACTTGGGGTCCCAAACCCCCAAGAGATTGCTGTTACCCGGCACCATGTCCTGTGTCTTCACCCTGCACTGTAGCTCCTGATCTCGGGCGCTCAGGGTCCCTTTACCATCCCGGACCCTGTGCGTTACACTCAGGGACACAGAATAAGATTTGAACACACAGAAGGATGTCCAAAAACTGACACAAAATGGAGGCTGCTGGCATCCATCTTGTTATCCTTTGCTTCTGCTTTATTCATATGTACCAGTCTCCAGATTACTTTTCAATACCTCTGACACTTCCAAGGGCACCACGGCATACTATGATGGGGGCAGGGGGAGGTAGAATGATATGCACCATTGCCAGCATGCAGGGGGTGCCACTGACGGGTGGTGCATTAGGGTGAACTCCAATCCAGTCACTCTTAGACACCAATCTTAAAGAGCTCCAATAGCACTGTACACAGCTAAGACATCTGACACTGCTCTGTGCAAACATTTCCTCCCAGCAATGTGGAATACTGGAGGGTGTGGCTTGGGAGACATTTGAGCAGTTATAGTATTTGTGTTTCGGTGTCCTGAACAATGGAAAATGAAAATCAGAAATCGCCTATGTGAATATTAGCCTCTCACTGGAGAATATTGTGTCTAACAAGGTTAGATGCGTTGTCACATTTTCGAAAACCAAGTATTTCAAGATTCAAACCTGTATTGAAAAGGTTCATGGCAGCGCTGAAACCTTTTCAATACAGGCAGCACTGTTCCCTGGTGTCTTGTGGCAGCAAGCATGGTGTCTGTTCGCTGAAGAGGCGCACAGACAACCTACCATGCTGCCTTTTGGGCTTCCTGTGCAGTTTGACTGGTGAGTGCTGATAGCTCACATGTCTCAGCGCGAGTCTGACATCAGAGCACTGGTTCACGTGATCTGTCAGCACTCAGTAGTCGAACCACGCGGTGACCACTACAGGCAGCATGGGATTAAGATATTATGATCTCCCATTATCTCTGCAAGCAAGAAATTTTTTTGTTAAAGTGGCAGCATTTTTGTCGCCCTTCCCCAGGCTGACAAGATAAGTACCACCCTAGGCACTTGCCTTGTCTACCTCCTGCTAAATACAGCATCGCACTACTTAGAACATTATAGTCCTGTGACACACAGCATGTGTCTATGCCACTGATGTTGAATTGCAGCTCCCTCACTAGTTATAACTGTTGAGGTGCAAACTAGCTATCACATATTGGCGTGAATTTAAAGGAACAGTAATGTTTTACAATAAATAGCTGTTATCTGAAATGTCATAATGTCAGAAGTTCAAATATGTATGTGAAATTTCTGGGATTTACCTGCAATTAGATTAACTCCTGAACTTTAGCGTAATCATGGATTGAGAAACAAAATGACTGACATTTAAAATCAAAGCTGACGGTGGCGTACTGAGACAATCAAAAAAAAAAATCATGGCAGTGACCAGGGTCAGATTAAGATATTGTAGGCCCCTGGGCTGCAGGTATTGTGAGGCTCCCAGTAAATATAAGATGACCTTACATGAATTAATAATTGACATGTAAACTGTTTTTTTCATATTTAATAAAACCTATGATTGAGAAAATGCATTTATTGTTTTCATTTTATTTTCTCCTCAGACTTGCCATTCTGCTCCGATATTTGGCAATCTTGCCCCACAGACTTGACAATGCATCCCAAAACTTGCCACTCTGCCCCTCCGACCTGTCAATCTGCACCTCAGACTTTTTAATGCACCCCCACACCTGACATTCTACAACCAGACTTGCCAATGTATTCCCACAGCCAGGTTGCCCATTAATATGCCACTATTTGCCCATTAATATGCCACAGCCAATTTGCACATTAGTATGCCACTGTTAGTCTGCCCATTAATATGTCTCTATTAGTATCCCCATTAATATGTCACTATTAGTATGCCCAGTACACTCCCCAGTACTCACCTTCCTGATGCTCTGTCTCCAGCCATCTCCTGCGGCCCCCGCTAATCTCATCATATGACCCACATTGATCACGTGACCTGCCGCTTTGAGAGCAATGGGGAGCATGAGACAGGCAGCATGGAGACTTGTCTGTGCGCCTGGGCAGCACACAGACTCCATGCAGCCTACTAGCCAACAGGGAGCTGGCGAGGTGAGATCTTCCGATCTGCCCAGCCAGTGACTCTGAGGCAATATGTTTTTTTTCTATCCATCAGCCGGATTAAGGCATGGGCCTCAAGGCCCCTATTTTGCCGAGGCCACTGGGCTTCAGCCCTTTAAACCCATACCTTAATCCAGCCCTGGCAGTGACCAGAACAGGCACAGATTAAACTAAACAAATGCAATCCCCCTTGTGTCATAAAATGCAGACTTCAAAATGTTTATATATAATCTCTAGTGTCTCACTGATCTATTATTTGTATTTTTTGAAATTTCTCTTATTTTCTAGTATGTCCTGGGTCAATGAGTATAGCATTGTTGCAAAAGGTTACAAAATAATATTAAAAATACAAAATAATATTAAAATACAAATAAACAAATTTAACACAGAACACGAACAAGAAATATTATCAACCATCATTACAGGAGCATTCTCTACTGAGATATATTGACAGGGATTTATTACGAGATTTTAGACTGGGGGAATATTTGAGGTGTCTGTGAGGTAATTTGTGGTGCTTTGCAGGGGAATTAGGATCAAACCACTTTCTTTTTGTATTGTGGTATAGTAAATGAAGTGCTGGTACTGGATCGGAGGATTTGGGAGGAGGGAACAGCTGGGAAGAGCTTTCTACTCGGGTAGGGTGGGAGCTTCCCAAAAAAATCTCTTAAACACAATGCTGGAAAGTAAAGGGTGGCCTGAATTCCAAAGGTAGCCAGTTTTGCTCTTTAATGTTTCACAATGGTGGTTCATATTATTACATTTAAACAATATCGTAAGTTTATTAAGGTGGGTTTGTAGTGCAGGTCATTAGTTAGCAATCAGGCATTTTTTTTACATCTATAGGGTGTTGCAGGATTTGGGTGTCCATTATTACAGTGGTGGGTTGGGAGTGGATTGTGTGGTTTGTATGTTACTTATGATTTTCCCAAAATTTGGTCATACATTTCAATACATTTCTTATTAGATATATTAGTCATTTACCTTTGTGGCGTACAACATAAGGGAATGTGCACTTCAACTGCAACTTAAACTGTTTTATAGTCAAGACACCGTTCAGAAATCATCAGGAAACAGAACATGCTGCAATTCAACTGAATTTCTTCAAGAGTCTATCCTTGTGCAAGGATCAAACACTTAGCTTCTTCCTTCCCCTATTAGCTCGCTCTTTGGTCTTACCACTACCTTTATGTTATCCTTACGTTCCCCCACAATATTTCCCTTTTCCATTTCTCTCTAGCTGCATTGTCATGTTCCACCTTGTCTTCTTTCTGCTCATGTCTGTACCTCTAACCTCAGTCATTCCAAAACCAATGTCCTCCTACTCCTCCATCATACTTCTTTCCTGGATAAGTCTTCTAAGTGTCTCCTCCCCAAGTCCTCCTTCCCTGCTATTAGATTTGTATTCCTCATCACTACCAGTCTCTGGGCCAGGCACTACATCCTTAACTGCAGCCCCCCCACGTCTGATACATTGCATTTCCCATAATACTCTGTTAGCTGGGTGGTGGATAGGATAACATGGGAGTCCACCAACAATTAGAGGGCTGCTGCATCACACTCATACTTTATGGCAATGGCAGTGGTTTGAACCAAGGAAATGCCAACATGACAGATCAGGAGCAATGCTGTATTTCATACAGAGTGCTAACATCAGCACAGTGGCGTAGCGTGGGGGGTGCAGGGGGGGCCGGCCGCACCGGGCGCAATATCTGGGGGGGCGCACTAGCCCTATGCGGCCGCGTGGCCGCCAGGGCCTTCTTTAATGCGGGGCAAACGGGGCAGCTGCCCTGGGCCCATTTACTCCTGGGGGGCCCCAAGGCAGCTGTCCCGTGGGCCCCCAGCCCCTGCTGCCGCGTTCACAGCGCATTGCGCGGCATATGGATGCGACTGCCGGAAAAAAAAAAAAAAACTGACGCCGGATGTGGCGTCGCGTCACATCCGGTGTCTGCTTCCCTCCTCCATGCAAGAGGGAAGACTGCACGGAGGAGACATCCGGCGGGGGACACGGAGCCGCTTCATGTAAGTACGGGGGGGGGGGGGCTGGCTGGCACAATATTCCTGGTATCTGACTGGCACTATATTACTGGGCATCTGATTGGCACAATATTACTGGGTATCTGATTGGCACAATATTACTGGGTATCTGATTGGCACTATATTACTGGGTATCTGATTGGCACAATATTACTGGGTATCTGATTGGCACTATATTACTGGGTATCTGATTGGCACAATATTACTGGGTATCTGATTGGCACTATATTACTGGGTATCTGAATGGCACTATATTACTGGGTATCTGATTGGCACAATATTACTGGGCATCTGATTGGCACAATATTACTGGGTATCTGATTGGCACAATATTACTGGGTATCTGATTGGCACTATATTACTGGGTATCTGATTGGCACTATATTACTGGGTATCTGAATGGCACTATATTACTGGGTATCTGATTGGCACAATATTACTGGGCATCTGATTGGCACTATATTACTTGGCATCTGATTGGCACTATATTACTGGGCATCTGATTGGCACTATATTACTGGGTATCTGGCACTATATTACTGGGTATCTGATTGGCACTATATTACTTGGCATCTGATTGGCACTATATTACTGGGCATCTGATTGGCACTATATTACTGGGTATCTGATTGGCACTATATTACTTGGCATCTGATTGGCACTATATTACTGGGCATCTGACTGGCACTATATTACTGGGCATCTGGCTGGCACAATAATACTGGGCATCTGACTGGCACAATAATACTGGGCATCTGACTGGCACTATATTACTGGGCATCTGGCTGGCACAATAATACTGGGCATCTGACTGGCACAATAATACTGGGCATCTGACTGGCACTATATTACTGGGCATCTGGCTGGCACAATAATACTGGGCATCTGGCTGGCATAATATTACAGGCATCTGGCTGGCACTATATTACTGGGCTCTGACTGGCACAATATTACAGGCATCTGACTGGCATAATATTACAGGCATCTGACTGGCACAATATTACAGGCCTCTGACTGGCACAATATTCCTGGCCTCTGACTGGCACACTATTACAAGCATCTGACTGGCATAATATTACAGGCATCTGACTGGCATAATATTACAGGCATCTGACTGGCACAATATTACAGGCATCTGACTGGCACAATATTCCTGGCCTCTGACTGCACACTATTACAGGCATCTGACTGGCATAATATTACAGGCATCTGACAGGCACCATATTCCTGGGCTCTGACAGGCACAATATTCCTGGGCTCTGACAGGCACAATATTCCTGGTATCTGACTGGCACAATATTATTGGTATCTGACTGGCACAATATTACTGGTATCTGACTGGCACAATATTACTGGTATCTGACTGGCACATTATTACTGGGCTCTGACTGGCACAATATTGCAGGCATCTGACTGGCACAATATTACTAGGCTCTGACTGGCACAATATTACTGGGCTCTGACTGGCACAATATTACTGGCATCCGAAAGTTACAATATTACTGGCATCTGAATGGCACAACAATTATGGCATATGTGTGTGTGTGTGGGGGGGGGGGGGGGGTAACATTAGAGGTACAGGATTGAGGAAGTTGGCTCCATCTAGCCCAGTCTTGGATCATCTGCAGGGTATGGTTCCATTTTGATGTTTAGTTTTTGTTCTTGATATTGTTTGTCGTTTACGATGGTTGTGAGACGACATATAATAGCATGGCCCATGCTAGGTTACTACATGTGTATATTTGTATTCATAGACCTGCTGAAAATGTGGAGAATGTGTGTAATGCATGTTCGCACTCAATAAAGTGTTGGAAAATAAACTTGTATTTAGATGCATTTTACTTTAATTACATAAGTATTTTCATAACAAACAATACATGTGCTTGGGGGGTAAGGGTTTCTTTAACTAATCTAGTAGAAGAGACTCGAGTGCTAAAATCCACGGGTTAGGGGGCGCAAATGACTTGCCTTGCCCCGGGTGCTGACAACCCACGCTACGCCACTGCATCAGCACAATCTCAGTAGGTCCTCCTCATTAGGAATTGAGGGAAATAATCTGGCTCCCCCTCACAACATCACTCCTTACTGTACCCTGCAATGTCCTGACTGTACCCCGTGATGGATCTTTGAACTGGAGACCTGACTTTATCCCTTGGTGGCAGAATTGCTGCATGCTGTCAATGGAACATCATCACTAATACATGCCCATAGGAGTATGTGCATAAAGACACTTTAGAAATCAAACTGACAGTCAGCCATTATAACTCCCCACATTGCCTGACTGCCAGATCTGACTCTTAATGTTGGTAGTAATTTTCTTTTAGGTGCAAGACCTTATAACACTGAAAAACATGAAATAATAAACAATGATTTTTTTGCCATTTTGAGTTGTTTGTTTTTTTTACTCAGTAAGTATTCCAGACATTTTTCTGCAGCATCTCTCGACTTTCAGCAAGATGAGCAACCTTTTGTGGTCATTGCGTACAGCATTATTAATTAGCTTTCTTGTTATTTTATTTTTATTCTTTTTGCTCTGATATGGTTTACAGTTGACATGGAAGTTTCAAGTGCAAGAAAAGATAGGACAGACAATTCATTTACAACTTACCAGAAAGCCGAGATCCTAAATGAATCTCTCGAGGCTGTTTTTCAACTAACAGTTTATGTTTCCCAAGGAAGGGTCTGAAAGCCATTTCCACAGGGAGATGTTTTGCTGCGGTTGGGTCATCGGCTAATAGAGATCTCAATGAAGGCTGCACATCTTCAAGTGAATAAGAAAAGAAATCGTTAGCTACCGGATCTTTTTACTATCAAGTAAATAAATTGCATTCCGTATTTGTGGCAGATGTTAAATTGTGTTCTTTTCAAAGCTTGAATATACTTCTGGAGTCTACTTTCCTATTTCTGAAAACATCCAATGTTGGTTCAGTTCAGAGCAAAAAAATTAAAATAAATGCTGAAATAAAAACTGATGCTCTGGTGAGAAATGTATATACCAAATAAATAACGTGCAGACATATTTTAAGACTCGTGTAAGCCACCATTTCACATGTACAAGCAAATGGACAATATTTCTAACTAGGAGGGGCGTGTACTAAAAACCACAAATATATTTTATGTGCAAAACAATAGTTGTGCTTTGCTCCTTTTGCAGCGTACTAAACAATTAACACTGAAATAATAAATACGAGCAAATTGCGAATAAAAACAGGCAAGTTTGCGAATATTTTTTCTACCTATTTCCAAACGTTTTTAGCGTGCGCAAATATAATCACAATCAAAAATGCACAGTACATAAAAATAAATGGAAGAGGCGCAAATCCGGGGGGGGGGGAAATGGCTCAAAATGTTACAAATATTCGCAAATTACTCCTTACTAGTGTTTCACATACTTTTTCCCCCCCACTGCACTTGTTTAGTACATGACCCCCTAAATGTAGATAGCATTTCACACAATGGCATATTACCTGAATACATGTGTAAACAAACATGCCAAAAAGGAGTCGTTTGATTATTTTGCAATAAATATGATTTTTGTACATACAATATTGAGGTAATGCATTACTTTATTCAGAGGACTCATGATATAAAATCAGTTCTCATGCAGTGTTCTTAAACAGTTGAAGTGAAGTATGATTTAGTAAATGATTTACAGTATTTATCGGCGTATAACATGCACTTTTTCTCCCTGAAAATAGGGAGCAAATGATGTGTGCGTGTTATACGCCGATATAATGAAAAAATAAAAAAAATCGAAAACTTACCTCGTTCCTGCTCTGTCCCCCGGTGCTCTGAAGGTGCGTGGCTGTGAGGGAAGCGTTGTGCGCTCCCCTCCAGCCGCGCAGTCAACAAAGTGTGTTTTTTTTAAACAAACTTTATTGTTCCGCGCGGCTGGAGGGGAGCTCACAACGCTTCCCTCACGGCCACGCACCTTCAGAGAACCGGGGGACAGAGCAGGAACGAGGTAAGTGCTGGGGTCTGGGGAGGGGGGGGGAGGAGGGTGGCATAACGAGCATACTAAGGGGCAATATCCTGGCATATTGGGGGCAATATCGTGGCATATTAAATGGCATATTGGGGGCAATATCCTGGCATATTAAAATGGCATATTGGGGGCAATATCATGGCATATTGGGGGCAAAATCCTGGCATGTTAAATGGCATATTGGGGGCAATATCCTGGCATATTAAATGGCATATTGGGGGCAATATCCTGGCATATTAAATGGCATATTGGGGGCAATATCCTGGCATATTAAAATGGCATATTGGGCTTCAAAGTTCTTTATTTGAAATGTAAGTTTTTTTTCCTAAAATTTCCTTCTTAAAATGAGGTGCGTGTTATACGCCGGCGCGTGTTATACGCCGATAAATACGGTAACTCATTGAATAGTGCCTTTGTATTTACTTTTACTCCTATTTTACATGTAGCAACTGATATTCTTTTAAAGGAATAATCTGATCAAATGTTTTCAATTTCAATTCCATTAGCTCTAGCTCTTGATAAAAAAAATTAAAAAGCCATAAAGTCCCTGACTAATTTGCCTGTTTGACAGGCTTTGTGCTAAATCCTCCCCCTTATCCATAAGTAAGGCATTAGTAGTGAGTTCACACACATTTCTTATGTGAGTTCTGAGATCTCACAAAATTTCTGCTTTACTGGGGAACTTATAGTGAGATCCGGTGACATGATGGGAGCCATCAGATCACCGTATTGTGACATAAACCACATCGCATAGTGTTATAACGGAGATTTCCTGTAATTGAATCAGACACGGGAGTTTATTCATTAAACAATAAATTGTAGAAAATTGATAATGGAATGTGTTATATATGGTACTTACATTGTTTTACATTTTGTATGTAATTATTGTATTGTTGTGAGACGGCTTTATAGGTTGGGTGAAGTGATCATTATGTCCTTTTATAAATCACATGGTTAGATTACCTCTTTAAATCTTGCTAGAGTACTGAAATCGTTTGGGGCATTTGTGTTTGATTTTGAAAATCAAACATAGAAGACACAAGAATTAAAAAATTACCGTTCCCTCTCCTAGGTAAACCTGACATGTATCTTTAGAGATATGCGTGGGTTTCCTCACAGCTCCGCCTCCCAGCCGAGGCAGAGCTTATTCAGTGGCTGGCACACTGAAAGTGCCAATGGCAAATGATTACTATATATATATCACTCCAGAATGGATTGTCCAAAGCCTCCCATGGATACTACTGAGGAGCCATTTATGAGACCAGCATCAACCACCCTGATTTTGGCCATCATGAGCTCCATGAAAGCTACATTTTGTCACACATTTTCCAACATAACTCTTTTCTAGCTTTAGTTACAATCTGCATTTGCTTATGAAAAAAAAACAACAAACAAAAAACTCTGTTCCATTACGTTTGTGAAATAAGAGCATTTAATAAATAATATCAGCTTCACAACTCAAATTGAAGAAACCTAGTAATTTAATGACTTCCATTATATAATTATCCTGCTTTCAGATTATGGTATATAATGTGTGTGTTATTTATATTCTTGTACGGTAAATAAGTGTACCATACTGTTTCCGTTACTCTTAAATACATGTAAATATGACATTTCACACAGCTGCTATTAATATATTGGGGTCTTTATGAGCAAAACAAGGAAAAGTAGAAACATTTAAATCAGCTCGGCTTGCCATCTGTATAATGATAAATGTATGCAGTCAATCTGGAAAACACCACAAGAAGCATTCATGAATAGTAACAGCCAATCCGTGCATAAAATGGGTCAAGCCAAGTGTATTCTCACTTTCTCATCTGTTTCCTACAGGTCCTCTTTCCATATGCATGTCCTGCTGGGTTCAAAAGCAGTTTAGGTTAAGTAACATGACAATTATGTCTGAATGCATTTAATCTATGTATTTCTGTTTTTATTTGTCCAAGTTATGATTATTGTCTTGGTACAGCACATCTAACGGGTATACCGTCTAACAATTTAATCTAACACTGAGTGGCACTAGTTGCAAGAACAGTGAATTCCAGCCAGCAGTCAGATAAAGCCTGAATGCTTTAGGTTGCAGTATACAGATTCCAAGTATAGGGCAAAATAATACATATATTTTAAAAGTACATGCCATTTTAGCAAGGTCAAATTGGCCTACTGGGATACTAAACTATATCCCAGAAGAACGCTCCCTGCTGGAGTTGGCTTTATTTCCTTCCTCCCGGTTGTGTATTGGTGGCAATGGCTGCATGCAGGAGCATGGTGGAATGTCAATGCCCGTGCATACTTTGTCTATTGCCCGGAAGACACAGATATCATATTCCCAATCCAGTTCCCCATAAAGGCTGCAGTGACAGGTCTGTGCTAGAAATGCATAGACCTGCATTTTGGTAACACAGACTTTTTGCCTTTTTTGGATTAAAAGCAGGAATTATAGATAGAAGTGTTGAACTTGATGGACGTGTGTCTTTTTTCAGCCTAGATTACTATGTTACTAGGTTACTGCAAGGGAATGAGAAGCAACGCATTTCCTGCATCAATGACTGCAAGCCTCCCATGGATGCCACAAATGTCCCAAAATCACAACTATTGAATACTACAAAGCTCATCCAGCATCATGGAATGCTTTTGGATGGCTGAAAATCATAGGTGACAAATGAACTACCACAGTGTACTACAGTGCTGTGATGTTCAGCAACAGGTATGGGCCAAGACATTGTGTTTGGGCCAAGTCTGGATCTTGGCGCTGGTGCGCACACCGCTAGACGGAGTGTGGGACTATTTGTCTGACACTGACTGCGGTTTACATTAATTTCACCTAAGATTTGTTCGAATAAAGATGTTCTCCATCTGATCTCTGAGTAGTGTGGTATATGACAAGCAAACCAGCAGTGCCACAGGTTGATAAATATTATAACACAAAAAAAATATTGTTATAACTTGAGTGTCCACTGAGAACCGGCAGCTAAAAAACAAACAGACAGCCTCAAACTGTGTGAAGAATGTGCAAAAAGAAGGTAATTTCAGCAAACAGTGCATGGATACTTGAATATAACAAATATTAGGATGCCCTTATGGTGACCAAAAAACAATACAGCGGAAAAACATAAACGTGCATATAACAAATGGGTAAAAACAACAGTATGTACTAATATAAAGTATATCACTGTGTGAATAAAATGGTATGACAGTGCTGTGCACAAACACACAATAACGCAAATGAAAGATACTTATCACAAATCAATCTTTTTGTGTTGTGTATGCCTAGAAGAAATAATAAACAAAACACCTGGTGCAATATGTACTGCAAATGATTAGGCCAGAATATGGAAAAAAAATGGTGGGATAATCTGCACTTTGTAATAGTATACTTGCCCCCACTCTGGACTCCTGGTATCCAACGATGAGGGAGTGAGAAGATGTGCCCAGTGAGGTTTAAAACACTTTAGTCTTTACAAATTGGCGAACTGACTTATATTCAAGTAAACAAAAGTCCACAAAAGCATAAAAAAGTCCTTACGGTAAGCGGCTACCCATGCGCCTTGGGGCCGAACAGGAATCCTGGGTTGATGTCTTTTCCACGGTCAGTATAGTGGCTCATACGGTACAGAAAAACGCGTTTCATCTGAAAACAGACATCAGTGAAATCTCTTCCTTCGAAAATGTCATTGGTTATTTACCCTTCTTAAAATTCAATTGGCATTATCTGAAATGTTCTTTCAAGTTAGTGGAAATTTCTGATGAATGAATATCATTCGGCTTATGGGCAAATTTGTATGTTGCAAAATATGAAAATATACTGACTATGCCGACTAATATACTGACTATATTGGCTAAATTTGTAAAGAATGGAAAGGAACATTTAAAGTTGACTGAATCTCTTAAAGTGCCAGTACTTGAATGTAGAGAAAAGGCTGATTAATATTTTTTAAATAATTCTTTTTTTTAAATAGTTCTATATCTGAAAAGAGCAGATAGAACAATAAATAGAATCAATATACTGGAAGACATAATAAAGAAGTTTTTGAAAGCAGAAAGGCTCCCTATCATCAAAAGGGGATCTAGCTGACATATGCAGAAAAAAACATGTCAATTAAAAAAAATCTAAATAAATAGTTATAAATAGCTTTAGAAATGCATGAACATATACATTTTGAATGAGTATAATAAATATATAAAAACACATAAAGGAAAGCCTTTAACTTGAAATGGAGATTAATCCCATTTTGGCTCAGAGTATGACGGTTATAGATCCAGAACTCCTCTCTCTGGAGTAGCCATCTGCATCTATCTCGCCTCTTCCAAGTTGTGGGGACATCTAGCCCCTAAACTTTATATCTTCTAGTTTTCCCTTGGGGAAATTGTGGCAATGGTTAGGTAAACTTTATTTAAACCTATCACATTCTTTCCCCATTAGATCAAAAAGTTCTAGGATTCTTACTTTTAGGGGTCTTTTTGTCTGTCCTATGTACAGGGCCGGCGCCACCAGTAAGGCGACTTAGGCAGCTGCCTAGGGCGCATCTTAGCTGGGGCGCCGGAACCCTGTGTCAAAAAAAAAAATCCTCCCCCTTACTTACCTCGTCGCTGCTGCTCTGTCTCCGGTGGAGGTCCGTGGCTGTGAGGGAAGCGTTGTGCGCTCCCCTCCAGCCAATGCGCATTCAATAAAGTTTGTTTAAAAAAAAAATTTAAACAAACTTTATTGAATGTGCATTGGCTGGAGGGGAGCGCACAACGCTTCCCTCACAGCCACAGACGGGCAGATGAGAGCACCGGGAGAGCAGCAGCAAGGAGGTAAGTAAGGGGAAAGGGGGGAGGATCCTGGCATATTGTGGGGGAAAATCCGGCCATATTGGGTGGCTAAATCCTGGCTGGCATATTGTGGGGGAAAATCCTGGCATATTGGGTGGCTAAATCCTGGCTGGCATATTGTGGGGGAAAATCCTGGCATATTGGGTGGCTAAATCCTGGCTGGCATATTGTGGGGAAAATCCTGGCATATTGGGCGGCTAAATCCTGGCTGGCATATTGTGGGGGAAAATCCTGGCATATTGGGTGGCTAAATCCTGGCTGGCATATTGTGGGGAAAATCCTGGCATATTGGGTGGCTAAATCCTGGCTGGCATATTGTGGGGGAAATCCTGGCATACTCGGTGGCTAAATCCTGTCTGGCATATTGTGGGGGAAAATCCTGGCATACTGGGTGGCTAAATCCTGGCTGGCATATTGTGGGGGAAAATCCGGCCATATTGGGTGGCTAAATCCTGGATAGCATATTGTGGGGGAAAATCCTGGCATATTGTGGGGGAAAATCCTGGCATATTGAGGGGCATAATCCTGGGATATTGAGGGGCATAATCCTGGCATATTGAGAGGCATAATCCTGGCATATTGTGGGGCATAATCCTGGCATATTGAGGCATAATCCTGGGATATTGAGGGACATAATTCTGGGATATTGAGGGGCATAATCCTGGCATATTGAGAGGCATAATCCTGGCATATTGTGGGGCATAATCCTGGCATATTGAGGGACATAATCCTGGGATATTGAGAGGCATAATCCTGGGATATTGAGGGACATAATCCTGGGATATTGAGAGGCATAATCCTGGGATATTGAGAGGCATAATCCTGGGATATTGAGGGGCATAATCCTGGGATATTGAGGGGCATAATCCTGGCATATTGAGAGGCATAATCCTGGCATATTGTGGGGCATAATCCTGGCATATTGAGGCATAATCCTGGGATATTGAGGGACATAATTCTGGGATATTGAGGGGCATAATCCTGGCATATTGAGAGGCATAATCCTGGCATATTGTGGGGCATAATCCTGGCATATTGAGGGACATAATCCTGGGATATTGAGAGGCATAATCCTGGGATATTGAGGGTCATAATCCTGGGATATTGAGGGGCATAATCCTGGCATATTGAGAGGCATAATCCTGGGATATTGAGGGGCTTAATCCTGGCATATTGAGAGGCATAATCCTGGCATATTGTGGGGAATAATCCTGGCATATTGAGGGGCATAATCTTGGGATATTGAGGGGCATAATCCTGGCATATTGAGAGGCATAATCCTGGCATATTGTGGGGCATAATCCTGGCATATTGAGGTGCATAATCCTGGGTTATTGAGAGGCATAATCCTGGGATATTGAGGGGCATAATCCTGGGATATTGAGGGGCATAATCCTGGCATATTGTGGGGCATAATCCTGGCATATTGTGGGGCATAATCCTGGAATATTGAGGGGCATAATCCTGGCATATTGAGGGGCATAATCCTGGCATATTGAGGGACATAATCCTGGCATATTGAGGTGCATAATTCTGGGATATTGAGAGGCATAATCCTGGGATATTGAGGGGCATAATCCTGGCATATTGAGAGGCATAATCCTGGCATATTGTGAGGCATAATCGTGGGATATTGAGGGGCATAATCGTGGGATATTGAGGGGCATAATCCTGGCATATTGAGAGGCATAATCCTGGCATATTGTGGGGAATAATCCTGGCATATTGAGGGGCATAATCCTGGCATATTGAGAGGCATAATCCTGGGATATTGAGGGGCATAATCCTGGGATATTGAGGAGCATAATCCTGGCATATTGTGGGGGAAATCCTGGCATATTGAGGGGCATAATCCTGGCATAATGAGGGGCAAAATCATGGCACATTGAGAGGCTAAGTCCTGGCATTTTGGGGGGCAAAATCCATTGGTGTTTGTCTCCAGTCCCCAGAGCCAGACCAAGAGCCAGACTGCAGCCAGAGACCAGATCATCTTAATGTCCTGGTGGTAAGTAGACAATTCAATATGTTTATTATTTAGTTGTTTAGTTATTAATACTACATTGGAAACTAATTTACCTCACATTTAAAGGACACTATAGTCCCAGAACCACTACAGTTTAATGTAGTGGTACTGGTGTCTCTAGCCTGTCGCTGCAGAAAAAAGACACTGTGCAGTACTGGTGTTAAAGGAGCACTATAGTGCCAGGAAAACAAACTCATTTTCCTGGCACTATATAGTCCTTAGGAGTGGGGCACCCTTGTGTCCCCCTCCCACAGTTCTGAAGGGGTTAAAACCCCTTCAGCCATTTACCTTTCTCCAGCGCCAAAGCTGGGAACTTTCCTCCCCGAACCTCCTCTCAGCTGCGAACGTTTTTTTTGTTGTTGTTTTTTTTGGATGTTCCGCTTCCTCCCACTGTAATGTTCACAGTGAGAATCACAGAAGCACCTCTAGCGGCTGATAATGTGTGTGTGGGGGGGGGGCAATTTTTATTTTGTCTAGGGCGGCAAAAATCCTTGCACCGGCCCTGCCTATGTATTGAGCCACAACTACATTTGACCAAATAAACTACATGTGTTGACTTACAATTAATAATTATTTTTTTACTTTATATGTGTTCAGTGTACTGTTTGATATGAATTCTGTTCTTTTTTTTAATTTGGTGGGTGCACACTCTGCAGTTACCACACTTGGAAAATCCATTGACTTTATTACTTTTACGCCAACTTGTGCCATCTTGTTTTGGTATTTTCTTTTTTTCGAAAATATTTATTTATTGTAAATTTTTTTAAAACAAACAAATGCAGATGGTGGATGGGGAGGGGATGGGTACAGAAAGGAAAAATATGGAGGGGGAGGGACTTACATATGGGATACTTTTATGCAAATGAATTACATACATATGAAAATACATAAAATAAGCCATATATCACGGTACTGATCTCAAAGTAGGAAACATTAGATATTAGAACGAACCATAATAGTATCTACTTTCTGTTCTCCTGGCAAACACATATGTTAAGAAAAGAAAAATATGAAGGGACGTACTGTAGGTTTCTCAAACCCGAAGTGTTTGAGCAAAATCAGAACCAGAGGTCCACTCTATCCAGTGAAACCAGGTATTGATATATTTCGTATGTTGATTGAGTGCCGAGTGGGTGAGCTCTTCCCATGTTCTGAGCTCCTCTACATTAAGTACCCAATCCCGTAGGGATGGTGTGCATGTAGACTTCCAGTGTATGGGAATCAGCAATTTGGCAGCGCTCAATAAATGTTTTACAATTGATTTTTTATATTTGGAAATGGAAGATGTGGTGTGGTGTAGCAAGTAAGTCGCTGGTAGGAAGGGCGAAGGAATGTCCGTTAATTTAACCACCACTGTCCGCACCATCTCCCAAAAACCTGTGATAAGTCTGCACGTCCACCAGATATGTATCATGGTGCCCCGCTCCTCACCACATCTCCAACAAACGGCCGGGATGGCCGGGTTGATTCTGTGGAGGAGAACGGGTGTTTTGTACCACATAGTCAACAGTTTGTAGGCGTTTTCTTGCACAACCGTGAATGAGGAACAATTTTGTGTTAGTATAAAAATCTTGTCCCACTGTTTAGGGGATAACTGGACCTCAAGGGCCTCCTCCCATTTCCCAACAAAGGTGGGTGTTGGGTAGCTCGCTGTCGGGAATAATTCCTTGTACAACATTGAAACACCATGAGTTGGTAGGTCTGAGCGTGTGCATACGTGTTCTACATATGTCAGATCCCTAAAGATAAATATATTATGTTGTTGTGGAAGCGATTGAATATAATGCTTGATTTGAGCATGTCTCATCTGTAGCAAAAAAGAGTGAGTAGTGTCTGGAATCAAAGATTCCAAGGGTAATATAGCAGTCTGTCCAACAACCTCTCTGATTCTACCCGTGGCAGTCAAATTGAAACATTGGCCCAATGAGCCATCCTGTCCGGGAGGGAAATTTGAATTAAACAGAATAGGGCTTAGTGGTGATGGAAATGTGGTGAGTCTCATTATCCGACTGTATTTGTTGGTATTTTCTTGATGACATTGAGGGTAATTCAGACTTGAGATTTGAAGTAATCTCAATCCTTAAAAATAATTGTCGGTATATTAGTCATAATGGGAGCAAGGATCTCATCCCCCAAAATCACATCCCAGTGTTTATTTAAAATCTTTTTTTATTTGTGGTGCTGCTATATTATATTGTGAAATGAACAATGTACTGAAATCTCTGGTTTCTTGTTTTTTATTTGTCCCTGGTGGTTTTAAGATGTAATTTCTATTCATCTTTTCTATTTCTTTCTTGGCCTCATCTAGAATTCCTGACTCTTTTTTTGGGGGGGCTGAATCTCTCCTTAAGGTTTTTGGTTTGTTCTTTAAATGTATCAATATCTCTGCAGTTTTTCCTAATCCTTCTAAATTGGCCTTTCGGTATATTTTTAAGCCAGTTGGGATGGTGGCAGCTTATTTGAAATCTATATAGTTGTTGCTTCCAGCTTTTTTAAATAAGGTCTTAGACGTAAGAAAACCATCCTCAATGTAAAAATTGAGGTCCAGAATGTCAACATTTTTTGAGCTATGTGAAAAGGTAAATTTGAGATTATGATCATTACAATTGAGGTATGTTTCAAATACCAATAATTTCAATTATGTCGCTCTCCAAATAAAAATAACATCATCAATATATCTCCTCCACAGGACCAGGTTTGCGCCAACAGGGTTTGAGTCTCCCACATATAAAGACTCCCATACACCATGATTTAAAAAAAATGCAAATTCATCAAAGACAATGAGGATTACAAAAGGGGGTTACAAGGAGAGTGGAGAATTGAGAGATCTATCCCAGCATGACAACAGTGAGGATCACAAAAGAGGAGGTCCCTCTGGAAGGGATGAACAAATGTATAGACCAATGCCACAAATTAGAGGTCATAGATATAATTCTAGATTTGACTATAAACAAAGAGATGAATCTAAATACCAAAATCGAGACTGGGCAAGAAAGAGATGGGGAAAGTCTCCATATAGAGGATATGATAGGAGTCCAGGAACAGATTCAATTACCCTAGAGGACATATGAGGAGCCATGGAGGAGACCGAGAGACACCACAAAGAAAAATAATTTATTAGAGATAGGTCCATCCCTATCAGAAAAAAAGAGACAGAACCTAAGAGGTACCTCACCAAACAGAGAGATAATAAACAAAAGCCCACTTTCAAACCCAAAAATAAAAGACGTAGGAAAAAGAAAAAGATGGGAGTACTGACCAGGAGAGGATGCAGAGGACAGAGAATATAGAAAAATAATAATAAACAGAATGTAAGAACAGGTATTTTCAATATTAGTGGAATATCCCCTACCACAAATAAAGAGAAAGTCCTCAAGAAAGACCTAACATTTGCTCCTTCAAAATGACCCAATAAATTCAATCTATTTGTGCTCAAAAATTTGTACGCAAGTTAGCTATCAAAATATTTTTGGCTAAGAACAAAGATAGAGACTGCACCCAAAATCAAGAATACATCAGCATTAGTGATCAAGAACCCTCTACTAAAGCGTATCCATCATCTAAAATACATCACACATCCCTAAAAGATAAGTCATCTTTTTTCCCTACAATTGAAGGAGGCAAAAATTTAGATGTATACAAAAAATCTGTTCTAAAAGGATCTAGAAGCTTTAGATTTGAGCAAAATAAAGAAAAACAAGAATCTCACTCTCAAAGAAAAAGCGGCTTTGAAGGAATTAAAAGAGAACCTAGCTATTGTCATCAGAACAGCAGACAAGGGAGGGGGTAGTCGTAATGAGCAGAGAAGCCTACATGAAGGAGGCTAATAGACTCCTTGAAGATAAACTAACTTATCAAAAACTACAAGGGGATACCACTTTCAAATTCCTAGCCGTCTTGAATAACCTCTTTGATAAAGGAAACCACAGGGGTTTTTAAATAAGCAAGAATATGAACTTTTATCATCACCACATCTGGTGGTTCTGTATATTTTCTACCTAAGATTCACAAAAGTGTGGATAACCCCCCTGGATGTCCTTTAATTTTAGAGATAGACTCGATGTCCTGTAATTTCTCCCATTATGTCGACACTTTTCTGCAAAAAGTATGTTGTATGTGTTTCCTCTTATATTAAGGATAGCACAGATATAATAAACACTCTAAATGAGATCACATGGGACTCCAATCATATATTTATATTATTCGCACAGCAGATGTCTCAGCTCTCTATACATCCATAAATCATACAGTGGGGGTTGGCATGATAAAAGACACTTTAGACAGAGACGACAATATGGATGGTCCATTGAGTTCATCCTAAAATACAATTATTTTTATTTTGATGAGGTCTTTTACCTACAAAGATGTGGGACAGCCATGGGGACCAGGTTTGCTCCAAGCTATACAAATTTTTTCATGGGTTTATGGGAGTCTTTACATGTGGGAGACTCAAACCCTTTTGGCGCAAACCTGGTCCTGTGAAGGTGATATATTGATGATGTTATTTTTATATGGAGAAGGACATAATTGGAATTTTTGGAATTTGAACCATACCTCATTTGTAACGACCATAATCTCAAATTCACTTTTTCACATAGCTCAAAAAATGTTGACTTTCTGAACCTCAATTTTTACGTTGAGGATGGTTTTCTTACATCTAAGACCTTTTTTTTTTTTTTAAAATGATAGCATCAACTATATAGATTAAAAAAAAGCTGCCACCATCCCAACTGACTTAAAAATATACCGAAAGGCCAATTTAGAAGGATTAGGAAAAACTGCAGTATATCGATACATTTAAAGAACAAACCAAAAACCTTAAGGATCAGTTCCAGAAGATTGGAAATTAGCTAATGTTGTGCCCATTCACAGGAAAGGTAGTAGGGAGGAGGCGGGCAACTATAGACCAGTAAGTCTTACTTCAATAGTGGGGAAAATAATGGAAACCTTGTTAAAGAATAGGATTGTTGAACATCTAAAGTCATTTGGATTTCAAGATCAGAGACAGCATGGGTTTACTTCAGGGAGATCATGCCAAACTAATCTTATTGATTTTTTTGATTGGGTAACTAAAATAATAGATCAGGGTGGTGCAGTAGACATTGCTTACCTAGATTTCAGTAAGGCTTTTGACACTGTCGCACATAGAAGGCTTATCAATAAACTGAAATCTTTGAGTTTGGATTTCAATATTGTTGAATGGATTAGACAATGGCTGAGTGACAGGCAACAGAGGGTTGCAGTCAATGTTGTATATTCGATGCAAGGTCTTGTTACTAGTGGGGTACCCCAGGGATCTGTTCTTGGACCCATTCTCTTTAATATTTTTATTAGCGATATTGCAGAAGGTCTTGTTGGCAAAGTATGTCTTTTTGCTGATGATACGAAGATTTGCAGCAGGGTTGATATTCATGGAGGGATAAGCCAAATGGCAAATGATTTAGATAAACTAGAAAAATGGTCAGAGCAGTGGCAACTGGCATTTAATGTGGACAAGTGCAAGATTATGCACCTTGGGCGTAAAAACCCAAAAGCAGAATATAGACTATTTGGTACAGTCCTAACCTCAACATCTGAGGAAAGGGATTTAGGAGTAATAATTTCAGAGGACTTGAAGGTAGGTAGGCAATGCAATAGAGCAGCAGGAAATGCTAGCAGAATGCTTGGTCGCATAGGGAGAGGTATTAGCAGTAGGAAGAGGGAAGTGCTCATGCCATTGTACAGAGCACTGGTGAGACCTCACTTGGAGTATTGTACGCAGTACTGGAGACCCTATCTCCAGAAGGATATTGATACTTTGGAGAGAGTTCAGAGAAGGGCTACTAAACTGGTTCATGGGTTGAAGGATAAAACTTACCAGGAAAGGTTAAAGCATCTTAACATGTATAGCTTGGAGGAAAGACGTAACAGGGGGGATATGATAGAAACATTTAAATACATAAAGGGAATCAACACAGTAAAGGAACAGAGTATATTTAAAAGAAGAAAAACTACCATAACTAGATGACATAGTCTTAAATTAGAGGGGCAACGATTTAAAAGTAATATCAGGAAGTATTACTTTACTGAGAGGGTAGTGGATGTATGGAAAAGCCTTCCAGCAGAAGTGGTAGAGGTAAACACAGTCAAGGATTTTAAGCATGCGTGGGATAGACACAAGGCTATCCTAGCTATAAGACCGGGAACAGGGGACTAATAAAAGTACTCAAAAAAAATAAATGGGCAGACTAGATGGACCGAATGGTTCTTTTCTGCCGACACATTCTATGTTTCTATGTTTCTATGTTTCTATGAGAGATTCAGCCAAAAATATTATGAGTCAGGAATTCTAGATGAGATTAGATCTAGATTTCCATAGAAAGGATGAATAGAAATGACATCTTAAAACCCCCAGGGACAAATAAAAAACAATTTTCAGTACATGGTTCATTTCAGAATATATTGTAGCAGCACCATAGTGGAGGGGCAAAACACTGGCATATTGTGGGGCAAAATCCTGACATATTTAGTGGCAAAATCCTGGCATAGTGGAGGGGCATATTGGAGGGGCAAAATCCTGGCATATTTAGTGGCAAAATCCTTGCATATTGGAGGGGCAAAATCTGGGCATATTTAGTGGCAAAATCCTGGCATAGTGGAGGGGCAAAATCCTGGCATATTTAGTGGCAAAATCCTGGCATATTGGAGGGGCAAAATCCTGGCATATTGGAGGGGCAAAATTCTGGCATATTTAGTGGCAAAATCCTGGCATATTGGAGGGGCAAAATCCTGGCAAAACTGCAGTATATCGATACATTTAAAGAACAAACTAAAAACCTTAAGGAGAGATTCAGCCAAAAATATTATGAGTCAGGAATTCTAGATGAGATTAGATCTAGATTTCCATAGAAAGGATAAATAGAAATGACATCTTAAAACCCCCAGGGACAAATTTAAAAAAAAAAAACAGAAATTTCAGTACATGGTTCATTTCAGAATATAATGTAGCAGCACCATAGTGGAGGGGCAAAACCCTGGCATATTGTGGGGCAAAATCCTGACATATTTAGTGGCAAAATCCTGGCATAGTGGAGGGGCATATTGGAGGGGCAAAATCCTGGCATATTTAGTGGCAAAATCCTTGCATATTGGAGGGGCAAAATCTGGGTATATTTAGTGGCAAAATCCTGGCATAGTGGAGGGGCAAAATCCTGGCATATTTAGTGGCAAAATCCTGGCATATTGGAGGGGCAAAATCCTGGCATATTGGAGGGGCAAAATTCTGGCATATTTAGTGGCAAAATCCTGGCATATTGGAGGGGCAAAATCCTGGCATATTGGAGGGGCAAAATCCTGGCATATTAAATGGAATATTGGAGGGGCAAAATCCTGGCATATTAAATGGCACAAGAATGGCATATTGAGGGGGAAAATACTGGCATATTGAGGGGGAAAATACTGGCATATTGAGTGGCTAAATACTTGCATATTGAGGGGCAAAATATTATGTGTGTATTGGTGTCACTGTGTGTGTTAGGGTGTGTGTGTCACTGTTTCTGTGTAAGGGTGTGTGTGTGTCACTGTGTCTGTGAAAGGGTGTGTGTGTGTAAGTGTGTCACTGTGTCTGTGTAAGGGTGTGTGTGTGTAAGGGTGTCACTGTGTCAGTGTAAGGGTGTGTGTGTGTGTAAGTGTATCACTGTCTGTGTAAGGGTGTGTGTGTAAGTGGTAAGTGTGTCAGTGTAAGGGTGTAAGTGTGTCACTGTGTCTGTGTAAGGGTGTGTGTGTGTAAGTGTGTCTCTGTGTGTGACTCCAAGGGTGTCTGTGCTTAAGGGTTTCAATGTGTGTTAGGGTGTCAATGTGTGACAAATTTAGAGCGTGCGAGATGAATATTTAGATGTATTTTTTTTTATTGTATACATTATACTTTTATATATATAAAATATATGGAGGGTTGGTGGTGTGGGAGGCGTGGCAGGTCAGAGGAGGGGGGCACCAAAATGCACCTTTGCCTGTGTAGACGAAAATCATTGCACCGGCCCTGATTGTATGTGATCTATGTTTTTTCCTTCTACCACAATTGTGCATGCTTTACAATCTCTCTGTTTTTTCCAGTGTGTTGTTATTTGATGCACAGGTATGATTCAACACAGTTGTTTTAGTCCACTTTTATGAATATAGTGTCTTCATATGCACAGTATAAATCTATAGTAAAGATGGCCTTGTACAACAAGCATTATTCCATTAACATTTATTTACATAACACCAACAATTTATGTAGCACTTGGTACATATCATAAAAGACAGACTAAGTTAGGTGCCCAAAAGGATTAATGCAGATTTAGAAGAAATTCTTTAAAAGGTTTCTACAATTGTGATCTACAGCTTCCTCAAATAATAAGGAAAAATCAAGTTTGGATTTACAGAGAGAAAGCAGACTTACCATGTTGTTTTGTATTCAGTTCATTGTAATTCTGCTTTTATTTTTCCACTGAACAATGAATCACAAAACAGCTTTTGAAAACGTTGACAGTTCTACACATGTTTTAAGAGAAGCAATTTGGTATGGTTCCACAAGCAGCCCCTGATGTTAGACGTATGTGCCTTATGAATGTAGGAGGCCAATTGTACCAGTCTAACCAAAACGGTAGATTTCTGAAGATGCAGAGAATCCGACACGCGGTGTGCAGAATAAGTATAAGGGTGTAATGTAATGTGCCTCAGACACAAGAAATTCTGATTTACTCTTGGTGTATTCTTGAATCCAAATTCATTGATACAAACATTTTCTTAAGTACTAAATGTAATATTATTTTCCCCCTACATTATGTGTCCCTTAATCACTTATATGTTAGTGCAGCCACAGCACATATGTTTTTCTTGCACATTATCCTATGCTTTCTTCTTTTTTTTTTTTTTTAAATGTTTGTTGAGTCACAGAAACATTATACATTAACATTACGCACTTTACAATAATTATCAAAACGAAACAGAGATTGTTGATGTTTCTCTTAGAATATTCAATACATATATGAAAAAGAAGAAAATGCTTGTAGTTTCTCACATAAAATAAGAAAAAAATAAAAAAAAAAGACTATGATCAAAAGGACCGTGCTAAAAAAGCCCTATAACCGTGTACAATTATAAAATTAACAATATCGTATCGAAGATAACCTCCACAGAAGGAGTAACCTAAATTATCCCTAAATAAAACAGTAGTTCTAACGGTTATAGTGCAATAACTGGAAACAAACATTCCACCGATTCTTGGAAGCGAATCCATTACAGGAAGAGGCGCTCAGATTGGTTCATCATAAAATTAGAGTGTGCATAATGAAAATAGAGAATAATACAAAATATGGATACATAATCTGATATAATGAGCATATACATATATAGTAATATAATAAAACAATACAGTCCTAACACTGGTTGATACTCCCAGAAAGAGAGAAAATAAAATAACGTAAAATGAAATCGAAATAGTGGAGAAAACTAAAAAATATAATAGGAGGAAATAGAGAAAAGCATGGAGAGTAAAGGCACCTATAGAGTGAGGTAGCATGCTAAAGTCAGAGGACTTCGGCATAAAATGGGGGTCCCTGTCCACACTTTCGGTGGTCAGGGAAAAAAAATACTTTATCACCTCAACGTGTCAGGATGACAAAAATGCCCTGGGGGGGAATGTATGAGTTCCAGTGAGCTCCAAAATTTGGATAATGCTAAGTTCGAGGAGGAAAAAAAAAAAGCAGGGGGTTTCATCAATCGGCAAATCTTCAAATATTAGCAGGGTACTCCCCACGTATTCAGTGGAGTATTTCTAATCACTTGTAAAAGTGCAACTTTGTTGTGTGCACTACGAAATTTTAAAATCACATCTCGTGGTGCATTTTGCGGTGCACTCCTTGCCTTCCCCAATCTTGAATATGCAGTTCTTTTGAATCAGCACCAGGTCTTAATTGTGTCAAGAAACCGCTCAGATAAGTCTGGAGAGTGTTAGGTCCCACAGCCTCCGGTACTCCTCGTATACGGATATTGGCCCCTCGACTCTTCATATCTTGTGCAAGGACCTGGCGATGCAGATTACTTACTTCGATGGTAAGCTCGCTCATCCTTTGTTTATTGTCCGCACGGTCTTGCATAGTTATCTTGCTCTCTGCTTCCATGGAATTCACCCTCTTAATGCTTTCTTCTTTTAACAATCTAAACATAATTTAAAATACAGACCAATACATAAAGTAAAAGTTTTGAGCAACAAATAGGGATAAACTAATGCAACTTTTGCTACACACACAAAATATATTCAGTGATATTAAGTAGAATTTAAGGTTTTATAATGTAAATTTGTACAATCCCTCAAATAGCGAATGAAAACGATTACCATTTAAAGTGAATATATCATGCAGAATGCTATATTCAGAAATATTGTTTATATTTATAATATTATGTATAGGTAAACAAACCTGTATTTTAGAGACTTAGTCACTAAAATTGAGGTGCAGTTGAGTTGAAATAAATATTTCTTCAATATTAAAGATTTACCAATGGTAATACATATTACACTATTGAGTTCTTTTAGCTGGAGAACGCAAAAGGTTTGTCTCTGTACAATGTATAGTTCAGTCACTGAAATGAAATCCTTATCTCACATCATCTCGCCTGCGCCTGAGGTTTAGTGAATAGCTCCCATGGTTTCAAATTTGGATGTTATGGTAGTTTTTGATACTTGTATTTCTTTCTTTTTTTTTTTTCTTTTAATGCAGAAAGACACAATCTCCTACATCTTATTGTTTCAGTGACAAACATAACCTCGTGAAAAAAACAACAACATAGTACATTATATAATAACTGCAGGAAGGAGGCCAGATGAGAAAGGCACACAATAGATGCCTGTCAAAGCATACTATACAATTAATGTCAAACTTCAAAAGAAATCAATCGTATACAAACACAGTACTGGACCTAATTCACACATCCCCTAAAGAGTAGGACTGTAGAACTATAATTTTCTCAAGATGCAGTGGAGGACATTAATTGTACTTATGCTTGGTTCTCAGAGGATGTCTGGGTTACCCCATAATTTGCAACAGATTTATACTTAAAGGAACTGTGCAATTTTATAATCAAAATATTAATTATGATTGCATTTTAATTTCCAAACTTACTACACGGAGTTTCAGAGAATATAGTACATTACCAGTGGAAGTGGTGGAGGGAAACACAGTGAAGGAGTTTAAGCATGCGTGGGATAGGCACAAGGCGATCTTAGATATAAGACGAGCCAGGGACTAATACAATTATTTAGAAAATTGGGCAGACTAGACTGGCCAAATGGTTGTTATCTGCCCACACATTCTATGTTTCTATTATTCCCAGATCCTTCTCTGCATTTTCTATCAGTAGGCTTGCCTGGCTTCAATGCCTTGCTAAAATGTACTTAATCGACATAGAAATAGATGTGCATTTACAAGCTATTAACATTTATGCACATGTAGCAGCACCTTTTTGAGTGACCAGGCTCATCCAATGAACCTTGAACTGAGTAGGCTCATCTTTGACTCTATCCTGTTCTCTCTCCCTCCAGAAGATTTCCTCCCTCATTGACCATTCAGATGATTACAACATTGTACAGCAAAATACAGCTTCAAGCTTTTTTTTCTTCCTGTCTCTCTCTCCTTTTAGTCATTTTTATAGCGTATTTGCCCAGGGCCCATCATCCACTCCTCAGCAGATTTAGATATCCAATAGGAAATCTGAACATTATCAAATTATCAGGAGTGGTGAGCCACACAAATATCCCTAGGACCCACATATTCTACACTGGCAAAACATATTACTAGGTAAGATGAAGAGGACAAATGCTCTAGGTTTCCATTCAGTGGCTGATAGCAGAGCAACTGCTTATGGATTTTTGCTTCTGACATTTTGTAAACATAGTTGGGATTAGAGGTAATGGGGCCCACTATTTAAAAATATTTACCCACCGGCATTTAAATCATTCTCCTCTAATAACCCATTTTTCTATTACTCTTATTTTGTTAAGCCTATTTTCTGCCCCAGCACCCAGGTCTTACCCCAGATTACACTCACAAGACTTATCCCAGCACCCATGATTTGCCACAGTATTTACCCCAGCACCCAGGACGTATCCCAGCATGTAGATTGCATGCACATGACTTGTCCCAGCACCCAGGATTTGCCCCAGCACTTAGATTGAACTAGGGTTGGTGTCACCCGGTACGGTAACTCAGGTTGTCACCCCCACCACTGGATTTCCTCCAATAACATGCCAAATAGATTCCTTAGTAATGCCAGTCAGATGGCTCATTAAATATGCCATACAGGAGTCCCACAAATTCTGCCACATCAAGCAGCCCATTAACTCTGCCATGCATAGGAGCCCCATTAATAATGCCACACAGAGGAGCCCGATATATATGCCACACACAAGAGCCCCATTAATTATGCCTCATACAGGAGCCCCATTAATTATGCCACACGCAATAAACATCAGTACACATCCATCTCTCTCTTACTAGTTGCATAAATACTTATATGAACTATGCATCCACACTTGGCTTGCACTCATATTGCACCCACACAATTTGGCATGCCACAGTGTCAATTTGCCCCACAGAACATACCACAGTGTCACTTTGTCCCACAGAACTGCCTCTGTAGAACAAACCCCAGTGTCACTTTCACCCTTAGTACATGTTATTTTGCCCCACAGAACATGCCATAGCATCACTTTACCAATTAAAAAAAGCCACTGTGAGGTACCAATTAACAGGCCACAGTCACTCTGTCATTAACATATGTAGCAGCCAGTTTGCCTATTAAAATATGCCACTGTTTGTCCATTAAATATGCCACAGTTTGCCAATTAATATGACAGAGCCAGCTTGCCAATTAATATGCCACAGCCAATTTACCCATTAATATGAAACAGCAAATGTGCCCATTAATATGCCACAACCAATTTGCCCATTAACATGTCAGTGATATTTTACCATTAAAATGCCAGTATAATTTTGCAATTACTATGCCAGTGGTATTTGCCCATTAATATGCCACAGTCAATTTGCCCATTATTTGCCAGTATTATATTGCCCATTAATATGCCACAGTCAATTTGCCCATTAATATACCAGTATTATTATTTTGCCATTGATATGCCAGTATTATTTTGCCATTAATATGCCACAGCCAATTTGCCAGTATTATTTTGCCATTAATATGCCAGTATTATTTTGTCATTAATATGCCATTATTATTTTGCCATTAATATGCCACAGCCAATTTGCCAGTGTTAGTTTGTCCATTAATATGCCATGATTTTTTTGCCATTAATATGCCACAGCCAATTTGCCCATTAATATGCCAGTATTATTTTTATTTTTTTAAATTCCTTTATTATGAAAAATATCAAAAATAATTACAGTGAAAGCATTAATTAACCCCTTCGTGACAGATGACGTGCCAGGCACGTCACGGCAAATCGTGGACTTGCGGACAGGTGACATGCCAACGGTCGCTTTCTTTACTCTATCAGTGTTGCTACAATGCCTCTATGTAGAGGCATTGTGCAACACTAAAAAAAAGTGCAGGGACGCACTATAATCACTCCCCGGAGTGATCGTAGCTGAGCGCCGCCTGCACATATGTGCTTAGGAAGCGAACAATCGGCTCCCCCCAGAACCGATGGTGGTCGCCTCTCCTGAGCGACCCCATCGGCTCAGTAGAAGGTAACGCTGCCTATACAGGCAGCGCTTCCCTTCTACTGGCTAGAGCAGGGGTGGGCAATTAATTTTTACCGGCGGCCGCATGAGCAACCCGAGCACTGCTGGAGGGCCACATTGACAATATTTCAATTACATTTTGCTCAATATCTGTCTCTCCCCGTACCCTCATGTCTGTCTCTCTCTCTCCCCATTCCCTCATGTCTGTCTCTCTCTCCACTCATGCTCCATGTCTCTCTCCACTCATGCTCCATGTCTCTCTCTCTTTCCATTCATGCTCCATGTCTGTCTCTCTCTCGCCACTCATACCCCATGTCTGTCTCTCTCTCGCCACTCATACCCCATGTCTGTCTCTCTCTCGCCACTCATACCCCATGTCTGTCTCTCTCTCCACTCATACCCCATGTCTGTCTCTCCCCTCATCCCTTATATCTTTTTCCATCTCTATCTTTCTGTTCCCCATGCTGGTCTCTTGTACACACAGTCATACATAAACACACACAGTCACACAAACACAGTTACACACTTAGTCACCCTCACAGACATACATTTACACAAACACCCTTATACACACTGTCACACATACATAAATACACACAGTCTCTCTGTCTCTCTCTCGCCACTCATACCCCATGTCTGTTTCTCCCCTCATCCCTTATATCTTTTTCCATCTCTATCTTTCTGTTCCCCATGCTGGTCTCTTGTACACACAGTCATACATAAACACACACAGTCACACAAACACAGTTACACACTTAGTCACCCTCACAGACATACATTTACACAAACACCCTTATACACACTGTCACACATACATAAATACACACAGACATACATAAATACACACAGTCACACAAACACAATTACACACTTAGTCACCCTCACAGACATACATTTACACAGACACCCTTATACACACTGTCACACATACATAAATACACACACAGCCACCTTTACACACAGGATACACTTGCACAGACACTCACACAGACAGTAACACACACATAGTTATACACATTGACACACACATACACACTTATACACATTCACACACACTTCCACAGACACTTCCTTTCTTTTTTTATTTTAAACCCCCCCCCCCCCCCAAACTGTTATTACCTAATCCTCCTTGTTAATCCAAGCACAGCACAACGGGGGAAAGCTCCGCCCCCATCACGTTCTGTGATTGGCTGCAGGGAGGAGGACGTTCTCTATGGTGTCTTGGCAGATACCCTAGAGAACGTCCTCCTCCCTGAAGCAGCCAATCACACAACGCGATGGGGGCGGAGCTTACACCCATCACGCTGTGCTTGAATTAAAAAAAAGGAGGATGGCAGGGAGAGAGCTCCCTGCTACAGCGCCTCTCCTCCCTTGCGCCTGGGCGCGGTGCACCCCGTGCACCTGCCCAGGATCGGCCCTAACTCATGCGGGCCGGACAGGGACGCACAAAGGGCCGGATGTGGCCCGTGGGCCGTAAGATGCCCAGGTCTGGGCTAGAGCATCGGAAGTGAATGTATTTGTAAATATTGCCTTTGACAAGTATTGATCTGCCTCCCTCTCCTCACTATAGTTTTAGTGAGGGAGAGAGACAGATCAGAAAAAGTGAAAACATTTTTTTACATAAAATAAAATATTTAATAAAATTTGACAAATCAAGGGCTTTTATAAAAGCCATTTCACGTGTTTAACCCCTTCTCTGCCATTGATCGCTGTGTACGCAGTGATCATACACAGCAGCACATTTTTTGCTGTCTGTGCATTTTTTAGGGGTTAATTTTTTTTTTACTGTAATTCATTACATCAAAATGATGGCATCCAAAGAAAGCCCTTCTTGTCCCGATAAAAACAATATATAATGTGTGTGGGTACAGCAAATTACAAATAAGAAAATTACAGCTAAACACAAACAGCACAGAAATGTTAAAATCGCCATTGTCCAGAATGAACAAAAATGTTTCAAATGCTAATAATTTATGGTAAATTATCTCATATTCTTTATTATAAGCAGGAAAATCCACATGTAACAATGCCCTCCATGTGGTTAGCTGTCACTCTAGACCAAAACTATTACAAATCCTTCTTTAGACTTCTGTCCATATGCGATTTATGACCCTGCAGTCCCACCAAATATGCAGGAATATCCCACCTCAACCCCACATCTCCAGCACCTTCTGTACTATCTGTACACTATTATTTTTGGTGATCATTTTTAGTAAGATCAATGAATTTGAGATTTTTTTTTTTTGCTATCCTCTTGAATAAGAAGTTTCTGTAGAAGCTCCATCGTCTTTGTAAGTTGGCCAGACCATAAATATTGAGTAAGAAAGCCCTTTACTGTCCTGGAATATTATACTGTTCTTGTAATTCTAAAAAAGTCTTAATTTTCACTGACCCCAGCAAATCATCTATTCAGTTAATACCCTTATTTATCCATGAATCCAGATTCAGATTGTCCATCAGTTGGGCAATTACCTTTGTCTGATTTACGGGAAGAATCTTGTTTTTTAATCCCAACCTTTTCTTAATCAGAAACCAGTTTTCCAATAAATTATTCAGAGGGACATTCTCGCCTTTTTTATTGTCCTTGGTTTTATTTGTCTTTATTTTCCAGAATTTAACATTCCCTATGTCTGATGCTCCTATTTTTGCTTCTACTTGTCTCCAGCTATTAGATCCTTCCCAATCTTTTTGTGAGATGATCGCATGGGCTAGTAATGCTGCTTCTGCATATTCCCGAATAATTTGGAATTCCCATCCCATATAAATCTGGCGAAAGATGTTTGAATTAGCTGTAGCCAAGACACCAGAGTTCTCATTGGGATCAGCTGGAAAATATATAAGAATTTGGGCACAATATAGGCTTTAACTGTATTTATTTTACCCCACCAGGAGATGTGCATACTCCTCCTCTCACTGAAGGATTTGTTCATCTCCCTTATTATAGTCAAAAGATAAATTTCTAACCAATTTTTGGGTGTCGTAGAAATATTAAACTCCAGATACAGTATATGTGATTTTTCCCAAGCAAAGGCGTACTTTCTGTCCAGATATGTAATCTAAGTAATATTGGCGTGGCCTTTGTCTTGGTGAAATTTAATCTGTAATTCGAGAGTTTGCTATATTCTGATATCAGAGACATGGTCACATCTATCGACTTTGGAGGGTCCTCTACTGTTAGCAGGATGTCGTCTGCGTATAATTTGATTTTTTTGTGACTTCATACCAAAAAACCTTCTCCCTGATATCTCTAGCCAATGGCTCCAATGTAAGTATATATAAAATGTGGGACAATGGACAGCCTTGTCTGGTATCGTTTGTAAGTTCAAACCATGGAGATCTTATTCTAGAGCCAGTAACCCTACCAGTCGGTGTAGAATATAGGGCCATAATCGCCCTTATCAAATTTTTGCCTAAGCCGAAAGCCTGTAAGGCCTTACTCAAAAATCCCCAGCTGACCCTGTCAAAGGCCTTCTTGGCATCCAACGACAGGGTCAGCTGTGGAACCCCCCTCTCCTGGGAGTTCTGTAATATTCCCATCATTGCTCTTATTTGATCAGCCGAGGAACATCCAGGGACAAAACCCACCTGGTGGGTATGTACTAGCTCTGGCAGCACTATTCTAATTCTCTCAGCCAGTATGGCGGAATATACTTTTATATCTGAGTTTAATAACGAAATTGGTCTATAGCTTGATATATCTTCTGAGTTTTTATTAGGTTTCAATATGGGTACAATATTTCCCTGTAATATCTCAGTCGGGAATCCTCCCCTACAGACGGCTTCATTAAAGGCCTCCATAAGAAATGGAGTCACCTCCCTATGGTATAGCTTATAGAAAGATGCATTGTAACCATCCGGGCCCGGGGCTTTTTTTTACTTCTGTTTTAGTATAGTTTTTTCTATTTCTTTTTCCTCAAAGGGTCTATTTAATTGGGTTAACTGGTCTGGAGAAGGATTAGGAAGACCTTTGTTTCTAAAGTATGTCTCTATATTCAAGGTCTGGTCCGATTGTGGTAAGTTATATAATTCCTGGTAATAGGTCCCAAATGCCAACCCAATTTTTTTCTGGGGTTAAAAGGGTATTGTTTTTATATTTAATTTTCGTTATATTTCTCTCCCTTTGTTTTTTCTTTAGTAGATTTATCAAGAGTCTCTCGGCTCTATTACCCTTGTAATACCACAAGGTTTTATTGGCCAGGAGAGTCATATTTGCCTTATCAATTAGAAAAGTATTTATCAACTTTTTTAATTCAGCAATCCTCTCACTGCGCTCGGTAGTGACTGTTGGTAGTAATCAATATATAAATCTGTCAGATTTTTTCCCCTTCTCCTTTTGTTATCCGAACCCATTTTTATAAGCACCCCCCTCATTACTGACTTAAAAGCACACCAAATTGTGATGGATGACAATTCAGGGGAGCAATTATCCAGAAAATATTCATTGATCTTGTTTCTTACATATTCTATACTTTCCTTGCTGTTCAATAAGCGGCCATTTAATCGCCACTCTACTCTAGGCCTTAGGGCTCTTTCCTCTAACTCCATCAGTACACTGTCATGATCTGACCATGGTACACCGTTTATGCATATTTTTTTCACCTTATGTGTCAGGGCCAGATCACCCAGCATCAAGTCGATCCTTGAATATGATAAATATGCTTTAGAGAAACAGGTGAAGTCAAGCTCGGTCGCATGAAATATTCTCCAAAGATCAAACAGGGCTAGCCCGTCTACAATGTTCTGAAACCTGCGGGCTTGGCTGGTGAGATTTTTATCTTTAATTTCTCCCAATAGTGTTTTTTTGTCCAATACGGGGTTCCGAATAAAATTGAAATCTCCCATTGTCAGATGGGATCGTTTTTTCACTCAATTTTCTGAAAAAGTTTAGACAAAAATCTCACAGTACCCTTATTTGGAGCATAAACATTAACCAATGTCATTTGAGTGTGGTCAATCTCCCCCACCATAATGATATACCAGCCATCAGGGTCTTCCTCAAGATATTCAATATTCAGAACTATACATTTTGATATATATGTCGCGACTCCTTGTTTCTTTTCTTTTAGTAGTGAAGCCTTTAAAATTGTTGGATAATTACGGGTTGAGATATTTAGCCTGTCAATCTCCAGTGAGTTTCTTGCACACAACAAATATCTATATTGCCTACCGGGAATTTTCTGGTAGGCCAGTCTGGCCCTGGGCTAAACTCTCCCTAGTCCAGATGGGAGATTCCACAAAAGGTCATGGAGAATAACAAGGCTAATATCCTGTGGATCTTCAAGATCCAGATGGACAGAAAGGTTCTGCCCAGTCTATCTGACATTGTGGTAGTAGACCATGACCAGAAGACACTAATGGTGATAGACGTAGCAGTTCCAAGTGAGTGCAACATTAGGAAAAAGGGGTATGAAAAACCAGGGCCTGAAAGAAAAACTAGAGCGGATGTGGAAAATGAAGGCCAAAGTGGTTCCACATGCTCCGTGAGTGCAGATCTAGGAGCAGCTAAGATACTGCGCAAATCCTGCAAACTCCCAAGCCTCTGATAGAGGACCCGAAGACACATACCATGTGATATGTATTTTATTTACATATTTTATACATATTATGAACTGAAATATAAAGATGAAAATTCACTTATGGACATGGAAAACAGAGGTGACATTTAAATGTAATACACTCTACCTTTGCTGATATATTGATTGAACAGCAGATATTATGAGAGGAAACCATGGAAGAGGGAAGAAAGCGAGATAACATGTCATACACTGCACTGAAAATACAGAAAAACAGGTAAAGGGCAAGGATAGGAAAACAGAACTGAAACAAACATCAAATATCCAAACTGCAAATACAAAAAAAATCAGTTTATTATATTAGAATCAAATAAATAACGATTACTTCAAAAAGGACTAAGATTTGCCCCCAGGTCTCCAAACCTCTTTGAACATTTCTAAGAAATACATAAACAGACTTGTAAACAAACACTTAGCATTGCTTAATGAAGGGTAAATAGCAATCTTCTAATTAAATTTGATGTTAGTTCACTAAACAAACTGCTGTATTGGTACACCTAAGTGGGTTTATAGTACACATCAAATCATATCTGCACCATGCTGAAGTAAATGGTTGAGAAGGAAGCATTCAAATTCTAAAGCATTTTGAACGTGAAATATATATTATCTTTATGTTATGCAAATTATATTTTGATAATCTTGACATCTATTTTTACACCTCATTAGAAAAGGTAACTTGATTGCTTCCCGTTTTACATGTCCAGACTTGGACATGTTACAATTAATGTTCTAAGTAAAATATTTGTCACGCTATGAATTTTGAGATATTTTGAAATATGATAAAAGGAAGGGTTTATATTATTTCTAAATTAAATAAATTCCCACCACCTTATGAGTCAGATTCTCAGACAAGAGGTCAATAAGCTTCTCCTTTCTACAGGGCAAATAAACTAAAAGTCTCCCCAACCAGTTTCAATTATACCCACTGAATAAACTTTTAACAGTACACAGCTTTGGTATCTTACCAGAAATAAGTGTATCCAGTTTCCTGTAAGCTGAACAGAAAAGTTGTAAACATAAAGCAGCACTAAAAAGTAACCAAGTAAATAGATTTCAGGTATTTGCATTCTTACATGAAGAGGCCTGTAGACACTATAGTGAATGAAATTAGAATTTTTTTTATTAGCATTTTACTCAAATATAAACAGGACTTTCTTTTCTTGTGACTGCATCGATTCGGAAGGCTTTTTGTATTGTAAGCACACAGCTGAGTGAAATACACTGACTTGAATCCATCTTTAAGCTGAGGTACAGCTTAAACTGCTCATACCATACAGTGACCCACACAGGGTGCCTGAAAACCCAAGGCTGGCCCTCTAAACTCAGATCATTACTTTTCTTCTTCCAGCAACCGGTCGGTCAATGCGACGCTGACGTCATGCCAGAGATGCTGTCTCTGTGATGTAATGTTGTTTTATACTTTTTTCTACAATAAATCCTGTATAGATTATTTGTAATAGTGCTGGGCTTTGCCTGTTATTTGTGCAGCTACTGAGGCCATTTGTATTTTGATCAATTTTTTATGCTTGCATTTCAAGTCAATTTGGATCAATTCAGTAGTTGTGCAGATTGGTGTAATTCGGATCAATTCAGTAATTGTGCAGATTGGTGTAATTCGGATCAATTCAGTAGTTGTGCAGACTGGTGTAATTCGGATCAATTCAGTAGTTGTGCAGACTGGTGTAATTCGGATCAATTCATTAGTTGTGCAGATTGGTGTAATTCGGATCAATTCAGTAGTTGTGCAGACTGGTGTAATTCGGATCAATTCAGTAGTTGTGCAGATTGGTGTAATTCGGATCAATTCATTAGTTGTGCAGATTGGTGTAATTCGGATCAATTCATTAGTTGTGCAGATTGGTGTAATTCGGGTCAATTCAGTAATTGTGCAGATTGGTGTAATTCGGATCAATTCAGTAATTGTACAGATTGGTGTAATTCGGGTCAATTCAGTAATTGTGCAGATTGGTGTAATTCGGGTCAATTCAGTAATTGTGCAGACTGGTGTAATTCGGGTCAATTCAGTAATTGTGCAGATTGGTGTAATACTGGTCAATTCAGTAATTGTGCAGACTGGTGTAAGTCGGGTCAATTCAGGTGCATTTCTGTGGTACAAAAATTGCTAATTTTAAAGAGAAATTCTCATTGCCAAAATTATCCAAATTGAGGGAAAATGCAGGTACCCTAATTTCCCTCATAATTCAAAGTTACATGAATCAATTCCTAAAAGTCTCCACACAATAGCTATTAAGAGTATTTCCATACCCCGGTAGCTGATGTTTTGTTGAAATATTACCTGAAAATGAGACATAATAGATTTTTAATCTAAACACTATTTTTCCTAATGTTTTAAACAAAGAACCAGACTTGTGGGATTTTAGCTTTATTTCCTGAAATTATTATTATTATTCATAACCAGTACTTTATATAATGATATGTTTGCCTGTCAATTTAGAATGTAATATGCTTGTCTCTGCTTACTTATTCATTCTTTTGTCACTATACAATTTACTTTTTGTTCCACGACTGGCGTGCTTTGTTTTCAAAAACTCCTCCTCCTTTCGTAATTTACCAGTTGACACGTTGTTTGTTTGTTTTGTATTCAATATTTTTTTTTAATTTTTTAATTTTGATGTTGCTTTAGATATTTTATAAACAGCGAGGAACAGATAAAATACAATATGCAAAGAACAAGATGTTGTCTATGTGGTCCAATTCAATGTTAGTACAAATATAAAGTAATAATTATTTAAAAAGAAGGGAGAGTAGAGAGGTATCATAGTTAGGCAGAACAGTAGAGGTGGGAATAAGGAAATGAGGAGTAGAGAAGAGAGGTAGGTCTAATGAGAAGAGAGAGGAGTGGGAGTGTCAGTGGGTTCCTTGTTAGAATTCTGAATTTTTTCAGGGTGGAAATGTTGCTGTCAGAATAAAATCCCCGTTTGGCTTGTGAGTGCTGATCATTTATTATTTATTTTATTGTGGAGTTAAGGGTGGAGATGTTGCATATCATTATATGTGGGCCTGATGTGATGTGCAAGAAATCCCTTTAAATCCATTAAGGCGCTATACTGTGATATTATTTTATGATTGTTTTGGCCTTTTTTTATGATGTCTGAATATTGTATACATTTTTTTATGCTAATAATTTTTATACCATATTAAATTATATATTTTTTTAATAAACAATAAGTTCAGTTCCTTTTATCACTTGTGCCCATACCCATTTTTGAATCGTATGTTGTCCTTTGTTTTGGGGACATACTAGGGTATTAGAAAAAAGCCATAATAACCTGCCTCCTGGGTCAGAATGTGAACCTAGAGGGGTGAAAGGACAGTTTGATCATATTAAGAGGGCAACTCGTAGTTTTTTTCTGGCTATAGTTAGCTGTGTAGCAAGCATTGTAAAGGTGGGATCTGAGAAGAGGTGGAAAAAGGTTGTCACCTTAATAAACGCTATGGCCCTTTTCTACTTATGGACGTGCACATTTTATGAGTATGGATATTGTCGTGTAAACGAGAGAGTGCTAGACCACAGACATTGAAACTTGGGTCACAAAATAGAATAGGCGGAGCTGAGGATTTGTAGCTGAAACGTGTCTACTCATTATAGTTGCATAGTGTGCATGTTTTAATATAACAAATGTCTAATCTGACATATTACGACCATATTAAAGGTACGATGTTCATTTATACTGATGACTATAGCAGGATGACTGGCTGTCACATGATGGACCCATGTGTACTGTATGACACCTATGGTTGACATAACTGCCTCGCACATGGTGGGTATCTGCTGAAGATCTTTTGTGCTGCGTGTGGGCTTATGAAGAGGGTCCCATTAGGTAGCTGCGGCAAGGAAACTTTGCAGTGTGATAGGTTTTTTTTTTTACATAACCCCCTATGTGTTTTCCAGTTCAAAAACAACAGGAAAGTTGCACATTGGCTCCATCCCTCTTCCTCTCTTCCTGAAAGCTGCTGTCCTCACCTAAATATATATTGCCAATAATTAGTAAAGATTTATTTCCAATGTATATAAGCAAAGCTTTTCAGAAAGAAAAAAATGATTATGGTGAGCTGGGAACATAGGAATCTCAAATATCATTATGTGGAGATGCTGAACCCTAAAGTGAAATGCATACTATCTTTAGTAAATTGTCACTAACATTGAGATAATGTCCAAGGTTTGTTCTCAGAGTTGAAGTGTTTCATAATAATGGATCCAGGGAAGCCAGATTGTGTCCTGATGTATGTTGTCATAAAATACGATGCTTTTTGAACATTACTGTTAGAAATCTCTTCAGGGACTATGTCAAGCAGGGACACTTCAATAGTAGGGGATAACCCAAAACAGAAAAATGCGATGAAGTTCAGGGATACTTTGTACTATAGTAGTAGGTACCAGGTACCATCTACAAAATGTTTGACTCCATGTGATTTGTGCAGTGAATTTAACCTTTTAATCTCGATAGTGCATTCCTCTAGGTTATTAAGAGGTATGTAAAGAGGAAGCTAACCAGACGCCCTGATGGAAGAGGAGCTACTGCTGCCACGGGGACCAAAACTGTCATGGGGATTGAGGGTACACTGGACCAAGAAATTGCTGTTTGAAATTATTGAGCATCTATTCATGTTTACCTTACATGATTTCATATTTTTTAACATTGTTCTGACACTTTACTCCTTGCATCTTCTGCTGTGTCAACTCAACTCCAAGCAACTGATGACAGAGCCCCATGGCCTGCAGCCACACAACATCTAGCAAATCCTGCTCAGACTTCACTAGGTCAGGCAGCTCTCCTGTGCTTGATGGCAGCTTCTTGTTCACCTGCCACTGGTAATTGAAACATACACTAACAGTAGTAATATGTATGACAGAGAGGGCTTGGTTCATGGAAGAGGGAATTGCATGGAATATCCGAAAGAATTCCAGTGCAAATGTTGAGGCAGCCAACTGTATACACTAACCGCAATGCATTCTTCTCCACCTCCAACAAGGGTATCTTCACCACTTCCCGGATCAGATTATTCCCATCAACGTTAGGGGATCCACCACCCATGGTAGATACACATTACCACCACATCATTGCAGTAAAATGTTACTGCAAATGTAGCAAATTAATAATCAGTGAAGGACGGATGCATAATGAAATCCCTGCTCCAAGAGCCGGGATTTAATTTTGAGAAAAAAGGCCTCTGATTGGTTGACTGTGTCAGCCAATCAGAAGCCTTCAAGCCCTGCTTCACCAGTGGCTGATTTTCAAAACTGGTAATTACTTTATTCTCACAGCACCCTTTGGGCAGTGGGCACGTGGGAAGTGATTTTTGTTTTTATCAATATACAAATACTTTTTTTTTATTCAATGAATACAAAAAAAAACCATAAACAAAATCATTCATAACTAGCCAACTATATCTTATTATGATGACTCCGATGCGTGTGTTGAGTTTCTTACTATTTTCTCCGTGCATCATTAAAATAGCTACTAGCACATAAATGTAAAACAAAAAACAAGACATGGGGTCTGGTTAGGTAATCTCCCAGGAACTGAAATGTCAAGGTAGCCAAACAAATTATATTATGAAGGAAAAAAACGCTGCTAGGTATCTATTCCCCTTGTATTTTTGGATCCATTTATTCTAATTAGCAGCCTGCACTCCACCTATGGCTAGTGGTGTATCTTGGTTTTGCACTGCCCTAGGCAGACAAAATTTGGGCACCCTCCACCCACGTTGCACACCCACGACATGCCCCATCACCCTCATTTCATACCCCCACCATGTCCATTACATGCCCCCATCACCCCGATTAATTTGAAGGGGCTAAAGCTTGCTGAATGGTGGGGGAGGGAGCGAAAATGTTTGAAGCACCACCCTCTGGCAAAGTGCCGCCCTTGGCTTGTGAAAGATACACTACTGCCTATGGCAAACTGATAAGCTATTCATGCTTCCATTTTAAGCTGCATTAGAATTCGAATTTTTAATTTGGGTAAATTTAAAAATAAGAAAATGGATGCAATAAGCAATAAGAAAATAGATGTTCAACTTCCAATTTTCTCACAGCCAGGATTGAACATCTAACTGGAGCAGGAATGTTTCTGGGAACAAATTTATGTCACAGATCTTATTTCTCCCCCCCCCCGCCCCCCCCCCAACCAATCTACAGTATAGTGCTATTGGATTACACTGACACCATATGTGTAAAAAATCTCCGGCATTAATATCGCTTCTCCGGCATGTGTTGCTAAATCCCGGGAACATCTTTGCAATCCGGGTGGGGACTAAATGCCACAGGTTTAATCATTTACTATGAATTTCTATTAGGTATCCCAGGCGCTCATAAGATCTTTCAGAACTAGAGGAAAGTTATCTTTTTTTGGCACATTCCCTCTATTATCCCTAGTCATCCAGAATGAACAAATTACCCAGATTACGAGTTTCTGAGATATCTTGTTCTGTTCTGTAGGGGGGAAATAGGTAGGTATATTATTAATTTTAGGAGCCCCATGCATAGTGCTGGTTTGCGAACCTTGGATGGCCATAATTTCTTTTAGGGGCTGCACGCGTAGCGCCGGCCAGCAGCTTGTGGGTGCAACAAATAATTTATTTTAGGGGCAGCAGGCTTAGTGATGGCCTGTGGCCAATTGGGGCCATTGATTATTTATTTTAGGGGTCATTGGAATAGTGCCAATCCAACCTGTGGCCCCTGGAAGTAATAAATTCTCCACTTTTAGTCACTGCGGACCTTTTATACTTTTAATGTTTTGGTTGTTATGTATCATCAGAGGTTCAATGTCCATCGCAAATAGAAGGGGTGACAGAGGGCATCCCTGTCTGGTACCCCTTCTAATCTGAAATGTCTCTGATATCGGTGATCCTACATTTACTCTGGCTGATGGGGAGCCGTACGGCGACTGTATCCCGGCCAGAAAGGCCCCAGACATCCCATGTATACATTGAATGCATTTTTTTTATATTTTAGTGTAACTGCTTTAAGGGTTATATGCATAATACTATACGGTCAGGGCGGGCCTTATGGTGTGCAACCTCCAAATATTATAATTTGATATAATTTAATTTATCATCAATGGAATCGCATGTAAGCTTTTTCTGTTCATGATATCAGATTTACCCTTCATCAGTGCTATATTTAGCATGAGGCAAACAAGGCAAGTGCCTAGGGTGGCACTTGCCTTGTCTGCCTTTAAGGGGCAGCATAAAACGCAAAAAAAATTGGAAGATCTCCCCTCACTACGCTCTACCTGCAAGCAGGCTGCACGGGGAGCCGAACAGGCAGCACAGAGAAACCTCTGTTCTGCCTGTTCGGCTCCCCGTGCAGTGTGACGGGGAAGTGCTTGACAGGTCACGTGACCGGTGCTCTGATGTCAGACACGCCGGGTCACGTGACCTCTCTGCACACACCGCAGGGGAGCCAAACAGGCAGCATGGTAGGACACCATGCTGCCTGTCACTAGCCATAAGGGACAAGGGTAAGTCCTGGGGGGATGGGGGCATGTATTGGGGGTGATGGGAGCATGTATTGGGGGTGATGGGGGCACATATTAAGGGTGATGGGGGCACGTATTAAGGGTGATTGGGGCATGTTATGGGAGTAATGGGGGCCTGTAATGGGGGTGATGGGGGCCTGTAATAGGGGTGATGGAGGCATGTAATGGGGGTGATGGAGGCATGTGATGGTGTGATTAAGGCATGTAATGGGGTGATGGGGGCATGTGATGGGGACATGTTATGGGGGCATGAAATGTGTATGTAATGGGGTTATGGGGGCATGTAATGGAGGTAATCAGGCATTTAATGTGTGTGCATGTGGGTAATAGGGCCAAGCCCCCCATCGGGGGTGACGGGCGATACTGGCATCCCGGGCCCGGCGGGTCCAGGGGGTAAGGCGGGCCCAGGTCACGCCAGGAAAAAAAAAATTCTGTGTTAAGACAGAAGCAAGGAGGTAAGTACTGGAGAAGGGGGGAGGAGGGTGGCACATAGCGAGCATACTGAGGAGCAAAATCCTGGTATATTGAGTGGCAAAATCCTGGAATATTAATTGGCAAACGAATGGCATATTGAGGGGCAAAATCCTGGCATATTAATTGGCAAATTCCTGGCATGTTGAGGGGCAAAATCCTGGCATATTAATTGGCATAATCCTGGCATATTGGCAAATTCCTGGCATATTGAGGGGCAAAATCCTGGCATATTAAGTGGAAAATTCCTGGCATATTAATTGGCAAAATCCTAGCATATTAATTGGCAAAATCCTGGAAGTTTAATTGGCAAACTCATGGCATATTGAGGGACAAAATCCTGGAATATTGAGGGGCAAAATTCTGGCATATTAATTGGCAAAATACTGGCATACTAATTGGCAAAAGAATGGCATATTGAAGGGCAAAATACTGGCATATTAAATGGCATATTGAGGGGCAAAATACTGGCATATTAAAGGGAAAAATACTGGCATATTAAATGGGAAAATAATGGCACATTGAGGGGCAAAATCCTGGCATATTAAATAGGAAAAGAATGGCATATTGAGGGGCAAAATATTGGCATACTAAATGGCAAAAGAATGGCATATTAAATGGCAAAATAATGGCATATTGAATGGCAAAATACTGGCATATTAAATGGCAAAAGAATGGCATATTGAGGGCAAAATACTGACTTATTGAGTGGCAAAATATTACTAGCATATTGACCAACTGCTCCCAACCACCCTCCATATTACACTAGACCGGGATAACATGCTTGTGAGGGTAGGTGGGGCGAGTGGGAGATATTGTTGGGGGGAAGGGGGGGGCCCACAAAATTTGTTCAGTAAGGGGCCCTGAAATTCCTGGTGGCAGCCCTGAATAGGGCATGTAATGAGGTGATAGAGCATGTCCTGGGTGTGCAATGTGGGTCATGAAAAGGCCTAAATTTTAAAAAGTAGTTCAATTATAAATAACTGAAACAAAATTATAAAGATTTTCAGCTGTTATTTTCATATATATTACATATACAAAATACAAAAAAAAGAACTGCACACAACTGGATGATAGTCAAACATATTTTATTATATATTTATTTAAATATTTGGTGATAAATAAAATGAAATATTTCTCTAATAAAACAGAAAGCTGTCCTCACAAAACGATTTGATACAAAAATAAAAAAGACCCACAAAAAAAATTGGGCAAAAATAACAAAAAGGGTCATCAATGGGCAAAATGAAGAAAATTGCTGTGAACTTTTCTGAAGGGCAGAGGTCTTAATGTGTACAGCATGAGCACTACAAGTACGGACAGCCCAGTTCTTTCTCAGCACTTCAGAAAAGTTCACAGTCATTTTCTTCTATTGATGAGATCTATCCTTTTTTTCGATTGATGTATGTCATCTGTTAACTAATTTTCCCATTGACTGTACTGAGGTCACCTGTTAAAAAGTTTTACATGCAGGAGTCAATTTGCTGTTTGTTTTTTTATTTCGTTTTAGTTTTTATGTTCATCACCATTACCATGGATTGTAAAAAAAAAATGTTTTACTCACACACTGGCAGCATTGTATTTTCTACAGGACTGAATTCTGATAAGTTAAAACAATGGCTGAATTCTGATAAGTAAAAACATTGTTTTAACTGTGAATGTAAAGAACACAAAATGCAAACGAACTGCTTTTCAGTGGGGAATGTGTAATTTGCATATCAGGCCACAGGTGATGTCAAAAGCTGGAGACTGCACAATCACATTAAAACACATTTTTCTCCTAATGTAGGTATTTGTTTGCAATTCTGCTAACACAATGCTTAGTTGATATAGTACCTTCAAGTAATCTATACAAGCCTGTAGCTGTATACAATCCAAATGCCAGCACACTCACATCAAACCAGTAATGAAATTCACACAGAATGTTAAAAACACCTTTCTAAGATAACATAATTGGAGTTTTGGTTAGGGATCGACCGATTATCGGATTAACCGATATTATCGGCCGATATTCACAGTTTCCTAAATTATCGGTATCGGCATCTAACTTTACCGATAATGCCGATAATATTTGAATGAAGCCGTTTTCGCGATCAACGATCGCGAAAACCGCTTTAACAGTGCTGGTCTATTGCCTCGACATCGAGGCAATAGCCAGCACCGATATTTCTATTTTGGGACCCCCACGATCGCCCCACGGAGCGATCGTGGGGAGCCATATTGACGGAGCATGCTGCTCCGTCAATATGGCTAAGTCCTCTGCCGGTCTGAGCTTCGGAAGTGAAAGTAACTTCACTTCCGTCGCTCTGAATATGCTACTTGACTACCCCTAGTGGTAGTTTAGTAGCATTGCAATGGAAAATAATTAAAATACATATTTAATTAAATAAAAATAGGTTATTTAGCTATATTAGCCTATAGGGTTAAAATTAAATATTTTTTAGCATAAGGGATAGGGTTAAAATTAAATTAAAGTTAAAAAATATTAAGGGATATAATAAGGATTAGAGTTGGGGTTAAATTTAGTGTTAGGGTTAAATTTTGGGTTCGGGTTGGGGGTCAAAAGATCAATATAGGAAAAAACCAAAAAACACTATTTTTGGTTTTTGCCCCATAACTCGCAAAAAAATACCGAAAAATATGGAAACATGCATATTTTTGAACTCGGGACAACATTTAGAAACTATTTAGCCGGGGTCTTTTTTAATGATTTTATTTGTGTAAATTATATTTTAGGTCAAAGTTAGAAAAAGTGGGTTTTTTTAAATTTTTCATCATATTTTATGATTTTTTTTGTAGTAAATTATAAGATATGATGAACATAATGGTATCTAATGAAAGCCCTTCTTATGACGATAAAAACAACATATAATTTGTGTGGGTACTGTATGTGAGAAAGCAAAAAATTACAGCTAAACACAAACACCCTAGAAATGTCAAAACAGCCATTGTCACCAAGGGAAAGTCAAGGTGAAAATGTCTTGTCACTAAGGGGTTAATTAAGCTGTTTTGATGCCTTGCTTATATTTACTGTAGTGTCCCTTTGATATAATTGCCTATGTCATTGCTGCTCATTTTACTAAGATTTAATCTAAGTATGGACTATGTGCAATTGAACATTGATGTTCTTGTTACCTTTTGACTGATATTTATTTAAAAAAAAAAAAAAAGTGGTCCAATTTGTTGTATTTGACCATATCACCATTGTTTTGCTGCATTATTTATTTTTATTTAGCAATGAAAAAGATTTACAAAAAAAGCTAAACGTTAACAATAAACATGTTCATTTAACAGCAGATTTGTGTAGAAATTTTTTTTTTTCCCAAAAAATGAAAATGCACAAAATATCGGTATAAGTTATCGGCTATCGGCCTGAAAGTTCACAGGTTATCGGTATCGGTATCGGCTCTAAAAAATCAATATCGGTCGATCCCTAGTTTTGGTTACATTATATGGCCATATATTGCTAAGCCCACCACTACGTCAAAGTACTCCAATATAGGTGGGTCCTAACACTAAATACTTATGCTTATATGGGGTTAAATCCAGTGGTGGGATTCAAAAAAATGTAGTAAACAGTTCCGACTTTCTAGCATGGTGTATTAATGTCAAACAAAATAAAATAAACAGTTCCTCCTGTAGAAGGCATCCAGCCGAAACTAGGGTTGCCACCTTTTCTTCAAAAAATACTGGCCTTGGTACTGTCTCCATAGAATTAACATTGACCGGATGCCAATTTTTTACCGGCCTGCCGGTAAAATACCGCCCAGGTGGCAACCCTAGCCGAAACGTTGGGGAGTTAGTTTCACTGGGTATATTCCTCCTGGTCTCAGCTTCCCCTGTAAGTCTATTTGGTTGTTTTCCGGTTTTTTTTCATATATCATTATCGTACTTTTTCTTGATCAGCTGTATAACATTTATAACTATATTAGTGTTATATTCATCATATATGTATTGATGTCTTGTATTTTAATGGATTTATTAAAGGCTATTTTTTTTACTTTTCATAAAACTGGTGTGCTGCTTTCCTGTAAATATGCATTCATTTGGGGAGTATGGGACTTCCCTTCACTGCATGCACCCTATTATAATTTTTTGTCTAGCTTGTCTGTTCTATGTCCTGTGGTCCCACCTCACTTTGTTTCTTGGATTTTTGCAAACACTTATGGAGCACCTGTGATGGGGAAGGGGTGCTAAACCAGAAGTCTGGTTGGAGGTTCATATACAAAAACAAATCCAAAATATGTATATTATAAAGGCGTATCACACACTGGGGGCAACTACATATTAATGTCTATGTATTTAGAATGAGATGTTATAAAAGTCCCTGTTGGTGTAATGGTCAGATTTTCCAACATTTTTGTCCATATAGTGTATATTAAGTACATACTTTGTGTGTATATACAGCTTACACATTCATACACCTATAAGGTGTATGTGTATATATACCATTAATTGTGCTGCATGTATTTAAACGGGAAATACACTACTTATGATCGTGATTACAATTAAATGTGACTAAGTAAAATAAGAAAATAAAAATATTTGTTGAGAATTATTAATCCTTACACGTCTGTTTTGGATGAATTTTATGACATCATTTTGCGCTGCAATGACCCCCACCGTCCTTTAGGTGTAGCTGGTGCGAGGTTTCGCACTAAGCCCATAGGGAAACATAGTACCTTGACCTGTCTGCATCTCTATGGTTTTGAACGCTCGTTCCTTCGTGTTCCACTTCCGGTTCCTCTCATAGTTTGAATCGGTCGCCGGTAGCGACGAGTTTTTTTTTTTTTTTTTATTATCAAAGCGGCAGTGGGAGACAGAGCCAAAAGGGTGAGCATTATAGTATTTTGCAACAGAGCAGATACAATGGGGAAAAGCGTATAAGTTGGTACAGTTAGCACTAACTTTTCGAGGCTGCAATGTTTCAGATCATAGGGTGACTATGTGCACAACTATGTGAACATCTAAGGGCGCTGTGAACTATGATTCCCATCACACATTACCATCTGATAATGGGATTTGTAGTCCAAGAACAACTGAAAATACTCAGGCTCATCTAACGTGTCATCATAGGAAGAAATTGGCCAACACATGACACAGACATTCAACCTTCCGAGAACAGAGTGATTTCTTAAAAAGTGACTCGTTACCCCAGTTTGTGACCAGTAAATGTGACCATTTATGATTTGTATATCGCTGTACAGATATATTGTTAAAAGAGGAACGACACTGTTATGTTTTTCTTCTGTGATATCTATTAAAAGAGGGTATAAACCACACAATTATATATATATATATATATATATATGTCAATCATGTAATGTAGAATCTAATGTAATGAAGTAATGTAGAAGAGAAGAAAGTACTTGTGAATAACTATGTGAATGCAAATGGAAACGTGTATACTAATGTAAACAGTTAAGAAGGGTGAGAGTGAAGTAGGAGAATAGAAGTGGACATGTGTGCTACTTGCTGTTATCAACAGTTTGGAAGAAGACGGTGGTGCAAATATGTATACAAATGCTAATATGAACAACTAGGGAGCATGACACTAGTATGAGGGAGCAGGCAGATTTTGAGAGAGACAGACACAAGATGTATGCACTGCAGTATTATAAGGATCACAAACAATACTAAAGAATTATAGGCAAGTTGTTTGTTCTAGCACATTAGAGCATGATAAAAGATAAGCATCAGGGAAACTCTTTCAGATGTCAAATTTTTAGGATTTAATCCCTCTTTAACTGAGCAGGTGAGCGATTTTAAGTCACTACTAGTGGTGTGACTATATGTCTGTTATGTAAGCCTAGGGGCAGCTGTAAATGTGAACAGGGACAATGACAGTGAAATAGGAGGGCTCCAGAGCCTCAGAGGAGTTCTGGAAGATGTTGTTGCTAGAGGAGAAGATGGAGAAAATTCATAGAATAATTGATGGTTCCAGCAAGTATTTGACAAAACATTCTTTCTCTGGTATTTGGGAAGCCAGTGCTCCCTGGAATGGGTGATAAGCAGCTGTTTGGTTGGTTAAAGTCTGGGTGCTGGGGTTTTGCACTTTCTGATAAACAACGGAGTTTAGGAAGTAAATATAAGTGTATAATTGTGCAATAAATAACTTACAAAACCTGTAAAAATAAATTTCTAAAACAGTTATTTATCATATATTTGCACTTACATTAATGGCCTATGACATGGCATTAATATACTCTTAAACAATCAGATCACAGTTTTTTCAAGTAGTTTTTTTACATTTTCAGTTCATCTGTTATTTTATATTACCATTACAAATAATATGATCTTTTCTTTTTCTTCCAGTAAAATGAAGTAATGTTTATGATGGATCATGATGCTGCTACAATCAGACCTCGGAGAATCCAAAACCAAAATGTCATCCACCGGCTTGAACGCCGAAAAATCAGTTCTGGGAAGCCTGGCTCTCACTGGCATCAAGTGCGTATTTTCCACCAAAATGTCTTTCCCAACTACACTGTGGTCAATGTGGAAAAGCCACCTTGTTTCCTTCGCAAGTTCTCTCCTGATGGTAGATACTTTATTGCATTTTCTTCTGACCAAACTTCATTGGAAATCTACGAATATCAAGGCTGCCAGGCTGCTGAAGACTTATTGCATGGCTATGATGGGGAAATAATGGGTACCGTTAGTGATCAACGGTCGGTACACATTCGTGGACGGCTTTTTGAGCGCTTTTTTGTACTTCTCCACATCACTAACGTGGCTTCTAACGGAGAACACTTGAATCGTGAATGCAGTTTATTTACAGATGACTGCCGTTATGTCATTGTGGGTTCTGCAGCCTACCTTCCTGAGGAACCATATCCACCTTTTTATGAAATTTACAGGAACAGTGAGTCAGTGACCCCCAATCCAAGATCTCCATTGGAAGATTACTCTCTACACATAATAGACCTTCACACAGGAAAACTCTGTGACACACGGACATTCAAATGTGATAAAATTATACTCTCTCACAACCAGGGCCTTTATTTGTACAAAAATATTCTGGCCATTCTCTCTGTGCAGCAACAAACAATCCATGTTTTTCAGGTGACCCCAGAGGGAACGTTTATTGATGTACGAACAATAGGTCGATTCTGTTATGAAGACGATCTCTTAATATTGTCAGCTGTTTACCCTGAAGTACAGCGTGAAACTCAGACTGGAATGGCAAATTTTTATAAAGAACCTTTTATAAATTCATTAAAGCACAGACTACTGGTTTATTTGTGGCGAAGGGCAGAGCGAGATGGAAGTGCCATGGCCAAGAGAAGGTTTTTCCAGTATTTTGACCAGCTGAGGCAGCTCCGGATGTGGAAGATGCAGTTGTTAGATGAAAACCACTTATTCATTAAGTACACAAGTGAAGACGTGGTTACTCTTCGGGTCAACGATCCATCACAGGTACAGGTACAGGACAAATTATCTCAATTCATTTAACTGATATGGTGATAAAATGCACTTACCCCCTTGTTAAGGTGAATATGTAACGTGTTTCTCATGTACTAGTGCTCCCAGCTACAGACAACTCCATTCATGCTTTTATTAAAGGTTTCCTTTAATAAAGAGATGGATCATTGACTGTCGCTTTCTGGCAGTGGTGTGTGCGTGCATCAAACGTGGTGCGCACTGCTGCTTTTTTATCTTCTCTCTGCTGGTGGTGTTTTCGATGTCGCAAATATCACATATCAATCAGCTCCAGGATGAAAGTCAGTGTTGACTTCCAGATCAAACACAAATCACTTCAGAAAGGTGTCAGGAGGATTCTCTCTTTAACGTGAACCTCTAGTCCACAAAATATGTGAATAACAAATTCAACTTCAGGTATTTATAGCCATATAATCTGTATACATTGGTATCCCACAATACTATGGTGGCTATATTTGTAGTTTACCACTATGCCTTTGGCATAAACACAGTTCTTACTCCTATGGCAAATACATATCCATTAAGCTTAGAAATTAAACTTAGTACTAAAAAAAAAAATATTTAATTGTACTGGCAACTTGGCTAGCATATAATTTTTTTAAACTATTAAATGGTACCCTTTAATTAGTCAGTGATGGATACGTTTAAAATGTTGATCACTAAGATTACAATTTGCTGTGGTATCGAATATAAATCAAGCAGGGATAATCTCTATTGCTGCTAAAAATGTCTTTAGAAAGACACCATTATTAAAAGTAGGATTTGTGTATTTAAAAGTTTGTGCAGCATAAAACCATGGTAGTTTAATGGTGAAAACATGGATTGCTAATTGCACCATAAGTGTTCTAGCTTTGTTTGAAAGTTTCAGTTCTGCAATTATTTATTCTTATTTATTATTCTTCCAACTACTGTTCGTAGTGCATGCATCGTGAAAGTCAGATTCACTTAGAGGTTTTTTTCTGGATGTTGTACATGTGTTTAATACCAGTTGAGTATCCCTTATCCGAAATCCTTGGGACCGGCAGCATTTTGGACAATGGAGCCCTTTAAATGATCTATATTACCTAAATTCAGTGTGAGCAACTTGCTTACATTGTATTTAGATAATAAAGATAATTTTCAGCAGTGGAGCTTGTGAACTTACCTGCTTCATGGTGCTGCCGAAATGATGTGTCGTCGCTCTGTAGTTCCTCCCGTCGCAGTGCTCTGGGAACTACATTTCCCATGAGCACTGGCTCCTCATTTATGGCGCCCAGGAGGGCAAAGCAAAGGAGCTTCACCACCGGACGCCTGGAGTATTCCTTATGCGAACTGACTCAATCATTTTGGGTTTCGTTTTTTGGATCTTTGGATAAGGGATGCTCAACCTGTATAAAAGAAATGAACTTGTGTTTACTTTCAAGCAAATTACATTTCTACAGTGTTTATATTGAAAACAATTTCATGGGGCCTCTAAAATCAGTGACATCATTGTACAGGCATGCAGGACACCAGAGAGCCCATTGACACTTCTCAAAGCTACTGGGATTTTTTTTTATTGATAGCATGAAGATTGAATTCTTCATGAAGAACATGCATCACTTTGTAAGACGTAAAAAAGGTGGATGGAGCTTCATGATTTGAGGGCTTCTTTGCTGCCTTGGGGACTGGACAGCTTGCCATCATCTTTTTCTTGCACTGTATATGTTAATGTAATATATATTTTACTTGCCCTAGTCAAAGGTTGTGAATCTGGCTGCCATGGAGGGCGTTTTCTTAATCCCTGAGAAAATTCTTAAAAATGGTCATGCATCAGCTAAATCCAAGCAAGTGCCTAGATTTTTGTCCTTGCTTTTATCTAGACTTTGTGATAAGAAGATGATGCATGTATCTTTTATTTATCACCTTTGTGGCTGATGCTGGTTTTAGACTATCATCAGAAAAACTCCCCTAGTGACTGGATGATGGTCCAGGTCCGTCATGCAATCTGAATGCGGTATGCAAGCTGGCAAGCCGCGATTGTGCTAAAAACAAGGATGTGCAATTCGTATCGGCTGATGCCCAAGACATGCAGTTTTGGGTGCAAGGCATGTAGCTTTTTGCAGTAGCACAGGGCGGTAACCTCTGTGTGACAGGCAGAGAGATGGAGGGTGAAGGGAGGCTTCATTGGGGGAGGGGGGGGGGGGGGGGGGCTTTAGTCCATCTCGTCCAGGTAAGCTGCTGGGAGCCACACGGAACAGCAGGTATGATAGCTTGTATGTTTGGTCTCAGACTACAGTCAACACTGCATGAGACTCCCCATGCATAGTGAAGACTGAGAGTGTTGCAACATTTCGCTCTTAGTCATCACTATGCGCAGGAAATGCGAGGTAGCACTGACTGAAGTCTGAGACCAGGCACATGATCAATTCTGCAGTTCCTCGATATTTAAATAGAGGAGACATAGAGAGACGCACACAAAAGGAGGATGGGAGAGAGACAGACTCAGTGGGAGATGAGCGAGGGCTGGAGAGATGAAGAGAGAGACATAAATGTGAGAGATGAAGAGAGAGAGAGAGACATAAATGGGAGAGATGAAGAGAGAGAGAGACATAAATGTGAGAGATGAAGTGAGAGAGAGAGAGACATAAATGGGAGAGATGAGAGAGACATAAATGGGAGAGATGAGAGAGACATAAATGGGAGAGATGAGAGAGACATAAATGGGAGAGATGAAGAGAGAGAGAGATAAATGGGAGAGATGGAGAGAGAGAGACATAAATGGGAGAGATGAAGAGAGAGACATAAATGGGAGAGATGAGAGAGACATAAATGGGAGAGATGAAGAGAGAGAGAGATAAATGGGAGAGATGGAGAGAGAGAGACATAAATGGGAGAGATGAAGAGAGAGACATAAATGGGAGAGATAAAGAGAGAGATACATAAATGGGACAGATAAAGAGAGAGAGACAAATGGGAGAGATGAAGAGAGAGAGACATAAATGGGAGAGATGAAGAGAGAGAGACATAAATGGGAGAGATGAAGAGAGAGAGACATAAATGGGAGAGATGAAGAGAGAGAGACATAAATGGGAGAGATGAAGAGAGAGAGACATAAATGGGAGAGATGAAGAGAGAGAGACATAAATGGGAGAGATAAAGAGAGAGAGACATAAATGGGAGAGATAAAGAGAGAGAGACATAAATGGGAGAGATAAAGAGAGAGAGACATAAATGGGAGAGATAAAGAGAGAGAGACATAAATGGGAGAGATAAAGAGAGAGAGACATAAATGGGAGAGATGAAGAGAGAGAGACATAAATGGGAGAGATGAAGAGAGAGACCTAGAATGGGAGAGATGAGAGAGAGACATAAAATGGGAGAGAGAGAGAGCCATAAAATGGGAGAGAGAGAGAGCCATAAAATGGGAGAGAGAGAGAGAGGGACATAAAAATGGGAGAGATACATAGAGAGACATCAAAATGGGAGACCCATAATATGGGAGAGATGGAGAGAGACCCATAATATGGGAGAGATGGAGAGAGAGACATAAAATGGGAGAGATGGAGAGAGAGACATAAAATGGGAGAGATGGAGAGAGAGACATTAAAATGGGAGAGATGGAGAGAGAGACATAAAATGGGAGAGATGGAGAGAGAGACATAAAATGGGAGAGATGGAGAGAGAGACATAAAATGGGAGAGATGGAGAGAGAAACATAAAATGGGAGAGATGGAGAGAGAAACATAAAATGGGAGAGATGGAGAGAGACATAAAATGGGAGAGATGGAGAGAGAGAGAGACATAAAATGGGAGAGATGGAGAGAGAGAGAGACATAAAATGGGACCGATGGAGAGAGAGAATAAATGGGACCGATGGAGAGAGAGATAAAATGGGACCGATGGAGAGAGAGAGACATAAAATGGGACAGATGGAGAGAGAGAGAGACATAAAATGGGACAGATGGAGAGTGAGAGAGACATAAAATGGGACAGATGGAGAGAGAGAGACATAAAATGGGACAGATGGAGAGAGAGAGACATATAAAGAGAGAGAAATCAAAATGGTAGAGATGGAAAGAGAAGTTGTCACCATATTTTTATTTTTTTTATAATACATTAAATGATATGATCAAAATAATGGCATCAAAAGAAAAGCCCTTCTAGTGAAAAAAACCCCAATATATAATGTGTGTATACAGCAAATTACAAAGAAGGAAATTACTATTAAACACAAACACAGCAGAAGTGTTAAAACAGCGACGGTCCATAACGGACACCATTCCAACAGCAGTTCAGTCATGAAGGGGTTAATGATTTTTATAGGAGCCACAACACCTTTAATTAACAAATAAGCATTTTACTCATATTTGCACAAACTCATATGGCCAGTATGGGAGAAAAATGAATACATTTACACCTGCCAAACATCTTATCATTTTAAGGATTTTTAAAGTTGCTTGTTTGCCTCACGCCATCCACTGCCATTTTGTATTTAAATAATGCCATAAGATCTTAACATGTATGAAAAGCCCATTTGCAACTTTAACATTTAAAAAAAAACTACAGGGAGTGGAAACTATTTGCGGGTGATTTCTGATAAGTGTAAAATGTGAAAACCTCCACAGCAGTTTGTTCTTCCATCTAAAGTGTGTAATCATGTTTAAAAATGAGAATTGGAATTTTAAAATGAGAGTGCTACAGAGGAAATATTATAGGCAACAGTGTAGTCATCAATTGAGTCATAGATGAAACACCCCCCATAATACTGCTAAAAGTAAAAGCAAATCTTCGAACACTTAACATTTCCAAATGTCTAACATTAGCATGAGCTGTAAACACAGGGTGCAGACAGCTGTGAGTTAATGAGTTTTACACCTCCACATACTGTAAAAATCCGTTTAACCGTAAGCATATTTTACTCATGCTATTAATGATTAAAGGTATTGCTATTTTATTTTTTAATTAAAAGCATTAATTTCAACACTAACAAGTCAATCAAAATCGTCACCAGGCTGATTAATCCGTTCGCAGTCAGGTTCTTTGCAGACGATAGATGCCTGGTAGGGAATAGGACCATTGGACTCTGCAGTACTATAATTATTATAATTATGGACTTATGGGTAGTAGTCTCAAGTGCCTGTTTTGGAGTTCTTTTAAAATATTTTTAAAGGTATAGTGACCACTTTTTGAAGGGTCGGCCTGCAGACCTGGGAGGTAATTAATTTTACAGGGGAAGGGAATTTTGGCAGTTTCCGGACCTTTGAGCAGCCCCCGATCCCTGGGGCTTTACATTTTATTATATGGAGGTCCCTGTTGTGTTCTATTAGAGGCATTTTCCCAGCTCCATTTATTATGGGGGGGTGGGGGACTGGGCTGCCATTTGGCTGACTCCCAGCACCTTTTTTTGAGAGGAAAGTGGGGGTCAAGGCTAGCCCTCCATGTATATTTTAGGGCCCCCTGGTGAACAACAGCCGAAATCTTCCCGACATAAGTCTATATTTCTCAGAAGTCTAAGGCGCCATTTGAGGCTCAAATGTTGGCGCATATTGACCCCGCAGTATTCTTTAACATTCACTGTACAGAAATCATATCTGGCATGCATGCAAATGTCCAAATATTGTCACCAATAGCGCTCAATAGTCTGTACTTGTATTGGGGACGGTTTGGAAATAGACGTTTATGTGTGTGGAATGAGCTATATATAAACAGTCTATCAATTATATATTGAATTTCTCCAAACCCTAAAAAGCACTGGAATTGTGTTGTCACCTTTTCAGTTAGACAGATATGTACTCATTAGTATCTCCGACCATTTTTATAGTGGTTCATCATTATGCCTTTCGGGTAGGACATGGTTTGACAAATCCTGGGTGCCAGGTTACCATGGTGACCAGGAAATGAGACCTGCGCCCGGGTATTGGCATCCTCTACATGGCACCCCTCACCGCCTGGACAGCGTAGTGTGAGTGGGCAGTGTGCCAGTTTACACACACTGCCAACTCCACCAACTTGCGCATCGCGCTTCAAAAGTCATAGAGCCGGGTGCTCAGCAGGATGGGATTGGAAGATGGTCTATTATTTGATCTGAATGAATATACTGTATGGGAGTGTTGCACAACACGAATGTTATTGGTACTTGGAGATAAGAAATTGGATGGTGGAACCAAACTATAGTAGGTCTTCCACATCTTTCTGACAAAATTATTATTCTTTCTTTGTGGAACTTCCAATATATCCAGACATCCAGAGACTACTTATCTACCTTCATTTACGACCTCTGAAGTAGCTTTCCTTGGGCGAAATGCGCCAGGTCCTGAGATGTATCAACCATTTATGTGACTGTCTGTCTGTGTGACTGTCTTCATGCATATGTATGTACATGATTCTGTGTGATTGTGTGTGTGTGTTTGTTTGCATGAATGCGTGTATGTGCTGTTGTCTGGTTCCTAGATTTTTTTTTTTTTTTTTTTTTTTGCTGACCCCTAAAACAAAATTACATTTGTCAAGCCCTTGGGTAGAAGTTTATCTAATAACAAATGAACTGCAAAAATGAGGCATTGTTAATTTTGAAAAGTTCTCCAAGTTGCTGATCTTTAAAACTCTGCAACTACTGCTTAATGTTTTGCAAAAACCCTGACATATTGAAGGAATTTGTAGAGCATAATGTCTGTGGGGGTGTGCACATATATGTATATATTTATATTTGTCCTCTCTCAACTTTTAACCCCTCAAGGACAGAGGCTGTTTTTACACTTCTGTTTGTTTGTTTAGCTGTAATTTTCATCTTTCTCATTTAATGGGCCAACACATACACTAAATGGACAAATGTCATCATATCATATGTGACTTAACCACTGAAACCCTCTGACTCGGTAGCTGCCTATAGGAGAGGCCTGCTGTGCTCTGCCCCAATGCCAGAGCTTCTGCTGGACTAGGGCCTGTGGAGACCGCAGTCCCATACATTTCACTCTGAAAATCCTAGGTCATTGTTTGTGGAGAGGAGCCACATCCATTCTCTCCCGCAGACTGGCTGAGGGAGAGATACCGCTCTCTTTCTCCCCTGCATATCATATAATTATTATATTGTATAATTTACTATATAAAAAAAAAAACACTGATTGCCAAAATTCTTCCTTTCTCACTGACACACTTTAATCTTATGTGGGAGAGAAAGAGGAAAGATATATACTGTGTTCCAGAAAACATTTTAAAAAAACAAACACTTTTTTGGCCATTTTTACACTCCTTATTGAAATGTATACAGTACACAAATGGTTAAGTCTATATAAAAAAGGGTCTCAAATGAAAGGCCTACCTGTCCTTAAAAAAACAGTATATAATATGTGGGAATCGCTAAATTAACAGAATAGCTATTGTCCAGAATTGACATAAAACAAAGAAAAACATTGTTCTGATGGGCTTAAGGACACGATGACTGTTCTGGCACGTCATGAATGGAAACATAGGGCATAGCCCATCTTAAAAAAAAATATATATTGAAATCTGATGCAGAAGGATAAATATGGCATGAAAGGAAATGCATTTCCTTTAAAAAAAAAACGTATAGTTTAAAAGTATACTAAATGATAGAGCGAGAAATTACACTTAAACTCACATATAAACAAAAAAACATACCCAAAAAAAAGTCCTTAAGAAGTTAAGTTGATACGTTATGTTTCTATGTTATCGTTTTTACATGTTATACTTTAGGGTCTTCAGTCTAGCGTGTTCAGAGTAAACCGAGGTGCCATTTTGATTGAATTATGTATTGGGGCTATATACACCCAAAACAATCAACACCTGTGACTAAATTATATACACAAGCAGCCACTTAATTAAGCTGAGGACTGTGGGCTAAGCTAATCTCATCTAATTAGAGGCTGTGAAGTCTATGCCTTGTAGAAAATGTGTTAGTGAACAGCATATTCTTTCTTAATCATATACCTCAGTGTCCCTAGTCTGGGGGTCCACCAATTTTTGTGCAGAAGTTCCATTCTCTGTTTCAAGTGTTTGCCTGTACAGAGAAAATGAAGGGGAAAGTAACCTCACTAATACTATATAAAAAGCTATATATTTTTTTTTTTTTAGTTTTTACTATAATCAGGTTAGAAGTTCATGTATTAAGATTTTAATGTCATGCTTCTATTTTAAATCGCGGAGGAAAAATGTAAATAGCTGCCATGTTTCACAGCACAGCTGCCTTCTGAGTAACTGAAAACCAATAGGAAGCCAGGAGTAAACAGAAATCAATAGCTGGTCAGTTTACCTGGGTATGCTTGTATTCTAATAAACTAACGGAAGAAGTCCTTGTGTTACTGCATTATAGCAGAACAAACGTTTCTGGACCTGAGCGCCCAATCCTCCGACAAAATGCAAGCAACAGACTTCAGAGTGCCAATAATGTGCATAAGTACACTTTTCTTTATATCTGTGGGTGTATGTGGATGGATGTATATACACAGGAGTGTGGAAAATTAAAAAACAAACAAAACAAAACTACTTGTCCATGGACTAAAGCAGTAGCCAAAATCTACTTGTGCTGAGACACCAAGTCATTTTAATTAAACCCGTGTTTAAATATAGTCTTCATAAACAGCAACTTAAGAGACAGCCCTAACAATACTTACATGCACTAAACAAATGCAAGTAGGTAGTGAGCTTAAACAGGACAGATTTCCAAATGAGAATTTTAGCGTACCTTATCAAAACTAATGCACACAGTCATATATCTTATTACCTTTCAGGAAATCATGCATTGTCATATTATAAAGGGACAATTACCTAATGAGAAAACGGTCTTATTCAGAAGCACCAGCCCCATTAGCACTGTTTTTGTTTTTTAAATAAAATATCCCTATAGGGTCACTTGTCCTCTATGGAATAACATGTTATTTTTAAATCATTTATCTGTATTTTTTTATTGTATTCAATTTCCGATTTTTATTTAACCCTTGGGTAAGTACAAACCCTAACTATAGGGTAAGAACAAAAAAGGGCTTTTATTTTTTTAGTTTCAATTTATTTTTATTAATTATTTTATTTTTTTATTAACCCCAATCCTGCCCCCCCCCCCCCCCCCCCACGGTTTAATTAGTTCCCATGATGCATTTCTTAAATATTAGTTCTTCCTGTATTTTTTTAAATGATTCTGGTTGTTTCTCCTCTTCAGCCCTCCTTTTTTGTGGTTTACAACATGGTCACCACAGAAGTCATTGCTGTTTTTGAGAACACGTCCAATGAGCTGCTAGAACTGTTTGAAAACTTTTGTGACCTGTTCCGGAATGCTACCCTACATAGTGAAGCAGTACAGTTCCCCTGCTCAGCTTCCAGCAACAACTTTGCCAGGCAGATACAAAGGCGGTGAGAATTTTCAGATGTCTATAAATGTTTAAGCATAGGATAAAATGTACAGTGTCGCTAAAAAAGACCCAACAATTGTATGTTTAGTTGTGTTTAATTGAAAGACTGCATCAGGTGGAGGTGTTTTAAATAGAAATGCTTTAATGAAAGAATGTATATAAAGTACTTTATTGAGCCCTCTCTACTTGTAAAGCTCTGTTAGGGGGTGGACAGACCTTCATCTGTCATGCTTCCTTCAACATGTCCGCTTCCTGATAGTGGTACTGAAGCAAAGAAAGCTTTATAAAGGTTTGTATACTTTCATTAAAGCATGTTTCACCTAGAATTTAGGGTAGAAGCCGAACATTAGGGGTCTGTTCTACAAATTTGTGTTTTTTTTACCATGTTTTATTAAAACTTATGCTGAATATCATGTCGTAACTTGTAATTAAAATGATTGTTGTATGCTAAATGCATTGAGATTACTATTTTCATCTGCCACTGATAGCGTGATTTTCTAACCAAGAAATTCAAACTCTCAATCTGTGAAATTTATTGTGAACTCTATATTACATGGTGTAAATTTGGAAACATGTATAGAAACATAGAGTTTTTTGCTTTCCGGTCAGCTCAGTGTGCCTGTTACCATGGAAATGTGTGTATACTCTCATCTCCAACTCAAGGGAGGGAAGATATAGCAGGTGGTGCTGGGTAGTTAGGCAGCAGGGGTAGCTGGGAAAATTGTGAATAATTGGAAAATTGTGAAAAAAGGAAAAAAAAAACACCTGAAAGTGACAGTCTAGTTCACACTTTGGTGCCTATAAGTTGCACCAAAGTCATGTAGGTGCAACTTATAGGCTTGATTAGACTGTCCCTTAATATGGTAAATGCCTTAAAAAAAAATTTTTTTTGGCTTTGGTTGTTTAGTAAAAGGAAAACTTAAAAACAATGCGCGACTTGTCCTGTATAAACCATTTTATTCTTCTAGGGAGGCATGAAGGGTCACATTTATACATCTTCCTCTATTGAACTGTTGTTCCTTTACAGTTGTTCAGTTTCCACATTGTCTTGCTCTAACAGTTACAGACTATCTAATCCTACACATTAAAATCAACAGTTAAACCTCTATGATTTTATATTTGCAGTATGTTTGTGCATTTAGGCACTTCATCAAAGAGTGCATCCATAAAAAAGAAAAATGTTAAATTGTGTTGCTGTACCTGACATTAATAGGAGATTGAAGCCTAAAATGTTACCACAGACATGTTCATGATAAGTGACTTTGTTATTTAATAAGGCAAGTGCAATGTCTAGTCACACCCAGTGGAAATATGCTCAATGTTTTATTGTGGAATCCACCCTCGTTGGGGCTATTCACTAAGAGGTGAGTTGAGGTGAGAGGAAAATTTAATCTCACCAATTTAGCTATCTATTGTGCAGGAACAAACCTTGTGACTTTGCTTAGCAGGGGGAACTCACGGTTTGTCTCTGCACAATGTGTGGTTAAATTGGTGTGATGAAATGTTCATCTCAACTCACCTCCTTGTGAATAACCCCATTTGTAATTTGATCCAGTGTATAAAGCATACTCCTAATAAAGGGTATCGATTACTGAAATACAGGATCCTGGGGGCCAAAGTTTATGTTTATAAACATAATGATTTGATATTAATGTGAATAAATGAACTCACTAAACAGGATAAAATATAGTGGCAGAAGAAATTCTATTCAAATCTCCTATAGATTATTTGCCAAAGCATGATAATGTTTTGGAGTAAGTTTAATGCAAATACCCAGAGTTCTGGACATTCGCAAGTGAAAGCCCAACAATGAAGGCTTCCGTGTGTGAAACAAAGCAACTCGGATAGGATTGGGATTTTCCAGTCAGCTTTAGCCTTAAACAGACAGAACTTGTGAATGTTTGTAGGGGGTGTTAATGTATAATTTTAACAAATACTGTTAATTCTGTTAACATGTAACTCTTGCTTTAGATTTAAAGACACTATTGTGAATGCAAAATATGGAGGCCATACAGAGGCAGTGCGGCGCTTGCTAAGCCAGCTACCGATTAGTGCTCAGTCTTACAGTGGAAGCCCTTACCTCGACCTGTCACTCTTCAGCTACGATGACAAGTGGGTCTCTGTTATGGAGAGACCCAAAACATGTGGAGACCACCCAATCAGGTATGAGCAAGCTGTGATTTTTATAAGATGCACCTTCAAACACATAATCAGAAAATACAAGTATTATGTACATTTTGAGCATATTTACTGCAATGTAGAGCATCACATGTATGCAAACTTAATTACAGAGAAATTGTTATGAGAGCATTTTTTCCATTAGATTATGTGTGTATATATTTATTTATTTTACACACACCATGCCATAAATATGTAATCCCTCTATTTTAAACTATAATCTTGTGCTATAGAAGCAAGTACTGGGTCTGTATCCTTTGTTGAAAAGTGTCAATTTTATTTCCAAAAGGATGTGTTTTTAAAAGCACATTCATTGGCATAAGAAAATTTTGAGGTGGAGGAGGGATGCTCGCAATCCCTGACACAGTTTTGAGCATGTTACAGTGGGGTGGTTGTGTGTTCCCAGTTTACACAGAAATCCTTTTTTGCTGCCAAATTCTGCCTGTGCTTCCCACCAGACAGAGTGCAGGGTGTCATGGGACCTGCAGACATCAAAAGGAGGATATCTTTACCTCCACGGTGCCCCCTACATTGCCCAGGTAGGTTATCAGGAGGAGAGCTAAATAATTTACATTTTCTATGGGAGAAGGAGCGGGTGTGACCTTTCTTATACTGTGGACAGCTCAGCCAGCATTACTGGGGACCTTTTTATTTATCTGTCTTAACATCATAGACAGTATGGTCTATAGCTGATGTTAGCTCATCTTCCTACAGTGATAACCAGGTGAGAAAGTGGGCGCCAGAAAATAAATATAAAATATATGTATAAACCTACTAATTGGGAACAGATAAAAATGACAGACTATAAATAGGTAATATGCAGCAGACACTGATGTGGACCACCACACACAATATAAAAAGTGAAATATACAAAAACATGTTGCGCAATAAAGTGAAATACTTATCTCACACACTGATGGACAATATTTAGCCAGCTTGTCAGTGCATACATAAAATGAAAAAACAACAAAAAATACAATGTGTGACACTGTAACAATCTTTTATCTTTATATCCTTAAAATAATATTTCTACTTTTGATACTACACTATGGTCTGTCTCTCTCCCTGACCTATAGATCCTGCTTGTTGTAGCAGCAACCAATCAACATTAAAGCCAATATAACATTTATATAACACAGCGCATTATAGCTTTGCTTCCTGTGATTCCATTATAACCGAACAATCTTCTAGACACAATTGCAATTTAACCTATATGGCTCTTGTTTTAGTACTGTCTTGGCATATATAAGACCCAATTTAGTGAGGCACTGGGGCAAGCAAATACACAAAAAATATCTTGGAGGAGATTCAATCAATGACACTCTCTTCAGTAGCAGACAGAGAGACAGTCAGCACTTTACAGACGCAACTGATGCAAATGGTGGGCAACCTCTTTGTTTGGCTAAAAGCTGTGTGAAACCTTGAGTGTCTGTCAAGATACAGGCTGGGGTTACGTAGGAGAAGTCACACAGTGTTTTTGACTTTTGCTTAAATGTAAAAAGCCAAATGTAACAAAAAAAAAGTTTAATGCCACTTTTTCGTTCTCACAATTTATACTACATAGGCATTCATCATCGCGTATCCCCTCATAAATGCTTTTTTAGTACTAAAAGCAAATTCTATAACATACAAAGTGATGAGGATTATAGTTCAGATGAAAATCCAGTTTACTGCAAATAAGAGTTTCCCACCAAGCTGCAAGAAATTGCCTTCAAGAATATTCCGGTTAAATATTGCACTTGCATACATAAACTACATGGTGCACAGTAATTCCTTCTCATCATGCCATTTACTGAGTTGCTTGATTGTTGTGCTACTTCTATGGAGGGACAGAGTGAAAGGAAGCCAGATAGCCTTGGAAATCTGACTAGTTGTGGACACCTGTATGTTAATTTAAGGTAATCTCGTACTCCCGACCACATTTAATGTTGGTAAATGAGTGTAACTGCCTTGAAATGGTCTTTGATTGCTAGCTGTTTAAATTATATTTTTAGTTTCTGGTAACATTGTCAGAAATGACAGGGAGTTTACCTTGCATGCAGTAAATTGCTTCACATCAGAGATTTACAAACAGAATTTTGGTCATGTTTTGAATAGAAAAAGCATTCTTCTGTGGTATTGGAAATGGAATCAAAACATGAATACATGTAATTGCCTTTCTAAATTACCCACAAAACATTGTTTTGATCCCTAATGGGAAGGACAAAGAAGGCAAAGAATTTTAGGGCTGCTATGATGTTTTTGTCCTTATGTTCTGCAAAATTTTGCTGTTGTGTAGATGTTTCTGTGTAATATATATATATAAATATATCATACGCATACATATATCTGATGTACGCCATCTTGTTTATATGCTAAATGAATAATACTATACTAATATTGACACATTTGGTAAATATGAGAAAAGAAATCTGTGAAAATGTTTCTTTATTGTTTAACCCCTTCGTGATGTTAGGACGTACTATGCCGTCCTGACTTTAAGTGCCTTAAAGTCGTTAGGACGGCATAGTACGTCCTGTACTAAACAGCTCATCGCGGCTCCCCAGCGGGCAGGCACTTACAGCAGGATCCCACCTGTCAGATGAGGCCACTTTGAGTGGCCTCAGTCTGACAGTAAAAATGTAGCCGGTACTCAAAGCAAGCACCGGCTGTATTTTGCTAAATCGTGCTGTGCCCGAAATTCCGGGTTTGGGCACGTCTCCGTGACGTCACACGTGACGTCCGGAGGTCTCGCGATTTTTTGGCAGGGACCCACAGGGTCAGAGTCTTCCTGGCCAGAGTGTTCCTGGCCAGGAACAAATCGTGACGTTTTGGTGCTTGCATCGTTTGGGACGCAAGCACCATGCGTCACGAAAGGGTTAATCTTTTGATCTTTCCTTAAAAAAAATACCCTACTCTCATGGATATCAAACAATGGCAAAAACAACACAGGTTTAACCCCCCCCCCCTCCCCCCAAAAAAAATAAACATATGTTTGGCACAATTATTGACACCCTTCTAGGCAATACTGCCTTTGACAGGCTAATAACTTTGAGTCTTCATCTATAATGCCTGATGATGTGATTGGAATACATGGCAAGGGATCAGAGACCACTCCTTCATTTAGAATCTCTCCAGATCCTTTCGAGGTTTGCGCTGTTGGACACTCCTCTTCAGTTCACCCCACAGGGGACTGGGACGGCCTTGGTTGATACTTTATTTTGTGGTCAGGACACCATTTTTGTGTTGATTTTGATATAGGTTTTAAATCATTGTCCTGCAGGAAATCCAGCCATGACCCATTTTAAGTTTTCTGGCAGAGGCAGTCTCTGTGTTTGACAGAGTTCATGGTACCATGTATCCGGCAGAAAAACAACCCCAAAACATCAAAAAGATTCACCACCATATGTAACTGTGGGCATGAGGTACTTTTCCGCATGGCTCTCTCTGTGTGCCAAACCCACCTCTGGTGTTGAGTTTGTTTTTGGTTGAGAGTAGAGGCTTTTTACTTGAAACCCTACCAAACAACTTGTGGTAATATAGGTGACATTGGATTGTTGTTTTGGAGACTGACCCCAAGATGCAACTAACTTCTGCTATACTTCAGCTGTGATCCTTGGAGGTTTTTTTTTTTTTTTTTAGCTACTCGAACCATCCTCTTCACACTGCGTTGAGACAATATAAACAATATTCTTACTTCCTCATTATTGTCCTGATGGGGGAAATGGTCATTTTGAATGCTTTTCTGTTTTCTTTTTCGTTGCTCAATCTTTTGCAACATATTACAGTTCTATTCCTTGGTCTTACCCATTGTAATACATGCCTAAGAGAATTTGGCTTATGTGTTGCCTAATATTTATACCTGTTTGTAAGAGGAAGTCATAGTTGAACAATTTCCTGTTCCTAGTCACCCAGGTTTTCTAAAAATGTCAAATATCAATGGGAATATACTTATACCAATAATTTAAACCTCTCTGTGCGAGTGATGTATCAGAAACATCACATGATTCCGTCCCTCTAAGACGGAGGATGTTCCTGATATGTCCTCTTCCCTGCAGCTCATCACGCTATAAAACATTGCAGCCCCCCGTGGTTAGCTGTGGTCCGGATCCCACTGCAGACACCTGCTTCTGTCAGATGAGGCCACTTTGAGTGTCCTCAGTCTGATAGGCTTCATGTAACCAGTGAGCACCAGTTACATTTAATCACACCATGACGTACGCAAACAGAGACTGATCAGGTCTCTGCCTCGCTGGCAGGGACACAAAATCGTTGGTTTAATGCTTTTATCCTTAAGGACGGCAGGGGGTTAATATGTAATGTAATGAAGCACCTGTATGTTATTAACCAGCCTTTTATGTAGCTTTTCCATTGATCATCATAGCGCTCTAGTTTCTAAACTGTACCACAAATATATTTGCTACAGATAAGGAGGGACCCTGTTTTTCTTGCAGCTGTAAAAATACCCCAAAAGCTGCACTGTCCCTCTGATATAGCTCTTCCACCTTCCATTGTCTCCTCCTGAATATAGAAACACGGTGGTTTCCATGGAGACCTTGCTTTATGGTACTCATGGTGAATAGGCTACACTTCATGGCTCCTTTCTTTCCTGCACAGAATCCAGCTTTTATTTTTTTTCTTGCTAAGCCTTGTCCATCTGCTCAGACCTTTTAACGCAAATGGGAAAAAAAAAAAGATGCAATGCTGATATAATATTATGACAGCAGAATAAAATCTATTTGCATGTTCTACCTGCCAGGTGGTATCATCTTATGTTTCTGTCATGTAATACCTGCTCTCATTTTATCTTTTAATATTGTTGGTCAATGCGAACTGATGTTTATCTAAATCTTCCTTAGCTGAACAATGAACGTGCCTATGAAATATTTCCCTTTTGAGGTAATGTCATGTGGATTATATGTTTCTTCTGCTTCATTTCTTGTTGCGGTAAATTTAATTAGAACATGTATAAATTGATCTAAGTAGCAGGTGCCAGCAACCTTCCTTTATTTGCTCTGTTTAGTCTTTTATTGCACCACATCTCCAATGACCCCGTTAGCAATAATTCTGCAGTAGTTGAGGATTCAGAAGTTTGCGCTCATATTATCTAGATACATATGAAATGTTATAATAGATTTCACATCCCGTTGAAAGGAAAACTGGAGTCAGAAAACCTAACTACACTGGGATTATGTATTTCAAAAGGTAAATATACACTAAAATGAGTTTCAGTTAAGCAGAAGACCACTTCTGTCTGAGTAAAACTGCCTTTTGCATGGAGACTACCATCTGACAGAGCAGGGCTCTGTGACACCAGATAGAGCCAGTCAAGTTAGGCTGGCTCACTTCATCATTGGTGTGTGGGTGCATCAGTCATGTGACACACAACAAATAACTAAGTAGGTGATGAACATCTAAGACTTGGTGGTGTGTCAAAGTGTCAGACGACAAACACCCATCAATGCTGACACGTCAAGAAGCCGGAGCTTTGGTAACATGGCTGCCCAGAAGTCTAACTCTGGCTTCCATATAAAATAGAATCACTTTTAAATGGTTCCCTCATAAAGCACATTTTGAAAGCCATTACATTTATTGGTGTTTAAGATATAGTCCTCAATCTCCTGTTTTCAATGAAAAAATGTAACTAATATTTGGAGTGGGGGGGGGGGGGGAGCAAAGGATCTCATATGTTGGTAGCTCATTGCTTATTCCATTAACGTTTTTCATTATATACATTTTTATTATTTTTAATAACATGTAAATTGGGGTGGGGGGTGGGAAAGGTATGTGTCTGACGCAGCAGATGCACACTAACTATTATTAGTGTTTTCCCACATTTGTTAAAACCGAGTGCAGCAATGCTACAAAAAATAGATAAATCGCACAGGATAAGCACTGAAATATAAAAAAATGTAAAAAATTGAATAAAGTATATCAAAAACCCTATTGATGCCAAAACAACACTGACCCTTCAGAGCATGAACTCCTCTAGACCTCTGATGGTGTGCTATGGTATCTGGCACCAAGATATTATCAGCAGATCCTTTCAGTGAGATATGAGGTGGTGCCTCCATGGACAGACTTGTTTGTACAGCTCATCCCTTAGATGCTCAATGGATTGAGATCTGGGGAATTTGGAGCCCAAGTCAACTTTGAACTTGTGGTTTTGTTCCGCAAACCATTCCTGAACCATTTTCGTTTTGTGTCAGGGCACATTACCATGCTTAAAGAGGCCAATGCCTTCAGGGAATACTGTTTCCATGAAAGGCTGTAGATGGTCTGCAACAATGCTGAGGTAGGAGGTACGTGTCAGAGTAATATCCACATGAATGGCAGGACTCAAGGTTTCCCAGCAGTACATTCCCCAAAGTATCTCTCCGCCGGCTTGCCACCTGTTAGTGGTCAGAATATAATGGCTGATGGGTGTGTGTGTGTGTATATGTATATTATAAATGTATATTGTATATTAAATATATATAGAAAACTATAACTTCTGTTAAAGCAGGAATATGACAGATCTAAAACAGTTTTTACCTTTCATGACTATTTGCTGTATTACGAAATATTATTGTATTCTAGGATGAAATTAAGGGGATTATGTAACTGCCAAATCCTTAAGTCTTTTTTTGTTTTGTAGGTTTTATGCTAGAGACTCTGGTCTTCTCAAATTCAAAATCCAAGCTGGACTTCTGGGACGACCCATCAACCACACTGTGCGCAGACTGGTGGCTTTCACGTTTCATCCGTCTGAACCATTTGCCATATCTGTGCAGAGGACTAACGCAGAGTATGTGGTCAATTTCCACATGAGACACAGTTGTACATAGGAGGAGTACAGAAACATGCCCCGTTGCCTTAATCTACACATGTTTATTTTAAAGACCAAAGTGAAATGTTTCTAATTCATGATGCTATTGATATCCTTTAATTCAAGATACCTTGACACTTAATCTAAATGTATCACTGCTTAAAAAGTCATACCCTATTTCTAATTGTTATCTGTTGGCAAAATATAAAGCAAGTTTCGTTTTGTCATTGTTACAATTGTACATTCTGAAGTTACAATTTTTGAAGTCTTCTCAGGATTTTTTTTTTTTTTTCGTTTTAAATCTCACTGGCTGTAGAAGGACCAGTAATTGGCAAAACAACAAATGGTCTATTACATAAGTTACCTAGCATTTGGGAAACACTGCCTTTTGTACCTTCTTTCAATCAGAAACAGGATGTTAATGTTTCCTTCCTGACAATCTCCACAATGAGGCCATAAAGCTTCTAAGTGGATTGATTTGTGGCTCCTGGAGCACATTTAAATATTGTGGCAGGTCATTTGTGGGTGAAGTATGTTAGAACTATATATCTGAGCTGCCCCAAGACAACATTTTGTCTCCCCAACTTAATGATTATAAAGGTCCAAACATGGACCAGGGTTGCCCCCACACCATGCACAGTCGTTAAGGTAATATGTTCACTTTTATTGAATACCTGCCAGAATTACTTAAAAAAACATGTACTTCCAAGAGATGTTTGCTTGAAAGAGTAAAATGCTGCTGTGCATTCTGGGCCACAAGGCTGCGATATTGATCCATGTAAAGTATTTCACTGACTTTTACACATCGAGTAGAGACTTCCCTAAAATTGGCTAAGGGGTTTGGTAAATGTTCAGAGAACTTGCTTTCACTGGCCTGACAAAAAACAGCAGCAAAATGAGAACCTCCTTTTGCAAGCCTTTACATATACATTTCTGCTTTGATATATTATTGCTTCAGTCAATAGAGTTCACAAAGCTGTCACTTGCAGACTGTATATGATCTTAATGGAAGACTATCTTTGAGATTTTTAAAATCCGTAAAAAAAACCCGGTATTGTTAAATATAATAGATTTTTATTTTTCTGTTCGAATATAGAATTCCTACCCTTTTCTCTTCCCAGCAGTGCTCTCTATGTGAAGAGAGCAGCTATTTCACTGAAGGAAGATGGAGCCTGTCTTTCATTAGATCATCCCATTTAAGGCAGCTAAAGGATCTCGTGATTCTTGGCAGATATGCAGCACTCACTGCACTTTTATTAATCACGCACACAGAGGCAAGCAGACTGCTCCTCCCTCTGGATGGATCAGACAATCAAACTGCAGCACTGCTGGGGAAGGAATTGAAAACGCCATTGTTTTTATTGACTACTTGTTATTAAAATGTATGTAAAAAAATCATGGTTGCATATACCAACCTATATAATCCAAATGCACACTATAAAAAAACAATAGTCTGCATTGTGTGTTGTATTGTAGCAATATAGCTTTGTTTTGGGGGGAAATAAATTGTTCTTTAAAGTGAGAGTAAAGGCAAAAAAGAAATTTCTGCAAAATTTGATATGGTCCTAATGCTTACCTTTTGTTCTGAGCACCTTTGGCTTGATCACACCATTTCATTGGTTTTCCCTGGAGGGAGCACGAACTACTTTGATGACCTCACTTGTGTTTGCTGCATGGTGTCCTGATAACAGGTTGTTCACTGCAACTCCTGTGAGTTGCCGTCCTCAATCTTAGCAAGGGCAAGCATGACTGTTCCTAAGTTTGTGAATTGTAACTCCTATCTCGCTGATGAGAGGAGCATCAGTTCTTAGCAACAGGACAGAACATTGCTTCTTGCATTTGCTGAAGATGAGGACTGCAACTTCTATTCTGATCAACTGATAGCAGGAGCTGCAGTTCTCAGCAACCACAGGACAATCTATCAGTGCCATCTCAGAATATGATGACTGACAGGATTATTGACCAATGCGGGAGGAGCACAGTGGATCCATAGATACACTGCAGCAAGCCAGCTCTAAAAATGCTGTAACCCAAGTCTAATTTTTGCATTGCTTTTGTCATATCTCAGAAACCATAGACTACAGAATAAAATAAAAAAAATAAATTAAAAATAATTTGAACGCCTAATGTGTCCAATTATAGTTTTGCCTTTAATCCCTGTTTATATGATTTAACCAGGTGGGAAAAAATGATTGTTTATTATGTCTTGCATTTTGTTTGTGTATAAAGCTATAATCAACAACTTATTTAAAAAAAAACTTAATACAGTTTATGCTTAACTTTGTAAAGTTTTGTAAACTCTATTGAAGTAAGTTGCATGAAAAGACCCACAATAGGGTGCACTTAAACTACTTTTGTTCTCTTTATACGCCACACATTTATATTGAGAAACATTATTTCATAAAATCAATGTTTTCATAAAACTGCCACTGCAATTACAACCCAAGCCTTATTTTTTATTGTGATGATTATTCTTCCTTATTTGTCCTCAATGCAAATAAACCTGTACATTGATTGGAATTACTGGTAAGGGAAAATAAAGCAGGCTTCTATACCGGTGACTGTAAGTTTTTTGTAAACATTGGAATTTATTTTTTTCATCATTGCTAAACATTCTGCTTGTAAAATAAAGCATATGGAAATGAATAAATGCTATATTTTCTGCTGCTAGTCCATCTCTGGACATTTATACCCACATAAACAATATCATCAGCATTTGAATTTATAATAAATGAATGTTGAAGGAATTGAAAAACAAAAAACTATGCGTTGCTGGGTTGTTCTAGGTATTTCTATACATACTGAATATACTGAATACTCATCAATAGAGTTGATGATCTAGAATTGAATAGCTTCTTAAAGTGTGTTTGTCACTTTCTAAATTTGTAACAAGTTTATAAAAGAAACTGGCAAAGCTGGACAATATATATATCCCAAAAAAATCAGGGATGCTATCAAATGTAACTTTATTCTATGTAGAAAAATTAATAAACTCCAGGATAACCACAACAAAAAAAAGAGACCTACGACTAAATCTGCTCAAACGAAACGCGTTGGGTGATTGCACTTTTTTTTGTTGCTGGTATCCTGTGCTTTTATTACTTTTTCTACATGTAATAAAAGTTTTGTTTATTTTTTTTTATCATGCCTGAGGATTTTGATAATTCTGGATATAAATTCTCCAGATTCCTTTTTGCTAATTTCTTATTTTTGTTGGGTGAGGACCCTCTTTTCCGGAGCTACACAACCGCCAGGTTGTGGTTAAAGTTCACCAATTTCCGCTCTGCTGTTAATATGTTAAATCAAGTTTCACTGTATGCCAGCGAACACAACCATTTTAACAAGCTGACTACTTTTTTTTAAAAATATATGTTATTCCTTTCCTTTGGTGGTTGTGTATTGTTTTCCTCAGACTTAGAAGACTGGATGGAGGTAGAGTAAAGAAATTCAGGATATGGAAATAATTAGTTATTTCTGTAAATGCCCCCTAGACCTCTGCTCAAGTAAACAGTCTATAAGGATTTAACTACATTTCTCCAGCACAACTACACTAATTGATGGCTGAAATTAGATAAATATATTTAATGATTGTAAAATGCTGGATGGTTTCTAGGTTTGTTTGTTTTTTTGGAGATTCATTATGCACAGTTATTGTGGACAATGACTGGTCCTAGGTCTTTGTTTTGCTACTGGTTTACCACAGTTGGCTTTGTAAAAAGCTTTAACATGATCACATAGTAATTTCCTAAAATATGACCATGTTAAAGAACCACTTATCCTTTTTTGTTTCTTTTCACACTTGTTCTTCAATTACAGAAGCACCAGTAAAATATACAATGGCCCTAGTAGGAGGAAAAACTGGCATGTGCTTTTTAAGTACATTAAGTGCAGGAATGGTTTACTATTAGTCTGAATCCTTCTACTGTATGTTATACAGTATATATATTAGTAGTGCAGTATTTCACTTCTAAAGGTTAGATTGAAACATATATATATTCCACCCAACATCTGTTGTAGACTACATAACACACAATGTATAAATACATCAGTAGATCTATATAGTGTGCCTATAAATTACTTGGAACTAGTGTCAATTATGACATCACATTATTCAGATGACTGACTGCCCATCATGGAGGTATTAGACCTCAAAACTGATATGGCAGGGACTACTCATCACTATATTAGAGGGAGAACCAGTGGTTCGGATAGAAACATGATGACTACCATTTGCACTATTTGAACTAACAAAATGTACCGGTAACTCTTGTCTACAAAACTGATGCACCGCCAGATGTCACCAGTCCCCTTTTAGGCTTACTTGACTATGCATTGGTTTGACCTCTGGCTGATGTGAACTGAGGAATATCAAGGCTAGGGGATTTGGTAATATGTTGATTATTTGGCATTAAAATTATGTTTAATATAATGTTATCACGAAAATTAGTTTATTTGATCTGAGTAGTTGTTTAAGACATTGTGTGCATACTGAACATACGTTGTACACCTGTTTTTGTTTAAATACTGTGTTTTTTACCATTGTATATTCGTTTTGTGTAGAAGCAGTTATGTAAACTCACTGTTGGTGTTAGGAACAATCTATATTAATCCCCATCAGGCTAGGGATTGACATATGAAGTCACATTTTTGTTTTGAGCCCAGGCACCTTGGATTTAGTAGGTGTATGTAGTGTGCATAAAACTTAACCATGTAAACATATGAATACAGTGTAGGAGCCACCATGCAGATTTTGATTACAAATAGTCCAGTGATCATACACATCAAAAAACATAAAATGAGCACGCTTGGAATTAGAATGATTTTCACTTAATTATTTTCATACATCATCTTCACCATAATATGTAAAATAAATTAAATCATTTTTGACCCCTCTTTTTCCCCCTCTAGTTCTTAAGACGCTCCCTGCCTGTTTCAGCAACATGGTTCATCTGAGTGGGAAACTCATTTGTGGCACCTTCATAATAAATATACATTTGTTGATGATGGCAGGACAACAAAGAATCTCAATGTTTAATATTTGGTTTTGTACCTGTTCCTTTGGAAGTAGCATGTATCCACTGCTTTTGTGTACGATATAGGTGTTCATTTTCCAGGAATTAACCAGCAATTAAGCAATACAGAGATTGTAATTTATCCTTCCAATATGTTTATTGGTTCATTCACCTTGATAGCCTTTTTTGTTTGTTTAAAATAACGTCACACATGTTATATTGTAATCCATTGGGAGTTTTTGAACTGTAATTTGGGTAAGATTTGCCATGGATATGGATGACCGCAGAACTCAATGCATATCTTTTATGTTGAGTATGTTGTACCATTATATTAAACTTGATAGCGTTTGTGATTTATGTATACATTGGGTTTGGTCAGACATATTGTACTCTATAAAACATAGCTTTTTGTTTATGTAACTTAATGTTAATGTAGCTGAAGGCCTTAAAAACATGTAGACGTAAGTGCAGACACCTACACTATGTAAGGGAATGCTGAATAACCGTGTAACCTTTTTGTATTTAAGCTTTGTGTAAAAGCAGAGCATATAAGTCTCTTTAAATGACACAATATACTTAGTAATACTAGGCAGAAACCATTTTCTGTGAAGCATCTTATATAATAACACACACCTTCCAACCTCGAGGTTTAGCAGGAACTTTGTCTCTATTCAGCCTGGCTTTGTCTTTTTGAAGGTGAAATCTTTGTGTGGGTGTGATAACGCTAAACAAATATATTTTTATAAAAGCATTTTCATATAAGCCTCTAGTGATCGCATTTCTAACCTGATCACTTTGCCATTAAACATTTTAAGTCCTTATTTTGTCTGCAGTTAGAAGGGAAATATTTTATTTTTATTGTTGCAAAAAGACGAATGCCAAAGGTAGAAAACCCTTTTTTTTTTTGTTTTCCTGTAAAGTAAATCCCGTTGAAAATAAAATGCTGATTTCTAACCACATTCAAATACTGTATGTTTTTGTGTACAGGTTGCGAAAATATTTGTTTTAATATAAATAAAGGTTGTTTTTCAAGAAATCACATTTGGCATCCTGATAAATATTCATGTACAAAGTTATTCACTAAAGTATTAACAAGGTTGATGTTACATTTCCACCTCTAATGTCCCATCCCAAGTTACTGTCTCAATGCCAGACAGTTCTAGTCTTTCTTTTCCTTCAAAATCAAGAGGTCTTTTCAAACTGTGCCAATCTTGCCTCCAGTTTATTTGCTCTTTCACATCACTGTTCTCCATCAGTTCCTGCTTGTGCCTTTCAGTTTTGATTGTTCATAGTCTTTCATTTGTCTAACGCATTATTTGATTCCCACTGCCACAAAATAGTATTACAAATATGTGAAGGAATGCTTAACACGCGTGTGCAGGTCATCAATGATGTGACACAACAAGAAAGGGAGCTCTAAAACATGGAAGAGTAAAAAAATGTATCGTAGTGTAACACTGTATGGTGTAACAGGTGGTGTATAGTGGGGTGTATATACACTCACAAATGAATCTTCTTTAAAAGCCCGTTAACAGATAACACTGATGAACCTCACGTTCATGGAAAGTTTTCTTTTAATAAATCTATAAAAGATTAAAAATCCAATGGCGCAGTATCCAAAATCAAACACAGAAACATAGGCACATACACATGTGCACTATGAGCTCGCAGCTAGGGGAGAATACCCGAGGATTATTTTGTTGGAGAGTATTGTTTTTATTTTGCTTGATCACTTTGTTTTGCACTGGGAGGGTGAGTTCACTTCCCAGTCAATGATGTGAGCAAGTAAACTGAACGTCCCAGTGGAGAGGCATGGTGGACTAACTGCATGTGCAACTTGGTAGCTGAAAACGGTAAGTAATTGGTGGAGCATGCAACTTCAGTATGTCCATGAGGGGATAATTCTGACACATAATAATGTAATAACCCCCATAGCAACTATTTCTTTTGTATTTGTTTGTTTTTTAACCAAAGTTTAGTAGGAGTATGTTGGGCCTATATGCTGATATTGTCTTGTTTTCTGGTTTCAGCACCAGCTATATAACATAGATTTAATCAAGCCGGAGCTTGAGAAAAGACCCTCTTGGGGTTGCAGTGCTTTCACTTGTGGTAAATAAAAACACTGATCACAACTGGTAGCGCTGAGCAATTGTATCTATTTGTGCCATTTGCTTTGCGCCTCTGCTGCCTCAGAGTACTGCTCTGCAACCATTGATTCTGTATATGCAGCTATAAAACATTGTTCATAGTGCAACAAAATGGCCAGCCAATTCAGGAAACAAGTCAGGTGCATCCTGGGAAACCTCTTCGAAGCACAAGAGATGGTGGAGATATATTATTGAAAGCTTAACATTGTTTGAAAATGTTTCTAAATTGCTTTACATTAATCAGTTGTGTAAACCTTATTAAGAGAAAATAACATTCTCTTCCACAAAAATACATATATTTATCAGTTTTAAAAATATTCTAATGTATGAGGGTAGCTGATTTAATCTTGGTAAGATGGGGAAAGCATTAGGCAAGGTCTGGTACCCAAAATCATCCTCCAAATGTTAAAATGCATATTTTACCATTTTTATAGGTCAAAATAAGAAATACACAAAGTTAGATGACGTGAGAGAGTGTTTTTTCCTGTCCAGTGGCCAATAAAAATCATTCACTACACTGGGGGTGGAGCAAAGAATGACCACTGAGGGAAGGCTTGAGCAAAAAATGATGATTTTTATAGAATCCCTGCATCCGATTGCATTGACAAAAAGCCTGTGTGCTACACAGTCACTAAACATAAACTTGCACCAAAGTGACATTGCTGTTTAGTCGTTTAACTGAAAAGCCAAATAAATACGTAAAGGCAATCCAAATAAACCCAAATGACCTATTTCCAATAATTTAACAGGATGTTCTCAATTAAAACTGAAGACTAAAAGACAATAGGAAAATCAATCCTTGTTTCTTGTGAATGTAGGATCTGTTCAGCTCTGGCCATTTCAATGTCTTATTTGATTTATTGTAATGGCTGCACCTAAACATCCAGTAATAGAAGCCATTTTGAATTATCCTTGGTGCTGGTTTTGTATATATAGACTGTTTGCTGTTTTGTGTTTGAAAGTACTCTCCATTGTTCCTTTAACAATAGTGGGCAACCAAGGAATGTCACATTCAATTTAAAAAAAAAAGCAACACGTAATTTGGGATTATGTGCTACAATTGTGTATATATGTATGTTAAGGCATGTTTCTTAGCATCCCAGCGGATGTTTATTGAAAAACCCACGAGAGTTCATCAACCTTTGCCACAGAATGAATTTCTCCATATAATAAACATGTCAACATAATATGATTCAAGAGGAATATGTTTTGGTCGATTGAAAGATGCCTTTAAGAAATTGTCATCTGATAAAAGAAACCAAAGTAAAATATAAGGCCATTGTAGGTGTGTTTAATCTTTTATTTGACTACAAAGCCAATTTGCAGATTGATTACGCTTTCAAATAGTCTCATTAATGACATCTATGGTACAGATTCTGAAGGGGTTGCCAAAATGTAATTGTACATAAGCACGATCATTTGATAAATTGCAAAAAAACAGATGGTTTCTTTCTCTTAGCATCAGTGTAAAGTGCCGTTGTTTATCAGTGAGTGCCTCAGGGAAAACATCTTGAGGTTGGTGTGGAGTTTCTTTGGCAGCCAGCTGCCAGAATCTCTGCTTCTGTCTAGCTTCCAATAATCAAGGGTAGGGAAGGGAGGATTAGCTGTACCTGCTGACCTTGGTTACTGTATTGAGGTACAGAATGTCTCTCCTCCCTCTAGACTGGCTTGATATTTTAGCCTTTGCTAATCACTGTAGCTATGGTGACCAGATTGGCTGCTACACTAAGAATAGCTATTAATAAGCAAATTATTTTGTCTTTCCTTCACCAAGGGATGAATATACAGACATAATAAAATTAATTATATAGTGTTTACAAACCGGGGATGGGGGTGAAAATAAAGTCTGTTAGTATAATGTACGTATTGCTGATTATATACTTCTTCCTGTAGCAGGTCGGTGGAGCTGATAAGGGTTACCATGTGGTAAGCCTTAGAGGGGAGCACGCAGGGAAATGTTTTAAGAGAATAAAAACGGTTATTCTTGTACGGTAGGCTGGTAAATTCTAGCCTAAATAATTTAACAACCTAAAGTACAAGATTACCCAAAAAAACTATATAGTTTTTGTGGCTTTATCAAAAATAAAGCAATTTAATTTTTTTTTTAAATTAAATATTTGGTATCAAATGGAGCAATAATAACGATGATGTCATGTATCATAGCAGAAAACCTGGCATACCCAATAGCTACATAGTTGTAGTGTGGATTTTTAAATATGATAATATATAGTGTGTCCAAGAATAATAAGGCATTTTCATTGTTTCTGTCTGATTAACAAGTGTACACAAACTGTAAAAGCTGCTATAAAAAGGGAACATATGATAAAAGGGGTTATTTAAATATATATGTTTAGGATGAATATACAGCTATAGGAGCATGCATTTAACTTTACACTGTGAGCAAAGAGAAACAAAAATATCAAAAAGTATATGTACATTGATTTAGCAGAATTGCAAATAAATGCATATATTTATAGAAAAATGTAATATAAAGATGTCTGTGTTGTTTTGTGATAGCCCTGGTGGTCTATGGTGACGAGGAGCTTCAGGTTTATATCTTGTACAACATATATCTTGTGTGACTGCTCCCTTGCATTGCCAAATGAAGTGATGTGGTCCAAGGATATGAGCTTCTATTCCTCACTTAATTGTGAGTTGCCCTGAGTGCAGCAACCTTGACAGCAGGTCTGTACTGATTCCTCCCTCACAAATACAGGCTTTTAACTGAGAGCAATGGTCTCCCAGACAGTACATGGGCTTATCTTACAAAATACTGGACAGGCATTTTGCAAAATATAAGATGTCTGGTAAATCTAGAAGCCAACATACATGTTTTTTTTTTTTTTTTTTAAACAGGCGTCTTTTAACTAAACAGTGAGTTGTGGGGAGACAAACATTTAGGGGTCTACTAATTATTTCAGGGAACATAAACAAATTGCGTTTAAATCCACTATTCCATATAGCCAAATTTGGGATGACAACTTGGGGCTATTCAGTTCAGACAAACTTGGAGAGAGAGCATATTGTTGCCCGAAGTCCTATGGCCCTGAATCAATCCGAATTGGCTTATTATATGAAATGTGCTTTTCCACAGTTTGGTGATATGTTTGTAGTCCCACCATGTGTTTGTCATATAGCCAATTTGGCCACAGCTTCTCCAACATATGGGAGATATTGAAGGGAAGATGTTTGTAAGGCATGTTAGTACTAGGTACCACTAAAAAAACAAAAATCCCAATATGTGGTGTTCTTGTCTCCTATCATGTTGGAGAATGCTTGTACTGAAAGTTTAGTTTGGAGGTCTAATTCCCATTTTTCAAGGTAGGATGGAAGAGTATTTCAGTTGTGGTCAAGTACAATATTGTAACATAAGGGCAATGGTTTGAGTTTTTGTAAAGAGGATAACACGTTTTGAAGCCTTAAAGGGACACTAAGCGTTTTTTTTCCACTTGTGCTTCTAATATAGAAGCACAAGTGAAATGTCCATTGTCCCTAGTATGAGGATGAACTGGCGTGTACTTTTGATAGTACACGCCAGTTTTTTTCTCTGACCGACAGCTGCCATGCTTCCATAGGTTGGCGACGGAAGGAAGCAAGGGTTAAACAAGTTGGAATGTCCCTTTAGTTAGGTGAACATTTCTTTGTTTCCCAATTTGGTAATTTTTTTGGAGTCTGGAATAATTTAATGGTGTTACTGTTAAAGATTTGAGCAATAGAAGTTAGACCTGTTGTACTCTAGTTGTAAAGAAGTAAATCTTGTGAAATCAATTGGATGTAGGGAGAGGTAAGGTCTTAGACAGATCGTATTGGTCTATGACAGGCTTACAATATTTTCTTCGCAGTTTGTTAAATATGTCATGGGAAGACTGGGTGAATTATATTGACTTGTTCTGTCCAGCTAACCACTGTTAAAGGTGATAATTGAAAATTTTCTCTTTGAATCCATTTCGCTGTGTATTTAACCTGCATTATTAAACCTGCTTTTCTGAACTCTCTATTATATGCATTATATATTTGTATTATGATTTATGTATTACCATATATTATTGTATGTCTATGTAATAATAAATATGTTATATATTTGTATATATATTGTATATATATATATATATGTGTATTTATATATGTATATTAGAGGGACACTACCACTTACATAAGATGTGACTATATAACCTGGTCATTTAACCCCTTCGTGACCAGTAACGGTCCTGGACCATCATGGGGAAAAACTCCCTTAGTGACCAATGACGGTCCCTGACCGTCATGCAGATCCAATCGCATACCGCGACTGTGATTTAAATGACATGGCTAAGTGTCTCGATACCAAGACCCTTCAGCCATGTTGGCTGAGGCCACCACCCGAAACATCTGGGCACCGTGACAGTCAATCACAGGGCCCAGATGTTAATAGCTGTCAAAGCAGGTGCCTGCTTTGACAGACATTGTCTCTCCCTGCTCCACAGCGATCGTGGTGCAGGGAGAGACTAAATATAGTGCTTGAAGTCTTCCCCTGGTCCCCCCAAGCACATCCACACCCCCAGGTTTTAATAATAATTAAAAAAAATTAAATATTTTTTTTATTTATATTTTTATTGTGCTAACCTTAACCTTTGGGTTAGGGTTAGAGATCATCAAAACCTTAATCCTAGAGTTAAAATTAGGGTTTTTACTAACGCTAACCCTAGGGTAAAGTTAGAGTTAGAGTTAAATATAAATAAAAATAAATTTAAAAAAAGTAAATGAAATTAAATAAATCAATAAATAAAAAATGACCAAAAAATACTAATAAATTATATAAAAATAAGAAGTTAATCTGTAGAGGACCAGTGACATGGTAGATCTGTTGATGGTCCTCTAGGGATATTTTATATTTTTTAAAAGACTACTAGTGTACTAGTGGGGTCAGTGCTTTGCATTGGCCCCCAACAGTAGATAGGGCCACGCAGCAGCTGGATATATCATCCATGCAGCCGCAGGATAGCAAGGGTAGCAACAATCTGTGCTTCCTACTATAGACTACATTCCATATGATGCTACGGTCACTTTTGGCTGGCTGGCTGAGCATGATAGGAAATGTAGTCACAAGCATTACATAATAAATACACGTTTTAAAGCTGCAATGACTGTATCCTGGGGTGTGATCATATTGGTGTGTTTTTTGGCAAAAAAACAGAACAACTTACTACACCAAAACTTGTCAAAGATTGGTGGGAAAATTACTGCATGAAAACTGTCAAAATACCCCAAGTTGAACACCCAGGGATGTCTACTTTATAAAAATGTTTACATGCGGGGCTGATTCAGCGATTCATGACAAATATCAGTGTAACAATGTCAGTAATGCTAATGTTGGAAAAAAATAGCTATGTGCTACTTGTATTTATTACACTATAACATTAAAAAAGCAAAAAATATTAACATTGGGTATTTCTAAACTCAAGACCAATATTATTTTATTTAGCCATTTTTTTATTTGCTTTTGTAGCTTAGTAAAAGATTTTACAAATACAAGTGTTGTTTTTATACATTTTTCACCATATCTTTCTATTTTTTTGATAATATTATAAATTATATGAACAAAATAATGGTATCAAATGAAAGCTTCTTGTCTTGAAAAAAACAATGTATAATATGTGTTGGTATAGCAAATGACAAAGAAGAAAATTACAGCTAAACACAAACACCTCAGAAGTGTAAAAACAGCAACAGTCATTAACGCACAACATTCCAAATACAGTCTGGTCATGAAGGGGTTAAAACAAACACATATATAAATCATATGCCACTGTTTGTTTTTTTTATATGATTGGATTAATTGCATATAAAAGGAAAAATAAAATTAGGTGTTTATCTCCAACATCCATTTTGAGAATATTTCCCATGATACAACATCATCCAAAACCTTCCATCCAGTCTCACTTTTTTACTGTTGCCAAAGCCTGCATGATGATGTCAGAAAATACTGCCCTGCTCTCTTTCGGCTCCTGTGTATCGTAGTGGGCAGGACTAGGTGGCTTTGTACAACTTTTTTTTACCTGTCTTCCAACAAAAAGAGAGGAGATTAACCTGATCAAACAGGACCATAACTCTGTCCTCTTGTGATGTAATCGTTACATTACCCTCCCATTCAGTGCAAGTCTTTGATCAGAATTCTGACTTATAGACTGCATTCTGTGTCCCAAGCCCCAAAGTGAGAAATTTGTGCTGTAAATTCTCTGAGGGGTGGCACATAAGAGAAACAAAAAAAATATCTGAAATCAACAATACAAAATAAAAAAGTAAAACCTTTTCATTTTTTGGTGGGAGTGTCCCTTTAAAAATATGTATTTAAGTATATTTATTTTATTATTATAGTATTGAACATATATTGTTGTATAATGTATTTTTATTATATTATGGGACATATTATAACATATTTATTTTCATTGTTTTATGTTAAGCTATTTTTAAATTATCAATAAAATATTTTGTATTTGTATTCAAGAGTATTTTAGCTATTATTCTATTTAGGTATACTTCAACTTGCCGGGCTTCAGCTAGGGCTCCCAATTTAATCCTTGGAGTAAATGACTCCTACTCCGGAAGTATACTCCAGGTGCCAGATACAGCCCTTGTAGTCTGGTCCACATAACTTGCAATGGAGAATAAAAAATGGACTCGGCACTCCGGCAACTTAAATATTGAGATCAACTTTTAATAGAAAAGGTGCAGACCCAGCCGTGGAAACAAAACATAATGCTTTTTGCGCTATCACAAGCGCTTTTTCATACGTGCTAACAAGTGTATTTAAAACACATCATTGTATATAAAACACGTGATCTACAACAACCAATAACGATCAGAAAACACGTGCAAATGATCTCATTATTTACTAATACCAGATGATTGAAACTATTGAACAAAATAAAAAATACTAAACATAGCAAGAAAAATAAATACATTATTGGAGAGTAACAGTCCTACATAATAGTATATAAGAAAATGTATAAAACCATGTTGCATCAAATAATACACAGTGATACTATGACGATGCATAATCTATAAAATGTGAACCACTATAATTTCCTAAAGTGCAAGGTAATGTAAAATATAAATTGTGTACTAAAATCAATCTATGACTGATATAATAATTGTCATAGGACTATGCTGCAGACACAGGCATATCAATATCTTTCATGTGGACAATACAATATATGTAACAAGTTTAAGAAACACTTAACATATTCTGTTTCTTGAAATCATAGTAATATTTTTTGGACTTGTTAATGAGGCTGAAAGTTGAGCGTTATTTACTGGAGATGTTAATAACGTTTCTTAAATTCTCTGGCTGGCTGTGGATTATACACGGTTAAATAGTTTAAAACAAAGCATTGTGCAGACACAGTTCTTATTCTTGCAAAGTTTGTCCTTGAGCAATGTATAGTTAGGTTGACAATGTATAGTTAGGTTGACAATGTATAGTTAAAGTTGAACATTTGATCTAACCTGCAAATCTCCTTTTTGTGTATAGTCACCACAACGTTGTAAATATTGCTGTGTAAAATTGTGTGTTTTATCATCTTCATCCAATGAACTGTAGACAATACACATTTTATAGATAATTTTAGTGTTACAGTAATTTTGCTAATTAAATTGGTCTTGTGATGCTAACCGGCAGGATTTCATGATCAATTTACATTCCATTAACCTTTACATATATAGCGCCTAACTTTATAACCGTTTGCACAATGCATAAGGCAGAACTTCCACGGGGCCTACAAACTCAATTAGATGAATAGAGACTAATTGATACCTATGGCACCAGCTGATTTATTTACTTTTTTCAGAGTTTATTGGACAGTTATGTCTCAAAATTGCAACCTCCTCTCGATGCGAGTTATGACCAAGTTTCCCATTTTTTGATATATGTATGAAGGTGCCAGAATACCCAATGGTACAAAAAAAATAAAAATAAAATAAAAAAAAACAAGTAGCTTTTCGGTGACGCAAGTGTTCTCAGTCTGAATTTCAATTCAGGTCACTTACTTTTAATGCACCAAATGGTTTTGTCTTTCCTGCTACACCAACCTATCCTCTTTTCTCGTTAGAGTAAATCAGAGGGTGATAAGAGACACACACGTACACTGGAGCTGGTCTTTTAGAAACCAGTTGCTTGGTTCTCTGATATTAATGGATTGATTTGTCAGTGGTGACCCAGTTAAGCTCTTAATAGCACCTTCTGCACTGATTACAGGGAAGGTGAGATTGGCCTAAATTGCACAGAATGCGCTTTCACAAGCCATGAAATAGGGCACAGAATAGTTTGCTTTGATGCTGTTAACATAAAATGATATACATGCAGACCCCGAGATCAGTCAAGTACTGCAGCTGTTATTTTGGAAAGTTACAAGGCAATGCTAGGTCACAGATTATATTTCTCTCCAACACAGATTAAAAAAAATATGAAAATGAAGTAAGAATGTTAAATGTTTGTTCAAATTGCTGTACGTAGGCTAAGTGTCTCACTATGCAATAATCATGCTCCAGACTTAAAAAAAAAAAAAAAATATATATATATATATACATATATATATATATATATATATGCCAGACCGCCAAACACATGTTTGATATTTAAAATTATTCACATTGTGTTAAATTCTTTAACATTGAATAATTCTATTCAAATGCATTTTATTTATTGCTGTTTAAGCTGTGAAACCTAGAGTATTGGAATAATATTATATCTCTAATTTTTTCCAAGTCCTTATATCACATTCTTGCTTCTAGTTTTATGAATTTTGGGTTCAAAATATAGTTTTAAAAATGTCTTTCCAAGAGGGGTATTATTCTCAGCAGATAATTCTTAGAGATAAAAAGAAAACTCAGTTCTATATATTGGATCTAATGAACATTATGTTTTGCTGCCATTTTCTCCCTGAAGAGGTAGCAGTTATGGATTCCACGGGCTCATTGTTTAAAGGACAACTGCTGGCAAAAAACTGAAGTTATTTTTTCCCCATTTTTAAACCATTGCCTATATGTTCAAATGTTCCCTTATTGTAAAAGGTATATGTAAACGGACAGAAATGTATATAAATATCAATCTTGCTTATGTAGCAGACAGACTGTACAAATTGCCCCTTGGATAGAGTTATTTTGTAGAAGCAACAATGAGCTCCTCCTAAATAATTAGTAAAAAGAAAACAGTCACCAGTATTTTAAGATTTTTATTTTAAAAGTCTGCTAGACGTTTGTTTATTTACGATATTTACGATAGAAGGCTATCGATACTTTGTAGATATTCAGAGTTCAGAGAAGGGCTACTAAACTGGTTCATGGGTTGAAGGATAAAACTTACCAGGAAAGGTTAAAGCATCTTAACATGTATAGCTTGGAGGAAAGACATAACAGGGGGGATATGATAGAAACATTACAAACAAATACATAAAGGGAATCAACACAGTAAAGGAAGAGAGTATATTTTAACCCCTTAGTGACAAGACATTTTCACCTTGACTTTCCCTTGGTGACAATGGCTGTTTTGACATTTCTAGGGTGTTTGTGTTTAGCTGTAATTTTTTTCTTTCTCACATACAGTACCCACACAAATTATATGTTGTTTTTATCGTCATAAGAAGGGCTTTCATTAGATACCATTTTGTTCATCATATCTTATAATTTACTACAAAAAAAATCATAAAATATGATGAAAAATTTAAAAAAACCCACTTTTTCTAACTTTGACCTAAAATATAATTTACACAAATAAAATCATTAAAAAAGACCCCATCTAAATAGTTTCTAAATGTTGTCCCGAGTTCAAAAATATGCATGTTTCCATATTTTTCGGTATTTTTTTGCGAGTTATGGGGCAAAAACCAAAAATAGTGTTTTTTGGTTTTTTCCTATATTGATCTTTTGACCCCAACCGAACCCAAAATTTAACCCTAACACTAAATTTAACCACAACTCTAATCCTTATTATATCCCTTAATATTTTTTAACTTTAATTTAATTTTAACCCTATCCCTTATGCTAAAAAATATTTAATTTTAACCCTATAGGCTAATATAGCTAAATAACCTATTTTTCTTTTTTTATTTTAAATTTTTTTATTATTGGTTCTATATAAATCGAAAAACAATTTAGTACAGTTGACAATACGAAAAATACAGAAGACATGTATACCAAATAATGAATCCATAGTAAATATACCTCATACAAGAAAAATTGCTCAAGATCTGTTGCATATGAGTATTAAAATATTACAACATTCCTTTTTTGAGTTCTGTAGTGTATCCTCAGTAAACCTTGTACGCGGGTATTTTAAACAGTTTCCCACAACACAGTCAGTGGGCTTAAGATTGCTATTGTCAGGATATTAAGGTTACACTAGCTTCTATGGTCTGGATTGGTTGTCTTGGTCCAGTAAATTATACATATCAACTTAGAAACAAACAAGACAAACAAAAAAAAAAAAAAAAAAAATTAACACATTAATTAATCATACATGTAAATTTAAAAATAAGAAACGAGTCAAACAATTGTGGCACTGACATAGAGTGTGTAAAATAATCAGTCTTCCGCTTCGGACCTGGATGTGGAATCAAGAAAATACAATGTCATGATGGATGGGTACAGCTTAATGGTGTATCTGTTATCGGAGAAAAAGGTTATCAAGGCTCCAAGTGGTCTCAGACGACTTGACGGATCAGAAAACAAATAGATCATAGTCGATAGTTTTAGGAAAACTGGATGTAGAGGTAAGGGGTGGGTAAGTCTACTCATTCAGTTTGGTTCTTCAGTGCTGTAGAGGAAGATTCTTTATGGCCTGTTGGCATTTTGGGCTTTCTAAAAACATAGACCAGTGAAGCCATCGTAGTGAAATTTTGAGCCCCTCACCTTTAGAGGCTGCAATAAGTTCCTCCGATCGACGGATATCTTCCACTGAGGCGGCCCACTCTGCGAACGTGGGTGTTCTGGTCTGTTTCCAAAGCCTGGGAATCAGGGTTTTTGTCGCAGTGAGCAATGCTGGTGTGAGGGACCGTTTGTATTTCCCTATAGGGTGTGGGGTGTGGTGTAGAAGTGCAGGCATGGGAGCATGTGGGAAGGTTGGGTCAGCGATTTCCCTGATAGCGGAGATGACGGAATAGCATAAGGGAGAAATCTTAGGACAGCTCCACCAAATATGTAGGTAGGTGCCTTTGTGTGTCTGACATCTCCAGCAAATATCAGAGTGCTTGGGGAAAATCAGCTTCAGAGTTGTAGGAACTCTGTACCATCTGGTAAGTATCTTATAAGCATTTTCTTGGGCTAAAGCTGATGCGGAGCTTTTATGAGCAAGGAGGGCAATTTTGTGCCACTGTTGGTCTGTGAGAATTAGGGAACATTCCGCTTCCCACTGTCTTATAAAATATGGTTTTGTGGCCGGGGCGAGAGCCGTTAGTGTGGCGTAGATGGATGAAATAAGCTTTTTAGGTGATTCGGTGTTGGTGCATAGTGCCTCAAATGCCGTAAGTGATCTTGAATATTCCTTGCGGAGCATCAAGGAAGTTACGAAATGACTTAGTTGAGTGAATGTATATTTTTGCGTTGCTGTGGTGTGTGGTGTAGTGGCAAGGAGTCCAAGAGGTTTAATGTGGTCTTCAGCCATGACATATCCCAGCCTGGGGTATCTGATTTCTGGGGATAGAATAGCGTGTACAGTGCTGGCGTGGAAGCCTGGTGGAAAATCTTGGTTAAATATTAGTGAGGTGAGGGGGGATGGGGAGTTTAACAGTCCTTCTTTGTTACGTAGTTTGCCCCATATCGCTAGGGTAGATGTAACTGTAGGGTGAGTAGGGTCGATATTGATCTTTTGTTTGTGCGGGATCCAGGCCGCAGTGGGTATGGGTACATCTAGATTACGTTGTTCAATTGAGACCCAATGTTTTCTGGATGGTCCTGACCATTCTGTTATTCTGGCCAGGTGGGTTGCCTTCCAGTGCGTTTCGAAATCTGGGACCCCCAGGCCTCCTAGGTGTTTGGGACTTGTAAGGTAGTCATATCCCAGTCTCGGTGATTTATTATTCCATATGAATTTAGTAATTACTGATTTAAGTTCTTTAAAGAACAATTTGGGTATAGTTATAGGGAGGGTTTGTAGAAGATAAAGAATCCTGGGTAGGATGTTCATCTTGACTGAACTAGTTCTCCCAAACCAGGATAGTGTTTTTTTGGACCATTTGATTAGATCTGTTTTAATACAATTCAGGAGAGGTATAAAATTGATTTTGTATAGTGTACACAAATCAGTGGGGATTCTTACCCCTAAATATTTAATACTGGAAGTGGCCCATTGGAATGGGAGGGTGGAGCGTAACTCTGATACATCAGATAGTGGTAGGGAAATATTTAGAATTTCAGACTTAGTTATGTTCGCTTTAAAATTCGATATGTGGCCATAGGTAGTCATCTCGGTCAATATGTGGGGGAACGAAACCTTTGGATTGGACACAAATAGCAGAAGGTCGTCGGCAAAGGCCGCAGCTTTGTAGTGTCTCGGTCCCACCTCTATACCGCTAATCAAGGGGTTAGATCTGATTGAGTTGAGAAAAGGTTCCATTGCCAAAACAAACAATAAAGGGGATAATGGACATCCCTGCCTCGTGCCGTTCGACAGGGAGAGCCGATCAGATAAGGTGCCATTCACCCGTATGCGGGCTGTTGGAGTGTGGTATAGGGATGAAATCCACTTCAAAATGTTAGGGCCGAGTCCCAACTTGTTTAGGACTTTGTGTAAATAGGTCCAGCTCACCCTGTCGAACGCCTTCTCGGCATCGATCGACACCAGCACCGACGAAATGTCATTAGTTTGTGCATAATGTATTAGGTTAAGTACTTTGGTGGTATTGTCCCTTGCCTCACGGCCAGGGACAAACCCTACTTGGTCTGGGGAGATGAAATCTGGGAGAATTTCACGTAGCCTGTTAGCCAGTATCTTAGCGAACAGCTTTACGTCGAAATTTAGCAAAGATATAGGCCTGTAGCTGGAACATATTGTTGGGTCCTTGTCAGGTTTTAGTATAAGTGTGATGTGAGCTTCTTGTGCCTGTGGTGGTAGGGGGTTATCAGGGGAAAGGGAGTTGAATGCCTTCTGAAAGTGGGGAAGTAGTGTCTCGGCAAATATCTTGTAGTATGGGAGTGTGAGTCCGTCTGGGCCCGGACTTTTCCCTGTTGGGGAGGATTTCAGAGCCGCAAGGACCTCTTCTTGGGATATGGGCTTATCTAGAGTAGTTCTGAATTCAGGAGTTAGAGAGGTCTGAAGATGTGTGGCGAGATATGTATCAATGTCTCTTGCTAACTGTTCGCCCGCATCTGCCGAAGAGGCAGTGAGATTGTATAAATCCTTGTAATAATTTTGGAATACGCCGGCAATTTTATCTGTGTGATGGGTTAATGTGTCACGTTTAACTTTAATTTTAGGAATGAAAGATGAGAGATGCTTAGCTTTGAGTGCTCTGGCAAGATATCTGCTTGGTTTGTTCCCAAACTCGTACATTTTACTCTTAAGAACATGTATATTTCTCTGGGTTTTCTGGGTGCATAAGGTGGCGAGTTGTGATCTTAGTTGGAGAAGTGTCTGGTATGTGGTTGGTGAGACAGTCAGTTTATGCCTCTGTTCTATAGTCGCTATTTGATCCAAGAGTGTTTTCATGGAGGCCCTAGATGACTTTTTAATGAAGGAGGTGAGGCTAATGATGTGGCCTCTTATTACTGCTTTGTGAGCCTCCCATATCACCGGAGCTTTTACATCGGGGGTATCGTTCTCTAGGAAGTATTTAATCAGGGTATCATTTAGTTGTGTTACATGGTCAGGGTTCTTGAGGAGGGCTTCGTTAAGTTTCCATATTGTACTGTGTGGGGCCATGGAGGGGATCTGCAGTTTCATAAGGGTGGGGGCGTGGTCACTCCAGGTTATGTGACCTATGGTCGTGTGTGTCACTAGATGGAGATGTCGGTGGGATATCATAATATAATCTATTCGGGAGTATTTGTTGTGGGGTGCTGAGTAATATGTGTAATCCTTAAGTGTCGGGTGTGTAATTCTCCAGGCATCTGCAAGTTGGGTCGTGTGTAAGCGTGTCTTTACCTTTCGAAGTGTAGAATATCGCAGATGAGCCGCCCCAGTGGAAGTGTCCAGGTGAGGGTCTAGTGGCAGATTGAAATCTCCGCCCAGAATGGAAATGCCAGCTGAGAAGGTTGAGAATCTATTCAGAAGGGCACAAATGAATAGTTGTTGGTTAGTATTTGGAGCATAGAGGTTTCCAATGGTGATTAATTGCGTGCCTAGCATGCCCTTCAGGAAGAGTGCTCTTCCCTCGCTGTCTGACCATGAGTCTTGTAAGATAAATGGTATGTGTTTAGATATCAATATCGCAACTCCTTTTGCTTTGGTAAACGGGGAGTGGGAGAAGTGCATGGTGGTATATTGTCTATCAAATAATTTGGGTACCTTGGTTCTTTTAAAATGTGTCTCCTGAATTAGGGCGATATCTATCTTAAGTCTGTGCAGTTCACCAAACAACCTGGATCGTTTGCTGGGGCTATTCAGGCCTCTGGCATTAATTGAGTAGATTGTAATGGGATGTGGAGGTGTCTTAGTCATAGCTAATACGGGGGTGGTAGTAGGACATGCCGGTATAGATACTTAAGCGTAGACATGATTGGTTCATTGAGTGAACATCCAGGTTACATGTGCGGTTGTCAGTGCAAATAATACAAACATATAAAATATTTAACATCAGAACATACATAGCGTAGAAGTATAACAAACTTCGAATTCCACAACATGTGGAAAGGACCATAAAGGTCCCATGTCGAGGGCATAAGCCAATGATGCAGGGGCAGAGGACTTGCGGTGACAAATTCACCGGTGTGACTCTCATCGCCAAAATACAGTGCATCGGCTTCTCGGGGGTGGCCAGTGTCAGGGGCCGACAATACAGTAGTGGTGCCGGGATTGGAGGGACAGAACACGGATGTGAATCGCCCCTGCCCAGCAACTTATTTTTTTTTTTTTTTTTTAATTAGGTCAGATCGAAACTACAAAGCTAGGAGGGTGGAAGGGGGGGGGGGGGGGGGACAAATTAGGTGTATTATATATTTGGGAGTATTTATCATGTGGAGGTGTTATCTGGGCACTTAAGTATCGGAATCTCTCACATTACTTTTATTTTATCAGTTGATATCAGCAATGTATATTTTTAGAGCTATTGGATTTAACTGGGCATATAAACAACAATACACATGGATAAAACACTCCTATTAGTATCTTCGCATCTTGCGATTCTTCCTTCAAAAACTTTTAGCAGTGGGCAATGAAATGATTAGGGGAAAAAAGAAAAGTATGATGGCGTATATCCGCGTGTCTTTGGCCATATATTTGTTCTGAGTGTCAGGTAGGATTTTTGAAGAGGCCGGTATAGGGTGTCTGTCCACATTCAGGAATTTTCTGCTTCAGTTGGAGGCAGGTAAAGTCAAGTCACAGTTATAGGTATATGTGATTGTGGAGGTCTATTGGACCACAGTAACAGTTGTTCCACATGGGTAAGGGCCTGAATAGAAGGTGGTGGGTGTTCAGAATACTCATCTGTGGTCGGCTGACAGTGGCGAGGCTCGCTGCGGAGGACCCTCTCCAGGCTTGCCTCTTCTCCGACGTTGTGGTTTCGGTAGCCATGGTTGGGTGTTGAGTTGGTGGGTCAGTGGCCCCAGAGGGGACGGATATACACAATTCGGCAGGCTCACCTCCGGGATGTTGAGGCCCTGGCAGAAGGCGTTTGCTTCAGACGGGTTCGTGATAGTGTGTACCCTGCCGTCGCGGCGGACCGTAATGCTCAGGGGATAACCCCATGTGTAAAGGATGTTGGCCTTGCGCAGGGCGTCTGTAAGAGGCTTAAGCGTTTTGCGGGCCTGGAGGGTGAGCCATCCAACGTCTGGAAGGATGAGAAACTGTGTTCCTTCATGCGTAAGTGTTCGGTTCTTTCGTGCAGCAGCAAGGACCAGTTCTTTTTGTCTGTACGAGTGAAAACAACATATCAGATCTCTGGGGTTGGAGTCAGGAGGGCCTTTAGGGCGGAGGGCTCTATGAGCTCTATCCAGGATAATGTCCTGCGTGTATTCAGGCCCTAGCATGTTCCGGAATATTCCAGTTAACAGAGCTCCTGGGTTTTCCTCTGTCGTGCTCTCCAGTATGCCCCGAATACGTAGGTTGTTTCTTCGTCCTCGATTGTCCATGTCCATGACTTGCGTCATCAGGTATGTGGAAATCTTGGTCTGTTCCTCCATACGAGTGTCCATAGCTGTTACCGCTGTATTGACTGTTAATAGGTCTTGTTCAATGGTATGAATCCTGTGATCATGCCGGTTTAGTTCTGATTTGAACTCGGCCAGCTCCTCTTTAATGGTCTGTTTAAGATGGGAGGTCAGCTCCGTTTGATGTTCCTTCATTTGGAGTAATATATGGTGGGATAGCGCATCCAGGTCACCTTTAGTGAGAGGAGTATGGTCGCCTGGTTGGCGGTCCTCGGGTTGGGATTCCGTTTTGTCCGAGGAAGATTCCTCAGGTCTTGGTGAGTTTTGGCGCGAAGACGCCATATTGCGGCCCACGACGGCGGATCCTTGTGGTTTGTAAAGAAAGTCTCGTAGTGACGGAAAATCACCGCTGTTTTTTCCTTTTGTGGCAGAGGGCAAAGTAGATGTGTTTTTTTGCTTTTTCCCCATGTTTATAGGTACGGGAAGCTCTGTAGTTCGGAAGTTTTGATTGTCGCCAGGCAGGAGCTGCATTCACACACTTCCTTCTACATTGGCAGCTAGACACGCCCCTCAAATAACCTATTTTTATTTAATTAAATATGTATTTTAATTATTTTCCATTGCAATGCTACTAAACTACCACTAGGGGTAGTCAAGTAGCATATTCAGAGCGACGGAAGTGAAGTTACTTTCACTTCCGAAGCTCAGACCGGCAGAGGACTTAGCCATATTGACGGAGCAGCATGCTCCGTCAATATGGCTCCCCACGATCGCTCCGTGGGGCGATCGTGGGGGTCCCAAAATAGAAATATCGGTGCTGGCTATTGCTTCGATGTCGAGGCAATAGACCAGCACTGTTAAAGCGGTTTTCGCGATCGTTGATCGTGAAAACCGCTTCATTCAATGCAGGACGTGCCAGGCACGTCCTTTGTCATTAAGGGAGATTCTCCCAGGACGTGCCTGGCACGTCCTTTGTCGGCAAGGGGTTAAAGAAGAAAAACTACCACAACCAGAGGACATAGTCTAAAATTAGAGGGGCAACAATTTAAAAGTAATATCAAGAAGTATTACTTTACTGAGAGGGTAGTGGATGTATGGAATAGCCTTCCAGCGGAAATGGTTGCGTTAACCACAGTCAAGGATTTTAAGCATGCATGTGATAGGCACAAGGCTATCCTAGCTATAAGACTGGGGACTAATACAAGTATTTAGAAAAATTGGGCAGACTAGATGGACCTAATGGTTCTTATCTGCCGACACATTCTATGTTTCTATCTATGTTTCTATATATTGCATCACTTTTTCTGTCTATATTCTTTGCAGAGAGTCACCCTATTGATCAAGACCCAGGTAGGTGAGCAATTAAAGTTGTGTTGAAACTGGCTAACTGTTGTTTAAGCCAGCTTCTGGAATGCTGTCACAGGACAATCTCATTTAGGTGTGTGCATTAATTGCCACCCCTTTGAAAAGTTTATGTTTCTTCAAGCCAAAGGGTTTAAACCAGATAGTGGTAATATAACATTGAGGAGGTGCACAAGGTAATATTTTCAACGTATTCGTACTAAAAAAAGGTAACTGTTTCTTATTTTCTTCTATAGTTTTCTTTTAATGTGACAATTAATAAGATAGTCTTCTACTAATGAGCAATTTTTCTTAATCAATAATATGCCAACAAGCTTGAATTAGGTTATCTTTCCACCCCAAGAATGTACAGTGTCTCAGGAAACACAAATTATTTTTTGTGTAAGTGGGAAATGTGGCATAGCCATAGTCAATTTTTGTCATTATGTTTTTTTTTTGTGTCTGGAAAGGTCACTTAGTGTTGTTGAGGACATTAATATACACCAATCAGCCATAACATTATGAGCACTGACAGGTGGCAAGCTGGCGGAGGCAGAGTGATGCTCTGGCAAAGGTTCTGCTGGAAAACCTTGAGTCCTGCCATTAATGTGGATATTACTTTGATACCACCTACCTATGCATTGTTACAGACCATGTACACCGTTTCATGAATCGGTATTACCTGAGTCATTGGCCTCTTTAAGCAGGATAATGTGCCCTGCCATAAAGCAAAAATGGTTCAGGAATGGTTTGAGGAATACAACAATGAGTTCAAGGTGTTGACTTAAATTCCCCAGATCTCAATCCAATCGAGCCTCTGTGGGATGTGCTAGACAACCAAGTTTGTTCCATGGGGCCCCACCTCACAACTTACTGGACTTAAAGGATCTGCTGCTAACGCCTTGGTAATACATCCAGAGGTCTAGTGGAGTCCATGTCTCGACAGGTCAGGGCTGTTTTGGTGTCAAAAGGGTCCTACACAATATTAGGCAGGTGGTCATTCTGCTACGGCTGATTGGAGCTTTTCACAGAAGTGTCATGTAGAAAAAAGCTGCAATTGGCTTTATACCTAACAGCCATTGATTGCACCTTTTTTAAACTTCCAGATGCTCTAGTGTGCAAGTGATAGTGGTACATAACCCCTGTTGTTCTTTTGCTATTGTTTCATGCATCTGAAACTGAACCAAGATGAAAACAAACAAGAACAATAATTACCGGGGCTAATAGCAGGTGCTGCCAATTTTAGAGAAAGTTTCGTAGTTTGAAGCAATGGATGAGAAATTTAACATATGGAAAGTGGTTCTGGAGATATTGTGGGTCATCTAAGAGAAAAGCAGAGACGATTTTTTTGTTTTACTGTCCATTTTTGGACTTGGTAAGGCAAAGGCCATAACTATAATTTCTATCACACTCTAAGGTATAGTTCGGTTATGATCTGTACCAATTGTAATTGGGTAATTGTATACTTGACAATCAAGTTGCACATGATTGCTAAGAGCCATTATCAGTCTAAATTATAACCGTCCATAATACCATGTAATTCTGATCAGTTTCTGCCATAGCTGCTCTTGCAACAACCTGTAATAGGCACAAAATCTAGCAGGATGCTTTCAAGAAATTGGGAAAAGTGGAAAAAAGATTAAGCTGGCATTCTTATCTGATGAAGGCAATTAATGTCTCCAAATTTAAGAAGCACTGATTTTAAGGTTCAGGGAAAAGCACTTACATGAAATACAGGCTGCAAGCATGCGGCATGGGTACTTCAGACATTTCGGGCTGGCAAATCAGCCTTGGATTAACTTCTCCACCCAGTAAAAGATGGGACAAGATTTTGGTGCCTGCAAATTACTGAGAACACTGTAATTGTAAGCTCAGCTAAAGGCATGGTGCAGAATAACCTGCCATTTTTACCTGGCGGGCTGGGAATCTTTATTCGGAAACTGCTGTGAGGATCACAGTATGTTGTAAATTGCAGTGTTTGACACGTGACTCAAAAGAGCATTTGGATTTATAGTATTTTAAACAGGTTAACTCATCCTCTACATCCGAGGAATGGCTGTTAGTGCACTTGTGATGTTAGCACTGTGGATTTATTTCTTCTTTCTACCTATCGTAATTTAAGTGAATTGTTGTGAAGAGAAAAAAAAAAGTCAGGAAGGTAAAAGAAGAACCACAATCCCCTGTTCGACGATTACATTGCTCTCGGAAGCCATCCTAGAGAGAAATATAAATACACATAGGTACTTTACAAGGATTCATGGGCCATGTGTAGGGAAATGGAAACAGCACAGAGCAAAAAGAAAAGAAAAAAAAAGCTAGTCAAAGCACTAAAAAACATGTTAACAGTATCTTGGTGTAGTATAAAACACATCATTTATTAAAATGTTTAGCGAGGTAAGTGAGACATAACTGCCTCTCCTGAACTCTGATAAGGTCAAACTCATTGCTGTGTCACAAGAATTTGTGCTAGAATGTGAATATTAACCCCTTCGCGACCTTATGACGAGTTAACTCATCATAAGAGCCGCAGCATTAGCGACCTTATGACGAGTTAACTCGTCATGCAGTCTAGCCGGCGGTGCGCTCCGTGTGCACCGCCAGCCAGTCTGCAACGGGTCCAGGACTAAGCTTCGCACCCGAGGCAAAGCTCCTGGACTCGATCGGTGGATTTCCAGGCATGTGATCGCGGTGATTGAGTGATCACCGCGATAACATGCAAATTAGATGCAAAGTCAATGTGTTCACACACTGACTTTGCCTCTAATTCACTCTCTGTGCTTCACATTCTTATAGTGAAGCACAGAGAGTGACCTGTAAATAAAAATAAATAAAGAACATACACAGAGGTAAAACATTTTTTTAAAAATTAACCCTTTCAATGCTGATCACAGTTTGTAACTGTGATCAGTTTCCTTCCACTTTATGGTTCTAATTTAGTTTTTTATTTTTTACAAATTTTTTTATTTTTGCAATTTATAAAGTTTTTTAATAAATAAAGGTAATTTTAATATATTTATTTAATACAATTTAACCACTGCATGCCTGTTGTGTGATTTTTATGGATCTGACATCGCACTCTTCAGAGTTTTTTTTTCTGTCTTTTTTGTTTAGGGGGGTTTGGGAACCAATATTTTTCTTTTTTATTAGTTAGTTAATTAGGGGGGATAAGTGGGTTAGTGTTGCACTAGTTGTGTAGCTTGTTATTGGGAAAATAATGGGGAAAAACTTTTTTTCCCCCCAAATTTCCTCTTTTATATGTATTTTGTAATACTAAAATGTAAATAATTTTTATGTATAGGGTATCAAAAGAAAGCTCTAACTGTCCTTTAAAAAAAAACATATAACTTGTATGGGTGCATTAAATGAGAGAGAGGGAAATTATGTTTGAAAAACAGCATTTTAAAAATTTAAAAACGATCTGGTCCTTGGCCTTGGAAAATCCCTGGTTCTTAAAGGGTTAAGAGGGTTAGCACCTATACTGTGCTATACTATACTATTCTATTATCGTTATGGTTTTGTATGTGTATTTTAGACTCCATCCCATGTTTATTTGACCTGAGTCACCTGTTTTATTGTTTTTTTTTTTTTAAGGTGAGCAAAAATGTCTGCCTAAGGGCAAAATGGTAGAAAACCAACAGGTTTTACCTCAGTGAACACTGATGGAAAAGAGCATGTGTTTTGTTATCTTTTTCATATGCCACCAGAACATTTATTTCATGTGGAAGAATTATGTGGCATTTGGCCAGTCACAATGCTGTGCAGTATTTGATATATCTGGCTTTATGATAGACATTAGAAAAATTGCAATGTTTGGTAATTTCAAATGTTATATGGACATGCATGCAAATTACTATCACATTTGGGGTAAACTTCTATTCTTCTATTCTGTTTATATTAAATTAACCCTTCTGATATTACATACAACATATAAGCTGCAGATGGTATTTTTTTTTGACATTCTTTACATGTTTGCTAATGTTTAAAGTGAACTGCTACAGCATTATCTGTATTTTAGTCCAAGCTCATGACAGCATTTAAGGATTGGAAGGGATACGCCTTACTAAATAAAGGACATGAACCTGATTTCTTATAATACTGATGCTTCATGGGCTCAGCACTTGGAGAAATTGTGATCCAATTAAACAATGTTGAGAAGAGATTGAATATAAAAGAGTGGAAAAACTGCACATTGGCCGGGATTCAATTTCATGAGATAAATTGATCTCTGGGAATTTAAGTCTAATATAAAACGTTTAAAAAAGTACAGTGAGGCATTTTATCTTTCCTGATTGCACAGGTTTTCGGACTGAAAAAAAAAAGAAAAGAAAAAGACAACATACTACTACAGAGCATGTTACAAAGTGATTATTAAAAGCAAAATCTCTGTATATTCTTAAAAATGATGAACACACAAAAAAAGGGGTTAAAATTTAAATCTTCATAATTTATGAACAGATATGAATATAGAATTTATAATATAGCACACTCAATATTACATTCCTTTTTCCTAATATGAAGGGATCTGTGACACAGAGGTGCATTCACTAAGCACAGATATAACATCCATCAGTGATGCTCATCCTAGAAGCAGTAGATGATAAAGACTAGAGAAACAAAGGCCAATGAAAGACAGAATAAAGGGAAAAAAGCAACCCAGCTTTTACAAAACAGTCACTTGCATGGGCTCAAAAGAACCTAAGAGCACTTTGTACTATGGATAAATTGATGCTCAGCTTCATCTAGTTCCTGTTTTCCGGCTTCATAGAGGAATTGAAGTAGTGGTGGTCAGAGAAAGGGGGGGGGGAATAAAATGCAACAAAAAAAAAAAAAATATATATAGATATATGACATGCTTTGCAAAGTATTTTGCTAAGTAAGTCCTTGTTCCTCTGGAGCCAGCTATTAGCCTGTTCAATAGAAAACCGGGGGTTTCAGTCATTGAGTGCCAATTATTGTCTAAGATGGAGTGTATTATGCAAGTAGAAAAAACCAACAATGTGAGTGCCCTTTACCTTATGGTGACCTTATGGGTCGTGCGTAAGTAATTTGGAGATGTTTGTATCAAAAACAAAGGGACCTAGGTCATATAGTCAAGGCTCAGATATATCCACTTAATTCCAGACAGTAACTCTGGTACCAGTGTTAAACTAAAAAAATAAATCATATTTATATATGCGTAGTCTATTGTAGAAATGCTGACATGTGATGGTGACATGGATGTTTTTTGTGGCATGTCTATACTATTTTGGGTTAAACAATGTTGGTTTATACAATTGCTTTTTTCAACTAAAAAAAGATGACTTTTTTCCAAAGGTTTAAATATATTTATATTTTGTAATACACATTTCAAATGTATGTGCACAAGTAATTATTTAGGTTTTAATCTCTCCAAATGAATACTTCAAAATTATTCATCAAGCTGTTAAACAAAACATACACATTAAGACATGTTTTGGCATTTATTAAATATCTATAAAAAGGTCTATTTTTTTTTTTATATTGATCTATTTTTTTTTTAATAATAATCCACCTTATTATTTTTTTTAACCATAATTTCATTTATGGATTAAATCACAGAGGTTTAAAAAAAAAAAAAACTTATGTAAAGTAATTAATCTTGCAAGGCCATAATAGGAGGTGCAATCCTTCCACTGGTCTTTGCAATGAAGGATGATATCCTAGTTAGTGACCTTTCCTGTCTGACTGGAACTTTGTCAGGTCAAAGATAGCAGGTATAATAATTATTTTAATAGGGTATGGTTGGTTTATGTCTCTATTTGTAAATAACAAATGTCAAGAAAAAACATCTGCATGTATTTTTTAAAATGTAAAATATAGCTTAAGAGTAAAATAAACAAATAAGGTATATATAATGTTTACATACATTCCACAACTTAAAACAAGTATTCATAGCCAAGATGTGGTCAGCATTTTCTTTTTGTTCATTAAAAACAATGGACCAGATTAGTGTTTTAAGTATCTAGTATTGAAAAGCAAAAACAGCATTACTTATAAATTACTGCATACGTATTTTAACCATAAAGTTTCTTTCCATAAATATATTAAACCAACGGACGTGAATAATTTGTTTCTCAGCAAACTGATGTGCCTTAAATTGTTAAGATAATAATTTGACACACATAGGCATATTATTACTATTATACGTTTGTGTATAGAGGGTCATGACATTACACTGTGCTGAATAATGGTGTAAACTAAATGTAACTAAAAGAATATATAACAAAATTGAACAAAAGGTCAAAATGGTCCTACAAACAATAAGTTGAGATGATGTGTCCTTCTTTAAGATTTAGAAGAAAAAGTGAACAAATAAACATATATGCAGTGTATTTCTTTAATACTTAAATTATTCAAATATATTTTAGAAGGGGTTATTCACTATACCTGAATTGCATAAACTGCAAAAATCTGACATTAATAGGTGAGCTGGATAAATAGCCAGGGATAATTTTTCCAATTTAGCTATTGATGTCTGATTTTTGAAGCTCACTTGCTTGGTCCGTTTAAGTGAATAGGCTACATTAAGTTCATAGACCCCCAAAGAATTATGGGTGCAGTTGTAGACCATCTGATTATATAGCTCCATGCATGTTTTTCGTTATGTACTGTTTTTAGATGCACATATGGGGATGTATTTGTTATCTATAGTTTTATATGTAATCTAAAGATTGCATCAAGGGTAGACATTTTAAATAGACATGCTTTAATGAAAGAATACAATTAAAGTACCTTATTGAGCCCTCTTTGCTTGTATAGCTCAATCAGGGGGCAGACATATTGTTTAGAATTATGGGTCAGAAGCATGAAGATCTGACCCAACATGTCCGCCCCCTGATAGAGCTATACAGTGCAAAGATGGCTCAATATATTTTATTTGTATTGATTCATTTAAGCATTCCTATTTGAAAAACCTACACTTTAATCTTTAAATTAAACAAAAGTTATTTTTTATTTTGCTGACAGTTGACCTTTAAAAATACATTTATGATGAGAGAGCTTTTTAACAGGTAAAAAAAGACAGGACTTATATTCAGACTGTCATAGAGAAATGTTATATAAAATGTATCACTATGTTAAATATTAATGTTTCATTGCAATGGATTTTAGAGGCCTTCAACTTCCCTCCATATTGTGACAGTTTTATTGCAAATCACACCCCATTTGCCATACTCTCACCATTACTTTCCCTATTGAAATGTGAATCCAGTGTTTTCTGCTCACTTTACAGGAAGCTTTGGCAGTACAAGAAGTTGCATAAAGGAACTAAATCTGGCAGACTAGATGAGCCAATCAGTTCTTACCTGACACCACAGAGTATATTTCTATGCACAGCTATTTGCTACTCAAAGGAAGCCTATCAGTTAAAAATGGCTGCCTGAAGACACTAAGCTAGCACAATTGCGATCAAATATACTGTCATAATAGAAAAAGGGAATTGCCATTCTTAGCTCCACCCCTTTCCATCACATCATAGAAGTCGCACGCAAATGAGCAGCTGCAACAATTTGAATAGGAGGGCTCCACATGCGCATATCAAAAAAAGAGGTTGGGTTCAACCAGATTATTGTATTGATCTAGACATTTTCTTCCAACGCTTCCACTGAAAAAGCATGGATTATTTTATGCTATATTCACTGTAAATGTAGAATTTCTTTAAAAGCTCAAACTCTTAAATTTTCACTTAAAAATTTGGATGAATTCAAAAGCATTCTCGTCATGGGAGTGATATGCAACATGATTTGATACTGTTGATCTGAACCGTTTTGAATGGTAAAAAAAAAAAAAAAAAATGCTTTGTTTAAACCTTCCAGGTGTCAAGATAATAGAGGGCATTGTAGCAACGTGGGTTGCAATGTACCTGGTACTGTATTGAACTGTGCGGTACGGTTTATTACAGAACAATACCATATATTTACATTATTCTCCATGGAATGACGCAATTATTTAAAAAAAAATAAAAGTGTTAATTGTTTTCAGAATAACCTGTTGCCAAGTCTAGCGATGAATGGAAAGTTCACCTTTACATAGTCACAGCAAAATCTGCAATACTAATCCCCAGTAACGAGCACTAACAAGAGGGTTATAAACCCTCTGGCATTCAGAAGGTTAAATAAAATCAAGCTAATGTTTTATGTTTTAGAGGTCTGGAAGGGCTTCCTCTTGTGTACTAATAGCAACTCTTGAAATCCCTACAAGCTTAACAGCAGCGAGTGCTTCATACATAACCATAAAAAAAAAAAAATCTAACTGCATTGCTGCCTGTAATGAGGTCTTGAGTGAGTTAAATCCAGAGTGGTTACCATGGCACCTCATCTCTTTCTCTCTTAAAGAGAAAAAGTACCATTAGGTAATTATTAATAACAGTGCATAGGACTAAGCCAAAGCTCATAACAGCTTATGAATATATCTGAGAGCACATGAACCAATGTGCTCTTGTGTGAGGCCACTTTTATCCAACTAATATAATCCTGGTTCACAAAAGGGTGAAATATAATACAAACTTCTTATTTTACAAATATGGAAAAGAACAAATATATAAACCTGTGGCACACATCTCATTGTTCCTCTGTTTAAATTTATTTTTAGCACTATTTTCCTTAAACTTTCTCTTTTATTACCCATACTTTTACTTGTATTGTATTCAAAGCTGACAATTATCTAGTCCTTATAGATGCACCTTGTCCGTTTAGGATTTTTGTTTTTTGTTTTGTTCATATGTGCATTGCCTCTTTCACCTGCTATTGCTTTTATCTGAAATGCTGTGTGACCTTTATGAAGGACCTTAATCTACAATAACAATATAATAGTACTTAGAGGTAAAATATCAAGGCAAAAAAGAAAAAAAAAAAAAGGTCAGCAATTTCAAGGTTCTTTATTTGGTTCTCTCTGAGAAGCAAACAAGACAGGCGCTGCACATTCCAGATTGTTTAGATTTGGGGACCGCTTAAATATAGCTTTTGAACACGCACAAAATAAAAAAAAATTATTTTTATTAACAGTTACTCATTATTTGTTAATTTTCTTGCTTGATATATATGGACATTTTATGCTGTACAGCCAGATACTATTATTATAAGTAAAAATGGCAGAATATTTTACCCTAATGTGTAATGAATACCTGTTGGCATGTGCACTTTTATGTTTGAAACCAGGTTAAATGGGGATTGAGTTATACATGTACACCCAGTCATGACTCTGTAAGGTACTTTATTAGTATTAGTGAGTAAAGTATTTCAATTTAAAATGGCAACACTTTATACAATTTTTCAGTGAAACTATTTTTGCCCACAGTTGTCATTTAAATCATGCTATTATAAAATATGCTATTCAATTAAGTGCTCCAGCAAATCCAGCCAGGGCTTGAGTGTAACTTGTAAAAAAAAAAAAAAAAAAAAAGCATCTTTATACACTCTGCTTGTTGGCAATATAGTATCAATAAAAACTTACTCCACAAAGCTTCTTATCCGAGAGTTTTTAGTCATTCAGTGCAAAGCCGACAGAAAACTGCTTGCCGTATTTCGGACTGCTGTCCTTAATGGTACAGTAGTCCAAAGCATAACAAGCAGTTTTCCGTTGGCTTTGCACTGAGTGACTTTCAATAAATACTCTTGGATAAGAAGCTTTATGGGGTAAGTTTTTATTGTTAATATATATTCCCAGCATGCAGAGTGCATAAAGTTTCTTTTTTTTTTGCATTATTCCATTTGCCAGTCCAGTCACACCATACACAAACATTTAAAAGGCACTTAACGTTGCTATAGCTTGTAGAGAATAAAAAATGAGCCATAGTGATCTATACACTCATTAGCAAACACGTAAATGCATAAATTGGGTGATAAATATGTTTTAAACAGGTCTGTGGTGTCTCATATCTATTGCATCATCTGTGGCTTGATATGCAAATGAACACATTTTAAATGGGAAATGTATAATTTGCATTTTAAGCCACAGGGTTATGTCGTAAGCAGGAGACTCCACAGGTACATTAAAAACACATTTTCTTTCAAAATTACAAGTGCATTAACAGTGTATAGATAATTCTTCATTTTGTTTGTATTCTCTACATTCGCAGTATAATCAATATTAAGGTTGACAGCCTTAATGCCAATACAAAATATATCTCATCTGAACCAGTAAAGAAAATACAAAGTTAAGAACAAAAAACAAGTAAAAACACAAATTGCTGCTCACTATAAACCTCCAAGCTCTCAATAGGAGATACCGTTAATGAGTTATCCAAAACACTGTATATAAAGCCATATTTTGTACCTTCTAATGGAGGATTGGGCCACCTGAGCCCCTTCAGCTGATGTGCCATCCTAAAATATTGGCTCATCTCTTCAGGTCTAATAAAATATCAGGATGAAAAATCATTTCACTCACCAGCTTCCGCATCACTTTACTAGGCCGAGAAGACTAGAAGCTACGAAACGCACAATAGAGGGCTTTCCGCAAATGGATCCTTCAGTGACCACAAACTGTATAAGTCACAGAAATGGGAATATTTGTTGAAAATCCACTTTTTGCTAGTCAAGCTTAGGGTTGCCACCTTTTCTTCCGAAAAATACCATGTCTCCATAGACTTAACATTGGCCTGCTGGTAAAATACCGGCCAGGCGGCAACCCTAGTCACGCTAAGCTAGTTCTCGACTAGGAGGGGCAGTGTTGCTCTATACCCATCTTTGTACTAGTGGATGTGAGTAACAAAGTATTATTGATATGTAAATAAGAATTAAATGTATGAATATTTTTCTTTTAATTTCCACTTATTGCCAGTGGGACAACTCCCACATTGCACTGCATTCATATATGACATATGATCGGTTATTAAATAACAGAATATATAATGATAGACAAATGCTTTTGAATATTCATAACTTTCTAACATTAATATTTTAAAAGTAGGTATAAAACAGGACATTTCAATGTACTCTAGAAAGGCCACAATGCAATAGCTTTAAATGCTATGCAAATTGGTAAAAATGGTAATTTGAAATGCGCTGAAAAGATTCTTCTTCTAGCTTAGTGCTTTTTCCTTTTTTCCCACCGTTCTTGGTATATTTACAATAGCTTCTCTGTAGTATGTTGCCAGGGAATAACCTATTGTTTGTAAAAGCAATTTGCTGCACAGTCATTTATATTACCTGTAATTTTTGAAGAGAATAAAATTCTCGTGTAATTTTCAAGGACATTGAAGAAAAAGAGAAATGTGTGAGGCGTGAACTACACAAAAGGTGAGCTCAAACATTTTCTGACATTTTCATTTTATTAGAGGCATCTTAAAAGCAAAAAAAAAAAAAAATTATATATATATTCCCCAGCCCCTTAGTACTCATGTTAACCCCCTCAATGGAAATGGTAGAGCAGATACAATGAGCCTTGAGAAAAAACAGACTTCACGATGGGTTTGCCTTCAGATTCTGCGTGCTTTGCGTGGTCGACATCCATTGTGTGGGATGGGCGTGTTGTCGGTAACTGAAATTACTTCTAGTCCTCCCATGCTTAACCCTTTGATGGCAGACTAAAAAAGAAAACAAAAACACACATTTTAAGGTTCTTTCTTTTAATAAAAACACTAAAATATTTTCTACAGATTAAAAAAAAAAAAATCTCAAATAGATCAGGTGTTCAATTAGGGAAATCTTATATACAAATCTATATTCTGAAAATGTAAAGCAGTAAAATACAGTGTATATATATATATATATATATATATATATATATATATATTTATAGATAGAACCTAAATTATTGTGATGTTACTACCATTTGGTTTACAAATTTTAGAAATATTAGTTCTTCACAACTGCAATATGTACAGATTGCTTTTATTTATATTTCTTCAATTCTTCCTACATATTCGAATGTTAAATGGCTATCTTACTTGGAACATTGTACAATATGGTTGTTATTTGTGTACGGTTACTAGTCAGAAGCCTGCCTAGAGATATTAAGAGCCATCCCTGCAGGTCTATACTGGTGTACAGGTACTGAGTTTTATTGCACTTTAGGTTGTGCCAATCATCCACTAAGTCTTTCAGTGCCATTTTCTTTGTGTCTCTGACTGTTCTACGTCCCTATTGGCACAGACAGTTCTTTTATTGAAAATAAGCCAATTGATCACCTACAAAGGCCTCTAGGTGTCAAAAGAAGGTATGCACAGTACATATTTTGTATTTAAAATATTTTGTCTTATCTGACTGACTTATGCGGTGTACTGACTTATTGCCTGTACTGACCTTTATAAAGATTCTCTAAAGAATGCCATAAGGATATACTGGAGAACAATCATCCATGTTTGTTATGGACTAAGTAGATGGGCCAATTGGTTCTTATTTGCCTTTACAACCGGGGTTTTAATTTTGGCAAGCGGGAAGACCTGGCAATAAAAAACTATTTTAATGATGTACTGAATGGTATTTAAACTTACAATTTAACAAAACTATTTTAAAGAGAGAGTAAAGCCTTTTATTTTCGTTTAATGAGGTAGAACAGTCCAAAGACCATCGGGCTCTCTGATTGGTTTGTGCACATAAAATCGTGCAAAACACAGCCAATCAATGAAAAGGAGATTATCTTTTCCCTAGTGGGAGTGCTGCTAGGTTACAGAGAACCATCTGAGTAACATGGTAGCTTGAAAGTCAGCAACAGGACTTCCAAAAGAAAGCTCATGAACGAAGCTCCACAGGAATATCATTCAGAATTCAATTTACATCACATAAAAAGTTTCTGTGTGATTGAAATTTGTTATAGAATGATACCTTGTGTTTATATCAATAGTCACACACTAATCAAAATGGAGACCTGTGAAAATATAAAGAAGATTTACTAGCTTGCAGTGATGACTGGGCAAATGTAAGGATTGGTTGAAACACCCTTTCAGACCTGGTGCACTCCAGAGCATGCTCGACAGACACACAAAATGCAGAGACAAAAGAAGGCGGCACGGAGGCACTCCACGCTGCATTCAAAATGCTGTTGTGACTTATTAAATCCAAAGTAGAAAATGCGCTTGCCATCAAAACACTGCAACAAACCCATGGGAAGGCAATCCAAACTATGACAACGATAGACGCATTTCATGCATGCAGGTTCTGAGGATTTGGCGCAACACTTGCGAAACATGTCAAGCTTGGTCATAGTTTTGATTGCCTTCCCACTGGTTTGTAGCCGTGTTTGATAGAAAGAGGATATTCTACGTTCTACTTTGGATTTAATCAATCACAACAGAATTTTGACTGCAACGTTGCAAAAAAAAAAAACTTTAACCCTGCTGCTTGCTGGGCTAAATGTATAAAAACCCGACCTGCCTGGTGCCCAAAGCTACATGCCCCAGGCATCAGGTGATAGGAATTATGCATCACTGAGCAGTAAGGCATCAGCCCACCCCTCTCCCTTACACCCACTGCTCCGTGGGTATCATATGCAGTGCTCTTCTTCTGAATAGGTGAATAAGTGGTCTCCTCAGCTGTGAATATGAGATTAAAAAGGGAAGGGGTGCATGAAGTACAACAGTGTACACTATAGAACCACAGGAAGGATTTAATTAAAGGTGCTTAGATAATGTATGTCTGGTATGCCAATTAGATTAGCTGAAGCAAATGTGTACTACATTTTCCATGATGCTCCCATTATAATCTTTTTTTTTTTTTTTTTAATAGAAAGGATGGTTCAAGGTTCTGCCGAGTACCAAACACCATCCTTTCCTTAAACAAAAGGTTATAACACAATAAAATTGTGCGGAGTAACAATATCACCACCCCCAGCATACATAATGGGCATGGTACTAGGAAGTTGATACCATGTTCCCTATGGTCCATCGGCTGTTCACCAGATTTCAGTAAGAGGACTTGAGCATTGGATGGATTCTCCAATTAACTCCATCGTTTACAATCTAAATTAGGAACCCTATACATCTAAACATATTCTGCAAGAGAACTACTTTCTCTTGCAGCTCTGTTATGAGAGTTTGCTTTTTGGAATAAAATATTTATTTTTTATTTTTGTAAATGTATGCGCTGCTCTGAATATCTCTCGCTCTGCTCCATGTGTCTTGTTTTAGCACTGTCCAGTGTTATATGTAATATTTTAGGGACTTGTATATCCCCATTCCATCATCTAGGGTTTATATTACAGTATCCAGTCTCCTGCCTTTTTATCTGTATTGTGAGAACTGGAGAGGTTTTATTGGAGACTGTTGCTCTTGTGGTGTCTATTCCTATTTTTACAAATTTTACCGAACAAACTTTGAAATTTAGAAATTTTTTAACAGTATAGAAAAAGTGTCTTATGTGCAACACAGGACACATACATACATATTTACTAACAGATCTGTAAAATGGGTACAATCACCCAGTAATACCCGAAGAAATGAAATTTCACCGACACCTGAGGATTTTTTTTTTTTTTTTTAATAGTAAGAATAGTAAAGATTTGGAACGGACTACTTCGCAAGACACAATTTATGCCTTTACATCAGCCCTGATTTATTTCTTTATATTTTCTTCAAAAGAGGATTTCCAATATTCTAATAATTAAAACACTGTAAAGAAAAAACATAGTTTTGTGATCCAGGGAAAAATTTGATTGCCAGGGAGAATTGTTTTTGTCCCTTTTTGAAGGAAAAAAGTGGAACCTGATGTATATCTTAACTTAATATAGTTAGTAATTTACTAAAATAATAATTAAAAAATTATATAATTATTCCTTTGTTGCTTGCTAATCTTCCTCTGCTCTATATACTTTGAATCTCTCTACCATGTATTTTGTTACATTATAATTTGTAATGATCCCTCTCTAGATTTTCCTGGTCTATTGATGCTATGGCTGTGGTTCTATTGTTGGACACAGGAGGGCAGTATTGTTCTATCAAGGGTAATGCAAAAGAGGTGGATCAGTGATTCTTTGTCTCCTTTTTACTTCATATCTCCTCCTGTTTACAACTCTTTAATTTTCCTCTTCAGTTAAGTATCTTTAAGTAGGTTTATCTTGTTTCAATTCTCTTTCCTCTACTTTATCACATTATCAAAACTAAAATACATTTTACAAATCATGTTATGAACAAACACAACACATCAATGTCTCATCCATTCATATTGATGGCTCCGTGTAGGAAGCACGGAGCTGTCACGGGAGAGGGATGACCCCAAAAGAAGCTCATAATGTCGGATCAAACTGCTTTATAGATTTCCATGGGTACCAAATCTCCCAGAAATTTGAATCTACCACTTTAGCAACTGTTAACCTTGGGCGTAAAAACCCAAAATCAGAATATATACTATTTGGTACAGTCCTAACCTCAACATCTGAGGAAAGGGATTTAGGAGTAATAATTTCAGAGGACTTGAAGGTAGGTTGGCAATGCAATAGAGCAGCAGGAAATGCTAGCAGAATGCTTGGTTGCATAGGGAGAGGTATTAGCAGTAGGAAGAGGGAAGTGCTCATGCCATTGTACAGAGCACTGGTGAGACCTCACTTGGAGTATTGTACGCAGTACTGGAGACCGTATCTCCAGAAGGATATTGATAATTTGGAGAGAGTTCAGAGAAGGGCTACTAAACTGGTTCATGGTTTGAAGGATAAAACTTACCAGGAAAGGTTAAAGCATCTTACCATGTATAGCTTGGAGGAAAGACGTAACAGGGGGGATATGATAGAAACATTTAAATACATAAAGGGAATCAACACAGTAAAGGAAGAGAGTATATTTAAAAGAAGAAAAACTACCACAACTAGAGGACATAGTCTTAAATTAGAGGGGCAATGATTTAAAAGTAATATCAGGAAGTATTACTTTACTGAGAGGGTAGTAGATGTATGGAATAGCCTTCCAGCAGAAGTGGTAGAGGTAAACACAGTCAAGGATTTTAAGCATGCGTGGGATAGACACAAGGCTAGCGTAGCTATAAGACCGGGAGACTAATAAAAGTACTCAAAAAAAATTGGGCAGACTAGATGGACCGAATGGTTCTTATCTGCCGACACATTCTATGTTTCTATGTTAAACGGGCTACTATAAGGATAAGTTTGGTAGACCTAACTCAGTTACCTATAGGTGATTTTTTTTATTATATGGTAAATGGATATTCTTAACCCCTATCATATATTTACTTATGTATTGCACTTTTCTTTTATTGTATGCATCTCTTTCAAAACCAATCTCGTCACTGTGATTTATGTAAATCACAAATAAAAATAATAAAAAAAAACATATATATATATAAAAATAATAAAATGTGCACTCACCAGTCTTCCAGGTCCCAAGCCTTTCACAATAACCCGCACATGGGACAGACCTTTAGTAACAGCTTTCTGTAAAGATCAATGCAATAAGGAATCAGCATATCACGTAATGATACAGTTTGCCCCAATTACTGATCTAAACAGTACACATGGACTTGAAAATATAACTAAATATATGTCACTGCCTAGAAATTAATAGAAACTGGAAATACGAATACAAAATAAGTGAAATAAGAATGCAATTGAATTGACTTTTTGTCAGATGTATTGAGGATACACCAATCCTGCTCCATCCAGCAATAAACAATTATACAACAATACCGAGTGGCAAGCAGAGAGAAAACTGCAAGGGGAAAAATCATGGCTTACGAATTAAACCACAGGGGCATCAGCGTGAATAAATGAAACAGCTAATGCCTAATCTATAAGCAGAAAATGCTTTTTAATAGAACTCCTACTGACCAACATGTTAAAAGATACATTCCTCTAAAATGACTTCCAGTTTAAGAAGAGGGTCTATCTACGCTCTCCCCTTTATAGGGACAGGTTTTAGATTTCCCTATATCTAATCATCCTCAGAAGTTCTTCTCTCCCCCAACCTCCTGACAAACTCCCATTAAAAAGAAAAAACAAAGGTCTGGGACTGCTCTGCAAGTTGACATGAAGAATCCAAGAGAAGTGCAGGGTACAGCCATGGTGAATGTTTTGGTGCACATTTAAACAAAGACTACATGTCGGCTCCTGTGGAGATAAAGACTGCACGATGCAGAACTGTCAGCTCGTTCAAATTTCAACACTTTCTAAACCTCAAGGAGGAAATAAAAAGGACCACACGGTTTCCAAGTGTTTGTAGAGATCAAAAACATTTCAAGAAGTCTGAGTGTGACGAGATTTGTTGTGTTTTATCCCTCATGTTATTGCAACAAATACACTACAACTAATGGCATATGTTTTTGTACATTTCATTAGGTAAACCAATCTATTACCAGCCAGGGCCATCATTTGCATCCAAAAGAGCCTGACATATTTGCAGAATGGTTACAACATGATGTTGGATTTTGCATTTTTTTGGTCTATGTCGACTTAATGGTACATGAATATTTCTCATTTCAATATGCGGCATGAACATTTTCTAGCACCATTCTCTGTAAACTCTGGGACCAACAAATATAGTAACGTCACTTCATGCACATTCTAATGCTATTTGAAGTAATGAGCAGGTGTGCCTTATATAGTGGCCACAGGTTGTATATAACATGTTATATGTGTGAGGTTCATAATAGTTCTTCAGTTCAGATGGGATCCATATCCTGCCTGCCATTGGTTGTAAACGAAGACTGATATAAAGGAGTCACTCAAGTGTGGTAGTTAATGATCTCCTTCAATGTAAATAGTTTTGCTAAGTATTTCTCACAGAAAACACAGCGCACATACTCTACAATTTCCACTAACATTGTGTATTTACTGAATGAACTGGTGACAAAGGAAAACTAGTCCCAAACCCTTTACATACCAGGCTAAGGTGCTGAGCTTAGAAACTCAGTATATAACACCATGAAATTAAAAGACAAATTCGTACTTCTACACCATACTAGTATATGTTTAATATTACATTGGTTTTAATTTATTCCCCTTTATTGCTTCCTGTGCCCTTTGTTTTTTTTAGGATTATTAATATTTAAGAACAACAGTAGCAGAGATTTTCTAGCAGGAATGACACAATTATTGTTTGAGGACTAGTGCAAGGCTATGACTAACATGTGAACATATACATAGGAGGAGGAGCCCCAGCAAATCATTCATATCCTTAGAAGGGGAAGCAGATATATTATGCAAATTAATCGTCTGCTGATACAATGTATCTGCATGTGAGGCTGCAAAATGATGTTCTAGCAAGGAGGGAGGAAAGAAAGTTGTTGACTTGCACATGTAACAAATATTTTAGATAAGATATATTAGATGTCATTTTGATCTCTATATATGGCACCACAGATGCAAAACCTCAACATTTTTATTTAAAAAAAGTGGTAACAAAGGAAAAAGATCAACAACGGTGCTTGAAGGAACTCAAATAATAGAAGACAGGAGTATAGAGATTGACACGGGTGGGAAGGTGGAAGAAAGATTTTTTGCTAAATAATTTAATGGGGTCTTGTAATATCATTTGTGAAAGGGAGGTATAATATAGCACTCTTATGTTTTTAAAGATGTTTATTTTGGAGTGAAGCATTTATCGTGCATTTTTAAAGCCAGCATTGATGTCCTGGTAGGACGCCAAGCACAGGCTTGATATGAATACTGCTCCTGTGAACAAAATGTAATTATTCCCTTCCTCTTACTGCCATGTTTAGTTCTAATAGACACGGCCTTCTTCACCAATCAGAACAAGTCTATGTCAACATGTCAGTTAAACATCTAGTTTCCACTAATCAGCCATAGGCAGGGCATCGGAATATTTCCCAAATTTACACATGGCTTCTAATAAGATTTCTAATAAGACAGGCTTTGAACATGACTGGCACTAAATGGGCAGCTTTGCTGCAAAAATATAAAAACCATGGAAGATTGAAACATTTAGAAACTACTGTGTTCACCGTTTACTGCAAATGACGGTCATCTAGTCACTTGATTTCTTTTAAAATCGCACTGCCAATGTATGCAACACTTTATGAGGCTGTATCACCAGAAGTAGCAGATAATCATTTCAGTAACAAAGAACAACAGAGAGGTCATGTTGGCCTTTTATGTAATAGTGCACTGAAAACTCTTATGGGCTTATCATTTCACATGCTTGTCCTAATTAGTTTTATTTTGTGAACTGAAACATGGTGACCTGTCTGTGTGTTGCTAGTCATACTGGGAAATCTGTGCTGGAAGAAAAAGAAAAAAAAAAAAAAAAAAAAGAAGAGTTCAGTTCGCATACAGATGGTGGTAACATTTTAGGCCTGCAAACCCTTTGTTAGTTTGGATGTGTGCTGCCACCCAGTGGATGTTGTAGTTATTGCAGAGAGTTATACTGAATGGCCTTTGTTGTGCAGACATTGAATAGGAAAGGTGTGAACCGAACAAAATATAGACAATTATATAGACCATTATAAAAAAGAAAAAGTTAATGAAAAACTGTGGTATTGATTATCCAACTTGATATTCATTTGACGGTTACTGTGCATTTAATATAGATCATTTCTATCTAAAAATGTCCACTGATTGCAGTGGTCGTGAGGATGCTGTTTTCGATTCTTTCAAAATGTTTTTTCATTACAATGTTATGTTGCAGACTTACTGTTCCTGCAGATATGCCTGCTGTCTGAGCTGCCACGGTACTATTTTTCTTTGAATTCCTGAAGCCTTCTGTACCACAGGAAGTACGTACCAGTGACCGGTTCTCAAAACTTGTCACTTGGATGTGTGTACTGTAACAGAAAGAAAACACCCAGAACATTATATACAAACACCTCAATGACATGTAGTATAGACTCCAGCAGAGGCTGTGCTTCATTGGTTGTTCATCTGGCTAAGAAGGGGTTACTAATAGTTATTACACTTTCCATGATGACACTTCAGCTGCAATGTGCACAGCTAAATTTTACTCATCTTAATCATAGTTTCGGACCACTTAAAATCACGTTGTTGAATAAGAACTGGCCAATGTGGCAGATTTTCAGTTCAACATTTCAGCAGCCCAACTCCTCTGGACTCCAGCTGTCTAAAATGCAAGGCTGTGTTCTCCTCAGACTTCTATGGGGAGGACCTTGGTCATTACGGAAACAAACAACTTTCTCCCATAGAAGTCAATGTGAGGACTTTGGTTACGTTGGAAAACAGCCAAAATCCCCCTGAAATGGACCGGTTTAACCCCTTAGTGACAGACTTTTTTCACTTCTACGGTTTTACTGTAATTTAAATTTTTCTTGTCTAATGTACACATGCATATTATATACTGTTTTTATCACCATAAGAAGGGCTTTCTTTAGATACATTATTTTCATCATATCTTATCATTTACAATAAAAAAAATATGAAAAATTGACCATAAACCCCACACTTTTTTTTTTTTTTTTTATAAATTTGACTTGAACATTCTTTTACACAAATAGTTTCAACATTTTTAGAAATATGCCATGTTTAACAAATTTCGCCTACAATGACCTTTTTACCTCAACTTGACCCTAATCCTAACCTCAATTTACTGTAACCCTTACCTTAGATCTCAACACTATTTGTTTTAGATGTAATATTGCAGACTGCCACTAGGTACTGTCAAGCAACAGTGAAGTGATTTCCGATATAGCCTCTCTACTGATATGGCGCATACTTTTGTTCCTAGGACTGTATGTGCACTGGAGGTGGATTTCAGGGTTGCCTGAGGCCTCATGGCAACACCATCTGATCGACTCCGTAGGTGATTTAGACAAGAGATGTGCCAGACACATCATGTGACAGAAAGGGGATAAAAAAATAAATAAATGTAAAATATTCAAATATAAAATTAAAATATGAATTAAATAAATTGAAATAAACATAAATAAACAAATAAATAAAAACATTAACATTATAACATTTTAAAATTATTATATTTTAAATAATATTTGTATTGTTTCTATCCAGTTTGTCAGTTAAAAGTAGAAGAATTGAGATGCTTGGTATCTAGCTCTTGTAGCAGAATTCAAGGCAATTTCAGCGGTTTGCAGCTCTTTAGTAGTAGGGGGGAGTCCTATGGAAGCCTCAGGCAATTTTGCCTGAACCGAATACAAACCCTGATCTGGCCTGAAACAACGATTTTGGGTAGACGCTTTAGTGTTTTACGATATTATGTGGATGTGCACTCCAGAGCAGTGACAAACAGTCGTTTTATCTTTGACCTGAAATGTTTAAACAGTGCATTGTGCAAAGTAAATGACAGCTATCAGAGAGGAGGGCACTCAGCATCACTTGGGAGGAAATGTTGTACATACTCAGTGTGGACCTTTAACTAGAACTGAAACTCAGGAGGTACAGGACATGGAAAAACAACACATATCAATCTGAATTCAGTCTAAATGTCAGCGGTCCTGGAATCAGGGGAAACCTCTGTCATTCCAGCTGGAGTTGACTACAACTCCCATTCCATATGTTGGCAGTCAGGGATGCAGATTTTGTCACAAGACCTACAAATATTTTCTACGCAAAGTAGAATATCAGTTCAGGTGGCGTGACGCACGCCAGGATGCAGATTTTTGCCTAGTTAAGCCCTAATTTCCTACAGCCACTTCACATTAAACTGTACTGATCACCCTTCATTGGGTACCTTTAAATGAGCTTCTCTTCATTGTATGGAACAGAAGGAAAATCACCAGAACACAGCTTGAGGATGAAAACTGATGACAATTTTCTGTGCTAAATAAGATTTTCCCATTTCTCCCATTAGTGTGACTGAAACACAGCTTAACAGACACAGAGTTTTCCTCATGGAGGCATCACGGCAACACCGTCTGATATAGCCTCCCACGGTCATTTAAACATGTGAAGTGCCTGCCACAACATGTGTCGGGATAAAATAAATATAAAATATTCACATTTCTGGTTAAATTACTTCAGTACTGGGGGTGAGTTAACTGCCTTAAAATTCTGCTATCAACATACATGCAGAGCGCACACAGTCATGTCATGCCTTAACAGCCATGACATGCAGAGCGCACACAGTCATGTCATGCCTTAACAGCCATTGAACCGTTATTGCCATAGTCCTCACAACAGCTTAACATTACTTCAATCTACACATGGAAAAAGAAATTCTGCGGAATGTTCTTTTGTTTCCAGGGTGATTCCTGCACTTTAAAAAAATAACTGCCTTTTATAATAACTCCCAATAAGTGCACCAATAATCCATACATAACGAAGACAAACTGTAGCCAACAAAATGAAAAAGGGGTGTTTAGCAGACAATTTTTAATATCCGCAAGCAACAGGAAGTACCTTAGCAGGTTTTGGGGGGTTTCCAGGAGAGGTGAATTTGGTTTGGGTGGGTCGGTTAGGGGGAAAAAAAAATAAGTGACTCATCTATATAGAATTACTAATGGTAAAGTAAACCATTAAAATGATTTATACACAACAAAGGACCTAGCAACCTGGTCTTGAAAGTCTGCCATCAAACCCTCAGTTAGCCATCATTTTAACTCTATTTGTTTCCTGTTTTTCCACGGCTAACACTAACACCTTTTAACTATTACAATACATTAGTATAATTGTAAGCGAAACCACATATGATATCCTATAAACTGCAAGGATTTCAGCACAAGTTCTTTATACTCTACCTGAAATTCTTGACACAACTCACAGTGCAAATTTAAAGGTATCTAGTTCTATTCTATTAGGTGTGAGTTGCCACAAGGGAAAAAAACGCACCTTGTGGGCTGTGAGAAAGAATATTGCATAGCTAATGTTGTTGGGGACAGGAATGGCATTGGGGGAAAATGGAGTGGGGGCAGCAATGACACAGTGGAAATTGATGGCACTAATGAAAGTGGTTAATATTCTACCCCAGAAAACAAAATATTCAATTTTTTTTGCAGAATATAAACATAGCATCAGCCCTTAGGAGGCAAATGTGTCTTAAAGGGCCACTATAGCCCACAATAGTTATTAATGCATATGGTGTAGTGTGTTGCATTGAGCATGTCCTACTTTTGTCATGCTGGAATATGCATTGTTTATCCATTACTCTAATATACAGCATGCAAACAACCCTCCAAAAATGTAAGGGAATTGGAATACTAGGTCTTTGACAAAATAACAGAAAGCCTTCACACCATCAAACTCCCCATCCAGTTCTGAACATCTGATACATCTTAAAAGGGGACTAATGTGGTAGATATAGAAATAAAGTTATTTTTACCTGTTTTAAGTTGTTTTTGAATGGTATGTACAAACTACCATTCAAAAGATTTCACAAAGTCTTTGTTCAGAAAACAAAGGAATACTAATGAAAATGTGTTGGGAACAATGACAGTAAAGTTAGAGAGAATGACCGTGGTTGATGTAGGAGGGAGCAGACAGTCGGGTGAGGGAGGGGGACCCAGAGCCTCAGAGGAGTTGCACAAGATGTTGGGTAGAAGCGGAGAATATTAACAAAGAAAGATAAACTTTATTCACATATTCACTATGCATTCAACAGAGGTTTTATTACAAGCATATTTTTATTACTCCAATTAATGGTTTAAGTACTGATAAGGACCATGATGAATTGTGTTAGATGTTATATTCTTATATTACAGAGATATTATTCTAGTAGTTTTCCCATCTGTTTCTTACCACATTTAGGGAGGCACTTACTTGTTGTAGGTAGCTTTAATATGAACTATTGGTAATTCTTCAAACTTTTTGCCTCCCCATCGTAATACGGTGCTTTGTCCAGGCATTGGGGGAACTAGGCTGTAAAGTAAACAGGTTATATGTTTTATGTATTTAATTACAACAATATCATATACTTTCAGATTTTAGCACTTAGACCATTCCAACACAGGTGAATGAGGTGATCATGTATGGTTTATTCATTACATCCTGCATTCTAGGGAAATAAGTAATTTCTTAAAGTACAGCCATGCACTTACATCTGGGCGTGGAAATGTTAGGGGATCTTGTGTAGTTTCTCAGATTTTAGATCGCTTCACCAACTCCCCTTTAATTTCAGATGTTCTTGTTGAAGTATCCTTGGAATAAAAGTGTACCTTCTAGTCAATCCCACTAATAACAGCCATCAACCAATATGAAGAGGAGTGGCTGATGGTGAAGGGGTCTTAAACTGCCAGCTTCCATCTATAGTAACTAATTATATGGTGCAGCAATGGAATTATCAAATATAGTCTCCTTTAGAGGAGAATAGGCTGTAGATTAGTTTTCACAAATGCAATGAAACCTATAACTACTATATTGGCCTGAATTCCTTATAATCCTTATATTGAGCACGCATCCTACCTTATGTATAGTTGGAAAGGCATGATGTTATATAATGATGGAGTAGGTTTAGCTTTGATGTTTAGGTCAAGATAAAGATATATATATACATACAAACAAAATGGATGCATTTGCAAATGCATTTGAAGGTTAGAAATGGTTTCTGTCAGTATGGGCAAAACATTAAGTGGGCCTTTACTCTCCGTTATTTCTCTGTTTTGGAATATGGTAACAACCTTAGCTGAGAATTCCATGGGTCTTATAAGCCAGTAGTCACGGTCTGGGCCCATATAGATATATACTGGACATGATGCTCACCACTCAAGCAAGCAATTAAATTAAGTGGTGCCTGGGGCACTTAATACCCAAAAGGAAATCTGATTTTGTTTCAGAATAATAAAGCTCAAACTTACCAACACTTACAATGGAAGTCCATGGCTTGTGTCATGCGTTGCAAGGGTATGGAGTCAAGATTTTCTGCCAATACTATTTACTACACTGTAAAAACTGGCAGGTTTAAAGTGTACCTGTTGTGAAAAAGCAAGATGGCATCTGCAATGGGGGGGCTCAACAATATGATGTGGATGGTTTTCAAACTAATTTTGGATAGAAAGACTAGCTTGTGTGCGTAGATTGGGCACTTTGTATGATAAACTGGAAAACGGTTTACTAATGCATAACTATTTCTCGGGATCTAGGCCTCATAAGCATTTTGAATGATGGTTTTCTAACTGGATAATTTTTGTTTGGCAACACTGATTGATTGTTTAGTGCAAGCTATCAGGTTGTAATTTAACCTTAATCATATGGTTAACCGGGCTAATAGCTTAAAAACCCAGTAAAGCCTCTAATGGGTTTTTAAGCAATTAACCTTGTTAACCACATGAAGACAGGGCTGTCCTGTATTTTCAAAAATATATATATTTTTTTTTATAAAAGTGATTTATGGAATTTGTGTAGTTATGCAATGTATATTATCTACAACATTCCTGATTGCTTGTAATTATCTCATTTTGAGTTGGTTGGACAAGGAGCCCATAACATCGCAGTACCTAGCTGTCACAATAATAATATAATAATAGTCTCCTGAGTCTAGCTTTGAGGAACAATTACAATTGATACATTTTATGTCTATTTTTCATTTACATTTGGTCCTCAAAGGCGGTTGGTTAGTAAGTGATCACTCTTCTTTATTGCCATTAAGCATCCTAAGCTGTACAATAATATTAGACATGCATAGTATTATAACCAGTAATGAAGTATATATATAATTACTTTTTTCAATTGCATTAGGTAACTGGATGTTCTCAGGAAGCCTTCTCACACTCTAAACAAGTGTTAAAGCAAAGTGAGGTGTACATATACATTAGTCCAGTGAAATCTGTAAACTACTCAGTGCATATTCATTTTAAAACAATTTGACTTACTACAATTTCCCTGGCCCTCTACACTCTGATTATTTGAGCTACCCTTGTAACAATAAGTGTCACTAGATGCAAAACTCGCAAAGTGCCTGCTACATTTTCCAAGCACTTTTCACTGTGTCTGTGTATATCATCACCTTTTGAATAAATCCATTACCACGTACGGATCACGGAGTACCGGTGGCTTTTTTTCTGTTTACCCTTGAAACAAACTTGGTATACCAAATATCCCTAAAGTTTGGGATAATTTAGAGGGCTTTTAAACACAATTAATTTTTTTTCCCCTCTAAGAAAAATCTATTTTTTTTATCAATATATATTTGTCATTATCAATATTTTGGGGTCTATCAACTTTATCTGTTATGATTTTGGGGTTAGTGGATGAGTGCAGTGGATCCAGGAGCCATCTTTATGGAGGTAAAGGACAACTTAACGTAGGTATTAATCTATACAGGTGTTGTCAATTTCGCCAACAAATATATACATTAACATTTATACCAACTTGAAGGTGAACTTTTCTTCTTCATGTGCTGTGCATGACAGGTTCACTTTAATAAATGATAACAAATGTATTTATCAGGAAGACACCACAGTGCTTACTAAATATTTGTAGGCTTTAGGAGCCAAACAGACCCATTCAGGAACCAGCATAGTTATTTTTAGGAGCCAATAATTATAGCATTCTAGGTAAAACAAACAAATAGTTAGGAGCCAGCAAAAGGCATATCAGGCTCCTGGTATTTGTCAAGCCCTGTCTCATCATCAACACGTTTACGGATTGCAGAACAATTTTAAAATCCAAATTGTGACTTGATATTTTACAAAATCTTTGTAGCCCAATCATTATAAAAAATAATTAGACCATCCCAACAGCAGTCTGTCTTTATGATGTTATGTATTTATAAGCACAAAATAATGTGTGGATCCGTCGAGGTCTCACCCAACTCCTCCAAATCTCACAAAAAAATAAAGTAGATAACCAACACTTAAAGTGAAAATGGTGCTTTATTCCACAGAGACGTTTCAACCCCCTGAGGAGTTTTTGTCAAGCCTTCAAAGCCTTGACAAAAACTCCTCAGGGGGTTGAAATGTTGCTGGTCTCTGTGGAATAAAGCACTATTTTCACTTTAAGTGCTAGTCATCTACTTTATTTTTTATGTTATGTATTTATGACTCAATTAAAAGTACACATTTATTTTCAAATAAAATATTTCAGTCAGATAGATTTTTTTATATAGGCTAAAGCGAGTCATTTTTGTAGAAAATTAAATATGTAATAATTATCTTTCTGAAATCAATGAGGTTGGGCCTATTTGTGAGTGATGCTCATTATATAATAACAGTGCAAGTGGCTATCAAAGATGAAACGCAATAATCACATTATCAATTTACCTGAAATCTTTGGAGCTTTGGTTGCCAGTATCTGTTATCGATTGTTGAGGTCTCAGGACCCCGGTGAATAATGCACGACACCATGATAGTTTTAAAGCCCTAAGAAAAACAAAATGTATAAATAAATTGTATAATAAATTGTACAACTGCAGATTTTTATTTTTTAATACTCCAAGATGTAAATACCATGTCTGTGAGAATACAATGGGACACTGAAATGGTCTCATTTATAAACAAACCAAATAATGGTGTCTACATGCCTCAATATGTCCCATTTTGTGTGGGACAGTCCTGCCAACCTCGGTAGAGCTTGGCAGGGTAGCAGGATTCGGGGCTGCAATCCCGCAGTCCGGATTTCATTCTCCAGTGTCTGACAAACAGGAGAATGCTTACTGTGCAGAGTTGTGCGCATGGAGTCAGTTGAGTTTGAGTGACAGTGCTACGGTGCATGTGTACTGACATGATGCACTGACATTTGACCTCCCAAACTCCGCACCTGGCATCTCGATTCGCCGGGAGCTTTGTGTCTTTTTACGAAAAAGCGAAACTCTGGTGACATATATTTTAAATTTTTTCTAACTCAGATATTAATGTTAGACTTTTTACACGTGACTTTTTCAACAAATAAACTCCATTATGATTGTTAGAGAAACTTATCAGGTATTTTGGAGAAGTCACATTTTGTCATACAGCATCCTGTATGTAGAGCAGCACTGCACTTACTATAGCTGCCCCCCAAAAAGGAACTATTATTGTAATTCAGTAACGGGTTTGATACTTTAGTTGTAGCAGACTAGGTTTCTCATGATGCGCAGCCAGCCACTTGATATAATAAGCATCATAACTGTAGTCAACAACAGCTGGAGTATCATTAAGTGTCAGATAACGCGACAACTGTACACTCAGAGCACCCGAAAAGGTTTCCAACTCTCCCACGTTATCCCCTCGCATACCCCGCCGTGTCTGTGATTCCCAAAGGCAGGAAGCAGGTCCACACTCTCCGCAAAATCGGGTTCATCATTCCCGGGACCGCGTTCAACCAGCAGTATAGCAAGGTCACAGCGACTATACCAAAGCTGCTGCCCGGAAGGGGGAGCACAAACACGTCCAAATGAATAGCGACGAGAAAAGAAAGCAAGCGGCAACTGCTCTGAATGTGGAGTGAAAAAACAAACATTAGTGAACTATTAAATTGTAATGTTGAGGGTTTTCTAAACGTAAAACGCAATTGCAAACAAATGACCACCCCCATAATATTGTGAAATGGAATATCCCAATGTAAGACTGGCCTACAAGCACCGAATTTGGAGGGGGGCTGATATACCTTTTTAAAAAAAAAAAAATAAACTTGTAATTTAATATGTATAATTCACGTATATTATTATGACTGTATGGAAAGTAAAATACATGTAAATAGTGTATTAGTGACGCTGAAAGTGAGATGTTACATAGCTTTGTTTTCTGAGATGGTATATTCGCCATGCAGGCGTTGTTAGCGTGTGATGAGATACTTCCTCAACAAGATGGCAGCGCCGGCTCGTAGATTGCTGTCTGCATGGTTGTCATGCGGGTCATTGGCGCTGCGATCTCGTCGCCTTGCCTGCCGGGGCTTTGCTTCTCCTGCAGGATCTCCATGGCGGCTTCATGGAGCTGTGTGTCTGAAGAGACCGGCAGTGGTGTCTCAAACCAAGACTCCCATTCAGCAAGAAGTTGACGCTCTGCTGCAGCAGGTACTGCGACCTCTGTGTGTGACTTTTCAAAGACGCTGTCACCTAAGTTTTTTTTGCAATGGGTATAATAATGCATGCATTGTGTTAGCAATATGGTGAGCAACTGTGTCCCTTTATGACAGCACCCTGCATCTGTAATGATAGTTTGTTTGCAAGCCACAAGGTGACCTTATAAACTGGAGATAGCACTGACACATCTAACTTTTAAAGGCACTCTGTCAACCTAAACATGGCTTGTATTATGAATGTAGAGGAAAAAATGGTGAGAAATAATTGTACTAACAGAGTTCCATGCAAATGCGTAAAATTGGAATGTGTCTGTGGGGTCTCGCTTATATCACCTGTGGCTTGATATGCATATTTCATTTTTTAACAAGAATTGTGTAATTTGCATAGGAGGGGCAGAGCAGGATGCTGGCACACACTGACACTATCTGCATGTGGTCAGCCAATCAGTGTGAGGGCTTGCCATGCATGGTCTGTCAGGGTGCACAGCCCCTTTCTGCCAGTGCAGAGAGAGACCTTCATTTTTGTATGCCACAAACCCATGGTGTCCTTCAAAAATAGAGGTCGTGCAGTGGGACAGTGTCCGCAACAGTTGCAGCCTTGATGCTTTCTAGGGAAGCAGCATGGCTGCCAGAGGATAAGCTGGCATGTACATGCCAGTTTATCCTCATACTTTTGCCACTCATATTTTCTCCTGTGCGTCTGTTAGAAGTAAAACAAAAGAAAAGTTTTTAGCAACGCTTTTTTTTTTTTATTGTATGCATGTACTTACTATCCTGCAAGATACTGCAGAGAAATGAAGTAACAAAATTGCTTTTACATCTTTCTTACTCATACTCTTATTGGCCAAAACTTTTTAGCTTCATTTCTTCAGCTGTTTTTTGTGTGTGTGTGTGTGCGCATTGGCACTGACATTGGCACTCTAGCAACCTAGAAGATTGTATGTGGTGCACATGTGCAAATGCACGTGTTTTGTAGGGAGTTAGCATTCTACGTTGATACATATTGTAATAACACTGCTACTCCCATTTTTATTTTCCTTTTTGTGCTTATACTTTAGAAGCTCAAGTGAAAAAACTACTGACCCTAGTATGAGGATAAGCTGGCATGTACTTCTTAATGTACGTGTTTGTTTATCCTCTGACCAGCAGCCATAATAGTGCAGCGTGACACTTCCATTTTCACGTGCCACTAACAAAGGGAACCTTGGGGACATTCAAAACCAAAGATCTTTCTCTGCACTAGCAGGGTGAGACTGCCGGCCCCAACAGAACCCAATCAGACACTCGCGATGAGACCCCATGCTGATTGACACAGCACACTGATGCTGTCGGCATGTTCCAGCATCCTGAGGAGCTCTGCCTCAGCTGGGAGGCCCAACTGAGATTAAACCTCTGTGTATCGGCAAAGATGCATTTTGGGTTTACTCCAGAATAATGTCAAAGTTAATAACATTTAGTGCCATCCTTATACATAACTCCTTGTAAAAAAAATATTCTATACATTCATTTGAGGTTACAGCATCACCTTAATTTTAAATCAAAATCCAATATTTGTCTGTCACCAATTCTCATTGGTTAGCAAAATGCTTGTCAGTTGGTGGTTAGCTATTACAAAGTTCTGAGTAAACCTCAACGCTGGCTATAGAGTTTATATTGTCCCAATAATAACCATTAGTTGAATGTTTCTGGAAGTTCTAGTAAGTCAGTGTTTACCAAACTTCTACACAGGAATAAAATGATCTGGGTTTTCTCTCAACTGAGATTGTGAACCAGTCCACATAATTCATTATTGAATGTGCCATATCTGATGTATAGAAATCTAGTAAGTACAACTACTTTTGGGGTAATCTTTGAATTTGATTATTCATTTTTGTTTTTTTTTATCCACCATCCACAGATGGAGTTGGAGGGAAGTTCATATTCTGATCATGAGCTTCGTCTAATGGAAGATAAATTGCGCCTTCAAAGGAAACAGTCTAATACCTATGATTCTGATGATGAAGATGAAGATAAGGAAATTGTGTTGGCTCAAGATCTTGAAGATGTCTGGGAACTGAAAAGTCGACAATTCAAAATGGCACCACGAGTAACTGGTATGTCTGACGCATTTCTGTTAATTGGTTGGAAATATTTATTTTTTCTTCTTAAAAAAAAAAAACCCATAGACTGTGACCACTAATAGGAACCTAATGACCCATCTAGAAAGCCCATAAGAAAAGCATGTATTCTTCATGATAGTTTTACACACATCCAAAGCATTCTTGGATTAATTACCTAAAATTTGTATGTTATGCATTTTTTTTTATGCTTTTTCCGATTGGAGCCAGGAACACACAAGCAGGGAACCGATCAGGGTCTCTATAGATCCTGCCGGCATCTCGTGATACTCCGTGACGTCACGGAGGTGTGCCTGAACCCGGAAATTCGGGCACGCAGGGATGTCTGAGATGTAGCAAACTCTCTGTTTGAGCGTTCGCTACATTTCCTAGTCAGACTGAGGCCACTCAAAGTGGCCTCATCTGACACTTGGGATCCCGCTGCAAGTCCCTGTAGCAGGATCCTCAGTACAGCTCATCGCAGGGATACCGTCCTGCAGGTTTTTACTGTAAAATGTAGCTGATGCTCACTTTGAGCGTCAGCTACATTTTCTGTGTCAGAGTGGGGGGCCACAATGAGCTGTTTAATGTAGGACGTTTCACGCTGTCCTACTAGCCTCTAGGCACTTAAAAGTAGGACTGCATGGAACGTCCTACAAGCGGGAAGGGGTTAATTCTATACAACCCCCCCCCCCCCCCCCCCCCCCATGTCAGAATGGTTTGCTCTGCTCTCTCAGGGCTGTTTTTACCACAGAGCAAAGAGGAGAAACTGCCTTGAGTGATACATAATGTAAGGAAATATCCTCTGTCCCTTAATGCGACCGTCTTGGCTTGACTTGTAAATACTGGATCCAGGAGAGCTATCTCACAGTGAATAACTGAGACCGACACCAATGCAACTGTGAAACAACTCTGATTTTAATTGTTTAAACAAGCATATATATACGAAGATAAAAACATTAGTTACTACGATATAATTGGTTATTCTAATATTCTAATATGCAGAAAGGCGTGTTTTATAAGAAAATACACTTAAAACGTAATATGTAAAATAGTGTTACAAAAGTCGTTCTTATAGGAAAATTACAGAACTTTCAGAGACAACTTGTTGATGTTCCAGAAACCTCTGTTCTAGCCTTGGAATAGTAAGATAAGACCATTCTAATAACAATTATGCTACTGGCGTGATCTGGCCTTCCAGAAGGTGCTGCAGACATCAGCTTCTTTGACACACTGTCGGCTTTTAACCCTCACAGATCCAAATTAATCCTTTCAATCCCCTCTTAGAACCATATGATTCATATAATATGGTTCTTCCCCTTTTGCTTCTGTCTATAGATCTGTAAATACTGTCGGTATCCTTCAGGGGTATGTTGTTGGGGATCAATGGGTAGGTTTGTTTCAATCAAAAATACCACATCCATAATAAAGCATATAATAACCGACTATGGCTGTCCTGTTTTACCGGACTGCCTCTGGACAATACTGATTAGGTTTAGACCTTTGGTGACTGTGCAGACCTTGGCTTCACTCAGCAGAGATATTGGACTTATAATCTAAAAAATTAAAAAAGTATCTCTCTCTTAAATATGGAAGGCCTGCCGTAACTATCTAAATATGTTACATAATATAACATAATGGCATGGCCTGATGACCCAAAAACACATGTGGCCACAAAACTAAATTAAATATCTGTTGTTCATTGCTTCTCTTACCCTGCCTAATAAAACCCCTAATGGTATTAGTTGGCAGTTGTCTAAAACCAATAAATATATGTAAAAAATAAAACATATTTTTCCGGAGTTTGCCATTCCCCAGGACTGTTGTTGACTAAATACTTTAAAGTGACTTGGAGCAAAGCTGAACATGCATTCAGAACACACAAAATGGCATACATTCAGAACATAAAGCGTCAGTCAGACAAAATGGCAGCGGACAAAACAATATGGTCTCCCATCCACGACGTGACTCCAGAGGCCCCTACAGTCCATATAATATTCATACTCTTCTCCCCTTTTATTCTTAGAAATTGACATTTGTCTGTTTTTAAGGATAACCATCAGGAGTTGCCTGGTCAACATAATCATTGTATCCAAGGTTATAAGGCACACTTCCTCGATTTCACACATTGATAGGTCATCCAGCTTAGTTGCATTGTAAGCTTCCATAATGGGGAATATCTGAGCAGTGTCTTCCATTCTTCACGTAGGGGCATGATGTCAGTGGTCAGGATGCACTTGAGGATGAGACCCTTGAAACAAACATAAACACAGACAATTAGCAACACTGATCTCACACATGCCAAACCACTTACAAGTTTCGCTCCAAGTGATCCTAGCCAATTTCCCAGTCCCAGGGGATCTCACGGATAACCTGTGAACACTTTTTAACTTACTACTTAAATCCATAATCCAAACTTTTTTTTATTTTTTTTAAATATCTGAAAAAAACTTCCTAACATTCTCTATATAAAATTCTGCAAAAATACTATAACAATATAATTTCTTTATAGGTCGGCTCAATCCTGTTTGTTAGAGCCGGTCTAATTGTTAAATTTCAAAATTTCACTATACTATAAACATACCCATAATATCACAATTAAACAAATCTTTACGACAAAGATTACAAATCATCAATAACAATTTTATACATATATACTCAATGAAAATATACTTCCCAACAATGATGATCTGTCGTAGACTGTTGTATCTGTTGCAGACTCCTGGGTGATTTGTTTGTGAGTTTCCCTAGGGTGACGACTCGGCTTATGTTGGCTAGTGGTCAGGGATTATTATGCCCATCAAGACACTAAATTGCTGCTCTTTTGTTGGCCTGTTTGTCAGTACAGGAATGTGCTTTACGTAAATAACGTGGATCCAGGAGTTGATTTGAACAATATATTCCGATAAATTTGGTGAGAATCCAGTTACATGAATTGGAAAACTTTTTCTTCTTTTAAAAATAAACTTTTCTTTAGAAATAGTTATGATCAGCATTAAATTCGTTGGTGCACTTTGAACTTTTCTTTTGTTGGCTGTACAGCTTTAATCTATATGAAAATAAAACTCGAAAAAATTCCATTTAGTAACATGCAATATTTCACTAAACATCTTATTAATCTTCACATTAAAATATAATTAAAACATATTATTACTGCTAGTCTGTGTTGTAAAAACTTGTCAAACTGAACCATTCTTTGTTCTTGAAATATTATTACCATCTTATAATCATAGTTGAATCAATTGATAATGTGAGAATATGTTCTCATACATAATAATTATGTATCGCTTTACCATTAGGACAAATAATATCATGATCAGACTATTTAACCATAGCACATAACACACAGAACTTCTCAATAACTAACAGTAACAGTAATTCTGGCCCGTTCTCCCCCTCCCATCACAAAAAGAAAAAATAATAATTTTGCAGCTGCAGCTACAATTCTCTTATCTGCAAATAGACTGTCAGAGAGAAGGGGGGCTTCTGGGGATGCTTTCTCTCAACTTCACTATTAACTCCTACAACTCTAACAACACAACACAACTTGTCACAAAACACGACACTCGCTAATTCTTTCCACTTATCACTGACATACGTACATGCTCGGGGCTCCCTCACTTCCCCTCCCTTCGTTCCCCGTCACACGCGCCAGTGTAAAATCTCCGCCCCCTGCCTGTCACAGTACAGCAGAAGGTAAGCTGGTTCAAATGGAAAACGGTGGTTGTGAGGCTGTGTGTGATGGGAGGCTGTGTGTGATGGGAGGCTGTGTGTGATGTGAGGCTGTGTGTGACTGAGTGTGATGGGAGTCAGTGTGTGTGTGATGGGAGACAGTGTGTTTGACTGAGTGTGATGGGAGTCAGAGTGTGTGTGATGGGAGACAGTGTGTGTGACTGAGTGTGATGGAAGAGTGTGTGTGATGTGAGGCTGTGTGTGACTGAGTGTGATGGGAGTCTGTGTGTGATGTGAGACTGTGTATGATTGAGTGTGATGGGAGTCTGTGTGTGATGTGAGGCTGTGTGTGACTGAGTGTGATGGGAGTAGGAGTGTGTGACTGAGTGTGATGGGAGTGTGTGTGTGATGGGAGTATGAGCTTGATGTGAGTCTGAATGTTATGTGTGATGTGGGGTCATGTAATGGAGGTGATGGGGCATGTCTTAGGTGTGTAACGTGGGTGTGCAGCTTGGGTAGGGGGGTGCCCGGATTTTGTCTGCCTAGGGCAGCACAAAATCAAGATACACCACTGGATACAAATACAACCTTACAATGAAGGCATCTTCACTTATCTAATTACTTTATCTAGAGTATTGGAAAATGTGATATCTTATCTTGGGAAAAATCTAAATTAAAAGCTTAAAACACAAAAATCCTTCTAAAGTACAAAAAAATGTAATACTTGTCAAGATACCTAAAAGGAAGAATGTACCATAAACAAATAAACATTTCTAATATGTGACATGTAAAACCTGTTAAAAACATAGTCTGTGTCTTTAAATTAGCATCATGCAAGTTTTAGATTGTTTTTGCCAGAACATAAAACTGGCTGGATAGATTTTAAAATATTTTATAGCTGTTATACTATCCAATGGATTGATCACGTATATTTAACATGATGTCCAAGAGATACCTCGGACACTATATGACTCTTGCTGTTTTACACACAAATATTTCTATTTTACTTACTTACAGCAACAAATTAATTCAAAACTTATCTTGCATACACTATTAAAATTACTTACTATGAAACTTCTCATCACACTGATGAATATGGCTTAGAAGACCGTTACTCAAAAATCATTCAAAAATTATTATACTAGCGGCAGAACGTGCCTATTTTTTTTTTCATTGAGCGCTCGATTTTGATTGATTCAGGAGATATGTCCTCTCTACTCCACTAAATATAAAACACTTACCACCTATAAGAGAATACAGTAAATACAGTAAATTTCCTTAGACGTACACTTACCACCCGTCTATGGTTTCTTATGACTTTATAATTAACCTTATATATGAACACAAATATACAATTAATATGCAAAATTACAATTAAACAAGCCAAACCAAGAATAGTCTAGTCTCCCTGAGACTGTAAATTTAAGTGTATAATACCCCTGGTAATAAAGTGAAAGATCTCCCTGAGATCTGGCTATGTGTCCCTGACACAAAACCAAAATAATAATAATAATAATACCCCTGGTATTAAAGTGAACGATCTCCCTGAGATCTGTCTGTTAGCCTCCCTGAGACTGTGAGGATCTCCCTGAGATCTGTGTGTTAGCCTCCCTGAGACTGTAAGGATCTCCCTGAGATCTGTGTGTTAGCCTCCCTGAGACTGTAAGGATCTCCCTGAGATCTGTGTGTTAGCCTCCCTGAGACTGTAAGGATCTCCCTGAGATCTGTGTGTTAGCCTCCCTGAGACTGTAAGGATCTCCCTGAGATCTGTGTGTTAGCCTCCCTGAGACTGTAAGGATCTCCCTGAGATCTGTGTGTTAGCCTCCCTGAGACTGTGAGGATCTCCCTGAGATCTGTGTGTGTGTCCCAGACACGTGAATGTAAGTATCTCCCTGAGATCTGTGTGTGTGTCCCAGACATGTGAATATAAGGATCTCCCTGAGATCTGTGTATGTGTCCCTGACACGTGAATGTAAGGATCTCCCTGAGATCTGTGTATGTGTCCCTGACACGTGAATGTAAGGATCTCCCTGAGATCTGTGTATGTGTCCCTGACACGTGAATATAAGGATCTCCCTGAGATCTGTGTATGTGTCCCTGACACGTGAATATAAGGATCTCCCTGAGATCTGTGTATGTGTCCCTGACACGTGAATATAAGGATCTCCCTGAGATCTGTGTATGTGTCCCTGACACGTGAATATAAGGATCTCCCTGAGATCTGTGTATGTGTCCCTGACACGTGAATATAAGGATCTCCCTGAGATCTGTGTATGTGTCCCTGACACGTGAATATAAGGATCTCCCTGAGATCTGTGTATGTGTCCCTGACACGTGAATATAAGGATCTCCCTGAGATCTGTGTAATATAAGGATCTCCCTGAGATCTGGTTATGTGTCCCGGACACAAAAACAAAAACAAAAAATATTATAAGGATGTATGTCCCTGACACACAAATATAAGGATCGGGATTTGGCCAGTGCCCTCAGTCCGGTAGATAAACCAAAAAAAAGTATATCTTACCGGACAAAGGATGACCTTCCCGATCCCGGACGAGCCCCCAAATTGTAAGGAAATTTCCTCTGTCCCTTAATGCGACCGTCTTGGCTTGACTTGTAAATACTGGATCCAGGAGAGCTATCTCACAGTGAATAACTGAGACCGACACCAATGCAACTGTGAAACAACTCTGATTTTAATTGTTTAAACAAGCATATATATACGAAGATAAAAACATTAGTTACTACGATATAATTGGTTATTCTAATATTCTAATATGCAGAAAGGCGTGTTTTATAAGAAAATACACTTAAAACGTAATATGTAAAATAGTGTTACAAAAGTCGTTCTTATAGGAAAATTACAGAACTTTCAGAGACAACTTGTTGATGTTCCAGAAACCTCTGTTCTAGCCTTGGAATAGTAAGATAAGACCATTCTAATAACAATTATGCTACTGGCGTGATCTGGCCTTCCAGAAGGTGCTGCAGACATCAGCTTCTTTGACACACTGTCGGCTTTTAACCCTCACAGATCCAAATTAATCCTTTCACATAATACATGTAATGACAGCACCTGTAGTGGCAAAAGGTTACTACCACTGCATAGGAATTCTAGACTGGGGTAATAGTGGCTGATCTTTACCACCCCAGCTATTGTAAACTTTCCCAGACAGGATGGACTAGGTCCATCCTATGTTCAGAAGGGTTAATGGGTAACTTTTGTAACATTTGCCTCCCTGGAAACCCTTCTGCTGAGCCAACAAAAATAAACAATGGGAGGCGGTAGGTGGTATTAGGGGTACTGGAGATGCTATTTTGGGTTGAGCCATCAGAAGTTAAGTTCTGCCTCCTCACGATATCACTTTGACTGTATAGAGCAAATACATCACTTTTACTGTGATGTGAGGCATGGTTGGCGCATCAGGCCTGCACACGTTTCATTGTATTACCCTTTGTGGGTGTGAGGCAATCTGAGCATGCATGAAAAGGCTATCTCACAGCTTAAGGGGGATGGACACTGAATAAACTGTGGTGTGCTTGCATTCTTGTGTGTGTGTGTGTGTGTGTGTGTGTGTGTGGAATTTGCAGCTTGTGGGAAAAAAATGGACATTTTTTTTGAAAAGGGATCATTTTGGATAAGACTCCATCTGTATATATGGCTTTACTTTCCTATTATAATGTGCCTTTCTGCTGTTACAGAAGCTGATGAAAAAGATGATAAGTCTTCGTTAAATAGGAAACTGGAGAATAATCTTGTGCTGCTGGTTAAGGAAAAGGTTTCCAATGAAGAAATCTGGATGTTCCCGCAGATGGAATGGCTGTGTGGAGAGACTATGAGACAGACTGCAGAGAGGGCACTGTCTACATTGTCAGGTACTGGTTTGAACCTGTGCACCTGTTGCACAAATAATGATTTTACAATAGAAAAGATGGTAGTTTGTTGATGTAGTATAATTTAGAACAATGCAGAAACAATAAATCAACTCATGTTTTTTGTTTTGTGTTTTAAACCACAGGTTTAGACCTTTTATGAACGCATATATTTTTCATGTAAAGCACAACATGGTGTGAGTCAGTTTCCTCTTTTTCCTGGGTCTAAATCCAGTCAGTGACTTAGATATATAAGACAATCCCACTCCAAATTTTGGATATTGGTTTAGGAAAAAAAAAGCCTAATGATAAGACGACCCCACAGGAAAATATTTTACTAGAAAATATTTCTTCACATGCAAAAGTTTTTTCATACTTAATAAAAATGATTGGAAATAAATGTATTTCTTTGATTTATGTTCTTTTACTTGCCTATCTGCTCCCAGCAGCCAACCTGCTCTGGTGTCTAGTGGACCAATCAGAGCATGTCTGTGCGGAGACATCCTGCAATGCTGCCAGACACTTTTGCTGGTACTTCTGAGATGGAACGATGTGAGGTGATGTGACACCGGAGTTCAATCATAGAAGCCCCAGCGGAAGTGTTGGGAGACATCTACTGGCTGCCTGCGAGGATGATCCAGGTCTCCTGCATCTCTTCGGGGAACCTGGATCCTAGTGTTATAGTCAGACCTCTATTTGATGTCTGATTATAAGATGACCTTAATTGTAAGACATGGATTTTCTTTCAGAGCATTTGCTCTGAAAAAAAAACTCTTATATTCAAACAAATATTACTTGCACCTGCTCTGTCCTCAAAACCCAGCAGAGATAGTTATTTGTTTCGTTTTTAGTATGCTTGTATTTAGGTCCACCATCAACTACATGTATACATGAATTTCTGGGCTTGACTCAAGCCCTCCCCAGTGATTACTCTACATGTTTACTGCAGGTGCGGCAGCACTGATTCTATAGACACGAGGATATAAAGTTTTGATTCATATAGTCACTTCCTGTCCTCCTCAAATTGAGTCTATTGAGTGGCCTATGAGTGACCTTGCTCTTGTACACAGTATGATCTTTTAAAAGTGCAACACATTGTCTGATGACATCACTAGAGAGACGGGATATTCCATTCATTTGAATGGCATTATTCTCATTGGTTCCTGCGGCAAAAAAAAAAAAAAAAGGAAATAACTTTTACTCATCTAGTGTGGGCAGTACTTGTTTCTTGCAAACTGCTGTAATTTCACAATTTCTTCTAGCTGTAAGTATTTTATATTTTAAGCAATGCAAAATGTAAGAAATGCATTTTAAAGTACTTTGAAAGCACATTAATATTTGGAAGATGCATTTTGGCCACTAGACAGTCCCTTTTAAAGAACAACATTTTCAATCTTTGATCATAAGATCTCTCATCATGCCTTTCATTCGTCTGTGCAGCAGTTCACCTAGAAACCAGGCATAGATGACTTACTTTCCTGCTTCTTTGCCTTCCGAGAATGAACATACATCCAAAGCAACCTATATGATAGTGGTAGAGATCAGCACAGAACTCTTGTGGATACTTATCCATGCCAAGGCCAAAGAAGTATATTCTGAAATCTAGGGCCTACTAATCTAATGCCTAATTCATAGAAACAGATGGAGCTATTTTTCTCATACCGTTAATGTGCATCAGTCAAAATTATAATTTTTAGTCATCATGCAACCATTGAAACTGTTCCTTTTTTAAGGTAATTTTGCTACTAGGGAATCGTACAATCATAGCGTATGTAACATAAAAGTCACAACAGGTATTTCTGAGATGTCCATAACAAAATGTTTTATTTAAATGGCTTATTTGCAAATATTTGCTAGCATTCCTCTGTTATATGCATTTCCCTTCTCTCATAACAGACAATCGCATTAAGGCTCATTTCTTGGGAAATGCACCCTGTGGATTCTACAAATACAAATTTCCCAAGTCTCTTCGGAAAGAAGACATGATGGGGGCCAAAGTATTTTTCTTCAAAGCTTTGCTTAAAAGTGGAGATCTTTCTACAAAAAAGAAAAACGGAGACTATGTATGGGTCAGCAAGGATGAACTGAAAGACTATTTAAAACCAACTTATCTCTCGGAAGTGCAAAGATTTGTCGTAGAACTATAATAAATGAATGTGAATATTCTTATTAAATCTGTTGTACTGCAGGATAAACCTGTTTTAAAGGTTTGGGTGTTTTTTGTATATTTTTCCTGCCTACTGTTTTTCTAAATGCTTACCTACATGTGGTTAAATATTATTTTTCACGTATTAAAACAAGTTTATGAAATGGTCTTTGCCAATGGCAAGTGCATGTTTCTTGGCACCCTACATTAGTTCCACCTACTGTGTCTGAAAAAATTATTTAGGTAAGCGCTGCATCATGTAAAGTGAACCTCCAACACTTTCTATCTACATAAAACTGCATATACAGTGTTAAGTTGTATTGCTGTTGCTAAAGAGACATTCCTGCCTATGTTGGCTTTATTGGATGCCACTAAATTCAGATGATATGAAATAATGTTCAGTTTAAAGCTACTGGAGAACTGTAAACTGTTAATTAACACCTTCACAACACTGGACAGGGTAGGTTAGTCCAGGCAGCCAATACATTCGTTAACACCACTCAGGCAGTGTTGCTGTAATGCCTCAATGTCGAGGCATTAACCAACATGGAAATTTGTTGCAGGAGGAACCCGTGATTTCTCCACAAAGCGAGTTCAGGCACCATATTTCAGAGCAGCATGCCGCTGCCCTCTAGTGGGCAAGAGCGTTGGAAGTGGTGCGTTATCTCTTCTGTCGCTCTGTTGTTGCTAGAGGGAGTTGGCAACATTGCAATACAAAAAAAAAAGGCTAAATTAGCCTTAGATCTAGGGTTAAAGTTATATTAGGGTTAGGATTGGGGTCAAAAGATCACTGTAGGAGAAAATGGTTAGGAAACCAAAACAACTACTTTTTGCTTATTGTTTATGTCTAGCAGAAAAACATGTTAACATGGCATATTTCTAAACTCAGGACAAAATGTAGAAATAATTTCAATGGTGTCTTTTACCACTTTTTTTTTCTCTACAATTTATAATTTTTCCCCTTGTTTTATTAAATTATAAGCTATGATGAATATAAGGCATCTAGAGCACCCCCTTCTTTATGCTGATAAAATAAATATATAATTGTTCTGTTAATTGGTATCTATCATGACTAATTTATAAAATCTAGGTGTACATTTAGGTTCAGGAACGAAGAGGGGGGCATGGGCTTCCAGCACATCCTTTTATATTGGTCTGACGTTCAGCTTTGCCAGCTCCTCTCTTCTGTCAGACCAAAAAGAGAGCAACTTGGTAGACCATGCCCACAAGCAGGGGCTGGAGAATGTAGAATTGCTTGTACTTGGTTCACTCCTACTATATTCATGACTACAAAACAGGATAGAGGGTTATTTAAAAGGCTCATAGAGAGAACATTCCTTGTTGACTCCAAAGGAAGGTCCAAATTCTTCTTTGATCAACAAGCTCGATTTCTATTATTTTTAGCCCCAAATGTTCTGGTTTTATGTAAAAGAAAAAAACAAACAAACATAAAGGCATCTACTTTATCTGATGGTACTACCTCTTGGCAGTGAATTTAATACCTTTTTATTGTCCTTATTATAAAAACATTTTTTTTTTTAAATGGAGGACTGGTTTCCTGAAATCCATTGCATATGGAAGATGGGGTGTTACCAGTAAAGAGACAAAGTGATGTGCAACATACCACACTGGAAATAAAAGGGTACCATTAAGGGTGTAAGTGTGTGGTGTGAATTGACTCAAAACAAGACACTTAAATACATCTGTTTAAATGAATTCACTTATTCATTTAAACTTTTTATTTTTTAAATGCTTTTACTGCATAAATAGTGCAATTACCACATCAATCAGCTGGTCATGTAATAAAACACCCATCACATATGCCACTTAGTAACACCAATAAAAGTTTTTGCTTTGTACAGTTACATAAATTATTTTACACACCACTATAACAGCTCTTGCTCATGCTAGCTATAGGTTGGCATCACATCACTGACTATCGTTGGGTTATATGTACACTCCCTCCATTATGCCATGTTTTTCACAGTACAGGTTCATGTCCACAGTGCGGATGGCAATATTGATAAGAAATGCACCTTATTTCGCTGTGGATATGAAATTCGCAATGGAGTGGATAGAAAACACCGTCTCGCAGTGGAAATATTGCTACCTGTTTTGCTAACCATAGCACATAGACATAGAGATGTTTCAATGGAAGAATATCAATTGCTCTGAATAGATCTACCTGGAGGTAGAAATAATATTTAGAATTGTGGGTCAGATAATGGAAGAGAAAAGAAAAAACGCCTGTACTCCAGATATCCGGTAAAAAAATATGTATCTTTTGAATTCATTGTCTGATAAGCCTATGATTAAGCGTGGTTCTCACACGCGAAATGCGTAAGGCAAGTCCTTTTCCTTTTTTCTGTGCCGTGTATATATATTTCCTGTGTTGGTTTATTTTATTACATTGGATCTGATCCCACTAATACATTTTGATACATATTTTTTACCGGATATCTGGAGTGCAGGTGTTTTTTCTTTTCCTCACATAATGGAAGATCTGACCCAAGATGTCTGCCCCTGATTGAGTTGTACAGAAGAAAGAGGACTCAATAATGTACTTTAGTTGTTTTCTTTAACTAAACATAGAACATGTCGGCAGATAAGAACCATTCTGCTCATTTAGGATGCCCAATTTTATTAGTCCCCAGTTCCCCATCTTATATCTAGGACAGCCTGGTGACTATCCCATGCATGCTTAAACTCCTTTACTGTCTTTACCTCTACCACTTCGGCTAGAAGGCTATTCCATACATCCACTACCCTCTCAGTAAAGTAATACTTCCTGATATTACATTTAAATCTTTGTCCCTCTAATTTTAGACTATGTCCTCTAGTTGTGGTAGTTATTTTTCTTTTAAATATACCGTATTTGCTCGATTATAAGACGACCCTGATTATAAGACGACCCCCCAAACTTTGGATATTCCATTAGGAAAAAAACTAAAAGCCTGAATATAAGACTACCCTATAGGAAAAAAGTTCAACTTGTATATATTCATATGTAAATTGCTTTTTTAATAAAAAAATTATGATATCAAAAAATGTATTTCTAGTTTTTATTTCTTTTTATGTGCCAATGCTGCCTTTCTCTTTCCCTTGCCCCCATTTTTCTCTCTCTCACCCTCCCCTTGTCTGTCTCTTAACCCCCTCACTCCCCTTGTCTCTGTCTCTTAACCCCTTCCCTCCCCTTGTCTCTGTCTCTTAACCCCCTCACTCCCCTTGTCTCTGTTTCTTAACCCCTTCCCTCCCCTTGTCTCTGTCTCTTAACCCCCTCACTCCCCTTGTCTCTGTCTCTTAACCCCTTCCCTCCCCTTGTCTCTGTCTCTTAACCCCTTCCCTCCCCTTGTCTCTGTCTCTTAACCCCCTCACTCCCCTTGTCTCTGTCTCTTAACCCCTTCCCTCCCCTTGTCTCTGTCTCTTAACCCCCTCCCTCCCCTTGTCTCTGTCCCCCCTGTCTCTCTGTCCCCCTCCCTCCCCCTGTCTCTCTGCCCCCCTCCCTCCCCCTGTCTCTCTGCCCCCCTCCCTCCCCCTGTCTCTCTGTCCCCCCTCCCTCCCTTCCCCTTACCTTGATCCCTGGTGGCTAGTCGGGGCAGCCAGGGGGTGTCTGCACGATACGTGCAGATATCCTCCATGCTGCCCGACACGGCAGTCTATTATGACGGACAGCTGTCCATTATAATAGTCTGCCGTGTCGGGCAGCATGGAGGATATCTGCACGTATAGTGCAGACATCCCCCAGCTGCCCGATTGTCCCTGGTGCCTAGTGGGGCAGCAGAGGATGTCTGCACGATGAGCGCAGACCTCCCCCGCTGCCGCCCGGCACGCTCGCCGGGACTTCTGTGACGAAAGCGGAAGTACCCGGCTTCTTCACAGAAGCCCCGGCGGTCGTGCCGGGCGGAAGCAGGGGAGTCTGCGCTCGTTGCGCAGACATCCCCTGCTGTTAGAGAGGGGGATCCAGGTCCCCTGCAGCTCTGCTGGGGACCTGGATCCATGTCTTATAATCTGACCTCAATTTGAGGTCAGATTATAAGAAGACCTCGATTATAAGACGAGGGGTAGTTTTCAGATTTTTTTTTCTGAAAAAAAACCTTGTCTTATAATCGAGCAAATACGGTACTCTCTTCCTTTACTGTGTTGATTCCCTTTATGTATTTAAATTCCCCCTGTTTTGTCTTTCCTCCAAGCTATACATGTTAAGATGCTTTAACCTTTCCTAGTAAGTTATATCCTTCAACCCATGAACAAGTTTAGTAGCCCTTTTCTGAACTTTCTCCATAGTATCAATATCCTTCTGGAGATACAGTCTCCAGTATTGCGTACAATACTCCAAGTGAGGTCTCACCAGTGCTCTGTACAATGGCATGAGCACTTCCCTCTTCCTACTGCTAATACCTCTCCCTATGCAACAAGCATTTTGCTAGCATTTCCTGCTGCTCTATTGCATTGCCTACCTACCTTTAAGTCCTCTGAAATTAATACTCCTAAATCCCTTTCCTCAGATGTTGAGGTTAGGACTGTACCAAATAGTCTATATTCTGCTTTTGGGTTTTTACACCCAAGGTGCATAATCTTGCACTTGTCCACATTAAATGTCAGTTGCCACTGCTCTGACCATGTTTCTAGTTTAGCTAAATCATTTGCCATTTGGCTTATCCCTCCATGAACATCAACTCTGCTGCAAATCTTTGTATCATCAGAAAAAAGATAAACTTTACCAACAAGACCTTCTGCAATATCGCTAATAAAAATATTAAAGAGAATGGGTCCAAGTACAGATCCCTGAGGGACCCCACTAGTAACAAGACCTTGCATCGAATATACCCCATTGACTACAACCCTCTGTTGCCTGTCACTCAGCCATTGTCTAATCCATTCAAAAATATTGAAATCCAAACTTAAAGATTGCAGTTTATTGATAAGCCTTCTATGTGCGACAGTGTCAAAAGCCTTGCTGAAATCTAGGTAAGCATTGTCTACTGCACCACCCCGATCTATTATTTTAGTCACCCACTCAAACAATCAATAAGATTAGTTTGGCACGATCTCCTTGAAGTAAACCCATGTTGTCTATGGTGTGTAATAGAAATGGAGAAATTGTCAGCAATATTGGAAGATAAGATGCCTGGTTTTCAAATGATCTGGAATACCTGCCTTGACAGGGATGGTGATAAAAGCATCTATTCTGAAATAAGTGGGCATGTGCATTTTTGGGAGTTAAAATCCAGGACAGTTGAATTTTTATGACTTCTCTTTAGTAATCTCACCTTGTAGGCCAAAATTCTTGCACAATTCTGGTAACTCATTCCCTGTCTCCCATGCATCTCATCTATTCAATGTCTATCAGTGAATTTCTAAATTGCACAGATATCTATTTTTTTCTATAACTATCTCCTTCAGATTTTAGATCTGATGCTGTCTAGAGACTTTGGACAATATGTCTTATACCAAAAATACAAACAGTGAGGGTATTCAAAAAACATCTTTTGTAGATAGATTCGGAAGAATAATCTCGAAGGAAAAACAAATTAAAAAATAACTTATAGAATAGGAAGTTGGCTCTATTGGAGATATATGGTACCCCCACAATGGATGGAACTCACATATTATTTTAAAATAAATATTACATTTTTGAAATTCTAAATTGTTACCGTCGCTGATAAGAGATGCCTGCTATAGGTAAAAGCAGACAGTTCTGACACAGTGAAAGACCCTGAATAACTGTAACCTGAGCAAACAGGGGAACCTTGTACAACCTAAAACGTAAATGCGGTTTTCTGATAACTATGGAGACTACAGCATTAAACAATAACTTTTGCTTGTATAAAAGAAGTTTTCAGTTCTTTAATTCTCTAGAGGATTTGAAGCAAGGCTGAGACTAAAAGATTCAATGTATTGCAGAGATTAGTAGAATGTTTTTATTTGTTAAATCCTATGTTTATTCTATTTAATAGAAGTTATAGCTCGTATGATTGTAGCATCACATTTTCTATTGGCTTAAGGCAAATCAAGTTGTTGTTTTTTTTTACATGTTTTTGTACCCTTGAGCAGACTATTGACATAAACTCATGTAATAGGCAGGAACTAGTAATTCTTTTTCCTTTCAGGCATTGTGAATTCAGGGCTGCTTTTCCACCCACACAGAAATAATCAGTGAGATTCATTTATGTATTACCAATTGAACTTTGTTGATGTTATAAGGATTTGGGCATAGAAATTGACCCACATGCAACGATCAGCTATAACATTATGAACACTCATCATGTTATGATGGCTTGGAAAGTTCTTTGGTGTCGAGAGGTTAACTCTGTGCTTTCCACTTATTGTAGTTTTAAAAAAAAATTTTTTTTAACCAGTATTGTGTTTCCTGTACCATTGCTATATAGGCCCTATGGGACCAAAAGTCTCTGAACAATCTAGGTTTATTTAGGCCTTTAGTATTAATGCCAAATATGGTAAGAGGGTCCGGCACACAACTCTTGGACTCTGGGCAAAATGAGGCCGACTATCGGTAAGTGGACAGGCGCGGCAGTATATGAAAATCGAAGAGTTTGATGCCTGAATTTGCCTGATGGTATGGACAGTGTTCCCTATTTATAAGGATTTTGGTTACGGAGTATAGTTGCAGGAAGATAACCCTTACGAACACCACTGAACTTGGACACCGAATAGGTACAGAATACCACGTCAGGGGAAAGAGCAAGAGTACTTCAGGTTGAGGATGAGCCGAGTTCAGGGCTGCCAGATAGTGGGGTAAACTTAGTCCGAGCAGAGAGGTCAAAGCAGGCGGCTGGCAGAGAATGGTTAAATATACAATCTGTGGTCGAGGGGAATCAGAGGGCAACATAAACTGAATCTGAGCAGGCAGCTTTCATAGAATGGTCAAATATACAATTCATGGTCAAAAGGGAAATAGACAACCTGGGAAATCCACAAACAGCCAAGGGGAGCAAACCTCTGTAGAGAGCACTATAACCACACAACACCAGGGCAACAGGAGAACTGAGCAATGACTAGCAGGCAGAGTTGACTTTTATGCCTTTGGGTGTGTTTAAGGTTCTGGCTCCGCCCCCTCCATTCCTATATAGAGCACTAGTCTGAGCACGCCCTCTCCTTACAGGATCTTCAGTCTGCCCATTGTGTCTCTGTCTGTCAGCCACACAGATTTGCCTCCTCTGTCCTGGAGGGCCTGCACCTATCTTCCTGCGCCCTCTGGGTGCTCCTGCAGTCTGACCTACACCTCTGGAATTGTGTCTGAGAGAGTGGTGACCCGTTGCCATGGCGTGACTGCTGGAATCATGGTGGGCTCCAGGTAAGTTACCTGGTTGGTGTTGGGCCACGGGCCTGACACTATTGCAGCAAGACTGAATGGGTGACCCCATCAAAATGGCATACCTTTCTGCGGCAGCTTGCTGCATAATTTCTTCTTTGAGCCTATGGCTAGTCATGTAGCAGATAACATCTCTATGTGGACAAGTGCTTGGGCATCTTGGCCTCAATGCTCTGTGTGCATGCTCAAATTTGATGTTGGTCTTTGACAATCTTCCCAGGATTTGATTAAATCACTTTGCAAGGATACTGAAAGGATGCTGACCCATACTCCCAGTCTGCAGACTTTTTTTTTGCAACGCCCCCTATTATCCAAATCCTCGACCCTTGTTTGCATCTGAATCATCTGCAACAAGTGTTGTGAAATTACATGGACAAGAAGTGAGGGGATCTCCCAGTCAAATGTCCAAACAAGGACATTTGACAGTTCCACCAACAGCCCTGTCCATCCCCCAAACCTCCAGACATCATAGCCGATTTCACACCATACCAGCCAAAACTGAAAACCACCGATCCATGCCCTGATGATGATATGGGGGCTTGGAGCCACTTGGGTGTCTCTAAGTCCTAGTTACTGTTAGGGGAAGCCAGGGCTAGTAGCCAATGTTTTCTATAAGGGCTGGAATCATTCCCAGCACCATTTATTATGGGGGGGGGGGGGGGGGAAGGGGGGAGGTCAGGTCTACCTTCCCGGACCCTACCTCACAGCCTCATTAATTATAGGAGGGGGGAGTGGCGAGAAAGCTATTTGTCCAGCCCCCATGTATAATATGGTGATAACATATTGTCATTTGGGGTAACTTGGGCTTTACTGAGTAGACCCTTTATGTCACTGAATTTAGATTCCCCAGTGAAATTATGTTCAATGTCAGACTACAGGAGAACTGTACATGGTTTTCAAATAAAAATACATGCATTTCACATATATTAAGTTCATGTTTATGCAAAAAAACTGCCCTTAAATCTGCTAGTATTGGAAAAGTTGAAACAAAACAATGCACACAAATAATTAAAATAGTACCAGAGGTGTAAAAAAATAAAAATAAAATCTGTATCAAACTCAATATGATTTCCTTACACCCTGGAGAAAACTGCTAAAAATGAATTGTATTCATTAATAATTTTATTGCCTATTATCTAATATTTTCTGTCATACAACAGCGCATAATTATTGCTCAGAGTGCAGCTCGAGGAATTTCAAACGAAATTACCATCATTTATTTGTAGTTTGGATCATGGCAGAGCCAGTGAATTGAAACTCTTCTTGCCATCAAGCAGTCTGCGCATCCCAATGCATGATCCTTGTGTCGGAAGACAAAGTGGATATTTTGAAAGGACAATGCTTCAGCATCTGCAACTGGTACATGGAGTCACAAAGTGAAGTTATTCACCTCTCCAAGTCATTTCTTTCTACAAAGCTGAAAATCCCCGGCAGGAAAATCGCATTAATGTTAATGCAGAACATCTGGCACGCTGTACAATTTCATAGATCGGTGCATTAAATCTGTGCGTATTTATCAAAATCAGAGTCTAGCGCAGAATGAGTTTCTACATCAATTTGACAGCTTGTAATGAACAAGCGGGTGGATTGTGAGGTGTGGGCCAAGGAATCGCTTGTCTGTCACACACATAACACAGGTCTCTTTGCTGCAGAACACTTGCAACTACTAAAAGCTGACCTGTTTTCAACTTATGTAATTTAAAACAATGTGTTTCCTTCAAGTTACTTATTATAAGATTGGGCTTATCAGAGAAAGATTAAAAATATGCTTTCATCTGAATGAATAATGATTGTCGAATAACTTGATAATCTCTGGATATATTAACATGTATAGCTTGGAAGAAAGATGGGGGGGGTCTTAAATTATTGGGGAAAAGTGATATTTGGAAGGACTACTTTACTGAGAGGGTAGTAGAAGTGGTAGAGGTTAATACAATAAAGTATATTAAGCATGTATGGGATAGGCGTAAGGCTAGATATAAGATAAGGCTAGAGGCTACCTGATGGCCTCTGTACGCCATAAATAAATAAACTAAAATTCATCCTGGGTTCTGGGGCTTCCCTGGCTCCTTATCTGTTTTAGGGAGCTAGGAGACATTTTGGCAGCTTACAGCTCCATTTGTAAAGGGGGGGGGGGGGGGTTCTTGGCTACTTTCCCTGGCCCCCCCATGTATTTTTAGGAGCTTAACCGGTGCTACTTTTATTTATTTATTATTATATATATGATTTTTTTAAATTTTTGTTTCTGTTTTCCATTTTCAGGATCGGTTATGTCCGTAATAGCTGTTTTCGCCCCAGAATGAGTTTCTATCATCCCATAGAAGTCTATGGGGATGATAGAGTCTTTTTCCGATTTTGTGTATTTTGGACTGCTTTCGATGTTAAAAGCATTTGGTGTGAAATCTTCCGAGTTGCAAAGTCACATGGGGCATATTGTGTAGCTTGAAAATCTTTCCGAACCTCATGCCGATTAGTCTAGGGTCGAAGATCGGCCTATATTTTTTAGACAGTTGTATGCTTAATATAGTTTTATAGTATGTGAAACTGGACCTTTAAAAATATACTGGCCATGCTATTGTCTTCATAGACTTAACATTGGCCTCAAGTCATTTTTTGGGGGACTGCTGGTAAAATACAGGCTGGGTGGCAACTCTAAAATGCCTCCAAATAGAGTTAAGTGGAGCAAAAATGGCTCAATAACATACATTATTTGTATTTTTTCATTAAATCATTTCTATTGAAAGTGTCAGCATTTGATACAAACTTTCAAATAAGCATAAGTTACTACTTTTTGTCCTTTAGTAACTGAAACTAAAAATTCATAAAATCAAAGGTCACTCACCTGTGTCTGGTATGAGGTAATAGAAGACCTATGCCATTTGCAGTGATCCCCTGAGACGTTAATGCAGCTTTGCTTTTGTGGGTTGAGGTATGTGACATCACATCCCAGCACCTCTACTCCTGATTACTAAAGGCCATAAAAGGGCAGGGGCAATGGATCGATGCCATTATAGCTATCTTTTTCCTGTTACCTTACACAGACATCACAAGATGAAGGCATTTGACTTTGAGGGCCTAGTAACAATTGCTCTCCTATGGTTTTTGAGTAGAACATGGTGCAGATAATACAAATAACATATGGGTTAAAATGTCTAGTGTATTTCCCATCAAAATTCATGTGTGACAATATATTCATTTACAATCCAACATTTGTTTTTTCTGCATATTTATTATAAATAGCCCCTTGGTGATGCATTGTGCTTGCATCCCAGAAGACGCAAGGGGTCATGAAGGGGTTAAAGTGCCCAGTTTAACCCCTCATTAGCAGTCCTTGCAAGGTGGTAAACATAATAAGGCACACTCTGGGCCTTAAAACAGTCTAATTATGTGGTCTATGTGTTCAATGCACAGGTGCCACAAGGTGAGAAAACTCAGAAGTGAAGTAGCAACTCACAGATAGAACCATTACAAAGCAAGGCAGTGCTCACCCGACCAGTACTGAAAAGGTTAATAGAACATGTGACTCCATAGGTATTAAAACATCTGCACTTAATCATTGCACTAAGTAAATAGATTTGGATTTAGCATGCTGCACAGCTGCGTCTTCAGCACTGACCAGGTGTGTGTGAAAATGGGTCAGCTCTTTTCATCTTTCAGGAAAGACCAGGGAAGGCACGAGTGTGCATCTTTTCTAATGTTTACAATCATTTTATATTCCCCTGCTGAAAGTCTTCATGGAAGAGAGTGGGAGGAATTAGCAACAGCAATTAAGCTTGATTCTTTTTTGAAATGTGTTTATACATGGAAAACACTATGAGTTGGGATGTGGCAATGCTTGCCTCTTTAACCCTTTAGAAGGCAGGGATTTGTGCATTGTGTTACTCGCCTCTCCAGAACTCAAAGGGTTAAGATCCGTTTTATAAGCTTATATGATGTTAAAAAAAAACTAGTTTGAAGAACCATATGATGCTCACAGCTTAAGCGAACATTTTGCTTTAAAGAGAGAGCTTGTATTAGGGATTTTAAAATGAAGTTAAAAAATAAAAATGTTACGAATTTATCCCTAAGTGATCTTTCTGCCACATGGATGGTGTGGGTAAGATGAGCCTTCTTCCTGTGGGCTGCAGTCTGCAGATTTTCAGGATTGTTCCTCACAAAAAATGATTCTGCAATTTTGGTAGAAGCTGATGTCTTAAAGTTTCTAAAGGTGAATAAAAATCTGTAACTTTTTGGTTACCTTGAGACTGAATCTTAGATCTTAAGAGGTTTGTTTGTAAGAGGAACTGTCACAGAGAACGGTTAGTCTCAAAATATTGATTATACTGAATGTCTATATTGAATAAAGTTTAAATAGGGTAAATTGTTAGTTTCGGTGGAGTCGTTGATACCTGCGTGAGTCACAAGCACTTTCTATAACACTACTGCTCTATAGAGAGTGAGAGCTGGTCACCCAAGACGGTCTGAAATACTCTCCATTACTTTGTCCTACACTATGTAGACTCTTGTTTTATCTTTTGTTTTATGTGCTATGTACTATTTATATGAATTCTGATGTGTACAACATGTTAAGTGTTTAGTGTTTTGTTATATATAGAAACACAAAAGCAGCACTGCATTCAAACTATATATGTCTACAAGCCATATGTAGTCTAAGTGCATAAAGGGAGCTCCAGACACCCAGTACCTACACTGGTTAGGCTGGAACTCAATGCGCAGGGTAACGGAGCAACGCATTATGTCATATAACCCAACCCACCCAGCACGTCCTTGGACACTATTCCGTGACATTGGCAGCTATGATTAATTAATTTTACACTGCTTTTTACATCTGTTCTATTTAATCTTGTGTGAACGAGCTACATATTTCTTTTGCAAAGTATAATTCACTACTCAAGCACTGAAGGGGTTAAACAAGCATCCTGAATATGGAGGAAGAGGTAAAAGATGCAGACTGGTAGAATACATGAAGGCCAATGTATAGTGTGACTTTGCTACTGAGAGACCTCATTAAACTAATCTACCTGATGGGTTTGACTGGGGACTGAGATAGCCGACCAAGGTGAAGCTGCAGATGTTACTTATCTTGACTTCTGTGAGACCTTTGATACGTTTCCACATGTTTACCCGGCGTAGGACTGGACAGTAAGATTGCTTAATGGATATGACTAGAAGTGGTAATTCCAGATGGGAAACTGCGTGGGCTTTTGCCATTTAATATGTTCATTAGGGATATGGCTATAGATAAATATACACAAAGAGCCACATACACACATATATATATAATCTGCAAAAACAAAAGAAAATGCACTCTGGGGACTAAATATGGAAGCAAAATATGTGAATAATGGATTTGCAGGCCTTATAGAGCACAAATGTGGCTTCACACACCATTCAATTATAATAAGGCAAGATCCTTTTTTCCCAAGCATTATTGCCACTAATCGAATGTACAGCACAGTGGCAGCTTGGATGTTCACTGACATGTGCAGGTACAGGTAATGGACGTGTTGGATTGTCCTGTGTAGCCTGCACATGTTATAGCATTGGGTTTCTAAGTGGCCTATAGGCAAATGTGCCATTTTGACATTGCAAAGCTTGTCTACTGACTACCTGGTAATGAGATGCAGTTAGGCAAGGTTTGCCTTATAGACAAGACTCTAAGCATGATGGCATATCATCTAAGTGTTTCACTCAAATCTAAGGCTTTCCACATCCAATTATTTTGTCCATTTCCTGTATCTGTGGCAGACGGAAAACAATTTTTTGTTAAGGCAAACAGATTGTCCTTTTGAGTAGGGATTATCCTGGAAAAGAGAGACTGCATTGCTGCGTCAAAATTCCTACCCTGCCTTGTGCATTTAAAGAGGTATTACTGTTAGTCTGTTTCTAAGGCTAAATGTAAGTACACGTTTCTTTAATAAAGAACATGTTGTAACATTATACAGATAGCCATATTGCTGGCAGAACATCATTGGACTTGGTAGTTAATTGTAGACTGTATAACCTTTTGCCCAATAAGGAACCTATAAGGAGTCTGATGCTGCCTATAATTTCTAGCTCATCCTCTGAGCCATAACACCAGGGTTTACATGCCTGGGGTTACAAGACCCAGGGTGCAATGGCTATTCTGGGGTTGCAATGACAACTCCTCTTTGGGTGCTATTCCTGAGGTTGCAATGGCAATTCCAGTTGCTGCTGTGTTGTGCGGGGGAAGGTCTAGAACACAATAGAGCATTTAGAATTTAAAAGTGGTGCAGCCTCAACACATTAAACTAGCGTAGATAGCAGCGTGGGGTGGGGCCCTGGGGTTGAGGCAGCAATTGCTTACTGACCCCTTTGCCAGCCCTCCCCTGGCTTCGAGCTGTCTTCTACTACTCTAATAAATCCACAAAATATACATATGCAAATCTCTATCTCTAATAGAAACATACTTGAGAGCGGTGTTAGCAAAAAGTGGACCACTAGGTGGCACAATTTGATCTATAACACAATGCAAGCTTTGAGGAGATGTTTCAATACATGTAAACAATATAAAATCTATTCAACATTTACACACTGAAAATTGTGTACACTTGTATCTACACACACTTTCATACAGTATACCTCCGATACATAAAAATTAAATGATAAGCATAACCAGACTCACTCTTTTTCTTCCATATACTTTTGACCTTCTTAGTAAGCGTAGTAGCTTGGTAATATAAAATTATAATAAAAACAAGAATAACGCAAACTAACTTATAACAAAATAAGTAAACACCAAGAAAGGCAAACATAGTAAGTGTTTATTGTTATGTGTACAATTCCATTTTTTTTTTTACAGCAGTACAAGCTTTGAATAGATTCCCTGTGGATGCAAACATATGCCACATTCGTATTTCAGACCAATTTGTCCTCAGGAATCAGCATTAAAAATGTTTTGGCATGTAAAACTGCACACTCCTAACGTCCACCATTCATTCCACAAATGATAACCTAAAGTGTTAAAAAAAGAAAATCTGGTGAATTCACAATAGCCAAGAACGTCTTTGCTCATTTGTAAAACAGTTGATGATTTTATGCTAATACGCATATGCTGACAGCCTTAATCCAGGTTTAAATACATGGTGATTGCACCTACTGATAGTGGGATGTCTGACATACAACTTGTGTAATCCCATTTATGGCACTTCTATAGCTCTGGGGATATTGAGGTCTTGCTGAATAATGAATATGGGTTGTTTCTTATTGAATTCAAATTCAAGCCAACATACAGTGAAGTCGGTGGACTAAAATGTTACACTGGTGTATAAAAGATTTGAGGCAGAGAAAATATCAGTTGGGATTTTTTCATAGATTGGCTATAAAGCTAGAAGGGAGTGCTATTAAAAAAATGTGATTATAGAGACAGTTTAGGTACCAGCATCATTGTGCACTGGAATATGGAATGTAGACCAGTAATGATCTGTATCGGAAAGGTACTTCCACATTGGTTGAAATAATACCTACTTATGTAAGCTACTATTTTACCTTGTAATTAAAAACCCCCACTAAATGCAAACCTATATCATCTATGATAAAAATCATGGTAATGTCCAATGTCATAGACCAAATTTTTTTTTTTAAATGGACGTAGCTAGCACCCCACCTAAACAACCCCTTTATTTAGAGTTGATGGGCACATTGACTACTTGGTCAATTAATCCCTAGATGTGTTAACACAGCAAAACTGTAGATGGCGCTAGTGTGCCTCTGCTAGTCATACACCCGGGACTTACCTGTAGATATGTTTACTGAACAGACAGATCTGCTGTAGTAAACAGCAAGAAAAGATAAAACAATTTTAAGGTGAAGTGCATATCAAAAAACATTTGTTTAAATGTTTCCTAAATGCTTACAAAAATGTAGCATGTTTTCCTCCACGTATTTTTATTTTTTTAATTATTCGATTAAAAGAGAAATAATAACCCGCACACTCAATCTCTAAGGTAATAATACCATGCAGCAATACTGTTATACATTATGCTCAAAGGGTCTATGAGATGTACACATTCATGATAATAAATTACCATAAGGAAATTTTATTTTCAAGTACATTATTATTTTGACACAACACAGTTTTTTTTTTCTTTCATGGAAGATGCAGCAGTATATTTTGGCCACCTAGTTGTACGAGGCCTAGGGTGGCATGTCACAGGCCGCCCTCCTGGACATCCTCCCGCCTCATAGATTTTGAAAAACTCACTCCTGGTATTGTTACTTGCTCTTTCCCTTATACTTTTTCACTTCCAGTTTCGATCCCTGATCATGTTGTGGTCGGCAAAGCATATGTTTTGGTTGGAAAGCATATGTGGACTGCAAAAAAGGAAGCCAGTTGGTTCTATAAGTTGTTTTCCACCTTCAGTCTCAGGCCAAGCAGCTTTTGGTGTTTGGAGTCCTCTGCTGCTGATATAGCCCATGCTACCCTGGAGCATTACTCTCCAACCACTTTTCTGCTACTTTGCAGAAATGTAAAATAGCACCACTCACTAGCAGTGCAGGATCCTGATATTTCGTTACTACAATCCTGACACCCTGCAAATTTGAACCCGTTATGGTGAGATTATTCCATTTTTCAAATCTTAACACCCTCTGGTATCTAGCGGTATTTTGGGACTGTACCCTTCCTGCAAATGTTGGCTTTACAGGTGGATAGATGTTCACAAACAATTATGTCTTTTGCACATATAAAATTAAAAGGAAAAAGACATACAGAATTTAAAAAAATATATATTTTCTTATAAGAGAAATATAAAATATATATTATGCTTAAAAATATTGTACATTATTTGTATACAAATAATCTTTAAAATACAAATATGCAAATGTATTTTCTTTGCACCGATGAATAAGAAAAATAGATTTTTCTTCATATAATACCCATGTGCACACAACTATCTTTGGAGTGCCACAGAATTCAACTAGTGTAAGGGTGAAAAGAACATAATATAACTCACTTATTAAATAATCATTTTGTAGAAAAAATATGTCCCGGCTGGGGACACCACAGTCCAATAGGCTGTAGCTTGTTGCCCCACACAACGCATTTCAGTAGCACCCTAAGTAACCTGTCTCAAGCAGGTGCAAGTAGTGAGTACAGAAGTAGTGGTACTTCCTTTAAGAGCATACTTACAATTATACATTTGTAAGGAAGAAATTGATCTTTAGATGGCAGGTACCAACTGTTTGGGCACAAAAATGGCAAGCAAAAGCAGTGCATGGGGCAAATATGCCACAAACGAGTTGTTTGGGGACACAGATGGTCCCATGAAGGTGCTTGGAGACAGATATGGTACTGGCAAGCTGCTTAGGGACAGTGATGACACAGGTGGAAGCTAAAGGGGAAGGGGTGGATCCTAAATAGAAAGTGTGGCCTGGCAGGCAAGAATTGGGCAAATGATGAATGAGTGGGGTGCGTGAGTTTAGTCAGGTCTAGGGTAGTACAAAACCAAGATACACCACTGGGAAGATGTATGATTAAGAATATGTAGAGCAGTGTTACTTAGGGATTATTTTCTCTGTGGTGCTAAGTTTCTTATTTGCTGTCATGGATCACTGTACCCTTTACATCTAATAAAGATTCCTAGATTACCATTTAATTTAAAGGAAAGAAATTGGAGCCACATGTCCTCAAGAACGGTCAGTGCTAAAATGGCCATCACTATAGGATTTATCCTGCCTGGGAGGGGCTCACTTGCACCTTGTGCCACCTTGAGGGCAGTCCAGATACAAAATGCTTGGCAAGCCTCCTCTGCCGAGGAACACCACAACCACAAACATACTGTCATGCTTTAACCAGTGTTCACTCAACCAGGTTGTATCCAATTATTGTCGAATCCTTTTTTCTTTGCTATGCTTATTATTCATGGTCTCTTCTGTTTTTACTTTGTATTCATTTGCCTTGCACCCTGCCCTTGCTTGGCCACAGGGTGGCATCCTTTTTTTGCTCAGCAACAGATTGGCATCCTTTTTTTTGCTCAGCAACAGAGTGGCATCCTTTTTTTTGCTCAGCAACAGAGTGGCATCCTTTTTTTTGCTCAGCAACAGAGTGGCATCCTTTTTTTTGCTCAGCAACAGAGTGGCATCCTTTTTTTTGCTCAGCAACAGAGGGGCATCCTTTTTTTGCTCAGCAACAGAGGGGCATCCTTTTTTTGCTCAGCAACAGAGGGGCATCCTTTTTTTGCTCAGCAACAGAGTGGCATCCTTTTTTTGCTCAGCAACAGAGTGGCATCCTTCCCTTGTTCCGCCACAGAGTGACATCCTTCCCTTGTTCAGCCGAGTGTGGCATCCTTCCCTTGCTCAGGCCCAGAGCAGCACCCTCCCAGTTTGACCCATAGCGGCACCTGCCCAGCTTGATCCCAGAGTGGCACTGGTACAATCCGACTACAGACCGGATCCTGCCATGTTCATTGTATCCTTGCATCTGTATCCTGAAGCCCTGTGATGGGTCTGCCCTATATTCTAGAGCCGAGCCACAGTTCCATCTTGTCATAGTTCAGCCCTGTGTTACAGTCCTGTTTAGTTCTGCCCTTTCTTAGAACCCTGTTAAAGTTTTTCCCTGTTTCATGCTTTTGTTCCTTCATTCTCTTGCTGTGATTCATTTCTGGTTTTCCATGCTGTTTTTTTGTTCTTTTCCATTACGGGTTTTATATGTCGCCTCTTAGTTTGTTGCTCAGTTCCCCTATTTAAATGCAACCACACCCGTTTAGTTTCTCTCAAGCTGTCAGATCTGCGGATTATAGGTATGCTCTGTCTCTTGTGGGTCTGTGTAGTGTAAGGGTTGTGTCCTATGCCTACTCCAGGATGTCAGCAGGGTTCCTTGGTTTCTCAACTTAGTTAAAACTGGATACAGCAGCTGCTTCCACAGGGCTGTGGAATGTGGTTGCACCAGCCTGGAGCTTCAAGCATCCAGGGAAGTGCAGTTACCCTGTACCAGGCACTGTGTCTCCATATTCCGCATACTTGTGCTCAGGGTCGCATGCCATCCAGGGCCCCATTTGTGACACATACGTTTTGATATACTTTGGCCTCATCAGTATGGTACAGTTGGTGTAGCCTTTCTTTTAGTAGCAGTAGAGGATGGAGCCAAATGATGGGCAAAATAACACTGACAAATGAATGGTAAAATAACACTGGCAAATGAATGGCAAAATAACACTGGCAAATGAATGGCAAAATAACACTGGCAAATGAAGGGCAAAATAATACTGGCAAATGAATGGCAAAATAACACTGGCAAATGAAGGGCAAAATAATACTGGCAAATGAAGGGCAAAATAACACTGGCAAATGAATGGTAAAATTATACTGGCAAATGAATGGCAAAATAGAGAAGACTGCCAGGTGAGTACTGAAAAAAAGGGGGCAGTGTGGTGGTGTATTAAAGGACAAATTGTCTGTGGCATATTAATGGGTAAATTGTCTGTGGCATATTAATAGACAGGCTCATAGTGGCATATTAGGGGAAATTGGCTGTGGCATATTTATGGGCAGGCTAATAGTGGCATATTAATGGGAAATTGGTTGTGGCATATTGGCAATATGGCTGTGGCATATTTATGGGCAGGCTAATAGTGGCATATTAATGGGAAATTGTCTGTGGCATATTAATGGTATGGATAATAGTGGCCTTAATGGGAAATTGGCTGTGGAATATTGGCAATATGGCTGTGGCATATTTATGGGCAGGTTAATAGTGGCCTATTAATGGGAAAATTGGCTGTGGCATATTGGCAATCTGACTGTGGTATATTAATGGGCATGCTAATAGTGGCATATCAGTGGGGAAATGGCTGTGGCATATTCATTGGCAATCTGAATGTCTGGCTGTAGCATATTAATGGGCAGGCTAATCGTGGCATAATGGGCAAATTGGCTGTGGTGTATTAATGGGCAAATTGGCTGTGGCCAAAGTGATACTGTTGCATGTTATGTGGGGCAAAATAACATGTACTATGGGGGAAAGTGACACCATGGTATGTTCTGGAGGGAAAATTGACAATGTTGCCTGCCAAATCGTGTGGGTGCAATATAAGTATAAGCCAAGTGCTGTGGGTACGGTATAGTGTGTTAATGTGTTAATACCTTTAGGTGGGTGCAGAGAAACATAATAAAAATAGGAAATTAACAATTTTTCAATAACATTTTTACATAAGAAAATAGTTGTATATAATATTAAAAAGTTCATATAAGTATACATGCAGCTAGTTGTGTACATATATTTGGGGTCCACCTCAAGCTTTTGAAAAGGCTGGACATTTTTTTTTATTTTTTTTGTGGTCAGAAAAGTAATGTTACTTTACTGAGAGGTTGGTGGATGAATGGAATAGTCTTCCTTAAGAAATGGTAGATGTTAATACATTAAGGAGTTTAAGCATGCATGGGATAAGCATAAGGCTATCCTTGATATAAGATAAGGCCAGGCACTAATGAAAATATTACTTTACTAAGAGGGTAGTGGATGCATGGTATAGCCTTTCAGCAGAAGTGGTAGAGGTTAATACAGTGAAGGAGTATAAACATAAGGCTATTCTAGATATAAGATGAGGCCAGGGATTAATGGAAGTATTACTTTCTGAGAGGGTAGTGGATGCATGGAATAGCTTTCCAGCAGAAGGGGTAGAGGTTAATACAGTGGAGGTCAGAAACTTAGTATTAGTTTACTGACAGGGTAGTGGATGCATGGAATAACCTTCCAGCAGAAGTGGGGTAGAGGTAAACACAGTGAAGGAGTTTAAGCATGCATGGGATAGGCATACAACTATCCTAGATATAAGATAAGACCAAGCACTAAAGAAAGTATTACTTTACTGAGAGGGTAGTGGATGCATGGAATATTTTCCAGCAGAAGTGGTAGAGGTTAATCGAGTAAAATGAGTTTAACCATGCATGGGATAGGCATAAAGCTACTCTAGATATAAGACAAGGCCAGGTACAAAGCGGAACAGTTAGGAGTCATGTAAGTGGCATTTCAGGGATGGAGTTGCATGGTGGGGTAAGGGGGCCCCAGGGCAATTTTTGCACCGTGGCCCAGTGGTTTCTGGTTACGCCTCTGTCAAAGCTAAAGGCGGTCCAACGAAATATAAGAGTGTGTGACTTTTTTACCCAAGTATTTTGCCTCTCTAGCCACTTTCCTGTCTCCCATGGCTTCAAACACAAATAGGGCACTTGCATAGAGCACTTCTGTAGAGGTATCTTGGAGACTGAAAAAATGAAAATGAAGGGCCTAATGGCCTTTGCCTGTTTTGAACAGGCTACACCCACATCTTTTAATCTTGCCCTTTTAGGTCATTTTCATTTAAGTGATTCAAGTAAAAAAAGGAAAAAGTGAGTTCCTGTGACATGTAAGCAGTCATATAGACCATGTGCCTGCACTAATAATACATGCACACAAAAGTGATAAAAATATAGAAATGTAGAACTGTGCTGTAAACTCGGTATGTATAGCCGGGATGAGCATAATGATGCCTAACAGGACATATGTCAAGTTTTTGTATCAAGTCTACTCATAGACACAGCTGGTGTCTTTACTCCAAAAGAGTCAGTTTGTGCAACTACTCCTTATCCAACCTGCAGATTGATGCAAAAGTTGGATGAAGAGTTGCACCATGAATTTTTGATGCAAGTTGGATGATTAGCTGCACAGATTGATTATTTTAAATGAAGGACACTAGCTGTGTTTATGAGTGGACTTGATAAATAAGGACTTCAAAAACTTGGCTTATGTCCACTTGATTATCATTATACTAATAGGAGTTTAGTTTTTATGTTTTATTTTAAATGTAGATAGCGGGTTATCCAGAACATGGTTCCACACTGCTATATTTTCATGTTCCATTGAGAATGCGTTTTTTATTTTTTTATTTTTAACATTGTTAAGGCTTTGAGGATGGACACGCCAATAATAATCCATAATGGAATCGGGGATTTAACTTTGACTTTGCTCTCTCATGCATACTGCCACCTCTCTATATCCTTTTTTAGTTTTTTTGGGGGGAGTTTATACGACTTCATTTTAGATATCTACATCTGTTTCAACGTACTTCTAAACAGTGAGGCCATGAATAATTCTTATTATTATTAATTATTAAATAATTTGGTAATATACTGATTTAAATTTTAGTAGAATAAATAATATGCATGTAATGCATCAAATAAAACAGTATATCAATAGTTCATGAAAAAAGGTTATACTTGGCATGTAACAGGAGAGCATTATGATTTAAGGACTGTGCGCAGGCTTACATTGCAGTGAAATGTGTTGGTAGATTACATATGACTTTATGATAGGGCAGGATGCTTTAGATAGTTTATTACAAAGCAAGCCAATGCTATGTGATGCATATAAATGCACATTTTTGTGTTTCATAACCATCAGAAATAGATCTGGATTGTTTGGTTCATGCATAAGGGTTTAGTTTTAAGGTCTTTGTATCTTCCCTTTAAAGGACAACTGTAGCAAAACATGTACTTATGTTTAATTGAAAGGTTGTATCAAGTGTAAATGATTTATAAGGAAAATCGTTAATGAAAGAATACAAATAAAGTTCCTTATTGAGACTCCATATTGTTCTCTCAGGGGGCTGACATCTTGTTTGTGACATGAGATTCATATATACAGGTGTGTAAGGTGTGTACTTTTTTTTGACTCCACTCTGATGTCTCCAAAGACTGCATAAAGTTTAATTGAGGTATTGCTGTTGCTTAAGCAAAGTCCAGTCTTTCTTTTCTGGCCCTCCCTATTTTCATTATTAAACTATACCTTGTGCATTCCATGCACTTGAAACAGCGGAGTTGAACATATTAATGGCTACTTTCTCAGAGTGGATCATGAGAACAGCTATACCATAAATATGTACAAAATGCAAATATACAGGACAAACAAAATTAATGTCTGTCACACTGTCCATTTGTTGCATATCCAAGGTTTAATGGCATTTTTCCTTTAAGTGACTGCCGCCTGTTCTGGGTACATGTTTTTATTATCAGGTTAACTGGCTTGGATACATTTCATGTGCAAAGATCCTCCAAGTGTCCAAGGTCATGTCACCCTGCTGCTAATTATAACCGAAATAGCCGAGAAAATCCAACAAACAGCTCTCATTATGTGTGACTCCTGTTTAACTCTCATGTTGGATTAACTTTCAGTTTTTCTGAAGTTCAGATGACTTGGCTTATCAAACAGGATTTTGATCCTTCTTATAAAAATGATCTGCATCTCTACCTGTTCTTCATCGCCTTCATCTGTCTCATAGGCACACATCTCCTTTCTTCCTGTTCACTTTCTAAGTCACCGAAAACCTCCTCTGTATTTTTATCCCCTTTAAGTTGGCTTCCAATATTTTTCTGCATAAAATTGGATGTGTGGCACATAGCTTTTTATTTCTCTCTCTCTCTTCACTCAAATCTGACGTCGCCATCTGATACAGTGCTTTTAATGTTCCTCGCCCCACCTGTGATATTCCTCTTACATCTGTTATCACTATTATTTTGGCTACGATGTGAAAGCTTTATCTACTCCTTGCCATAATGTTCTACCCTGGAAATACATTGAACCTACCAGTATATTCTGTGTCTGTGAATTCATTTTAAGTTGTGCCTCTTTTAACTTTTATATCAAGAGCCTGGAGCTTTCTTTTTATCTTCGATGTCCTAGCAGGAAAACTACATATTATGCAAATATTCATATCCTATTTAGAATAAACCATTATTAATGCAGTTATGTGCCAGGGAATTATTTACTCTCAGGGTTTTGAGTTGAACTGTGCCATTTTTTGTAATTTCTACGTTAATAGAAAAATAAAAGTAAAATAAAACATATTGGTTACTACACATTCTAATATTGTGGAGTAAGCATTATAATTTGCTAACATGGTAATTTATGTTTTGTTATTTTTACCTTTATGATTGTTAGATGTTGGCTGGCTCAAGAGAACCTAATTGTATTGGCACTGAGAATGGCATTACTTTGATGTGTTGCGGACAGGCTTCAAGTTAACATACATTATTGTAGAAGAGTGAAGAAATGTCTTTTGGTATGGGATGTGCCACGTCAGCTGTAACAGAACAAAAATAAGTAGTTACCAAGCACAGTTAGCGAGTAAATGAGTTGTCACCTTGGCCATTTTCTCCCCAGACACATAAAATGTCCTTGCAGTTTGTAGCATACATCTCCAGAAGGACATCAGCTAGCTAATCATAGTTGGGATCCCACAGAACCGTGTTTATTAGTTAGTTGATTTCCTTTTGGTCACATGTAACAAGGCAGCATGTACAAGTTATATGTGTTGCTGAAAAAATGGCCAAGTTGGCAAAGCTAGTAAGTGACCCTCACCAAGAACCAGGAAACACCCCAAAATGAAGTGTGCAAGCAAATGTATGTCCATAAAAATGATTTACACAAAATGAGGGGAGTACTGAGGACCAGCTACCTGATGCATGTCCTACAATTTGAGGTAAATATTTTCCATTTGATTAAAGTCCAGTAAATGCCCACAATAAACAACACTGGTACTTTTTTGTATTCCTAAATTAGCCCTGCATCTATTTCACACATAAGCTATGTTACCCAGAATGTGGTAAAAAAAAAAAAAAAAACGAAGCACCTAGTGTAGCTTTTTTTTGCAGAAGTGCCAAGCAAAGTTATATATAGCATTTGTATGTCTCTAATAATATAGTTTTAGTCTCACATGTCCTTTATTTCAGCATACTGAATACTGACTAAGTATAATATCCTTGACCCCAGCTCTTGTCTTTGTTTGCTGTGTCCTGCTGCATGATCTGTGGGAACCATGTCTTTAGTTTTATATATACTGATCTTTACAGTACGGTATTACTATGTGTGGACTCCAGCAGTCTGTTTGTAATTCTGTGTAGCTAGATCTGCTCACTAATTACTCCACAGGATGAGGTCACACGTGCCTCTTTTTTTAATTTCACATTTGTCACTATGGGCGACTGTTTATCAGTGTGAGTCACTACTTTAGATGCACCAACTGGCTCTTCATGCTGCATATTCCAGCCAGCATCCCCAGCAATAAACACTTCCTGATCTTCATAAGTTGCTTACTACATCACGATTCTTAGGAAGAAAGCACTATATATAGATCATTAGCTGAATGCATGCTAACATAGCCAAAACCAGGAGGATGACCTATACACTGAAACTACAGCACTCAATTTTGCTGCTGTCTTTGCTTGGTAAAGTATTGCCTTTTATTGCTTTTTTTCAGATTAAATGTTTAATTTATGTTTATGTTTTCTCTGGTATCTATTGCTTATTTTAATACATTGTTATTTAATAAATACTATTTTTACTATATGGTGTGTATTAGTCTTCTCTGTCTTTTATGGCACAGGATAGGACTGTGCCTACCACATTGTGCTATATGGTCTGGGTTTATTTAATTGTGTGTGCTATCTTTAACTGTTTATAGAATTAATTTGGTACCTGTAATCAGAGGCGTAACTAGGGTTGGTGTCACCCAGTGCGGTAACTCATGGTGTCACCCCCCTGGATTTCCTTCAATACCATGCCAAACAGATTCTTTAGTAATGCCAGTCAGATGGCCCATTAAATATGCCACATACAGGAGCCCCACAAATTATGTCACACACACAATAATAATATGCCAGTAATATTGTGCCATTCAGATGCCAGTTAGATTGTGCCATTAAGATGCCAGTAATATTGTTCCATTAAGATTCCCCAGCCAATTTGCCCATCAAGATGCCATTAATATTGTGCCATTAAGATGCCCCAGCCAATTTGCCCATCAAGATGCCAGTAATATTGTGCCATTCAGATGCCATAATTATTGTGCCATTAAGATGCCAGTAATATTATGCCATTCAGATGCCAGTAATATTGTGCCATTCAGATACCATAATTATTGTGCCATTCAGATACCAGTAATATTGTGCCATTCAAATGCCAGTATTATTGTGCCATTCAGATGCCAGTAATATTGTGCCATTTAAATGCTTGTATTATTGTGCCATTCAGATGCCATAATTATTGTGCCATTCAGATACCAGTAATATTGTGCCATTCAGATGCCTGTATTATTGTGCCATTCAGATACCAGTAATATTGTGCCATTCAGATGCCTGTAATATTGTCCCATTCAGATACCAGTAATATTGTGCCATTCAGATGCCAGTAATATTGTGCCATTCAGATGCCAGTAATATTGTGCCATTCAGATGCCAGTAATATTGTGCCATTCATATGCCTGTATGTTTGTGCCATTCAGATGCCTGTATGTTTGTGCCATTCAGATGCCTGTATGTTTGTGCCATTCAGATGCCTGTATGTTTGTGCCATTCAGATGCCTGTATTATTGTGCCATTCAAATGCCAGTAATATGGTGCCATTCAGAGGCCTGTATTATTGTGCCATTCAGATGCCAGTAATTATTGTACCATTCAGATACCATTAATATTGTGCCATTCAGATACCAGTAATATTGTGCCATTCAAATCCCAGTAATATTGTGCCATTCAGATCATGCCAAGGGTCACAATAGCAATTGTAGGAAAATAAAATACAAAACAGCTTGTGTTAATATTAGATGCTCCCTGAAGAAGAGAGCCTTAAAAAATAGCAAATTAAGAGACGGCGCTAGTAAAATATATACTTTAATGACAAATACATAATTACAGAAAAAGTAAATAATAAACCACAAGGACAATACACAAAACTAACAAATATTGGCAAAAAAAGCAATACAATACTAATACAAGATAACGTAAATGCTCCTGTTTAGGATGGCATGTGTCTTTATATGCACAAATTTCAATAGGAAGTGTGTAATTTGCATATCAAGCCACATGTGTTGTCATAAAAAGGAGGCAGCACAGATGAATATTTTTCTGTTAATCTAGGTATTTGCATGTAATTCTGCTAACAATTTTTAGATCACTTTTTATTCTAGAAATTCATAGCACAAACAACCAGTGGTGTATCGTGGTTTTGTGCTGCCCTAGGCAGACAAATAATATGCCAGTGTTATTTGCCATTTAATATGCCCCTGCTAATTTGCCCAATAATATGCCAGTGTTATTTTCCATTTAATATGCCCCTGCTAATTTGCCCAATAATATGCCACTGTTATTTGCCATTTAATATGCCCCAGCCAATTTGCCCAATAATATGCCAGTGTTATTTGCCATTTAATATGCCCCTGCTAATTTGCCCAATAATAAGCCAGTGTTATTTGCCATTTAATATGCCCCTGACAATTTGCCAAATAATATGCCAGTGTTATTCTTCCATTTAATATGCCCCAGCCAATTTGCCCAATAATATGCCAGTGTTATTCTTCCATTTAATATGCCCCAGCCAAATGCCCAATATTAAGCCAGTATTATTTGCCATTTAATATGCCCCTTCCAATTTGCCCAATAATAAAATGCCAGTGTTACTTGCCATTAATAAGCCCCAGCCAATGTGCTCAATAATATGCCAGTGTTATTTGCCATTTAATATACCCTTGACAATTTGCCCAATAATATGCCAGTGTTATTTGCCATTTAATATGCCCCAGCCAATTTGCCCAATAATATGCCAGTGTGATTTGCCATTTAATATGCCCCAGCCAATTTCCCCAATAATAAGCCAGTGTTATTTGCCATTTAATATGCCCCTGACAATTTGCCAAATAATATGCCAGTGTGATTTGCCATTTAATATGCCCCTGACAATTTGCCAAATAATATGCCAGTGTGATTTGCCATTTAATATGCCCCAGCCAATTTCCCCAATAATATGCCAGTGTTATTCTTCCATTTAATATGCCCCAGCCAAATGCCCAATATTAAGCCAGTATTATTTGCCATTTAATATGCCCCTTCCAATTTGCCCAATAATATGCCAGTGTTACTTGCCATTAATAAGCCCCAGCCAATGTGCTCAATAATATGCCAGTGTTATTTGCCATTTAATATACCCTTGACAATTTGCCCAATAATATGCCAGTGTTATTTGCCATTTAATATGCCCCAGCCAATTTGCCAAATAATATGCCAGTGTTATTTGCCATTTAATATGCCCCTGACAATTTGCCAAATAATATGCCAGTATGATTTGCCATTTAATATGCCCCAGCCAATTTGCCCAATAATATGCCAGTGTGATTTGCCATTTAATATGCCCCAGCCAATTTGCCTAATAATATGCCTGTGTGATTTGCCATTTAATATGCCCCTGACAATTTGCCCAATAATATGCCAGTGTTATTTGCCATTTAGTAAGCCCCAGTCAATGTGCCCAAATCCCCCCTTTCCCTGGTGGCTAGTGGCAGGCAGCATGGTCTTCTCCATGCTGGCTGTTTGGCTCCCAGGCGGTTGTGCCGGCATGTCCCGTGACGGCACTTCCGTGTCAGACTGCACGGGGAGCCGAACAGGCAGCACGGAGGTTTCTCTGTGCTGCCTGTTCGGCTCCCCGTGCAGCCTGCAGGCAGAGAAGGTGAGGGGGGATCTTCCGATCCCCTCTCACCGCCGTCTCTGCCTGCAAGCACTTTTTTTTTTTTTTAAACGGACAGCTTTTTTTTATTTATTTTTTTTCTTCAAATTTTTTTTTTCCAGTGCTGGGGGGCGGCTAAATTTGCAGCCCCAGGCATCCGCCTAGGATGCCTCGCGGTAAAAACAGCACTGCAAACAACATTTAGGTGACTGTGTCCCTTTAAGAATTGCCAAATATGTGTGTATTTTGTTTTCTTTTGGTTAGCTTCAGGATGTATGATCTCTTTCCCGCTCCAGTCTCTGTTCCTCTTCTTTCAATCTTTCCCCACCAAGGTTGAAAGATCTGATGTGCCGGCATGTAAGGTATGTCAGCCTGGTGATACATTCCCTGCAGACATCAGGTCACAACACTTTTACAATGTAACACTGATACTTCATTTCAAGCTTCTCAGTGCGAAAGTAAGATGATTGAGATTGTGATCTGGTGTGAATAGTGGTGAATCTTTATTCAAAATTAAAAACATTCTATTTTTTTATGATATAGTGTGGGCAAGTGATGATGTACTCTAGACCACTAATCTGCACTTGTCCACAGCCCAAAAGCTGCCAAATCTTCCCTGAGAATGAGCTTCCAGTACTCTGTGATCCACCAGGAATGAGCTGGTCCCCCCAACCAGTGACAATAGGTAAGAAACTGGCATGGGAGCACATATAAGCTACCATGGACTTCCTCTGATGCTCAGATGCTCATGGATTTTTTTTAAGCAGACAGGGTAAAACAAATTGACCAAAAGTCTGCCAAGATACTGGCTAGCATCATATGATGGGTAGTGCACTGGAACTGTATATTAATTTATTTATAATGTATTTTACCTGGAAGGATACATTGAGGTTGCTTTGGTTTTCAAGTATATCCTGGGTATACTTATATATATTTGGCTAATTTTTAACGTATAAGCGTAGGGATTATATGGAAACTAACAGAATATTATAGAATCGCGTAATACCTTTTTTTATTGGACTAACAATATTTTTTAAAAAAACAGCTTTCTGGAGTCCTCCCTATCAAGTCAAAAGACATGCTTTTGAGTTAACTGCCTTTATTATCTCTGATTGATTCTCAAAAACTTTTTATACCAAAAAACTGTCCAATAAAAAACAATTCTACAATATTCTGTTATTTTGTATATAAATTAATACCTGATTACTCCTATCATTTGATATTGAGCCAAACATAGATAAATATATTCAATATTTTGTTCTTTTGATTCTACACTACTGAACTAATATTGTGTCGACGTAAGTGTGCAAATTTTTTTACTTTAGTTATTTACCCCTAGATATTTTGTAAGCCTAGCAATGCCCCTGCATGTAATAATGTTGCTAAAAACTTTAACCCTTCCAGTACCAGAGGTTACTAACCCTAGCTCCCTGCACTCAACAATTTCAGACATAGTCAGACTATAGAGCAGAGTTGTGTCTATCATTAAGCCTAGAACAATCTTTGGCAATCTAAACTGCTCTTGTTGGATTGTAACTCTCATCATCCTAAACATTCTGTCGGGGGCACTGGTTTTTCAAATCTGTTCAGGGGTCATGTGCTAGCAGATCCAGTAACAGATAATGTTAGACAACAGTTTAATCTGCTTTTATCTTCACATAGAGGCCGCCAAATGGGGATTTTCGAAAGGAAGACATCCTGTGAAGTGTGTTTGAGTTCACCAGGCTGCCAATGGAGAAACAGAACCAAGGACAAAGTGTTACTAACACGGCTTCAGGGGTCCTTAAAGCAAGATCTCTAAGTAAGCCTCAGGCTTCCTAGGATTTAAAAATCCTGCACAGTAAATAAATAATTTGAGGCATCTAAGACTCCATCACAGCATTTGGCAGGATTATTTTTGATGCTGGCAGGGTATCCAATAACTCAAAGTCTAAATGCATGGCTACTTATTCCAAGGTTTCTGGATATTCTGTATAAAGCAATGTGACTTATACAGAGCTAAGAATATAATAACATAGAGATGTAAAATACAAGAATAATAAAAAATATGAGAACAGTCTACACAAAGAGAGTGACTGCTCCAATGGTTTAACCCTTTGCAAAGTAATTTGTGCACTGTGTCCCAGGATGTTGTGTCACGGATGTTTAATGTAACATACCGATATCTAGAGAAAGTACTACCAGTACTACTGGTTCATATGGTACACCACTTATAAAACAGATTAGAAGCTCATCCTCCTTATTTGTGTGACTGGTTATAATTTGACATTTCAACCCTGGAAACTAGGCTTGAACAAAACAAATGTTCACAGAGCTGTAATTAGGGTGCACACAACTGAGGGGGCACAGTGATGATAGCTACACAAGTAGTCTTATGGTCTCTCTCTCTGCGATGAAGCCATATTGCTGAACCCGAGCACAGCTTAGAGTAACTGAATGAATACTTAATAATGATAAAGAGGTAAAGACCTACATCTCTCTACCCCACTGATCATCACTATAATCTCACTATGAAGCTGTATCAGGGGGGAGTGCACTTATTTGTTTTGGGGAACCTTGCTATGTAGCTTCATGATACATTCCACCTACATGTGCTCATATCCTGTCTCTGTTGGCACTAGGGTTGCCACCTTTTCTACAAAAAAAAATACCGGCCATGCTCCTGCCTCCATAGACTTAACATTGATAAAGTACCGGCCAGGTGGCAACCCTAGTTGGCACATGCGCCATCCATATTTTGTATCAACTCCACAACAACGGCCTTTTATCCTTTCTATCCTTTTTTATATTTATTTATTTATACAATATAATTATGGTTTAAAAAAAACTGCAAAACTGTCCAGACAAAGAAAATTATTGTAGAAAACGCATTTATTTTAATATGTTTAAGCACTATACTTTTAGGCAATAATACAACATTTGTATTGTCATGGATAAGCACCACAACTGTAAATTCATTTTGTGTCTTTCAGTTTGCACTTACTGTGCTTTTGTTTTGTTCTATCCCCAACATGTTAATTCATTGGAATGAAAATGTTCCAGTTTCCCGCCTCACTGCTGAAGGTTGCAGGAATTTAATATTTGGTGGGTAAATTTAATTACCAGAAAAACAAACCTATAAAGGTATCATCGTCAATTAGTTCTCCTGCATTTAAATACACCATAATATTTAGAGTTAAATAAACTACAATTATTACACCTAACACATTCGCCCACTAATTGCTTTGAGAATGTTCTTTTTACTATATGCTTATTGCCCTTTGTGCAAATAAAATTATATTTCTTGTTTTGCTAAGCCATTACAATTATGTTCTAAAATGAACATGGAAAAAGTTGCAAAATCAGCAAACATTTGTTTGTAGAAAGACTAAAAAGAAGAAAATGAGAGATTAGTTAGTGGTACTTATTCCAAAATGAAACATATTGCTCTGGGGTTTTTTTTTTTAGTATTTCAACCAGTTAACTTTAAAGAATCATTTTAACTTAAGACAAAACACAGACCAAAGTGCAGTTTATGCCCTATAGTGCTTAATTATAGTATCTTAAGAAAGACAAATGTTGATGGTAGTCCCAATAAATAGATACAAATCGACTAGTGCAATATACAGTTTTATAAAAGACAACAATTTAATAAGTAAAAAAATTCAATCTAAAATTCACACTCACAAAAAACGAATTCTAAAATGATAATAAGTAGCTCATTTAGTTTTCACCCTCCTGGATATTTAAGACAAGTCCCTTGTCTGACAGCGTTTTAGGATACAAACCTCCTTTGCAGCGGAAATCAAGCGCAGTTTGGAATGGACTTAAAGCAAAATGTCCGATTGAAAGATAATTTAACTTTCAGATAAAAATCAGACATTAGTTCTGATTGTTGGCTCCTTTTGTTTGTTAATGTAACTTCATAGCTTATCTGTATACAAGGTAGTCTTGCTTGGTGGGTAAAACCAGCTCTGGTGAACAGATCAAGTAGTAATCACTGTTGAGCTAATATGCCAGGAAATATAGAGAGAATAAGGACCCTACGCATTTCTTCTAGAGATATCAACTTCCTCAGCTGTTCTTAAAGACTGCAATATTTAATCTCTACTACATGGATCATGTGGTCGCATTCCAAGTGAAGTATGGTGCTAAAGCATTTTGAATTCTGTCCACATTAAAAAAATACAAACAGTGGAATAAATGTAAAAACATGCAAGGTAGGTTCCTTCCGTAGACAATAGAACTTGACAAAACTATTTATTTGGAGGCACATTTTACATTTTTTTTATTGTATCAAACTCTGCCTCATTTATATTTTCTTTGGGTGAGATTAAATCTACCCTGAAGTAATCTGACACAACTGGTGAGCGCTGACTGGTTCAAAAGCTTTGTTGCCATAGCAGCAGTGAAAAATAAGTGCTTAAAAAAATATGTTTTAATAGGTTTATAACTTTAAACATAGAATAATAGATCTTTTGTATATTCATGTTGGGCCCTTGAACAGTTAAAAATACTTATGCCTACAAAATCTCAGTGATATATATATATGCTTGAATGCTTAGATTCCATTTGTGCTTGAATACTTAGATTCCATACTGACCAGTGTAAAAAGCATTCAAGTTTGTATTTTGTCACGGATGGAACAGGCAATATGATTTTTGATCTTTCTTATATCAGATAACTGGGTCAAGTCACTAAAGTTCAGTGTTTTACGAATTATTGCATAATACAAATTAATTGCATATTATGCTTATTGGATAATATGTTTGGTGTAAAAAGTCAAATACTTTAGAAGTAATAATACCAAATCTCAATGAACAAAATAGCATGCTGACTGCAATACCAATCTCAGAAGACATTAATTTACTCAACAAATAACAAATACCTGCTTCTAGGTTTTTGCAGCCCCTGGTCACCACCTACTGCCCCCTTCCTACTATCTGCCCTCTATCCACACCAAGCCCTCCTCACCTCTGCCAATTATTTTGTGTACCCCAGGCTGACAGATATTGGTATATGCAAACAAGGGCCACGTGTCATTGGCAATTACATTGTGGACCTTAGAAAATGATAAAGGTGTGCCACGGTCCACTGCCACTGACTGTGTAGTGTGAACCAAATATCGGTGGGCAGACAGGCAGCTAAAGCTGATCTACAGAGAGAAGGGCTGAGGGCAATCACTTTGCTTCTAAGTTGGCAGCACTTCCATAAAAACATGCTGGACCCCCAGGAGAGCCCCCAGGAGAGCCCTACGTTCCTGCTTAATTCACTTATATGGTAAAACCAGCTAAATATTTAAAAAAAAGTAATTTAGCTTCACTAAAATTCCACTCTGGAGGTCATCTCTGATTTTGAGTCCAAGTCAAGTTAGGCAGCCGAGTTTGACTTAGAAACCCCAGGTTTGAATCTTCCCCACTGAAAGTAATGGAAGGTAAAATGATCAAAGCTATTTTTGAGACTAAGTCAAGGACGGCACTCGAGTTTGACTTAGTCTCAAAAATGGCTTTGATCATTTTTCCTCCCATAACTTTGAAGGAGAATATTCGAACATGAATTTTTTTTTTTTTTTTAAGTCAAACTCCGGTGCCTAATTTGACTTAGTCTCAAAATAAAAGTCGACCTCCAAAGTCGAGTTTTAGTGAATAGACCCAAGAATCATGAAACTCTGTGCCAGTGTTGAACATTATGTTCTCCACACACTGCAATCACAAAAAGGAACCAACTGTTCTACCCAGAAGCCACATATTATGTGTACCATCCTTCTGCTACAGCAAATTGCACAAAATACAGGATGATAGTTATTGTTACTTTATGCCATCAAAATCCAGGGTTTCTCCTATGGTAGCATGCAGCTCACTGTGAATGACATTAAAATGGTCAGGCAGCTCAGCCATAATGTAAATAAGGCAATTTAAAATAACACAAATCCTACTCGAGAGTGCACATGCTCTGACTGCTGAATAAACCATTACATTCAGCCAAGCCTTTATAGGAGAAAAGTAGATTTAGAAAGTCTGTAGGTCAATAGGAAGGTGAACTGTCAGATATCTTTATGATTTAGCATGAAAAACATCTTTACAACCGATTTTTTTACAATTTCTCTTCACCCCTTTCTTTTTTACTTTAAGAAAAAAAGAAACACGCATACACTTAAATAGAGTACAAAAGTACATAATAGATCAATGAGCTGTGCTACGAGTCCTCCTGCAGGGACAGCTGGTTCCCGTCTCTTAGATGAAGACACTTTGAGTCTGACAATATTTTGTCATGGAGAACCTACATTGACTCTGTGCCTCAGTGTCCTTGGCTCCCAATCTGGGCCAAGTACACAAAATCACCATCTGTGCTTTTGGCCCTTAAGGTAAAAACCCCGCCAAGAAACTTTGAACTTTAAGGTTTAAAGTAAATGGAGAGTTAGTGTCATGATGGCGCCCAGGTGATAGGGGACTCTGAGCACCCAGTGATGCTATTCAGGAGTCACACTGCGGGTGTGGAATAACACTTGGTCAAGGAGCTTGATGCAGGTTGGTACAGTCTCAAACTAGGGCCCTGAGGCAGCAGCAGCTGGTATCCAGTATCTTACAGGAATTATCCTGCAAATATCCTGGAGCAGGCATGGAACATAAAACTGCTGATAAGATAAGCAAGTTGCTGCAGACTAACCAGGCTAAGCAGAGCATGTAAAAACTAAAATTATACTAAAACAAGAAACATAGGCCATGATATAGCCGTTGCAGGACAGAGTGAAAATGAAATACACAACACAAGTGGTGGGGCACATGTAAATAAGAAAAAACAAGGCAGGAGAAAGCAAAGGAAATCAGAAACGGAACAAAGCAAAAAAACAATTAGCAAAGCAAATCAAGGAAGGGGCAAAAAAACTTAAGGAATAAGCAGAAAAAAAACTCGCCACCATGTGAAAACGTGCTAACAATAATTGTACTCACTTTCTGTTAGCTGCTTCATGCACTATATAGAATCCCTGGTATCCAGGGCTTGGTGGAATTTGCTGCTCCCAAATTCGGTCATACACTAGATCTCAAATTTAACATCAGAACAGGAATAGAGGAGACACTCAGACAGTGTAATAACATCAACCAACTTTATTGTACAAAGACAAATGGACACTTACATACACCAGGAATAAATGAGCATGTAAGCACATGGGCATCCGCAGAATTTTTTTCATGGGGGGGGGCATATTTTTTCTGTCATTATATGCCAGGATTTAGCCATTCAATATGCCAGGATTTAACCACTCAATATGCCAGGATTTAGCCATTTAAAATGCCAGGATTTAGCCATTTAATATGCCAGGATTTAACCCCTCAATATGCCAGGATTTAGCCACCCAATATGCCAGGATATTGCCATTTAATATGCCAGGATTTAGCCACCCAATATGCCAGGATATTGCCCCTCAATATGCCAGGATTTTGCCATTTAATATGCCAGGATTTAGCCACCCAATATGCCAGGATTTAGCCACCAAATATGCCAGGATTTTGCCATTTAAAATGCCAGGATTTAGCCACCCAATATGCCATGATGTAGCCACCAAATATGCCAGGATTGTGCCACCCAATATGCCAGGATTTAGCCCCTTAATATGCCAGGAGTTTTCCACCCAATATGCCAGGATTTTGCCCCTCAATATGCCAGGATTTTGCCACTCTATGCCAGGATTTAGCCCCTCAATATGCCAGGATTTTGCCCCTCAAAATGCCAGGATTTAGCCACCCAATATGCCAGGATTTTGCCCCTCAAAATGCCAGGATTTAGCCCCTCAATATGCCAGGATTTAGCCCCTCAATATGCCAAGATTTTGCCACCCAATATGCCAGGATTTTGCCCCTCAATATGCCAGGATTTTGCCCCTCAAAATGCCAGGATTTTGCCCCTCAATATGCCAGGATTTTGCCCCTCAATATGCCAGGATTTAGCCACTCTATGCCAGGATTTTGCCCCTCAATTTGCTAGGATTTTGCCACACTATGCCAGGATTTGCCACTCTATGCCAGGTATTGGACCTCAATATGCCAAGATTTTGCCCCTCAATTGGCTAGGATTTTGCAACTCTATGCCAGATTTTGCCACTCTATACCAGGATTTTGCCCCTCAATATGCCAAGATTTTGCCCCTCAATTTGCTAGGCTTTTGCAACTCTATACCAGGTTTTGCCACTCTATTTCAGGTTTTGCTACTCAATATTCCAAGATTTTGCCCCTCAATTCGCCAGGATTTTGCCACTCTATGCCAGGATTTGCCCATCAATATGCCAAGATTTTGCCCCTCAATTTGCCAGGATTTTGCTACTCTATGCCACGTTTTGCCACTCTGCCAGGATTTAGCCCCTCAATATGCCAAGATTTTGCCCCTCAATTGGCTAGGATTTTGCAACTCTATGCCAGATTTTGCCACTCTATGCCAGGTTTTGCCACTCTATGCCAGGTTTTGCAACTCTATACCAGGATTTAGCCATTCAATATGCAATATGCCAGGATTTGCTTGTTTTTTGCCACCCTCCTCCCCCCCATTCCCCAGCACTTACCTCCTTGTTGCTCTCCGGTTGTTTCCTCCGTGCATCTTCCCTCCTGCACGGAGGAAGGAAACTCCGGTCACATTTTTTTTTTAAACTTTATTGAAGTCGCGCAGCATCAATAAAGTAAAAAAAAAAAAAAAAAATGCTACAGGAATTTCCTTCCTCGGTGCAGGAGGGAAGATGCACGGAGGAAACAACGAAGGTTAGTGTAACAGGGAGCTTAACGGCAGCATTAAGCTCCCTGTTACATCAAAGGCAGTGGAGGGGGGCACTTTTTTCTTCTTGAAAATCCAAGGGGGGGGGGGGGGCGGCGGCAAGTGCAGACACGCTGCTGCAAAGGCTGAGCACAGTGGGTGCTTTGGACAGGTATATGCTCCATATGTGCTAGGTGTGCGTCTCATGTACGGCGATCACATGACCTGCCAAGATTAGAGTGTTGGGGAGCACGAGAGAGGTAGCATGGAAACTTGTCTGGGCAGCGCACAGACTCCATGCTTCATGCTCCATGCTGTGGATGCTGACCAATATAGGTGATAGGGCATGTACTGGGCTGCTTGGCACCCGAGTTTGACTTAGAAAAAAAAAACAGCTTTGATAGTAATGGGAGGTAAAATGATCAAAGCTATTTTTGCAAGTAAGTCAAACTCAGGTGCCGAATTTGACTTAGTCTCAAAAATAGCTTTGATCATTTCATCTCCCAGTACTTTCATTGGGGAAGATTCACTCGGGTGCCACATTTGAATTATTCTCAAAATGAAAGTCGACCTCCAAAGTCGAATTTTAGTGAATAAACTCATAAGGGTTTTAATCATGGCTCTAAAGATAGTATATTGTTCTGTATTGGGCAGATAAATATTAGCAGATATTTAAACATCAATTGCGAGTTTAGCATTATTAAATATTCTAATAAATATCTATGAAATGAAAAGGCATGTTATTAGATTTTATGATTGCAACCCCTTTAGCTTTAGCATCGGCCAGGAACTTAAATAATATCTCTCTCTTTTTTAACTTGCTCCATTACATTAAAAGAAAAATGTTAGATCTGATGTATACAAACAAAAATAAATTAGATAACAGGTCATTTACTATTTGGTCACCAAATGAATATAAACTGCACCGTGGTAATCAAAGCATTAAATAACATCAATGAAATATAGGTGTTGAAGTCAGTTGAGGACCGATTTACTGTTTTAGTCTTCCCAAATCTTTCATGAAAGCTCAGCTATATATCTCAACTTTAAATACTTCCTGGGACAGCTTTATGTTTAATAAAGTAATATTGCCTATTGTAGCCTCACACTTTAGCACCCTGTAACTTCAGACCATGACCTTTTGTTCTATTTTCTTACTATGAAAAACGCTTTCCTCTTGTTCTTTCAAATCAATTTATATTTGGCTAAAATAAAAGTACATATCATGCTGTACACACCTTACTAAATTGATGTACTCAATTTTCTTGTTAAAGGACAGCTGTAGTAACAAAAATAATAATAAAATGTTTCTTTAAATAGCTTTAGCACTGCTAATAACAACAGTGCAGGAAAATGCTAAATGACTCCTGCTCCCCCTACAGGATGCTGGGCGCATCCATACTGCCAATAATATTGGGCAAAAATCTGCATCCCTGTTTCTGATGGATTGCGCATGCGTGGCGGCCATTTTGCGATGGCCGACACCAGTATCCAAAATGGAGGCCGCAGCCACTGTCAGTTTCCAAAATGGCATCTCGCATGCACACCTTAATATTTTTTTTTTTATATAAGTACCATCTGTGTTTGAATATAAGCCAACACTCCAAACTTTGGATCTTAATGATTAAAAAAAAAAGCCCTAAATATAAGGTGACCTTCTAGAGAAAAAATGTGTTGCTAGTAATTGTAACTTGAAATTTAACCTTTTCATATATTTAATAAAAATGCATTGAACATTAATTTATTTACTTCATCTGAACCTACAGGACTTTTCACCGAACCTATATTTCACCTAGAGGACTTTCCACAACAACCATATTGCCGAACCTATATGTCTTGCTATTGCTCCCATACGACTTGCCATATTGCACACACAGTTGCCATTGCACTGATATTACACCACAGAACTTGTCACTGAGCCCATATTGCATCCCAGGATTTGTTACTGTAATATTATTGCAAACACTTGCCTTTCTACCCATAGGACTTGCCATTGCACCCATACACTTGCCATTGCACCAATATTGCACACACTTGTCATTGCAACAATAGGGCTTTCCATTGCATCCCAGGTTGCTGTTGAACCTATATTGAGCACACTTGCCATTCCACCTATAGACTTGCTCTTGTGGCCATATTGCCCCAGGAGTTGCCATTACCCCATATTACATCCCAGGTCTTGCGACTGCATCCATATTGAATATACTTTCCCTTCCTGCTTTACTGTACTGACTCATCGCTCCTGCACATGTGTGAGAGGACATTTCCCCCCCATCTCCACCTTCACAGCCTCCCCCACCCACATTTCTATACTGGAGGTAGAGGATGTTGGGAGAATGGTTAAAAAACACTTCTCTCTCTGTATGTCTCCTGTGCCTTGCCTATCTTTCTGTTGAGTTGTCTTGTCTGTTTATCAATATTTGTACCTTGTCAGTTGATATCTGTATCCGATTCATTATGACTGGTGGGTGAAACACATAAGGTTTACTGCAACTGATGTGTCTCTGGATCCTAGTGTACTTAATTTTATAAATTATAATAAAGCATCTGATTTTATATTATCAAAGCAGTCATCATATTTATGGTGTTAGCAATCTCATTCTTACCAATGAACTTTGTAAACAAGTTGTACCATAGTTGCCAACATTGGCCATGTTTCCAGGGACACACATGTGTGCCACACGCTGCATGCAAAGTGCAGCCCAGTAGTATGTAGGATGCATATAAGCACATAGAGATCCAATAGATTAATCATTGTAGGTCCTATTCGATCTCCACCCTGATTAATTAATTGGATTGTGTCTGTGTGTATATCCATCCTACAAACTGCTGGGCTGCACTTTGCATGCTCTGTCTGCAACATGTGGAACAAATATGTGTTCCTTGGAAACATGGCCAATGTTCGCAACTATGGTTGTACTGCAGGCTACACTAAATAGTTTTTCCACCCTGACCCAAAGCTTGCCAGCCCTCCTCTGAGCAGTGGTGTTAGGCAGGGAATCACCTAAAGGCCTTTTTAAACTGATCTAGTTAGTGATCTTATTCCCCACTAATTAACAGTACACAGGTATTGGCCTCAGATTGCTGAAGAAGTAGAAAAAATAGCTACGTCCTAACATAACTCCAAAAAATAAAATATATACAGCATTTAATTCTATATTTCTATCTATTGATGTATTCTGTGAATGTTTTTATTTTACCTGCATTAAAGCTGATCAGTGTTTCACTGAACCTTTGCTATCTGTATAAATCACCCTGCGGGTAACCATGTTTTTCTTCTTCTCACTAGACACTTTCCTTGTTGCTTCTTCTATCTGTCTCGCTTTAATAGCCGTTCTTTGTATAATCAGAAAAACACAATGGAAGCAGAGTATTATGGTGTATGTTTTCCAAGAATAGAGTGCTGTTGTAATCATATTACAGTGAGAGTAAACTCTTGTATTACACAGTTGTGATTGTATAATGTTCCTCATTACAATACATACCCTGTGTATGGTTTTGGTAGTTTATCCATGATACATCTCACCTTTTTTTTGAGTTCCTGTTCATCAGGGGGTTGCAGAGGCATGATTAGACAACAATCTGCACACTTCAGACAAGCCAGAAAACTCGCTTTTTGAACAGAAATCCTAAACGTGCAGTGCTATCACCACTGCAAGGGATTCTGGGTAGGCATATGCAGTGCTGGTTGCACTGCATTTTCAGAGCTTTGGTGGTAAAAGGAAGTCTTCTGGCTTGTCTGGTGTGTATAGTTTTTGTGTTTAATAATGCCTCTGCTACCCCTGGTTTTTAAGTGGGGGAGTTTTCACCATCACCTTTACCCCCACCATACCTGTCTTTAATGGAAAACTGGAGATTGTACTATCACCATGATAGCAATGTCATGATTTAACATTGATATATCTGAAATCTCTAGTGTGGATAGCTGAGATTTAACAGGCTATTGTTCCATGTCCAATGTTCTACTACTAAAGGAACAGTTGTTATGTTATGATGATGATCTATCGTTAACCCTGTTTTCGTTGCTAAGGGAACAGCGAAGAGAGATAAAATATAATTTGGTCCTCTGGGATGTGTTATAAAATTTACAATTTTTCTGGATTTGTACCCAAATTCTCTTGGATTAACCAGACAGATTGTTGTGGTTTGGGATTTTATATGAATTAATTGGAACGTTTCACAACAACTGCTGTCTTAAAGTTAATCCAGAGGTGAGTGTGAAAAGCACTGTAAACACATCCAAAATGGAGTCTTTGTTAGAAGTTCCAAGATGGCGTCAGGCCATGTGGCTTTGAGAGTTCCAAGATGGTGTAAGAAAATGTACTTACTCCAAAATGGAGTATGAAAGTACATGTGCTGAATCCACAATGGAGTCTGCAATAACACACTAACAAAGGCAGTGTACATGCAGTAAAGCCCACACTAACAACTCAGGTAAGAGACACAAGCAGCGTTCTTGTTAGTTAGTTCTTCCTTAAAATCTTGGACTAGCCCTGCTACTATGCATGGGAGACCCAGCTTTCTCTTGCTCGCTACTGGAAAAACTGGTTATCTCCTGTTGCTAGGCTAGAAAAATCTCCATTGTAAGGTTGAGGGTTTGGTGAGTTTTTTTGGTTATAGGAACATAAAACATAGAGGCAAATGAGTCACATTTAATCTGTGTCCATAACACTCCACCTCTTGGCCCTATACCATAATACTACACTACAGTTACTTGCTGGATTGGCAACACAGTATGCAAAGCTTATTAAATATACAACATGTACCATTCAGGAAAAATAAAAAAAATACATATTAAACTGCAAATAATATTTCATGTATTTCCCCACACTTCTGGTGTTTCAGGAAGTTTGAATTATTGCTGCAGTCAGGCTGGCTTAACAGGCAATCTCCTTCATTGATGTGAATTTAGGGAATGTACATCGGGTCTAGATTTAATGTGTTGGATGTGAATTTATGTAATCAGCAGGGTTATACAGTCATTATCTTCTGGGAGGAGAATAGACGGGTTAAGAATCATCATTTAATAATACAGTTTTATTATTACCATGACTATCTGGAATAACCTCTTCTTTCTACTTCATTAGACCTTGGTAATTCCCACGCTTTGGACACCCCTTTTACTTTGTGGGTGCCCTGATTGCCACCTCTCCTAGAACAGTATGAGCAGTTATCCCACTTGCTTTATTTCTAAACAAAGATGTGCACCACATTCATTCGTCCACACTCACTACCCAGTTGTACTCCAATTCTCTCATGTTCACTTATCAGTGAGTAGACAGATTGCCTCTTATGAGAAAGACTAAACTGTTAATCCATGTAAAATCATAAAAGCCTGTGTAAAAGTTCAATCCCACCCCCTCCATGACATACTTGGGGAAAGTGTATGAATCTATCCTTTCAAAAGCCCATTGCACTTTTTAATCAACACGGAGGAGTGGGGGTGATATGTGATAGCCTGTGCCTATTGTTGGACTGGCCAGTAAAGTTAGTACCGATGTCAGTTTTGAATTCCAGTTGGCATGCTGGATGCAGCAATATTAATTTCACTGCAAATGGAACTTGCTTAGCGGTAGTCACAAGTTTCAAGGCCTTTTGCTGTATCCCATTCCAGGGTGGCTTTATTTCCTGATGTCCTCCAATTGCATTTTCCCATGCAGCCACTGTATCTGCGGGTTTTCTATCTACAGTCCTCAGGTTCCCTATTTGAGTCGGTTCTTCTGAAGTGTTATTAGTATTCACTTCCTCTTGGCATCAATCTTGTTCAGGAGGTTCTCCACCTCTCCATACTGATTTATGTTACAGCTGTCCAGCGTCTTTTGTTCTTTGCAGGATAATTCCTCATAAGGCAAAGCTGACTTGATTGGAGAGACTACTGTAGGTATTTGGTGTGGCAAGAATCCATCTTGCTCTTTTGAGCACCATTTCCACTTAATGCGAGTTTGACTTTCAGGCCAACTCTCAGGGAGAGAGGTGGCCTCCCCACTACAGGGAGGGATAATGACCACAGGTGTCCAGTTTGTATTTTCTCTCACCACCTACACTGGCGCGTGAACACTGGAGAGTTTGTGAAGAAAGCCACATTTTGAACACCCAACCTGCATCTCTATTCTGCGCCCGAACAATACATCTACCGAAAGGTATTGTCAGGAAATTAGAAACCCAAAATGTTAGTCATTTATGGAATGAATGTTTATGGAATATGTGACTGTGGTTTGCCTTAGTGACTCTTCCCTTAGACCCTCTGTGTGAATGATGGGGCCTGCAAACTTGGAAGGGTTACCCTACAACACTTTTACCTCAGCCCCAGAGTTGGTTTGGTTTCTTTTCTCCACCACACAGTCAAAGGAACATGGGACTGTTGATCCCCAGCCGTGATGGGTAATCTTTGATCAGCCGTCCCATGGGTCCACTTTGTCTTTTCTTTACATCTTTTAGGATGGGGAACAGGAGTTAAAAACAGAAATATTAAATTCTGACTTGCTAGCCATGGGAACACCCCTTTTCTGATTAACCTTTGCCTCTGTTTCATATTCCCCCAATTCTGCTAACCTTTGTGTAATCACAAAAATCTGACCTTTTTCTGCGGTACATTTTAGCATTGAAAACACGGACCCTCTTTTAGCACTGGGGGCTGTCCTTAAAAACATAGACCTCATGCTTTGAGGTGAATTTGCCTGCATCAGGTCCATGCCAGTGATCTTTGTCTAACCCTGCTCCACAACCCATAATACGGACTCTGTTTATGGCTTCTTCTATGGTGTTCCACTGTGTATGCGGTTCAATGCCAGTGTTAAATGAGAAAACACTTAATATCCATTAGACTAAAATTACCTTGAATGTTCCTCACTGAGCTAAACACCTGCATAACCTGTGAATTACTTGTGAGCTTGCCATTGTTTATGGCCTCATCAGCATTAAGAAGGATCTTATCTGCCCCCAGTATCCCATATAAGCAACACATATTCACCAATACTCTTATTCAGTAGAGTATTGTTAATGTTTAGTAACTTCAGTTAGCTCTAGTTGTGAGTAGCCTCGCATTACCTTATTTAAAAGCTCCTTTCCATCATGGTCCCTGTGTTCCCTTTGTTTTCTCAGCTGGGTGATAAGTGGGTGAGCTTTACAGCTGTCCACTTTCTCATCATCATCAGAGGAGGAAACATATGAGTATTTTGAGTACTCATCTTCTTCAGAGGAGGATGAGAAAAGTGACTCTGGGTCCCTGCAGGGCAGATTAGTCAGTGTTCTCACCTTTCTGGAGTTGTATGACACTTTACCCCTGTGAGAGTGACTACATTTAAGTTTATTGATTAGCTGAGTATTATTCTGCTGTAATTCATGGAAAACTGGCTTCATGGAAAAACATGGCTGCATTTGCTTGGCTTAAAATCAGGCTCCTCAGATCAGTTCTCAGAGTTCCTGGGCCTAAAACCCACATGGCAGCCTTGCATAGCGTAGAAAGGCTCTGGCTGCTGTGTTCAGGAACCTACATTGTCAGTGTCTGAATGAAAAATGACTCCTTGATTCTCCACTCTACCTAGCTTTGTCCTCTTTGCTCTGTGCCTAGCCAGCCTACTTTCCAGCCCACCCATGGCTTGGACTTGCCCTGCTACTATACATGGGAGACCCAGCTTTCTCCTGCTAGCTACTGGAAAAACTGGTTATCTCCTGCTGCTAGGCTAGAAGAATCTCCATTTTAAGGTTGAGAGTTTAGTGAGTTTTTTTAGTTATAGGAAGATAAAGCATAGCTGCAAACAAGTCACAATTAATCCGTGTCCATAACACAGATTAAACTGTAAACTTTGCAAACATGCAAGAGTGATGTAAATTAAGCCTTTTTATTCTCACATGGAAGGCATGGCTGATTTCATCCCATGTGCCCAACTGATTACTAAATTACTTAGTATCTCATTGCCAGATTATTTGTCTTAATGACTCTATTATGCTGACTGTTTCTAATTCTCTTCAAACCCCACTGCAAACTGTATCTCAGTGCTCTTTGCTAAAATCTGTGATGGACAAAATTGCAGACCTAACATATGACTGTCAATAACAATGATTAACTTTTCCAGACTATTCTTTAAACACCTAACTAGGCCTTCTTGTCCTATTATATTCTGAATGGCATTTTATTGGGTGTTTTTTTCCTCACTGTTCAAACATTAATTATCTCATCTACGGTACTAAGATGCTGTTCCATAGACAGTGGTGTATCTTGATTTTGTGCTGCCCTAGGCAGACAAAATCCGGGCACCCCCCTACCCAAGCTGCACACATAGAAACAAAGAAACATAGAATGTGTCGGCAGATAAGAACCATTCGGTCCATCTAGTCTGCCCAATTTTTTTTTTTTTGAGTACTTTTATTAGTCCCCCTTTCCCGGTCTTATAGCTAGGATAGCCTTGTGTCTATCCCACGCATGCTTAAAATCCTTGACTGTGTTTACCTCTACCACTTCTGCTGGCAGGCTATTCCATACATCCACTACCCTCTCAGTAAAGTAATACTTCCTGATATTACTTTTAAATCGTTGCCCCTCTAATTTAAGACTATGTCCTCTAGTTGTGGTAGTTTTTCTTCTTTTAAATATACTCTCTTCCTTTACTGTGTTGATTCCCTTTATGTATTTAAATGTTTCTATCATATCCCCCCTGTTACGTCTTTCCTCCAAGCTATACATGTTAAGATGCTTTAACCTTTCCTGGTAAGTTTTATCCTTCAACCCATGAACCAGTTTAGTAGCCCTTCTCTGAACTCTCTCCTAAGTATCAATATCCTTCTGGAGATACGGTCTCCAGTACTGCGTACAATACTCCAAGTGAGGTCTCACCAGTGCTCTGTACAATGGCATGAGCACTTCCCTCTTCCTTCTGCTAATACCTCTCCCTATGCAACCAAGCATTCTGCTAGCATTTCCTGCTGCTCTATTGCATTGCCTACCTACCTTCAAGTCCTCTGAAATTATTACTCCTAAATCCCTTTCCTCAGATGTTGAGGTTAGGACTGTACCAAATAGTCTATATTCTGCTTTTGGGTTTTTACGCCCAAGGTGCATAATCTTGCACTTGTCCACATTAAATGCCAGTTGCCACTGCTCTGACCATTTTTCTAGTTTAGCTAAATCATTTGCCATTTGGCTTATCCCTCCATGAATATCAACCCTGCTGCAAATCTTTGTATCATCGGCAAAAAGACATACTTTGCCAACAAGACCTTCTGCAATATCGCTAATAAAAATATTAAAGAGAATGGGTCCAAGAACAGATCCCTGAGGTACCCCACTAGTAACAAGACCTTGCATAGAATATACCCCATTGACTACAACCCTCTGTTGCCTGTCACTCAGCCATTGTCTAATCCATTCAACAATATTGAAATCCAAACTGAAAGATTTCAGTTTATTGATAAGCCTTCTATGTGCGACAGTGTCAAAAGCCTTACTGAAATCTAGGTAAGCAATGTCTACTGCACCACCCTGATCTATTATTTTAGTTACCCAATCAAAAAAATCAATAAGATTAGTTTGGCATGATCTCCCTGAAGTAAACCCATGCTGTCTCTGATCTTGAAATCCAAGCGACTTTAGATGTTCAACAATCCTATTCTTTAACAAGGTTTCCATTATTTTCCCCACTACTGAAGTAAGACTTACTGGTCTATAGTTGCCCGCCTCCTCCTTACTACCTTTCTTGTGAATGGGCACAACATTAGCTAATTTCCAATCTTCTGGAACTACTCCCGTTAACACCCACGTTACAAACCTATGACATGCCCCATCACCTCCATTACATGACCCCACATCACACATAACATTCTGACTCACATCAAGCTCATACTCCCATCACACACACACTCCCATCACACTCAGTCACACACTCCTACTCCCAACACACTCAGTCACACACACTGACTCCCATCACACACTCTGACTCCCATCACACTCAGTGACACAGCCTCACATCACACACAGACTCCCATCCCACTCAGTCACACACAGCCTCACATCACACACAGACTCCCATCACACTCAGTCACACACACTGACTCCCATCACACACACTCTGACACCCATCACACTCAGTCACACACTAACTCCCACCACACTGTCACACACTGACTCCCATCACACTCAGTGACACAGCCTCACATCACACACAGACTACCATTACACTCAGTCACACACACACAGACTCACATCACACTCATACTCACAACCACCATTTTCATTTTGCCATTTGAATCCGCTTACCTTCTGCTGTACTCTGACAGGCAGGGGGCGGAGACTTTACACTGGCACGTGTGACGAGGAACGAAGGGAGGGGCAGTGAGGGAGCCCGATCATGACAAGCAGCACCGGGTGAGGGGAAGAACGAAAAGAGCGGCAGGGGTGGGAAGGGGAGGGGAGGGGGTGGGAAGGGAAGAGAGAGGGAGAGGGTGGGAAGGGAAAAGAGAGGGAGGGAACAACTTTTTACACAACGGAGAAAAAAGTAAAAATCTTCGCCGCACCAGAAGGGTTTAAAGCACCAGTGTGCTTTAACAACCTCTGGGAAAGTGCCGCACTAAACAAGGCGCCGCCCTAAAGAGATTCTGATTTTTTTCAACAGGCTCTAGAAATACATATTATTTTCCCTTTGGTAGTGACTAGTGTTGAGCGAACCCTAACCGCAAAGTTCGGGTTCGGACCAAACATTACGATTTCTGGACCTTGGACCCGAACACGGACATTCCACTGTATGTCCGGGTTGGAGTTCGGGGTTCGGCGATTTAATGGTGCGTTTTGAAAGGCTGCAGGGCAGCCAATCAGAAAGCCCATAGCATTACATACACATATATTGTATGTAATGCTATGGGCTTTCTATAAACTGAAATAGAGTCCCCATTCATACGAATAGGTCAATTGAAAGACATTCGGTTTATAGACTTTCGGTTTATGTAATACATGTAATGCTATTGCTATTCTATAAACCGAAATAGAGTCCCCATTCCAGGACTTTTTTAGAGGCATTTTATGACTTGATCAGTCAATAGTAATGCGAGCATCACTCATGACTCTTGGGCACTCATTCCATTTTTCGACAGAACTTGCAGTTTGATATGTTTTTCACTGAACAAAGCAATACATGAAACAACTGTTCTACAAGTTGTGTATTCTCCAAGTTCTAAGGAACAAGACAAAAACAGAAAACTCTGAAGACCTTCCTTCTGTAAGAAGCTCACACAGTCACCACTCTTGCAACATTGTCAATATTTATAAGAGCCTGACAAATGCTAAGGGCTTTGAGGGGTAACAATGTTCCTACTCTTCATTCATTCAAAGTTCTCCTTCTGGTGAACACTTGGACCTGATTTCAAAAGAATAACAAGAATATCCATTACATGTCACACAGGCAGTTATTCAGTCAAGCTCTGTTGTCTGTTAATTTCTATGTATAATAAGACATTCGTGCCATATTGTTTGTGGGTCTACATTATGACAGTTTGTTCAACTGGTATTCTTGGCAGGATAGACTGATGCCCCCATGGCATCTGTTGCCTAGATATTTCATTTTCCTGGAAACTCCAGTGCCCACAGATTCTAACATTATGTTTTAACAAAGAAATGCATAATCTTTTAATTATGTTGAAGGTTTATTTATTTTTTTTTATCCAAGAAAATAGAATGTTTGCAATGTTTCAGTTATTAATCATAATGTAAATTAAGAATGAAAGAGGACTGCTGCAGATTTATAAAATGTATTACAAAAGTGAAATGTTTATCTCTTCGGGGATTACTTAATAAACTACCAATGCACACTAATCTACCCAATGTGGTAAAACTACAAATCATGCTTGATTAATAACTATAGGTCGCATCATTTTTAGTACAGGTACATTAGGATGTGTTGTGTGCAAGATAAATATGCGTGCGCCAGTTTAAATGTACCATGGTAGAGACAATTATCTTAATAATAAGTACATGAAAACTAAAATGGCATATACAGAAGCAGTAATTTGCAAATTTATATTATTTATATAAATCTATATATGGCATTAACAGAGGTACAAACAAATACATACACTAGGCGAAATATGTATTTTAAACTGGTACTGTCTTTTGCTTATGATATCACCTTGGCAGTAGTGCATTTGCATATGGTGCCACAAGATGATGTCATACAAGGTGATGTCACACAAAAATCTAAAACACAACATTTTTCTGTTATACATTTGATGGCAATTCTAGTAGTGCAGTGTATAGATACATTGTGCTCTACATTGAAAATATTGTCTAGGAGACAAAATCCCTTTAATGGAAATTGCTTTTAAGGAAGGAAGATTTGGAGTTGGGACAGTGATTGATTAATATTGCCTTAATTGCAAAATGTTAAGACTAAAACGGAACATTACCTATAGTTTGGTGACTACAAAGCTTAGTCTACGTTAACAAACATGTTTTTATTTAGTGAATGCTTTGTATATAAAGTACATTTTTTATTTGCTCTTTTTTCTCCAAGACTATTTTTGACACAAAAAAAGATAAATTTGTCATGAATTTTAGAATATTGGTAAAAGTTTAAAAATAGAACATTTTGTGGAGGGTGGGGCAAAATGAAGGAACCTTGTAGTGTGCAACTGTGCACAAAGATAATATGGTTGCTCTTATTTTATCAACAGCAGCAACAATAATGTTTGGCTCCAAGAGCTCGGACGGAGTAAACTAGATTATTTATCATTTTAGTAAAACCAATAGCGCAGTACAACACCTCAAAATTGGTTGCTAGAGACAGGTCTGCAATACTGATTTATGGGACTGGGAACCAAAATAGTATAATTCAAGCAACTGAACTCGAAAGCTTGTGATATCTGAGGTAAAAATCATGTATTACATGTAATTCTGCATATTGCAGATAGCATTGTCAGCCATTGCTATCACTGACTTTCAGTATTTTTTTTTATTACAGAAAGGTTCATTTGTAGAGTGATAACAATTTATGCAGCACTTGGGTACATTACTTATTAACTTCTACAAAAGTTAGATAGCAGTTCAACAGTAAAGGACAACAAATTAAGTTATGTTTAAGTGAAATGTTTCATTAAGTGTAGGCATTTTAAATATAAATGTTTAAATGAAAGAAAACACTTTATTGAACCCTCTTTGCTCTTGGGGCAGACATGATGTTTAGAATCTTGGGACAGATAGATTGAGGGAATTCAAAGTGAAAAGGTATAAGGGAGAATGTGAGGAGACTAGAGAAGTAACGACTGGCGCTTGTGGTACGCATATAGATAATGGATGGAGTGAAGATGTGCCACTTTGAAAGAAACAGTGAGAGGGAACTGGTAAACGTTTGAAGGTGCAATCAGAGGCATATCCTTTTTCTGTTTCAAATGGATAGTGGGTACAGCACCAGTCCATGTTATTGGGATGTTTGCATATGTCTATATGATTTACTTAAAAAATATAAACAACCTATATACACTGATCAGCTATAATATTATGACCATTGACAGGGGGCAAGTCGGCGGAGGTAGTGTCATGCTTTAGGCAATGTTCTGCTTGGAAAACTTGAGTCCTGCCATTCATGTGGATATTACTTTGACACATACCACCTACTTAAGATTGTTGCAGACCAAATACAGGCTTTCATGGAAATGGTATTGGTATGGGATGTGCTGGACAAACAAGTCCAATCCACAAAGGCCTCACACTTACAGTACTTAAAGGATCTGCTGCCAGATAGCACAGCACACCATCAGAGGTCTAGTAGAGTCCTGCCTCAAAGTGTTTTGGCGGCAAAAGAAGATCCACACAATATTAGTTAATCGATGTATATTAACCATATTTGATAGATTTCCCTGAAAGAAAAATAGAAGCAATTTGTTTGGGCCCATAATTCATTTTCTTCAATTAGAGTTGTGCCTCTGTTTAATGAAGAGGCCTCATCTCTTTAATTCAAGGCACTTTTTAAAATGTTTCCTCCAGGATAGCACTTGATTCTAATGCAACCCCCCAGGAAGACATTTTCATAAGAAGTCAGCATTCAAAGGTGGTCAGGGCACTTTTTATTATCCTCAGCAATAATACAACAGGATGAGACCAAAGAGGCTTAGCTTCATTGTAGAACAGTCCAAAGAAATATGCATTAAAAGATGTCACTGCAGGGATATGAAAATAGATACTTTTTATTTCGCCTCTGTCTCAGTCTATAAATTTAAATGAATGAACAAGGTCATGAGCTGTTTTTCCCAGCGTCGTTTTAATGTATGCCCTCTTTAGGATTAGAATATATCTTCTAGTGGATGAAAAAAGGCATTTAATAGTTCTGATTGGCGCTGTTATCAGATTATTACGCACATTAATCTAACTACCACTTTGCATGATATCTGTGACAGCATGGAAAATAAAGGCTATTAATATTGGGACATCTGTCTATGAGCAGTTTTGTAAAGTTGTTTCTCATTATTATTATTTCCCCTGAAAATATTCCACATACATATGATAAGGCACACATGGTATTCAGTGATCAGGGATACAGGTTAACTCTGATACATCAATCTAACTGTTAACTTGAGCAACAGATAATGCAGGGTCAAGTATGATAACATATTGTGCACCATGTGGAAGAAGATATAGCTGTACAGAGTACATAGATAAACAGCAGGTTGCTATTTAGGATTTAGGTACGAGGGATTCGGGTTGTTGAAGCTGCTTAATATTTTAAAGGGGATGTTCTACTGCTCTCGAGACATATTATGGGTTTCTGTTTTTAAGCTCCCACTAGTAATGTAGCATAGGTTCCTGTATTATTTCAGTAACTTCAATGTTTCTTTTTTAGAGCAACGCAATTGATTTATATTTTTGTGTATAAAGTCCGGATCTAATTTCAGCATGCCACCTAAAATAGACAATACTTTGTCAGATTGCATTTAATTAAACAATAGCATTTCTGGGTTCCCATTAAAATAATCTGCCACCTAAGCATTGCTAATACTGTGAATGTACAGTCAAAAGTGATTGAAAATTATCTATACTTTGTGTTGGCAGCATAGCAATCAAATGCATGACTTAGGAGAAGAAAATGTGTTTTAAAACTGTTTCTGTTGTCTCCTTTTTATTACATCACCAATACCTTGAGACACAAATGATCTACTTTCTAATGAGACATGTATTAAAACATTTATTTCTTAAGGGTTTGATTCCGGGGCTACTCAAAAAGGGGCATGAAAATCATCCATTGTGGCTGAATTATGTGCCGAATTTTCAGGATCTGTGGGAGAATATAACCCTTCTCAAAAATCTATAACATTTAATAATGTTACAAAACTTAGCTCATAGAAGGTCTATTAAAAATGTTGGATGGTTTTTATAAAAAAGTATGCGGACATTAAGAAGACTATATATATATATATATTGGCATAGAAGTACTGCCCATTCTGGGATCAGTTACCCTGGGATCTCTCCCATTCAGGTCCTTTGAGATTTAATATGCTGCAAGGGACATGGAAACAGGAAACAACATTTTTACTTACATGAGTAGTCCTGGCAAAGGGAAGGGTAGTCAGTATGGTTTTCCGAGTCTCCTGCTATTTGTAAGTGAAATAACAGTTAAAGCATTCTCTGCCTGAGGGATGAGGAACACAGCGCATGCCTGTTTCCAGCTGAATAGGTTAAAATGTCCTGCAGCTATGTCAACTAGTCATTGGCAATAAACAACAATGGCGTTTGCAAGCGTTATACACTGCTAGTTAGACAGCATGCTCTACATAATCATAACCCTGCAGTGTGAAAGTTATTAGGATAAGAATAGCAGGTTGTTTTAGGAAAATTGGGCTTTTCTGCCTGGCACATTTGAAGCAGTGATGTAACCAGCTGTTTTTCTATGGAGTATCTCTCTGTGGTCCTGGCACTGGGTATTCCATCTCAATGGTAGTTGGCAAAGGCCTTAATACTATTGTATCTTAAATAGAATACTATTTTGCAAAGTGTGGCATACAGTGTACGCTTAGCAGGAAAGAAGAAAGACCCAGAGCACCTAAATATGTACACTATGAAATGGGGAAAAAGAGATGTGACATGCAGGGCTGGTGCAAGACTTTTTGCTGCCCTAGGCGAACATATATTTTACCGCCCCTTACTGATCCTACCCTCAAGCATTTACACACACAGTAACATATATGCAATGTCAGATACAACCACACGTACACACACATAAACACATGCAATGTCACATGCAGCCACATGTACACAAACAGTAACACATGCAATGTCACATGCACATGCAGCCACACATTCACAAACAGTTACACATGTAACGTGATCCTATCTTCCCCCAATGCCTAGTGTCTTTTATTCCCTCCCTCTGCCTGGTGTCTCTTTTTTACCCTGTCTATGCCTGGTGCCTTTTTTTGTTTGCCCTTGCACACACCAAATGCCTGGTGCCTTTTTTTATTTCCTTTTATTTGCCAATCTGCCCCTCAGACTTTACAATGCACCCCCAGACTTGCCACTCTGCCACTACAGCCAATTTGCCCATTAATATATCACAGCCAATTTACCCATTAATATGCCACTATTAATATGCCCATTAATATGCCACAATTAGCATGCCCAATAATATGCAAGAATTAATATGCCCACTAATATGCCACAATTAGTATGCCCACAAATATGTCACTATTGGTATGCCCAATAATATGCCACAATTAGTATGCCCACTAATATGCCATAATTAGTATGCCCACTAATATGCCACTATTGGTATTCCCACTAATATGCCACAATTAATGCCTTAATCCGGCCCTGGCCACGGGCAAAATAAAAAAATATTAACCTCGTGGCTGCCTCCCTCACAAAGCTGGTGCCCTAGACGAACACCCAGTTCGCCTAAAGGAGGCACCGGCCCTGGTGACATGAGAAAGAGAATACTAGTGATAGAGCATGACTGATGTTGGAAGGTGGAAGATTTAGGAATACTATGCTAAAATACCACTTACTAACATTAGTAGAATGGCAGTAGTCTTCTTGTGAAAATAGTAAGGGCTGACAATATGGGTGTGAATTGGTTCTGAAGTAAGAAAACAAGAGATCAGAACCATCATATTCTGTAGTGCCTTCGTGTGGGCTGAGGTAATTACCCAAATATTAAGCAATGTAACAAATTAGGCATACCTCATCAAATAAATGAAGAGGGACCTGCTTATATGCCGGTTTTAAAGGCACAGAGCCTTTAAAACGCGGGCATTTCAAAAACGAGCATAGGAAGCGAATTTTTCGCTTCCTATGCTCAGAAAGTGTTTCTGATTGCCTCGCAAGTCGAGGCAATCAGAAACACAAAAAAAAAAAAATGCATGATCTTGGTCACTGGGTGACCAAGATGGCGCTGCCCTTCTAAGGGCAAGAGCACAGGAGGCAGGAAGTACCTGCTTCCTGTGCTCTCTGGCTGTCACACGATTGCCTCTTCACAGAGGCAATCAGTGACTGCCAGGCACACTGACAGGCAGTGGGGATGTTCTGCTGAACATCCCCACTGACTGGTCAGATCAATATTAACTCTATATTGATCTGACCAGTTGTGATCTGCCTCCCTCTCCTCACATTTTTTTTTAGTGAGGGAGAGAGACAGATCAAAGTAAGAAAAGTAAGTAAAAGTAAAAAAAAAACAATAAAGACACAACACACGAATAATAAAACAATAAAAAAATTGTTATTGAAGCAATTCCCTGCGTTTAACCCCTTCCCTGCCACTGATCTTGCGTAAGCAGTGATCGTGCACATCAGCGCATTTATTTTTGCTGTTTGTGCATTTTTTAGGGGTTAATTTTTTTTGTACTGTAATTTATTACAGTACTACAAAGGCTCTTCTAAGAGTTATTAACCCCTTCTTTGCCGTCGATCACTGCTTACGCAATGATATTGACGCCAAAGCAATTTTTATCTGTCTGCATATTTTTTTTTATTTTTTTTTTTTACACATACCCGCGTGATGGGGGTCTACCGTTAAAAAAAATATATGGTTTGGTGGGGGTAAATTACATTGGCTGGCTTAAAAGATATATCCCATATAGGACACGGACGCAGGTTGACTACATGTCAAAATTCCAAGTTGGAATTTTGAGATGCGCATCTCACAAATGTTCCCTTCTAGCCAAAAAACAAACCAACAACCCTATGCATGGGTGCTATCCCTGTACTCGGGAGATGTTGCTGAACACATATTGGGTTGTTGTTTGGCAGTGACATATACTGAAATCTGTGAATTCATGCATGAAGTACAATGTATGTGGAAAAAAAACTCCCAAAAAAGTACTACCAAAAACTTTTACAAAGGCTGGTGGTAGAATTAGTACCTATACAGTATTAAAATACCACCATTTGAAATACCTTAGGATGTCTATTTTCCAAAAATATATGGTTTGATGGGGTACAATTCATTGGACGGCTTCAAAAATGTTCCAAATGGAACATGGGCGCAGGCTGACTACATGTCAAAATTCCAGGTTGGAATTGCGCACCCCCTAAATGTGGCCTTTTAGCAAAACAAACCAACAAGCCTAGGCATGGGGGGTATCCCTGTACTCAGGAGATGTTGCTGAACACGTACTGAGGTGTTGGTTGGCAGTAGCAAATACCAGAATCTGAAAATTCCTGCCTGAACTACAATGTGTGTGGGGAAAAAAATGACATCCCAACCCTTTGACATAGGTTGGTGGTAGAATTAGGACTTGGAAAGTGTTAAAATACCACAATTTTAAATACCCTAGGATGTCTAGTTTTCCAAAATATATGGTTTGATGGGGTAAAATACTTTGACAGGCTTCAAAAGTGTCCCAAATGGAACATGGGGGCAGGCTGACTACATGTCAAAATTCCAAGTTGGAAATGCACCCCCCTAAATGTGGCCTTTTAGCCCCCAAACAACCCAACAAACCTATGCATGGGTGGTATCCCTGTACTCAGGAGATGTTGCTGAACACATATTGGGGTGTTGGTTGGCACTGACACATAATAGGATCTGTGAATTCATGCCCAAAGTACAATGTATGTGAAAAAAAATTACTACCCAAAACATTGACATATGCTGGTAATATAATTAGTGCATGGAAAGTGTTAAAATACTACTATTTGAAATACCCTAGGGTGTCTAGTTTTAAAAAATATATGGTTTTGTGGGGTAGAATACACTTTTTGGCTTCAAAAATGTCCCAAATTGGACATGGGCGAAGGTTTTCTGCACGTCAGAATTCCAAGTTTGAAAACCAAAAAGCGCACCTCTCAAATGTGGCCTTTTAACCCGCAAATAACCTAACCAACCTATACATGGGTGGTATCCCTGTACTCAGGAGATGTTGCTGAACACATATTGAGGTGTTGTTTGGCACTGACATATAACAGGATCTGTGAATTCATGCCCAAAGTACAATGTATGTGAAAAAAAATTACTACCCAAAACATTGACATAGGCTGGTAGTATAATTAGTGCATGGAAAGTGTTAAAATACTACCATTTGAAATACCCTAGGGTGTCTAGTTTTAAAAAAATATATGGCTTTGTGGGGTAGAATATACTTTCTGGCTTCAAAAATGTCCCAAATGGGACATGGGCACAAGTTTTCTGCATGTCAGAATTCCAAGTTGGAAAACCAAAATGCGCACCCCATAAATGTGGCCTTTTAGCCCCAAAACAAACCAACAAACCTATGCATGGGTGGTATCCTTGTACTCAGGAGATGTTGCTGAACACATATTGAGGTGTTATTTGGAAATACCCCTTCACATTTTAAGGTAATGTTTACCTAAATTGCAATCTATGTGAAAAATTTAAAAAAAAGTTTTTTTGCTGCAAACTTTGGCAAAGATTGGTGGTAAAATGGCTACATGAAATGTGTCAAAATACCCCAAGTTAATTGCCCTGAGTGGTCTAGTTTTCAAAAATATGTACATGTTGGGGGTCATTCATGGATTTAGTACAGAAATCAGTGTTACAATGTCACTATCACTAATTTTGAAAAAAAAGGATTTTAAAATAGCTTTGCACTACTTATAGTTCTGGCCCTGTAACATGAATAAAAAAACAAAAAAACATAAAACATGGGCTATTTCTGAACTCAGGACATATATTAGAAACTATTTAGCAGTGTTTTTTTGTTGTCTCTTGTACATGAATATACGATTTTTCAAATAAAAGTCATAAAAAAAAATATTTTTTGCCATATTTTATTATTTTTTTTACATCAAATTATATGCAATTATCAAAACTATGGTATCAAAAGAAAGCCCTTCTTATAACGATAAAAACTATATATAGTTTGTGCAGGTACACTAAATGAGACAGAAATAAATTACAGCAAAACACAAACACCTCAGAAATGTTAAAACAGCCCATGTCACCAAGCGTCGGACAAGCCAAAAAAGTCATGTCACTAAGGGGTTAAAGAATGAGTGGGTGTTTATGCATAGTATTCATAAACAGCGTAATAGAGTAAATACATACCGTATTTATCGTCGTATAACACGCACTTTTTCTCCCTGAAAATAGGGAGAAAATGGTGTGTGCGTGTTATACGCCGGAAAAAAAAAAAATCTAAAACTTACCTCGTTCCTGCTCTGTCCCCCGGTGCTCTGAAGCTGCGTGGCTGTGAGGGAAGCATTGTGAGCTCCCCTCCAACCGCGCGGTCAATAAAGTCTGTTTTTTTTAAAACAAACTTTATTGACCGCGCGGCTGAAGGGAAGCTCACAATGCTTCCCTCACAGCCACGCAGCTTCAGAGCACCGGGGGACAGAGCAGCAAAGAGGTAAGTGCTGGGCTATGGGGAAGGGGGGGGAGGAGGGTGGCATAACGAGCATAATATATGGGCAATATCCTGGCATATTGGGGGCAATATCATGGCATATTAAATGGCATATTGGGGGCAATATCCTGGCATAATAAATGGCATATTGGGGGCAATATCCTGCATATTAAATGGCATATTGGGGGCAATATCCTGCATACTAAATGGCATATTGGGGGCAATATCCTGCATATTAAATGGCATATTGGGGGCAATATCCTGCATATTAAATGGCATATTGGGGGCAATATCCTGCATATTAAATGGCATATTGGGGGCAATATCTGGCATATTAAAATGGCATATTAGAGGCAATATCCTGCATATTAAATGGCATATTGGGGGCAATATCCTGGCATATTAAAATGGCATATTGGGCTTCAAAGTTCTTAATTTAAGTTCTTAAGTTTTTTTTCCTGAAATTTCCTTCTTAAAATTAGGTGCGTGTTATACGCCGGCGCGTGTTATACACCGATAAATACGGTATTTTTTTCAACTTATGATACTTTGGAATACAGTGTTTGGGCTTAACAAAACAGGTGCACCATCACTAAATAATAATAATAATAATAATAATCAAATTTAGAAGTCTCTGTGAACAAGGCATTTGTAAGAAAAAGATTGGTAGGACACAGTCAAATATATCTGAGAGCAATGTCAGCGGTCCTATGGACAAGAGATACTATGAGAGCAATAAAGGATAGGGATCATCCATTATTATTTCTTCTTCTGAGGATATGGAAGAAGTTAAGAAGTGCTCAGGGCTTATCAGAATACCCATCCCCTCTTTTGAATATTATAGGAAATATGACATAAAGACACAAATGTATTTAAGTTCTAATACAGTTAAATTCCAAATAAACACCTGTTACAAAGAACATTTTCATATTTGGAATCTTGTATAGCTGCGGAACCTATTAGACAACTTGTGTCTTTCTTATACAGTAAATTTCCCGGTAAATACAAAAATATGGTGTTGGTCAACTTACTGAATGCTGCAAAGAAGCTACTTCCTCAATTTTGGTAACAAACAACATTTCCTACTGTACAAATGCGGATGATAACCTAGGGTGATGACCACATTTTATTTCTGCCATTCAGGGACACATGTTATATGATGTAAATTTTTGGGAAGCCTTGTAAATAAATTTATAATATACATATAGTCATTACTGGACAGGAGCAGTGTCAAATAGGCAGTTTCACAGAATTAACCCTTTTATTAGCAGAGAGGCAGTTACAGAGAACTGACATCTTTATTAGCAGACAGAAGCAGTTTCAGAGAAGTAACTCCTCTAATAGCAAATAGGCAGTTCCATAGAATTAAGCCATTGATTAGCAGATAGATATTTCCAGAGAATCTCTTAGCAGGTTCACAGTTCCAGAGAATTAACCCCTCTACTAGCAAATAGGCAGTTTCAGAGAATGAACCCCTTTATTAGCAGACACGCAGTTTCAGAGAATTAACCCCTCTATTTGCAGATAGGGAGTTTCAGAAATGTAACCCCGCTATTAGCAGACAGTCAGTTTTACCCGGTGCAGGCCATGTGAAGGAGGGACTGAGCAAATTAGCAGAAGCTTCTGAACACTTAGGCAATCAGGAAAGTTAAGCGGCCTCACCTAATTGGCTGAGACCTCCCTTCACTCAGCGCTCTTTGCATTTTCCTGGATTTAGGCTTTCTGGCACGTAAGGTCCCATTGCGGGACTGTCCTGGGCAATCAGGGATATGTGGTCACCCTAATTTACCCCCACATAGTAATATGCAATACATCTTAAGTCATTGTTTGCATTCAAAACCTATAATGTAGCATTGCATTACTATAAGGATAGTAAGATTAAAAAAGTTAAAATGTACAACTATATTTCACTTGACCCTTCATACATCTTTTGAGCAGTGCTCTCTCAACCTCATATATTGGCCTGCCTCTATTCATCATACTCTCTATTTTCTCTCACCAACTTCCTATTTCAATTATTGCACTGGTCATAAACAAATAAAATTAAAAAAGTGGAAATTATTTGTACTAATCCTCATTTATGAGATGAACAGCTTTGGATTCAAAATGGCTTCCACAAAACCTTTTTTTCTTATTAAAACTATATAAAATCTTTCTCTTTCAGTAAATTAATACTAAAATAAGTCTTTGTTTGAACAAAACAACATGGTGTTATATCCTATGGTGTTTTCCCAGCATATGATATGCATGATAATGTATATGGATTCTAATAGAATTTTAATGAGCTTTTTTAGGATTCTTACTTAAGAAATCTAGCTTCACAATTAAATCTTTTATCCCTTAGCACACACAGAGGTCATGTTCTTTTTCTAATTGAGACAAAACTGATTTTCCAACGCTTGACAGCATTCCGTGGAAAAATCCTTAGGTCTAAACCACGTGTATCATTTCATAGCATCAAAGTGAATGACAACTCTTCATGGGTTCACAGGAGTGTGTCTGCTTCCTCTTTTAACCTATCAACTGCCAGATAATCTATCAATGTATTATTGCTTGTGGCTTTGACAGCAATGTGATAAAGTACCAAGGAACTTTTGGAGATGTGTATGAATACAGCAACATGACCCTCTCTCTGATTCATAGGACCTCTCTGCTTAGTTATGCAAAATTCCCGCTTCTGAGCAAAGGTCTCCAGGAAATACCATTTAACGTCCTGTTTCAGTTTCAGAATTCCCTAACCATTAAGAGGGGAGTTAGCTGTACTAACAATAACCCATTTAAAGAGATATTACATTTTATTAACATTGACTGATACAGTGCTAACAATTTACACAGCACTTGGTACAGAGCATAGAAAGGAACTACATACTGTATTAGACAAACACTTTAAAGGGAGTTGGGGACACTCAAGGAGAGTAAAAAGGTCAATGGGGGAGCTAGTGATAGTATTTGTGGACAGCTTGAGATACATTGCAGCCCTTATAATGGTGAGCTGGTTTGTTTTTCACATATAGTTCAGTAACCTTGAAAAACAAATAAATGTCCCATTTTTTTGGAAAAAAATGTTTTTCTAAATTTAATAGACGCAAAATTTTAAAGTATTTTACCATCTGTCATGAGCAAATTATCTGAGGCAGAGCTCATCTGTATGCTGCCCCTGTATGCTCACACTGAATGCTGACCCTATATGTTGACACTGTCAGCGCACACTCAGAAAGTCAGCACATGGCCTCACCACGCGCTTCTGATCAGACTTTTTGAATGTCAAAACAAATGTTTCTCACTGAACTAACAATAATTCTTCTCAGTCAAAGGATAAACTGGCATGTACCTTAAAAAGCCATAATGCTTCCAGTCAGAGGATAAACTGACAATGGTCTTTTAATTTGTGCTTGAAAAAAAAGCGTAAAAAAAGGTTAGTGGTTCTTTAATCAAAACAAAACAAAATATTTTAATTCTGTGGCATTTACAATCTTCACCATTATATCATATATTTATATAAGTAAAATGTATGGATAAGTAAAGTATCATAAAAAAAAAGGTAGTTTGATATAATCATTGTGAAGCAACTTTTTGGAGTAATCTGTGTGTCATCTGTTAATTCCTGTTGGATGATCAATCAGCTTTTTTGAATTAAGCAGCTTTTCTAGCTATCGTGCAGTTCCAGGGGGAGCTGTGGTCCAAAAAATAATCACACATGAATTTGGCTGTATCTCCACTCATATTGCCGTATCTGCAGAAGGATTAACTCTTTGAAGAGTGACAAGAAATGTTAACAGCTCTAAATTGTCTGCATAAACCAATCCCTATAATACATATTGATGATATTTGTTTTTACTAAATTGACACATACATTCGTTAAAAAAGGAAAAGGACGGCGTTGCCTTGGAAATCGAAGTCCAATGTTCGTAAGGTGTTAACCAGAAGAAAAGCTACAGAAATACACAAAGTAATTATCTGTGTCCATCTATTGCCCTATTTTCCTGAACTGGCTTCTTTGATGTCCTGTGGGTAAGTTGAATACATTTTTTGTGTCTGTTTTAGCTATATGTTTTTGTTTTTTAAATCTCATGTATGCAGAGGTAAAATGTATATTTATGTATTTTTTCATTGCTGTGGAATATGTTGGAGGTAAACAATAATACTGTCACATGATGCTTTTAACCCCTTAGTGACAAGACATTTTCACCTTGACTTTCCCTTGGTGACAATGGCTGTTTTGACATTTCTAGGGTGTTTGTGTTTAGCTGTAATTTTTTTCTTTCTCACATACAGTACCCACACAAATTATATGTTGTTTTTATTGTCATAAGAAGGGCTTTCATTAGATACCATTATGTTCATCATATCTTATAATTTACTACAAAAAAAATCATAAAATATGATGAAAGATTTAAAAAAACACACTTTTTCTTTGACCTAAAATATAATTTACACAAATAAAATCATTAAAAAAGACCCCGTCTAAATAGTTTCTAAATGTTCTCCCGAGTTCAAAAATATGCATGTTTCCATATTTTTCGGTATTTTTTTGCGAGTTATGGGACAAAAACCAAAAATAGTGTTTTTTGTTTTTTTCTTATATTGTTCTTTTGACCCCAACCCGAACCCAAAATTTAACCCTAACACTAAATTTAACCCCAACTCTAATTCTTATTATATCCCTTAATATTTTTTAACTTTAATTTAATTTTAACCCTATCCCTTATGATAAAAAATATTTAATTTTAACCCTATAGGCTAATATAGCTAAATAACCTGTTTTTAATTAATTAAATATTTATTTTAAATATTTCCCATTGTAATGCTACCACTAGGGGTAGTCAAGTAGCATATTCAGAGCGACGGAAGTGAAGTTACTTTCACTTCCGAAGCTCAGACCGGCAGAGGGCTTAGCCATATTGACGGAGCAGCATGTGGGGCGATCGTGGGGGTCCCGAAATATAAATTTTGGTGCTGGCTATTGCCTTGATGTCGAGGCAATAGACCAGCACTGATAAAATCAGTTTTCGCGATCGTTCAATGCAGATCCGCTTCATTCAATGCAGGACGTGCCAGGCACTTCCTTTGTCGTTAAGAGAGTTTCTCCTTTGTCGTCAAGGGGTTAAAAGGACAACTGTCGGCCAAAAATGACATTTAATTGAAATATTGCATCATGTACAAGTATTTTAAATAGAAATGTTTTAATGAAATACCTTATTGAGCCCTCTTTGCTCTATATAGCACATCCATGAACAGACGTTGTTTAGAATCTTGGGTCAGACAGGTCTGATCTTTCATTTGACTCATGATGTCCGCCCCCTAATAGAGTTATGCAAGCAAAGAGGGCTCAGTAAGCTACTTGATTTGTATTCCTTATTAAAGACTTTCTATTTAAAATGCCTACTCTTAAGGCAGGCTTTCAATTAAACAAAACTTTATTTTAGGTTAACAATTGTCCTTTAATTATAGGGATGTCTGGTCATGACACTTTTCAAATAGAGATTAATGATTAGAAAAATGATTGACCTGATATTTGCCAACCCAGTTGTCAGTTCATCACAGTTCACTCCCATTTCCCTTTTTTGCTTAGTTCACAACATAATTTATTTTACTATTATTGTGAAGCACAAGGAGTGTGTTATAATCTGTGTCTAACTCCTGTGACACTGCCTATATCTGTCTAGCCACCCAAGGGGTTAACTCCTCTGACACTGCCTAGATCTGTATAGCCACCCAAGCAGTTAACTCCTCTGATACTGCCTATATCTGTCTAGCCACACAGGGGTTAACTCCACTGACACTGACTATATATATATATATATATATATATATATATGTGGATTTTGTTATAGGTCATTGGTCACATTAGGTTTTAAGGAATTGGACATGGTATTATCATACTAATGGTTTACCATTATTCTCTTTTCACCTTATGGGTGAGCTCTTTGAAAAAAATATTTTATTATATATATATAATAAGTGCTTTAGTGGGCAAATCAAAATAAATGATTTTTTTCTAAGAGCTCACCCACGAGGTGAAAAGAAATAAATAGTTAAACAAACATTATTATGGCCACTGACCTATAACATGACTCAAATATTGTACATGAAGTTTAAATGCTCAAACATTTATGGTAAACATTTTAATCATGGCCTGCCAATACTCATGCCATATAATTTTGCATAAAGAAAGGTGCTCTTGCATTAAATTATCCCTTCCTGATCAGTTTAATTTTAGTTTGCATTTTCATGACTGTGGGCTTTTTCTGGGGGGGGAGGGGGGGAAGCATAGACATTAAATGTCTAGTGCCAAAAATGCCAAAACATTTCCAGAGGTTTAGGACGGCCCACTTTCACTTCATCTGTTTCAGCCTTCCAATGGATTTTTTTTCTGTAGAAGCCAATAAGAATTGTAATGTGATTTCCTGTTTAGTGATGTCATCAGACATTTTGTTGCATAAGAGATCCTAGTGTGTACAAGAGCATTATAAGTTAGTGCCCTGTCACTTCATAATGTCAGTCATGTCATCAAAGAATTCCATCCCCCCCATATAAATACCAACTGGCTGAAAGTGTTAGACTGTGCAGTCCACCCATAAATGCCAGCTGACTGAGAGTGATAGGCAATGCAGCCCACCCCCTCATAAATGCAGTGCAGTGCCCCCATTATTAAGTACCACACTCACATCACATCATTCCCATCACATCACTCAACATCACTCCACTCATTCCACATTGTTCACACACAGCTTTTTTTAAAAAAAATCCCCTACCTTTTGTGAGCAGCAGGTGGCAGACCCTTCAAGCAGTACAGACTCCTCCTCTTCCTGCTCACAGCTCCATCCACTCTGCCTGTCAGAAGCACAGGCGATCATGTGACCTGGCTCTCTGACAGACAGAGCCATAATGCACAGACCCTGCTTCACCTCCTGCTGGGATTTGGAGAGGCGGGGTAGGGGAGCTCTCCTCTATCCTGCCTCTTATCCACTCAGGGCTAACCATGTGACAAGCCCCGAACTAAACATTCAGGGCTTTCCATAGGGAGACTCGGGGCTTCAGCCATGTTAGCCCACCCCTAGTGACGCCATTGCTAAGGGCAGTTATAATGTCAATTTTCAAAGACTACCATGCTTCCCAATGTCCCGCTTTAGACCGGACAATCCCAGATTTAAGACTGTGTCATACTGCCCCAGATCTTCAGGGCAGAGGTAGAGTTCGGCAGGACAGTGGGATTCTGGACTGAAATCATGCGACCACAGAAATGTTTTTTGTGTACCACCATGACATGCTGGTTTCTCTTCATGCCATTGCCTAGTGCACTCACTTATCTAAAGGTATTCTTTCATGTCCACAGTGCATTGCTTTTAATTTTTGCCGTCCACAATGCAGTGGTGTATCTTGATTTTGTGCTGCCCTAGGCAGACAAAATCCGGGCACCCCCCTACCCAAGCTGCACACCCACCTTACACACCTAAGACATGCCCCATCATTCAGACTCACATCAAGCTCATACTCCCATCACACACACACTCCCATCACACTCAGTCACACACTCCTACTCCCATCACACTCAGTCACACACTCCTACTCTCATCACACACACTCTGACTCCCATCATACTCAGTCACACACACACACACACACACACACACACTCTGACTCCCATCACATTCAGTCACACACTCTGACTCCCATCTCACTCAGTCACACACACACACACACACACACACACACACACACACACTCTGACTCCCATCACACTCAGTCACACACACTCTGACTCCCATCACACTCAGTCTCACACACACACACACACACACACACACACACACACTCTGACTCCCATCACACTCAGTCACAAACACACACACACACACACACACACACACACTCTGACTCCCATCACACTCAGTCACACACTGTCTCCCATCACACACACTCTGACTCCCATCACACTCAGTCACACACTCTGACTCCCATCACACTCAGTCACACACACACACACACACACACACACACACACACACACACACACACACTCTGACTCCCATCACACTCAGTCACACACACACACACACACACACACACTCTGACTCCCATCACACTCAGTCACACACACACACACACACACACACACACACACTCTGACTCCCATCACACTCAGTCACACACACTGTCTCCCATCACACTCAGTCTGACTCCCATCACACTCAGTCACACACACACACACACACACACACACACACAGTCTCCCATCAGCACTTACCTTTCCCTGGCAGGCAGGCAGCATGGTCCCTCCATGCTGCCTATTCGGCTTCCCGGCGATTGTGCCGACAGGTCACGTGACCGGGCGCGCGTATGACGTCAGCGCGCGTATGACGTCAGCGCGCCAGTCACGTGACTGTCGGCACTTCCGTGTCGGCACACTGCACGGGGAGCCGAACAGGCAGCACGGAGGTTTCTCTGTGCTGCCTGTTCGGCTCCCCGTGCAGCCTGGCAGGCAGAGCGATGGTGAGGGGGGATCTTCCGATCCCCTCTCACCTCCGTCTCTGCCTGCAAGCGCGGTCTATTTTTTTAAAGGGCCGCGTTTTAAAAAAAAAAAAAAAATTTTATTTTTAATTTTTTTTCCCCCCAGTGCTGGGGGGCCGCCCCCCAAAATTTGCCGCCCTAGGCATCCGCCTAGGATGCCTCGCGGTAAATACAGCACTGCCACAATGTGGATGTGAAACGGTACCGTGATACATGTGGCATGATAGTGGAGGGTACATATAACTTAACAGCTGGCATGACATCACCGGTATTGTTATGCCACAATAACTGTTATAGTGGTGTGTAAAATAATACATGTCACTGTGTGTATATGTGGTAATATACTGTAATTTAAAGGTGTTTCTTAGCAGCATAAGGGATTGGTGTGTGTGTTTTATTACATGACAGGTTAATTGACGTGGTATTTGCTCTATTTATGCCGTAATAGCATATTTTATAAAATAATAAAATAAGCTATTATGGGAAATAATAGGAATTCCCATGTGAAATATTATTTGGAGAACTGAAATGCCCCAAATTTGGCAATTTTCTTTGCCACACTAGGGACATATTTGGGGACCTTTATCCCTTTTAGAATCCTATCGATTCCCCAGGCCAAGTTCCCGAACTGAATAGGGCCAAAATTCTGCTGAAATCATAAAATTCGTGTGAAATTGGTCATACTGAATAACCGAATTGCAAATTTCTCCATAATCCAACTATTAGCACCATCTGGACTGATTTTTACTTTTTACTTTCATTAGATTATTTTTATTTCATTATATGTTTATCTTCTCATACGCTGAAAAATGTATTTGTTCCTTCTTCTGTATCCACAGGTCACCAAATCAAACCAATGAACCATAGCCTGATAGGGTCTCTGTGACATTGTCTACCATAATCACTTTGAACTTCAAAAGGCATTTTCTGAATTTTATGCACAAAGGGCACTTATTTTTACTACGCTCTGTCTGAAATCCCATCTGTTCATTGGTCAAATGTGAAGCAAGCGATAGCTAAAGCAAATCCTCTTTTACTTCTGTCTGTTCCAGTCCGGGAAATAACTCATATGAGATGTTATTTATATGTGACACGATCTACACAAAGTTTCTTGCCTGGAAGTGAAAGTTGCTGTGGTAACGCCAATTACCGTTGAATCTGTGACTTGAGCCATTATTCAAACAATTTCCAGAGAAGGTCACTAGTTTTAAGCCTTGGAATTTTTGACAGCTTCTCAGATGCAGAGAACTGCTGCAGTTGTTAATATGTAGTGTTTAAATATTCAGAAAAACATCCTTCCAGACCTACTTATCTGCAGATGTCAATTGGTCCATTACGGCCTCTTATTCTTCAGGGCTGCTAGATACTAGAATCTTAAAATTCTTGTCTACAGTGTGATTGGAATAAACAGTGAATCCTCAAATTAGTTTTCAAGTTGTGAACACTTTCACGGTGTGGATTACTGCATAACTTCCAATTTTTGCCAACGGCGAATCAGAATGCAGAGAGGCAGAGTTTGGTAGGTCAAGCATCAATGCTGTTGCTCATGTATGATAGCAAGGTCACTCATGACATGGTAGCTTTGATCATCGGGAACACGTATTCGCCTAGAAATAACTGATAACTTAAAACCAGACGGTGGGGTAGAAATAATGTCCACAGCACTTTATTTAAATAGTCATTGCATTACATTTTATACAGTCCACACATATACCAGTATTACACAATGACTAAACATGACATTCCATTCAACATCCGAAAGACCAACAAAGCATGCGCGAATATCCAGGTGGCTGCCGAATGACTCCATGTTCTGGGCCAATGCCCCCTCATATCCTGAGGTACGAGGTACCACTTTCCCCTCGAACCTCCCACCAGAATCTTTATTGACTCCCCCCATTCCGTCCCTCCATTAACCCTCCTGGATACTCGGCAAGCTTCCGCCAAATGCTGTGACATGAAGATAAAAAGCACACAACCAGAAAAAAGGGGGAGGGTGGGTGGGACAACAGGCAGGGGAAACTTTTATTCTAAAATGGCTGCCTAACTTCCTGTTCCCTAACTTTTATACCTTCCCAACTCCTCCCACTATTCCACTAAAAGGCCGGACATGTCCCCTCAGCACCCTGTCATGACCGCTCCCCCCCCTTGTCTGGGGGCTACAACTGTATTGCAGTCTCGATTCCACTGTCCAGCCGAGCTCTACCTCTGCTCCGAAAAACGGGAAAATTGTGACTGTCCCATGCAAAAAAGGGGCATGTTACTCACAAAGTTACATAGTAGTTTAGGTTGAAAATTGACTTGCGTCCGTCAAGTTCGACTATTTTCCTATTCCTTGTTTACTACTGTTGATCCAAAAGAAGGCAAATAAAAAACCCTTATTTCAGCAAAAGAGTCCCTTAATTATGCCACACATGGGGCTCGATAAATATGCCACACACAAGCGCCCCATAATTATGCACACATGGGACCACCATTAATTATGCAACACACAGGAGCGCCACGAGGTGACAATTGTACAATTATAGATACCAGGAATATTGTGCCACTCAGAGCCCAGTAATATTGTGCCAGTCAGATACCAGTAATATTGTGCCATTCAGATACCAGTAATAGTGTGCCACTCAGAGCCCAGTAATATTGTGCCAGTCAGATACCCGGAATATAGTGCCATTCAGAGCCCAGTAATATTGTGCCAGTCAGATACCAGTAATATTGTGCCAGTCAGAGCCCAGTAATATTGTGCAAGTCAGATACCAGGAATATTGTGTCATTCAGAGCCCAGTAATAGTGTGCCAGTCAGAGCCCAGTAATAGTGTGCCAGTCAGAGCCCAGTAATATTATGCCAGTCAGATACCAGGGATATTGTGCCAGTCAGAGCCCAGTAATATTGTGCCAGTCAGAGCCCAGTAATATTGTGCCATTCAGAGCCCAGTAATAGTGTGCCAGTCAGAGAACAGTAATAGTGTGCCAGTCAGAGCCCAGTAATAGTGTGCCAGTCAGAGCCCAGGAATATGGTGCCATTCAGATACCAGGAATATTGTGCCAGTCAGAGCCCAGTAATAGTATGCCAGTCAGAACCCAGTAATAGTGTGCCAGTCAGATACCAGTAATATTGTGCCAGTCAGAGCCCAGGAATATTGTGCCAGTCAGATACCATAAATATTGTGCCAGTCAGAGCCCAGTAATATTGTGCCAGTCAGAGCCCAGTAATATTGTGCCAGTCAGAGCCCAGGAATATTGTGCCAGTCAGAGCCCAGGAATAGGGTGCCACTTAGAGCCCAGGAATAGTGTGCCAGTCAGAGCCCAGTAATAGTGTGCCAGTCAGAGCCCAGTAATAGTGTGCCAGTCATAACCCAGTAATAGTGTTCCAGTCAGACCCCAGTAATAGTGTGCCAGTCAGACCCCAGTAATAGTGTGCCAGTCACAGCCCAGTAATAGTGTTCCAGTCAGAGCCCAGGAATAGTGTGCCAGTCAGAGCCCAGGAATAGTGTGCCAGTCAGAGCCCAGGAATATTGTGCCAGTCAGAGACCAGTAATATTGTGCCATTCAGAAACCAGTAATAGTGTGCCACTCAGAGCCCAGTAATATTGTGCCAGTCAGATACCCGGAATATAGTGCCATTCAGAGCCCAGTAATATTGTGCCAGTCAGAGCCCAGTAATATTGTGCCAGTCAGATACCAGGAATATTGTGTCATTCAGAGCCCAGTAATATTGTGCCAGTCAGAGCCCAGTAATATTGTGCCAGTCAGCTACCAGGAATATTGTGCCAGTCAGAGCCCAGTAAAAGTGTGCCAGTCAGAGCCCAGTAATATTATGCCAGTCAGATACCAGGGATATTGTGCCAGTCAGAGCCCAGTAATATTGTGCCAGTCAGATACCAGGAATATTGTGTCATTCAGAGCCCAGTAATAGTGTGCCAGTCAGAGAACAGTTATAGTGTGCCAGTCAGAGCCCAGTAATAGTGTGCCAGTCAGAGCCCAGGAATATGGTGCCATTCAGATACCAGGAATATTGTGCCAGTCAGAGCCCAGTAATAGTATGCCAGTCAGAACCCAGTAATAGTGTGCCAGTCAGATACCAGTAATATTGTGCCAGTCAGAGCCCAGGAATATTGTGCCAGTCAGATACCATAAATATTGTGCCAGTCAGAGCCCAGTAATATTGTGCCAGTCACAGCCCAGTAATATTGTGCCAGTCAGAGCCCAGGAATATTGTTCCAGTCAGAGCCCAGGAATAGGGTGCCACTCAGAGCCCAGGAATAGTGTGCCACTCAGAGCCCAGTAATAGTGTGCCAGTCAGAGCCCAGTAATAGTGTGCCAGTCAGAGCCCAGTAATAGTGTGCCAGTCAGAACCCAGTAATAGTGTTCCAGTCAGACCCCAGTAATAGTGTGCCAGTCACAGCCCAGTAATAGTGTTCCAGTCAGAGCCCAGGAATAGTGTGCCAGTCAGAGCCCAGGAATAGTGTGCCAGTCAGAGCCCAGCAATATTGTGCCAGTCAGCGCCCAGTAATATTGTGCCAATCAGAGCCCAGTAATAGTGTGCCAGTCAGATACCAGTAATATTGTGCCAGACAGAGCCCAGGAATATTGTGCCAGTTAGAGCCCAGGAATATTGTGCCAGTCAGAGCCCAGTAATAGTGTGCCACTCAGACACCAGTAATAGTGTGCCACTCAGAGACCAGTAATAGTGTGCCAGTAAGATACCAGTAATATTGTGCCATTCAGAAACCAGTAATAGTGTGCCACTCAGAGCCCAGTAATATTGTGCCAGTCAGATACCCGGAATATAGTGCCATTCAGAGCCCAGTAATATTGTGCCAGTCAGAGCCCAGTAATATTGTGCCAGTCAGAGCCCAGGAATATTGTGTCATTCAGAGCCCAGTAATATTGTGCCAGTCAGAGCCCAGTAATATTGTGCCAGTCAGCTACCAGGAATATTGTGTCATTCAGAGCCCAGTAATAGTGTGCCAGTCAGAGCCCAGTAATAGTGTGCCAGTCAGAGCCCAGTAAAAGTGTGCCAGTCAGAGCCCAGTAATATTATGCCAGTCAGATACCAGGGATATTGTGCCAGTCAGAGCCCAGTAATATTTTGCCAGTCAGATACCAGGAATATTGTGTCATTCAGAGCCCAGTAATAGTGTGCCAGTCAGAGAACAGTTATAGTGTGCCAGTCAGAGCCCAGTAATAGTGTGCCAGTCAGAGCCCAGGAATATGGTGCCATTCAGATACCAGGAATATTGTGCCAGTCAGAGCCCAGTAATAGTATGCCAGTCAGAACCCAGTAATAGTGTGCCAGTCAGATACCAGTAATATTGTGCCAGTCAGAGCCCAGGAATATTGTGCCAGTCAGATACCATAAATATTGTGCCAGTCAGAGCCCAGTAATATTGTGCCAGTCAGAGCCCAGTAATAGTGTGCGACTCAGAGCCCAGGGATAGTGTGCCACTCAGAGCCCAGGGATAGTGTGCCACTCAGAACCCAGGAATAGTGTGCCAGTCAGAGCCCAGTAATAGTGTGCCAGTCAGAACCCAGTATTAGTGTTCCAGTCAGAGCCCAGGAATAGTGTGCCAGTCAGAGCCCAGGAATATTGTGCCAGTCAGAGCCCAGGAATATTGTGCCATGCCAGTGCTCGTTTTAAACCACCCTCCTCCCCCCCCTTTCCCCATCACTTACCGAGTAGCTGCTGTTCTGTGTCCCCGGATGAACGCCTCCTCCGTGCAGTCTTCCCTCCTGCACGGAGGAGGGAAACACAGTCGCCGGATGTGACGTATCGTCACATCCTGTCACTGTGATTTATTTTTTTTCGGCGGCCGCATCCAGGCGATGTGGCTGCCAGGAAAAAGAAAAAAAAGGTAAGTAGCGCGGTGAAGGGGGGTGCCGGCAGCACGGGTATCACCCCCGCTGGAGGTGTCACCCGGTGCGGTCTGCCCCCCCCCCCGCCCCCCCCCCCCTCGGGACGCCAGTGATTGTGGTGTTGATTAACTGATAAATGAGTTGAAAAAAATATACAGAAATAGTTTTCCAGCTCAGCTATTTTGGTGTACATAGTGGTCTAGAAATTGTTTGTCTGTTTATTCATTAGCACATGAGATGAACATTATATCTCACTGCCAAATGTGAGCATTATATAATGCCAAACCTGCTGAGTTCCTCCTGCTTGAAGAGTATAGCCCTTGAGAAAGCATTGTTTAAAAAGTGACCACAAAAGCTCACCATGTCTGCCCCTGCACAATGCTAATTTTAAGTCAGCACATCTATTATATATGTATAAAAATGATGTCTAACATGTTGCATCCCATCTGCTGTGGACTATATTGCCCATCAGTCTCAGCCTAAATCCTGCTGCGCATTGTCAGAGTGCAAAAGGTTAGCTATCACTATGTTTATGCGTACATCTATATTTCCAATCATTCTCAGCCAAACCCTTCTGAGCATCATAATACATTGGGTGCAAAATGTTAGGCCCCACCTTTCAATTTACAGGACTTAAAGGATCTGCTGCTAATGTCTTGGTGCCAAATTCCAAAGCACACTTTCAGAGGTCTAGTCCATGCCTTGACTGGTCAGAGCTGTTTGGCATCAAAGGAAGACCTACACAATATTAGTAGGTGGTCATAATGGTATGGCTGATCGTTGTATCAGTCACAGGGCCGCCATGAGAAATTTCAGGGCCCCTTACTGAAATAAATTATGCTCCCCCTCCCCTCAACTCCCCCCTGAATAGTTTATCCATTAATAGCCCACTGATAATTTGCTTATTAATCTGCCCCTGATAATTTGCCTTTTAATCTGCCCCTGATAATTTGCTCATTAATATGCCACTGATAATTTTCTCATTAATATGCTACTGATAATTTGTCCATTAATAGCCACTAATAATTTTCTCATTAATAGCCACTGATAATTTGCTCATTAATAGCCACTGATAATTTGCTCATTAATAGCCACTGATAATTTGTCCATTAATAGCCACTAATAATTTTCTCATTAATAGCCCACTGATAATTTGCTCATTAATAGCCACTGATAATTTGCTCATTAATAGCCACTGATAATTTGTCCATTAATAGCCACTAATAATTTTCTCATTAATAGCCACTGATAATTTGCTCATTAATAACCACTGATAATTTGCTCATTAATAGCCACTGATCATTTTCTCATTAATAGCCACTGATAATTTGTCCATTAATAGCCCACTGATAATTTGTCCATTATTAGCCCAATGATAATTTGTCCATTAATAGCCACTGATAATTTGCTCATTAATAGCCACTGATAATTTGCTCATTAATAGCCACTGATAATTTGTCCATTAATAGCCCACTGATAATTTGTCCATTATTAGCCCAATGATAATTTGTCCATTAATAGCCACTGATAATTTGCTCATTAATAGCCACTGATAATTTGCTCATTAATAGCCACTGATAATTTGTCCATTAATAGCCACTGATAATTTGTCCATTAATAGCCACTGATAATTTGTCCATTAATAGCCACTGATAATTTGTCCATCAATAGCCACTGACAGCCTATCCCCCCTCCTCCCCCTTCCCCAGTACTTAGCTGGATGCTGCTCGACCTCTGCAGTCTCCTCCGCAGGGTTTCTTCCTGCATGCACACTGCGTGCAGGAAATACAATCACCGGATATGACTTGCCATATCTCTTGTGGCTAAAGAGACAGTCATTTGGGGGCCCACGTGGCAGCTTCTTTGTGTATCACCCGACACCCCCCCTGATAGCGGCCCTGATCAGCCATAACATTATGATCATACAGTCTGTCTATCTAGTGGAGGTAGGGTATCCAGCCAGCCAGTGATACAGTCCCTTTAAGTAGTTATAGTGCTTTGTATCTGGTAACATCTGCATGGAACAGCTACGATATTAGACACACTGAAAGTAATATTTATTGCAATGATTAAATTGGATATGTGTATGCAGAATGGGATTGGCATTTTAAATAAAAAGCTAGGAAACATTTTAAGAAGTAGCTAGCCAAGCCCACATTGGGACTCACCCCACTGAGATCAATCATTGCCTCTGTTAAGAAGTCAAAAGCATGAACGTTAGATAAAAAATGGGACCAAGAGGCAAGAAAGGTTTACTGTTCAGGAAAGGAGAATAGTCATACACTACACATTCTAAGCACAATCTGGCTCTCTCAATGCTACCGCAGCCTTCATTCTCTTTTTTTCATGGTGTCTGAACACTAATAAATCTCCCTGGCATTCCTTGATATGATGTCACAGTACAGCAGCCAGTGCCTCTTCTGACAGTTGTAAAATATTAATCCAACTTGAATCAGAAATTGTATCATTTAGAATCAAAGTATTCTATTTTATTCTCTTTTATTTCCTTTGCTAACACCTAATCATTTTTTTTTTTTTTTCTCCTGCAATGATGACCAGCCTTGCTTTGCACTATGGACTGTGAACAGTTATGATGCAGAAGCAAAGGTTAGCCAATGGCCAGATCAAATTTGCAAGGTGAAAGGTTTATTTTTCAGGCTTGCTAGTGTGGGCCTGACCATGGTATTTGCTGGCTCTGTTTCAAGGCATGTTCCATGATACAGTACACAAAATGAAATTAATTCCAAGGCTAAGGTGCCGGGTAGTGAAAAAGAGCAATCTACAGTATGTGACTAGGGTGATAAGTTGAAAGAGCATAGCAACAAGTATACCAATGCAAAATTCAACAGCAACTTGGACAGCAGGAACCACTCAATGCATTCTAGAAAGAAACATATGATTTTATTTTTGTGGTTTTAAATGGATATCAGGGTTACAGTTCATCTAAACTTTTTTTTTTTAAATTCTCTGATATCAAGACAGTGTATTATTTTAATTAAACTTTTAGTTTTTAGTTTTTTTAAAGCATATTAAAGAACACGCTATAGCACAATTAAAGGGAAAGTAATATAGAAAAATATCAATGTAAGGCGCTGCAGATTAATTAAACAAATGCTCATATATAAATAACGCTGTTGCTGCTCACCTTTATGTGGGAAAATACATCTATTCCCACTAGGTGGAAAACAAACAATGGAGATAAAGGAAGTGCAAGGTATATAATATGGATATATATATATATATATATATATATATATATATATATATATATATATATATATATATATATATATATATATATAAAAATATATATAGAAATCCAAAAGGAATGCACTCACCTAAACTACCATATATTATACGGGGTGCTGCTGAGACCAAATAGTTATACAAAATCCAAAGATCAGTGCACTCACCTCAAAGCAGGTAGGAGAAAAACTCTTAAAGCTATAGGTTTCATTAAAGCTACTTAAAAACACCTGTCTTTCTAGGATAACAAAATTGGAGTACTTTGACTTTTTTTTTTTTTTATTGATTTTGTATAACTATTTGGTCTCAGCAGCACCTCTTATAATATTTGCTAGTTTAGTTGAGTGCATTCCTTTTGGATTTGTTTGTATAGTGGAGGCTATTGGCAGGCCTCTGGTTTAGCACCCCTCCCCATCACAGGTGCTCCATAAGGGGTGTCCAGACCTATAAATTGCAGGAGTGTCTCTGTATTATACAATAGGAAGACCTTTTGGTCCCTGGTAAGCAATACATATAAAGAGATTAATCCCCATAAGCAACAGTATTTAGTGTTAGGACCCACCAATATTGGAGTACTTTGACGTAGTGGTGGGCTTAGCATAATATGGCCATATATGTAGCCAAATCTCCATTTTGTTATTCTAGAAAGACAGGTGTGTTTAAGTAGCTTTAATGAAACCTATAGCTTTAAGAGTTTTTCTCCTACCTGCTTAGAGGGGAGTGCGCTATCTTTGGATTTTGTATGTATGTGTGTATATATATATATATATATATATATATATATATAGTGATGTGTGATTACATACAAATAAAATAATAATTGTATGCAATCACACATCCCTATAAATATATATATAATCCATATTATATTACTTGTACTCTCTTTAAGGAAGGGAAAGCAGTGTTTCAAAGATCCAAGAGGTAGGACCAACCTTTGCTGTCGGTGGCACTTTATCTTGCTTTGAATGCTGTCGTACAATCCTAAACTGCGTGACGTAGAAAAGCCTCCAGTTCTTTGAGAGAGGTAGACATTTACTACACACTATGTCCTCCAGAACCTCCTATAAAGGTTGAATGATATTTAGTGCCAGTCATTAAGGGAAGACTGTGGAAGACTTTTTACTTCATTCTGGTGTTCATAAAATCATTCTTCAATTTGTTTGGCATTATAAATGTGCATAGTATAGTTACAGTTGATTTGAGGGAGAGAAGACCAATGTCTTAGTGCTGTGACCGCACATGGACATCAAACTCTTGTATCATTGTGCTGTGTTCTAACTATCCCTGTATTGCTTTACTTGTTACTTAGAGTTACATTTGTCATCATTCTTAAACCTTAACATTGCTTGCTATCAGTAATGGAAAGATCTTTCCATCCTACAAATGTTAATGTAACCCTAATGAAAATCCAGCTAAATAGAATTGTAACCAGAAAGCATGACATCTAGATCATGATTTAGAAAATCTCTAAAATGCATTGCTATCCATGCACTCTCTATGCAATGGCAACGTGATGGTTTGGGGTGAGAAGATATGCATCTATGCCAGCTCCCTTCATGACATAAGGAGCGGACATCTTGGATGATGCTTAGTATATTCATTTAGCTAATGTTCATTCAAGTTGTCTAACGGGAAACAGGTAGATTCTATCTATCTATCTATCTATCTATCTATCTATCTATCTATCTATCTGAATCTGAAATTGTCATACACAACCTTTGTAGAGGACATGTGCATTTTGAAGGCAATCTAGTCCCCAAACTTACTTTGGTGCAAGCTTGTATAGTGCACAGGCTTTTTTCTTCCAGGTGTGATTTGATTCAGGCATTCTGCATAAATCACATTTTTTATATTCAACTCAAGCCCTCTCCCAATGATTACTCTTCATGTTTATTGCAGGTGCAGCAATACTGATTATACAGATACTGAGAATATAAAGTTTTGTTTCAATTAGTCATTTCCTATGCTCCTGGAATAGAATACATTGTGTGGACTGTGATAAACTTGCTCTTGTACAGAATCGGACCTCTAAACAGTGCAACACCTTGTCTGATGTTGAGGAAATTCCATTTGAATGAAATTATTATTATTGGTTCCTGAAGAAATTTGACTTTTACTAGTGTGGGCAGTCCTGGTTTTGGCAATGTGTTGTAGTTTCACAATTGCATCTAGCTGTAAGTATTTTATATTTTAAGAAATGTAAAATGTAATACATGCATTTTAAAGTAGTTTGAAAGTACATTCAAATGCATTAACACTTGGAAGATGCATTTTAGCCACCAGATAGTCCCTTTAATTCAAAGAATGCAACTCCATTCCCAGATTTGGCAGATTTTTATGATTATTTTAACAAATGTCATAGTGTTCTATATAATGCAGAACTATGTTTAGGTTGATGCTAATTGCTATTTTAGTTCCCCTTTCCTGCAACCAAGAACTGTAAAGACTCAATTTTGAACGGTGTGCTCTTACTGCATATAATTAGCTTACCAGTGCAGTATAATCATTTTAACATTATCAAAATCAAAACTCCACAGTACATTTAAGGTAAACATAAAATGTGTACAATCAGCAGATGTCCTGCTTGGTCTTCTTGATGACTGTGCAGTCCAACTTACAGTAAAGAAACTGTTCCATTTATACAGGACCAGGCTGAGTAAGCAGTATTAACACAATCCATCTAACTAGCAGCTACTGATGCATCAGCATTATGAGGATATATATGGAGTATCTTTCAAGAACAGCTTTAGACACTGATATTCTGCAAAATCCTTAATCTTTAACAACTGATCCCTGCAGATCCCACCTCTAACAATTCAAATCTGGAAATGTTATTGTTTAAACTTGCTCAAAGTGCTCCCTCTTATTTAAAGGTGTTATTACTGGGATGGTGAGGTGAGCAGTACTTAATGTAGAAACGTGCGGTCCATTCACTACACAGTGAGGAGCATGAGAGGCATCATGGTAGGATGTTTGGGAGGATGTATGTTTGCCTGATCTCTCCAGCCAGTGCCTCTTGTCTGTCTTTTTTTTAAAGATGTTTCACCTATCACCCCCTGATGGCGACCCTGATCCTGGCACCCTGTATCTGTACCGGGGAGGCTGGACCTCAATATTCCAGGGTCACAGAACATCTTGTGATGTCACACGCTGTCACATGACTGTTCCTTTTAGACCCAGTTCTCTTTTAAACATAATATCATTTTAAGGCAAGCCTTGCTATTAGTTGCTATGTATATACAGTAAATGGGGAACGTTAAGAGATTTTTGGCAAAGCTTGCTCTTTAATAATAAATACCGTTTTCTGCCTTTGACATTAGTATCATGGTTAATTTGGAATCTGCTTAGAATGTCATGAAGAAAAAATAACTACCTCTCTGTGTATGCCAAAGGCTAATCCCATCCTATTAGAAGGTCACCTAACTATGTCTATGTGTTGTCCTATTTAAGGCAGCCAGAAACATAACCCCATTAGTGTGCAAGCAGAGTGCCAGCCGTCCTCCACTTATTTCAAAATGGCCACATAATTGTCAGTGTTATGCTTGGCCAACTATTTTCATTGATAAGTCAGAAGCCTTTACTGCCATTATCCCAACAGTAAGGACAGATGTGAAAAGCATTAAAACCACCCACAAGATTTCAGAGCTTCTACAATTATCAGCCCTCTGCAATTATTTGCCATGAAGTAGTAACCTCTCTGTGAGTCTCTGGCTCTCAAGCCATAGATTAATTGGTAATTTATACTAATTTGTAGCTAATAGCCATTTGCTATTTTTATCATTAATTGCAATTTTTGATGGTGTACAGTATTGATTTTCGGTGCCTGTTAGCTTCTGTTCCTCAGGAACATCCATTCACCAGTAATGCCCGTTCTGTGATGCAGGCTTCAAATGCAGAATCTAATTACTAGGTACTGAGTGATTTAGTAAATACAACCAGACTTACTAATGTGCCCTCTTTAATGAAATTTCAAAGTTCTATTGATTAAATAAGTCCATGTGTGTTGCATAATTAACGTGGGACTTTAATGCAAATTTAAGTTGCACAGTCCAGGAACATATTTCCACCTATTAAGTACAGCAGAATAATGTAACAATATTTTTCTTTCTTTAATTGCCTTATGGAAAAACTATTTAATCAATGTACAAATGCCTTTTATTAGGTATACTGTAAAGTAATCTAATAAAAGGTTTCTGTATTTAGAAAATTATACTAATGTATGGAGACAGACAGGCAGACATACAGATGTATAGATTGATAGACATATATATAGGCAGACAGGGAGGATTGCTCTCATTACTATAACCACACATTTGAGACTTGTTGTTAGCTGGTGAATATAACACTGGTCCAAACCCCTCTCAAGGGCTGTCAGGAAAACGGGTTAATAAGCGTGAGTTCCCTGCAGGATCACCTGACTAAATATGCTCCTAAAATTAAATAACCTCCTATCTCCTTCTAGTGTGTTAAAGAGGGATTGTTGTAAAAATAAATAATTTCCATACTAAAGGGTGCATCTGATCCAAGGTTCTAGAATAAAAACAACTTGCCTATGAATCTTCATCATTCTCCCCCTCACTCTTCTACTACATCTTATGTAACTCCTCTGACACTCTTGCTGCCTATGTATTCCTTTGCTTCACTGTTTTTGTTCCTAACTGTTCACATTCACATTCAAGACCTTATATGTAAATGTGGCCATTCCCTAACTTTTATTGGGTTTAAAAGTGGCGTATTTGTGTATTTTTTTTTATGACATAATGTAATTGATGTGGTAATCATTTATGCCATAATAGCATGTTTTAATTTAAATTACAATCATTAAGTGTTTACATTATTATTAATTTTTTTAATGTATGTAATTTATTTTTATTTTACTTTATTATATTTTATTGTAATACATGTTTTATATTTTTATATTTTTTTATACTATTTTATTCTATTTTAAATTTATTTAAAATGTAACTTTTATTTTAAGTTTGGCTCATTCTGGGAGGAATTCAGCTATTTTCGCAATAGCCAAACTCCTCCCATTGACTTATATGGGACGACTTTGGCTATTTCTGTAATAGCAGAGGTCCTACTGACAGACCACAATACAAACCAACATCCTCCCCATAGAAGTCTATGGGGAGGACCAAAGTTACCATTCGGCATTATTATTTTCATTTCGATTTGAATTTAAGGACTACATAGATCATCGAAGTGATCCGATTGGGTCTGTCTCTTTAATAATATTAACAAAACACTAGTTAGAAGAATATTGTTAGATTTTCTTTTATTTTTATATTTGTCTCATTTTATGTATTTATCTAGGCATTCCTTCTATAATTATCTATCACATGCTCCATTAATTGTTTTGTATCTTGATTCTTGGTGGAATATAAGAGTCATTTCTCAGGATGCTACCATACATCTCTTTGATGAAGCAGGTAGCAACAGAGATGTCCCTAGTGTGGGGCAGACTGGGGCCACCATGCAGTTTTTTTCCAATCTGTTTTTCCCTAGTGTGCAGTCACTAGTGATTACTAGGGTACCCCACGCCAATTTAATAGTCCAGCAAATGCAGAATGAGGGGTGAAGTCTGTGCATCAGCAAAGCCTTCCTGCTCCTTCCCCTTATGCTGAGCTCTATTTGGACCGCCGGGCGTCACATGACATTCCAGTGTTTTAAAGAGATAATACATTGTGCAGGGAGCACAGTTTGTTGGGGAAGAACGGAGTTCATCATGGAAAACCTTGCACCATGGTACAGCAGTGCACCATGGGAGAACTCACACCCAGCTAGATCACAGAGATCTCCCAGTTGACAGGCACTGTGGTAGACTTCATGCTTATGTGTGTGACTGACTCTATATGTGTGTATGTGTACATGCAGGACTTTTTTTGTTATTTCATAGAGGTCAGATTACATTTTATTTAAACATATGATAGATACATTTTTAATATTAAATTAAAAAAACTTTTCTAAAAGGTACAAAGCAAGATTGATCCATCTCAAAATGTATTATATATACAAATAGCAACAAAAACTAAATAAAATAAAATGGCTCATTCTCCAATGTCCCCCTCCTAGGAAGGACTTTTGAAACAAACAAAAATATTATAGATAAAGCTCTCTGAAAACTATTTTGTAATATTCAATGTCTTGTGTAAATATTTGCAAATGTTACAATCTTTGAATTCTCCTTTTAACCCCTTAGTGACAAGACATTTTTACCTTGACTTTCCCTTGGTGACAATGGCTGATATTTCTGGGGTCTGTATTTGTAGCTGTAAATTTCTTTTTTCTCACATACTGTACCCACACAAATTATATGTTGTTTTTATTGTCATAAGAAGGGCTTTCATTAGATACCATTATGTTCAGAAATATGCATGTTTCCATATTTTTCAGTATTTTTTTGCGAGTTATGGGGCAAAAACCAAAAATAGTGTTTTTTGTTTTTTTCCTCTATTGACCTTTTAACCCCAACCCGAACCCTAAATTTAACCCTAACACTAAATTTAACCCCAACTCTAACCCTTATGCTATCCCTTAATATATTTAAATGTAATTTTAACCCTATCCCTTATGCTAAAAATTATTTAATTTTAACCCTATTGGCTAATCTAACTATAAAACGGTAAATGCAATAGTCCCTCCCTAACATTTTAGTCATATTTTGGTCAGTTGATGAAAATTTCGATGGATTTTAGTCATATGAGTCTATTCACTAAAATTCGACTTTGGAGATAGATTTTCATTTTGAGAATAAGTCAAATTCAGCACCTGCATTTCACTTAGAAAATGTTCCCATTAAAAGTAACGGAAGGCAAAATGATTTGAACCTATTTTTGAGACTAAGTCAATCTAAGGTGCCGAATTTGACTTAGTCTCAAAAATAGCTGTGCTCATTTCACCTCTCATTACTTTCTGTGGGGAAGATTCGAACCTGGGTGTCGAATTTGACCTAGTCTCAAAATGAAAGTGGAAATCCAAAGTCGAATTTTAGTGAATAGACCCAGGCGTTTTAGTCCTATTAACTAACTTTTTATTTAGTTTTTGTTTAGATTTAGTCACTGAAAAAGGAGTTGATTAAAACTATGACTAAAATGTTTAGTCAACGAAATTAACACTGGTGCAGTGTGACTGCATATGTTTGTGTGTGTGCATGTATCCAATAAAGATATATAGGGGGATATGTATAAAAACTCCCGCACTGCAAAGTGTCAGGGGTTTTATAAAAAAGCGCAATTGCTGTTAGTTATTTATAATGGTGACTGAGCTTTTTTTTTTTTTTATAACTCCTGATACTTTTCAGTGAGGGAGAGAAGCTCTTGATTTTTTTATACATAGGCTGTGTCGGCGCAACGACATTCTGAGTAGATAATGTGAGGCTGCTTTATACATGGGTAAAAAGTAATAGATACGGACCGCACTCTATTTGTCCGTTGGTGCCGAAGTCACAGGAAGTCTCCCAAGTCCTTTACTCATCAAAAAAATAGTATGAGACCCAGCCCTCGGTGTCAAAGAGAGTTTTAATAAGACAAAGGCAACGTTTCGACCCACTCGGGTTTTTTTTCAAGCCTTGAAGAGGCTTGAAAAAAACCCCGAGTGGGTTGAAACGTTGCCTTTGTCTTATTAAAACTCTTTTTGACACCGAGTGCTGGGTCTCATACTATTTGCTTTATACATGGGGGCACATTTAGACTGTGCCAGTATTTGTGCGCTGTGTTTATACATGCCCCCCATAGTGTTAAAACAGTGTGAATGACTGCATGCGTGACTGTGTGTGTATGTATGTAACTGTGCAATTATGTGATTGTATTTGATTATGTATTTGTGTGCATACATAATCACAAACACATTGTGTGCATGAGATTATGTGTGTATGTGACTGTATGACTGTGTATGCGTGACTGTGTGTGTATGTGTTGGGGGGAGGGCAGCATATCAATTTGTGACCCAGGCCGCACAATGGATTGGGCCGGCCCGGGGTGTTCAACCTGAGAAATGTGTGTATGTGACTGTATGACTGTGTATGCGTGACTGTGTGTGTATGTGTTGGGGGGAGGGCAGCATATCAATTTGTGACCCAGGCCGCACAATGGATTGGGCCGGCCCGAGGTGTTCAACCTGAGAAATGTGTTTTCCGTTCATGCGTTCCAGCTTGGTTTTGACTTCTGGATATTAATGGCTTCTTCGCAACTCTAATAGACGGTCACTGTATTTTCACTGCCTAGTTTTGTTTTGTTTTTTACAAAACCCACCAGTGAGTACTCAATAAATGCTACACTATAGTTTCTTTCTGTATGCTGCGCTTTTGTATTATAGTTACATATTTTATGCAAACAATAGTGCAAGCTTCATATTCTATCAAATCTGAGAAATAAAACTGCTTTTATTTTGAGTATTGACCTCTCCAATAAATCAGCAGAGAAACAGGATAAAAACAACCGATTTTATATGCTGTTTCCATACTCTGCTCACAGTAGCTCACTGGGTATTCTGAATATAAAGAAGCTTTGAAATGAGCAGCTCTCTGCCTCAACAGGATCGGGAGGGATTGGTGAAAGTCTCCTTGCAAAATGATTTCACTGAAATTCTATTGAAAGCCACTTCACTTTGAGAATCAAACGCAGTAGGGCTGAATCCATTATTGTGTAAGTTGATGATAATGCTGAACAGAAGAGACTTCTTTGCATGTAACATTGTATCACTAGCAGTATTTTAGCAACACGCCACAGAGATCCAGTGGTAATCATTACATGCACATCTGCTTTTATAACGTCTGGGTATAACAGGGATTCACTGACAGAGGATTTTTATTCAGATGCTTAATCACTTTCTCATCAGCATGCTTCAGGTGTGCAGCGAACCAGGCACTATTCCCCCTGGATTCATGTCTACAGATGACTTTACTTTGACTTCTGTTGAGGAATAAAGTAATTGGATCAGGTAAAAAGAGACTTAACGTAGCTCTGTCTACTTTTGTTTGCTAGTATTTAATGAGTATTTCAAATCCAAGTCTCCAGGTGGAAGGTTGATGGAATACAATTTGATTTTCTTATGCTAAGTTGACCTTAGAGAGTTCTGTTCAGACCAAGCTTGTGTCAGTTTCTGAAACACAGAGATGACAAAGAGACTTCCCAATACTTGTGATTATGTTCTCTCTCTCTCTAGTTTACTTTGCTGGCCTCAGTAATGTATTGCAAACTCCCTGGGACATCACAAGCTACAAATTATTATGTCAGTAGTGCATTTACCATAAATCGATCAGCACAAGCCTTCCAACTGTCCCTATTTTGGAGGGAAAATTTCTCGGTGTGACCCAGATCCCCATGCCCTACTTGCCTATCCTATTGTCATTATTTTCAGTAACACATAATGTGAAAATTTATTTTTCAAAGCTTCACAGAAATAATACTCTAAATATTGCTTATTTAAACTTCAGAAAATCTGTTTAGAAATCAGTTTGTGTAGCTGCAATACTTTGTTTATGATGTACTTGTCTTCACTAATTACATAAATAGCTATCTATAGACTTTAAAACCAGATTATATAATTTTTCACCCTGAAAGCGCCTCTCTGTATTCTTTTTTCATATACCTCGAAGAAAATTTGGCATTTTTTAGGAGGTGGTCTTTGGGAGGTGTGTATGGTCATGCCCCGTTAGACAGTCCCCTAATGCCTATATATTCCTGTTTAATCATAGGAAATGTTGGGCAGTATGTTAGCAGAACCAGGATGTGGTGAGATGGAACCAGGGGCGTTACTAGGGTTGGTGTCACCCGGTGCGGAAACTCATGGTGTCACCCCCCTGGATTTCCTCCAATACAATGCCAAACAGATTCCTTAGTAATGCCAGTTAGATGACCTATTAACTATGCCACACACAGGAGCCCCATAAATTATGCCACACACAGGAGCCCCATAAATTATGCCACACCAGAGCCCCATAAATTATGCCACAGCAGAGCCCCATAAATTATGCCACACCAGAGCCCCACGATTTATGCCTCACCTCTGCCCAATTAATTATGCCACACATACAGGTGCCCCATAATTATGCCACACACACACACACACACACACACACAGGTGCCCCATAATTATGCCACACAAACGAGTCCCTTAATTATGCCACACAAAAGAGTCCCTTAATTATGCCACACATGGGGCTCGATAAATGTGCCACACACAAGCGCCCCATAATTATGCACACATGGGACCGCCATTAATTATGCAACACACAGGAGCCCCACGAGGTGACAATTGTACAATTATAGATAGCAGGAATATTGTGCCAGTCAGAGCCCAGTAATATTGTGCCAGTCAGATACCAGTAATATTGTGCCAGTCAGAGCCCAGTAATATTGTGCCAGTCAGATACCAGGAATATTGTGTCATTCAGAGCCCAGTAATAGTGTGCCAGTCAGATGCTTGTAATAATGTGCCAGTCAGAGCCCAGTAATAGTGTGCCAGTCAGAGCCCAGTAATATTGTGCAAGTCAGAGCCCAGGAATATTGTGCCATTCGGATACCAGTAATAGTGTGCCAGTCAGAACCCAGTAATAGTGTGCCAGTCAGAGCCCAGTAATATTGTGCCCGTTAGAGCCCAGTAATATTGTGCCAGTTAGAGCCCAGTAATATTGTGCCAGTTAGAGCCCAGGAATATTGTGCCAGTCAGAGCCCAGTAATATTGTGCCAGTCAGAGCCCAGTAATATTGTGCCAGCCAGAGCCCAGTAATAGTGTGCCGGTCAGAACCCAGGAATATTGTGCCGGCCAGAGCCCAGTTATAGTGTGCCGGTCAGAACCCAGGAATATTGTGCCAGTCAGAACCCAGGAATACTGTGCCAGTCAGAGCCCAGTAATAGTGTGCCAGTCAGAGCCCAGGAATATTGTGCCAGTCAGAGCCCAGGAATATTGTGCCAGTCAGAGCCCAGGAATATTGTGCCAGTCAGAGCCCAGGAATATTGTGCCAGTCAGAGCCCAGGAATATTGTGCCAGTCAGAACCCAGTAATAGTGTGCCAGTCAGAACCCAGTAATAGTGTGCCAGTCAGAGCCCAGTAATAGTGTGCCAGTCAGATACCAGGAATATTGTGCAAATCAGAACACAGTAATATTGTGCCAGTCAGAACCCAGTAATAGTGTGCCAGTCAGAACCCAGTTATAGTGTGCCAGTCAGAGCCCAGGAATATTGTGCCAGTCAGAGCCCAGGAATATTGTGCCAGTCAGAGCCCAGTAATAGTGTGGCAGTCAGAGCCCAGTAATAGTGTGCCAGTCAGAGCCCAGTAATAGTGTGCCAGTCAGAGCCCAGGAATATTGTGCCAGTCAGAGCCCAGGAATATTGTGCCAGTCAGAGCCCAGTAATAGTGTGCCAGTCAGAGCCCAGTAATAGTGTGCCAGTCAGAGCCCAGTAATAGTGTGCCAGTCAGAGCCCAGTAATATTGTGCCAGTCAGATACCAGTAATATTGTGCCAGTCAGATACCAGGAATATTGTGCCAGTCAGAGCCCAGTAATATTGTGCCAGTCAGAGCCCATTAATATTGTGCCAGTCAGAGCCCAGTAATAGTGTGGCAGTCAGAACCCAGTAATAGTGTGCCAGTCAGAGCCCAGGAATATTGTGCCAGTTAGAGCCCAGGAATATTGGGCCAGTCAAAGCCCAGTAATATTATGCCACTCAGAGCCCAGTAATAGTGTGCAAGTCAGAGCCCAGTAATAGTGTGCCACGCAGAGCCCAGTAATAGTGTGCCACGCAGAGCCCAGAACGACGCAAGCACCAAAACGTCACGATTGGTCCTGGCCACCGATCACAAGGTGATCGGTAGCCTGGAACCCTCTCGCAGGGTCTTAACAGACCCTGTGGGTCCCTGCAAAAAAAGCAAGAGACCTCCGGACGTCACGTGTGACATCACGGAGACGTGCCCGAACACGGCGCGATTTGGAGAAATGTAGCTGGTGCTCGCTTTGAGCACCGGCTACATTTCCCCTGTCAGACTGAGGCCACTCAAAGTGGCCTCAGATGACAGGTGGGATCCCGCTGCAAGTGCCTGCAGTGGGATCCGAAAACAGCTCATCGCGGGGAGCCACGATGAGCTGTTTAATACAGGACGTACTATGCCGTCCTAACGACTTTAAGGCACTTAAAGTCAGGACGGCATAGTACATCCTAACGTCGGGAAGGGGTTAAATGACAACATAGCTAATCTATAGTAAATTTATATATTGTATATTTTATTTGTACAGAGACGCCGAGAGCATTTTGGTGTTGCCATTCTAGTAAGTGCATTTGGTAAAAGAGCTACCAAGACTTGTTTACCTGCACCACAGAACTTACCATTTAAATAGAAAGGAAGAAAGTGTAGGGAGCTAGTCATCAAAAGTGAGGTACAGGTGAGTTGTGGTAAGATGAACATTTCTTAAACGGACACTCCCACCAAAAAATGAAAAGGGTTTATTTTTTTATTTTGCATTGTTGATATCAGATATGTCTGCCATTTTGTGAAATACAGTGTTTTTGGGTGCCACCCCCAAGTGACTTTGCAGCACTTGTATGTCACTTTGGGGCTGGGGACACAGAATGCAGTCTATAAGTCTGAATTCTGACCATAGACTTGCATTGAATGCGAGGGTAATGTAACTATTACATCACAAAGGGGCGGAGTTATGATCCTGTTTGATCAGGTAAATCTCTTTGTGCTGGAAGACAGGTAAAAAAAAGTTGTACACAGCCACCTAGCCTTGTCCAGTAGTGATACACAGGAGCCAGTAAGAGAGTATGGGTGTATCTTATGACATCATCATGCAGGCTTTGGCCACAGTTGTAAAGTGAGACTTGCTGGAATATTTTGGAGAATGTTGCATCATGGGTAAAATTCTCAAAATGGATTCTGGAGACATCTAATTTATCTATTTTTGCTTTTATATGCAATGAATTCAAACATAGAAAAAACCCCCAGTGGCATATGTCTTAGATATGTGTTTATTTTAAATGTACAGGTAATCTAGTTACATCTTATGTAAGTGGTAGTGTGCCTTTAACTATTAATTTTTCAGGGACACACCTGATGACATTTTTCACATAGAAAAGCTCAACTGACCCAGCATGATGCATTGGTATTACTTTATACATTGAATAATTGTTCCTCTACCCTCAACTCACCTGTACCTCACTTTAAGTGAATAGCTCCCATAGATTTATTGTATATATATGACTGATTATAGAGATGACACAACAAGTTTCAAATCCTTAAAATCTGAGCCTATAAAGCAAGCACATAAAAGTTTGTATCAGGTAACGGACATGTTAACATTTGGACACAGCACGTATGTACTTTTAAATCTGTACAAAGGATCAGCCAAACTGACTCTAATGAATGGCCATATAGAAAGAGAGATATTCATGGAGGTACAGAATGTGTGTGGTGAAGCAAAGAAGTTTAATAATAAACACAGCTGAGATAACAGGTGGTTAAACCATTGAAAGGACATCCTGTAGTGTAATATCACACACAGACAGAGGGCACCTCACACCTTACATTGGACCTTACTCATTAATATAACAATTCTGTACATTGTATAAAATCCCACACAATGTTAATATACATAAAACATTAATCTATCTTCCTCATCACATGTGTTCCTGAGTTTGTTTTATATTTGGATCTCACTCATTTTAGTATGAGAGTCTCAGGGGTCTGTTTACTCATTGTTGGAATTGTTGGACAATTAGCAATTTGGGTATTCTCTATGTGTTATTTGATAGCATGTTAAACATTGAACTTGGCAAGTGAAATGAGTAGAGATTGGGTTCTCTTGGGAGATTTACTTCATTCATGAGTTCTATTATTACAATGCCTTTCAACTCGATGGAACTAAGAAGTTTTTGTTTTCAGCTAGATTGCACTCCCCCAATACAATTTAAGTATCAAATGATTAGTTGCTGACTAAGTTATAAGTTCAGTCTCTCACCCATGTAAGGTATTTTTGAAGTTAAGCACTACAAACCTCCAACAATTTCCATCATGTCTCAAACAAGCAAGCAAAAATCGTCTATATCCAAAAGCCACATAGCCAGAAAGAGACCATGTGGCAGAAAGAAGTCATATGAGTATAACCAATAAAATAAGTAAAGTATATCTGCAAGTGAGATATAGTGCAGCCTTTTTAATGTATTCAAACAAGTAAACAAAAACAAAAAAAACAAGAATCCAAGTAAATAGCTTTAGGGACAACCTTGAAGCTTAAAATCTAGATAGAGCAGCATGGTATACAACATGTAATTAGTTTATACTCGGGTTTGTTGGTAGAGAATACATACAATGGAAAAAATAGATTGGAATGCATTAATTGCGCCTCATTCAGTTAGATAATCGTCCAAAAACGACCACAATGAAAAATAGAAAGGAGCCCGTAGTTTTCTCCATACTTGAGTGGGGGTCTAAAAGATCCCTGCTTGCTCCATATTTATACTTAAAGTGATTTAAACATTATACATTGTGTTAGCAGAAATCAAGCAAATGCATACATTAAGAAATATGTTTTAAACATATATACTGTAGGTTGTCTCCTATTTATGGCATCACCTTGTGGACTGCATGAAAATTACACATTTCTCACTGAAAAATAGTTAATTTGAATGTCAAGCCATAAGTGATATCATGTTCCTCTTGACTCATGCACTTTTTTATATTCATGCAATTTTGCTGACTGAATTTGTAGATACTTTTTCATAATTGTTTATTCTCTACATTCACAATATAAACAATGTTTAGATGACCGAGTCCCTTCAATCACCAATTGGGGGCAGAGGGTTAAGTACACACTGGCTTTTTCTGCTGGGGGCTTCTGTACACATTTTATTTTTTAAATGCAATTGTATTTTATTTTATTTTGGGGAGGGATGTGTAGACAGAAACCTGCTGACTGAGGTCTCTGCCAGTCCATTTTTGTGTTGGACAGTACTGAGAGGAGGTTTATCTCCTGAGCATTTCTTACAGGATTTGTGTGGGTTCAATTTATTCCCCTATTCACATTTATGTTGTTCAGTTATCATTCAGATGGTTGTCTTTGAGATGCAACCCACTCAATCCATCATTTTTCCTGTCTGTTCATCTTTGAAGGTTTCAGGTTCAGTGTCATAAAAATTATGTGAACCTAAAACGAAGAAATGGAGCAAAATGATAGCTAGACTAAGGCCGAACGTCATTCAGTTGTTTGTTTAGAAAATTTGGCCCGTATATTTGAAAGAATAATCTACACAATTAAAAAGAAATATGCAAAATTAGATTCTGATAGTTTGTATAACTATGGAATACACTGATGCTTAGTCAATATCAATAAACAATAATATTTATTTATGTGTCTATTAAGTTGACAGCTACATAAGTACAGTGAAGAGATACTGATCATGACATTGTACACATCCAGTCATGGGAAAAATAAAGTACACCCTCTTTGTAATCTATGGTTTTACAAATCAGGACATATTAACATTTACCTGTTCATTATCAGTTCTTAAAATTAGGAAAATAAAACCACAGATGTACAGTAACACATGATACATTATACCGTGTCATTATTTATTTAACAAAAATGAAGCCAAAATGGACAAGCCATCTGAGGCTATTTGGCTTTATTTTTGTTAAATAAATCATGACACAGTGTAATATGTCATGTGTTGTTGTTCAACTCAGGTTGTATTTACCTAATTTTAAGACCTGCTATGGAACAGATGATTAACATGATTATGTTACAAATGACATGATTATGTCCTGATATGTAAAACCATAGAATTCAAAGACGGTGTACTTTCTTTTTCCCATGACTGTAAATTCCAGCATGAATAATTACAATGTAGCATGTTTTAGCTATTAGACATCCAGCAGCTTAAAAAATGCTTTTATATTGCCCAACGCTATATATTTTCACTCCCAGCACAGATTTTTTTTTTTTTTTTTTTTTTTACAAAGCTACGTCTGCTCTACAGAAGTAGTACACCAGAAAAGGCTCCCTTTCCACCTCCCAATCCCCCCTTCTGAGGTGACAATGGGATTTTGTAATAATGTAATCAGTCAACTAGTGCAACAACTGCCCATTCCCCATGGCGCCTAATTTAATAAAACTTGTTAATTCAATTCCCTACACTGTTGTAGTTACACAGAAAATACAATAAAAAAAAATCCAAATAAAGCTATGAAGTCTGTATTGCACAGCCTGATTTCAAAATACGTCAGCCAAACACCTATCCAAAGGTACAGCTTTGATCAGTTTAAATTAGAATGCCTTCAAATCTCTGCTCCTGATTCTCCATCTGTAGCAGTTGAACATGTCCATTATCCATACAGGCTTTTTAAAGATTACGATATTACATATAACTCCAGGAGCAAAAATGATTTAAAAATTCAGGTTTCTTAATGAATAAAAATGATAGTGTTTATGCTTTAAATTATCATATATCAGTATTAGTCTTTTTTCACACCCCAAAAGCGCTATCTGCATGGGGAGTGAGCCTGTCTTTCACTAGAGTAGTGAACATGTTTAATACAGTTGATGATCATTATTAGTTGCTCAGTTGCAATTAGGGTTGACACCTTTAAAAAAAATGCTGGCTTTGTGATTTAGCATTGGCCTCTTGTCATTTTTTTACTGCCCTAGTGGATAAATACCCAGAGGTAGGAGAATTAGTGAATTTATTTTGGAGTAAAATAGATGGAAGAACCACCTTGCCACTTCCCATGCTAAATATGTTGATGAATGGATGACCTAGCTGCCTTAGACCTTGCTCAAATAACAATTGTGTGAGGGAAAAATATGCTTGCCAGTTCCAGATCACTTCAGCTCAATACCTGGGACAAGTCAATATTCTTACAAAGTTGGAATATCAAGAAGGAACGTCAGTCTTCTACAACACAGAGGACGATGACAAGCCTGCACCTTCTATCAAGAATATCATTTTCCGGCATAAAATAGAGAATTAATTCTATCAAGATGATTCTAGCAGTTGGGTCATCCCACTTCCCTTTTGTTGTCCATGGGCGCATCTTCCAAAATAAAGAAGAAGCCCTAAGATGCTTCATACACTCAAGAAGCAGCTGGAGATGAAGGATCATTATATGGACTTCAGGATAGAAATATTTGAAAATGAGCACACAGGACCGGCAGAACCTTTGCGGAAAGATGAAGAATGCTCGTACTTAATAATTTTTGGATTATACCAGCCTCAAACACCAAATCAGATAAGAGTAGTATTTGGCTCAAATGCCCAATTTCTAGTTGTGTCGTTGAACAATGTCCTCCCAACAGTACCAAACTTGAACAATAGACTCCAGGGAGTGTTACTTTGTTTTTGGAAAGATCCAATGTCGTTATGACTGACATACAACACATATTCCATTGCTTTCGGGTAAGAGAGGATCACCGGAACTTACTTCATTTTATCTGGTACTGCAACAATGACACATTTTTAAAGACTACCCCTCACCAGCTGTAGTGATCTATGGTCTTAAGAAAATTGCCCTAGTGGGAGAAAAAAATTTTCAGATCAGAAACTAGACAGTTCTTGTAAAGGAACTTCTATGGGGACGACAGTCTTTGTGGGAAGGGATATGAGGCCATCACCCTACTCAGGTAATGCTAGTATTCAAATTTGTGGCTAGACAAGATAGCCTTGAACATGGTAGAGTTGATATAGGAATTAGTCACAGATGATCTTTCACAATGGTTGACCTTGAATTCAACATCAACACTCCATCCATGCAACATTTGTGGAGTGTTGATGGGACATCAAAAAAGACGAAGTCACCTTTCAAATGTCAGATAACGAAAAACCCTATACCAGACGTAGAGTTCCTGCTGAGCACTCCCTGCACTTATCATTCAGCACATGGTTGACAGGACTGGCTTTCTTATCAAAAACTATATAAGCCCAAGCGAATGCAGTACTACTCTTCAAATGGCTATTAAAGCCCTGGAACTGCATACAAATTCAAAGCAATAGAAATTAGTTTTCCAAATCAAGAGGTTACAATTAAGTTAACATTAACAGTATGATGCGCAGGAAACTAGGCTTTGAACTGTTATCTGCATACTATTTTTGGAAGTACGAAGACATAAAACCAGTTGTCATTATAGGTTCTATTAAACAATAAAAGAGCAAATTGCAGGGAATTGATGCTGAATGGGAGATTTTTTCCATCTCAGCTACTTTGGCCTTAAGTTTTAAAAATCTTGTCTCCATTCCCTATTGTTCTCTCTTTCCTGAGTAGACCCTTGATGCCAATTCTAGAAAATCCCACACAGGAACATGTGTTGGCAAACAACACGTATGATTAACATTTCTTCATGTGTGTCTCTCACTTCATGCTCACACTTCCCAAACAAACACCATCTGTCAAACAGAATCAGAGCATTAAACCTTCTAAAGAGTAAATAATTCACTTATGGCTCTGGCTGCGGTAGGGTACACCACCCCTCATGTCAGATCCAGGTGCTGGCTTCAGTATACTGTAAAGAAAAAAGATGTGTTTGAACATGCTGAGACAGCAGTAAGAGTGCCCTGCCAATTGAAACTTACAGTACAGAGATATTATTTTATTATTCTAGATTATATATAATATATTTTATATATTCTTACAAATATATATATATATATATATATATATATATATATATATATATGTGTATATTAGTTGTATCATAGAGGGCTGCATTTCATTTAGCAACATATATTATTGGGCTAAACTATATTAAATTAATATTGTAATACAGCAGAATTCTTGAAGCCTGATTACCTCCACCTGGACACTAATAACCTGAAGCAAAGTTTTTCGGACATTTTCTGCCTGGGATTACTTTTATAATGGGCTGGAAGCTAAAGGCTACTACCTCACATACTGTTTGCAATGATCCACATTAAAAAATTATATACACATTAACATTGCTTAGAGCTTGTACAAAGTGTCAAATTCTAATAAAAATGTATTTTTAAATTATGCTGGACGGATATATACATTCATTTACCTGCAGCAATGAACAAAAATGGGTTTAGGGTTTGCCTCTCCAACCCAGTAGACTAAATCGCCTAAGCCTTTTGTTGAAAAACTCAACTCTTCATCAAGGCACACCCTCTAAGCGGATATATCCTACTATATTGCTATGTTTAACAATTTAATTTAATTTGTGTTTAGCTATAATTTAATTGTTTCCTCATTTAATATACCCACACATATTATGTACAGTTTTTTATTGGCATAGGACTTTCGTAAGATACTGTTATTTTCCTCATATCTTATAATTAACTACAAAAAACTCCTAAAATATGATGAACAATTTAAAAAACAAACACTTTTTATAACTTTGACATGAAAAATCTTTTACATAATTACAATTGATAGAAAAGACTCTGTCGAAATAGTTTATATTTGTCCTTAGTTTAGAAATATACCAGATTTACGTGTTTTCTGTTTTTTTTTTATATCGGGAAATAACCTAAAGCAGCATTTTTTTGACACCAGCCCGATAACCAAATGAACCCTAATCCTAAACTTAACCTTAATTATAATTCTGACCCTTACTCTAACTCTAACCATAACCCTAAATTTACTCTAACACTAAACCTTATGGGAACGCTAAATATAATTATAACTCTAACCCTACATTTTAAACCTAAAACTTTTTTTTTTGTTGTTGTAATATTGCAGTCTACCGCTAGGGGCAGTCTAGCAACTACAACTGAATGACGAAAAATACACAAAAATCAAAAGGGTAAAGGTGGCATGGGACCCCGAGTACCCGAGTTCAGGAGTTACAGTACAGAAATTGAGAAACAGGGCCTGGTGCACCGCACTATCCCCTGAAACTTGAGGCCTCGGGTTGGTTCAGCCACATACCAGGCCACTGTGGTTGTAGCTACTTTATCCAGTATAACCAAGGCTGGGACTGAACCTACAGACATCCTGGAGCAGGTATGAAGCTTAACAATGCTGACAGGATAAACAGGATGCTGCAGGCTGGGACAGAAATAAAACAAGCAGAGCAGGGTGAAAACAGAGCATCAGACATAGCTACAGAACTAAAGAGACATTCATAGACACATACATACAGGAACTAGCCTAATACTCTAAGATGGTAATCTATGAGGATTTTGTTACATCTGATGGCCATAACACGATAAGCTTGCCAACTCGCATCAAGGTACCTCACAATTGCAAGTCCCTAACACTAGAACTAATAATAAACAAATAACTGAATCTAATAACAGAAACACACCAACACATAAAAACATACTTGTAACAGGACTACTAAATGAAGCAAACAGAATAAATGGGTGGAGCACCTTTAAATATAGAGAACGTAACAAGGCAGAAGGAAATAGAGAAAACCTATAATGGAACAATAAACAACAGGGACACCAGAAATGGAATAGAACAAGAGAATAAAGGAACAAAGAAGCAAATAACACGAAACCCTTTAACTAGAGTCTGGAAATGCTCCTAACAAGGCTCTGAGACTGGGTAAAACTATAAAAGGACCCTAGGACAGAGCAGCACCTAACAGGACTCTAAGACAGGGCAGCCCCTAATAAGGCTTTGGGACAGGGCAGCCCATTTTACAGGGTTCATGACAGCCCCTTTGACAGGGCCCAAGACATTCCCTTGACAGGGCTTAGGGCAGATTCCAGACTATAACTAGACTTGGGCAGGTGAATATCTATGGCTAGGCTTGGGCAGATGCCGGTCAAAAGCTAAACTTGGGCAAGAGGCGGACAAAATCTAGATTTGGGCAGGTACAGGTCTATGGCTAGACTTGTGCAGGTGCTGCTGTGGGGCCAAACTAGGGAAGGTGCCACTCTGTGGGCAAAGTAGGTAAAAATATACAGAATACAATGCCTATCATACTGTAAATGGCAGAATGGACAATTAAGCCAACAAAACTGTTTTATTCATATGTTGCCATCATCATTTTTTTTTTTTTAAACCAGACATGTAATTCTCTGAAACCTCAATAACATATACATGTGAATACATTATACAGTGCCAGCTCCTAAAGCCATTAGGGATATTATGTGCTGATTAGATCTCATGATGGGAGCGCAAAACCATGTAGAGGAAGAAATATAAAAATACATAGTGTTATACAGTATATACACCACATCATGGCATTGTCGATTAAATCTCATAACTAGAACTTGATGGGAGCGCAAAACCACATAGGGGAAAACATATAAAAATATATTGTGTAATTCAGTATATACACCACACCATTGCATTTGAATGGCTAGAAATGTGAACGAAGCAAAACATTGAAACATATTGTTAATTTGGCCCTATTCTATTGACTCACGAGGGAGGGGAATATTTGTCAAGAGGGGCCAATTCTGCTGCAAAATTATACTTGTAAATCCATTTCACTGGGTTTTATAGCAATATCTCCAAAGTTATCCCTTTTCTCAAGAACTGTCCCAAGTTTACACTGCCAAATATGACCACAATTACACAGGTGAGATGAACCAAAATGAGCTGTGTTTTTAAAGGTGGAAGTGGAACACATTTCTACATTTGCATCACCTTCGTTGTTCCAAATATAGCTCTTTGCCCTTGAATTGCTCCTTTATAAATATCATACTTGAGATATGACACAAAACAATTAAGGATAAAAAGATTTGCTAATCTGATAAAGTGACAATTATCCAAACCCTTGAATGATGTGCACGAGACACTTATTTATGGCAACCATTATCTTTCAATCCAAACACCAAGAAGAATTGATAAAGGTTGAGATATCTGATACCAGTGGACATAAATCCTGACAACTACCCTTGTAACCTACATGCACAAAAGAACAAGCAACGACTCAAGTCAACCTTTCTTCCTGCCAGCATGCTGTGATTGAGGTGAAATGAGCATTTATGTGGCTGACTAGACCATAACACTGTGCTACTTCATGCAGTAAATTACCTTTCTTTTCCTCTCATCCTGTATTAACTGTTCTCCTGCCATCAACCAGTCACTTGCTAAACACAACTGAATTACACTATATAGCTGCTTGTTTGCACAATATACAATACTTGCACAATGATGATGTATTTTTATGTGTAACAATAACTAATTCACTAATTTGGATTGTGTGATGGGTAATCAGACCAAACACCCCAGATTTTCGGTGTGCAAGAGTTTTTTTTATAACTTGGTTCTTCTCTGGCAATGAAACGGGTTAAAACATCTAACAAGATAGCCTCATCCTTGTCATGCTGACATGTTAAAAAATGTATACAGGCGGCCAGGCCTCTCTTTACTCATGTTAGTGATGCAACTGGCACTGGTGCAAAGGGTGCCAGGTGTTGGCGCAGAATTATAAAAGGCCTCCAAGATATTATCAGGCAACGATCTACACCCAAGCAGTAATGAGGGTGAAGCAAATTAGGCACTATCCTTGGGCATACAAGATCACAGGCCTCAAGCTGCCTACAAAGCACCTCTAGGGTTGGAATACTCTGCTGGTGCCAAATAAGGTAAAGGTAAACAAGATGTGGGTAAGAAAAATATATACATATATGTGTAAAACATATTGTGGGCAGCAAAAGGTCAACCTACATGGGATGGGGGAGGGGACTTTATGGCGATATGTACTGATAAACAGTGAATAAGTGGCAGTCTGAATTTAAATATTATATGCTGCAAAAACCACTCATATATAAAGCTTTCCAAAAAGTCCAGCAATAATAAAAAATCAAGGGTGCTTATATAAATATTTACTTATCTTGAAATATGCTGTGATATCAGTCCACTTGGCTGAATTATGGAAAAAGGAGACATAGGCTATAATTTAGTATAGTACTTAAGTGTAAGTTGCAACAAACACCCCCCAGTACAGTTTGATCACATTTATTAGAGCTTATTTGAACCAGATGTTACCTTTGATTTGCATGGGTCAGATATATTCAAAAATAGTTTGGCTGGGCCCCTCCTCCGCTATTGGGCAATGATGTTGATGCATTTTGGCTAAACCGCCTTCCTCATTGGACACCTCATTGGTGTACAATGAGGAAGGTGGTTTAGCCAAAATGCGCCATTGCCCAATAGAGGAGTAGGGGTCCAGTCACAACCAGGAAGTGATCACCATAAGCACTGCAAACAATCACAGAGCTCCTCTTTCTCAGTCATACAACTTATCAGCACAGGCATAATATTATTCACAGGCTTCTGAGCCCTCATGTGAGCAAATACTATCTTTTGCTATAAAAATTATAGACTTACTTTATTCTGGTGGTTATCCCAATTTTTTGCAACTGCTCGAGCATATTGTTTTCGAAGGTATCTGACACATACAATTCAAAGGGACATTATGGTAATGGCTGTAACTGTGCTACAGTAGACAGGCTGAAGGTCAGTGGAGTGGACTGCAGATCAATGAATGAGGGCTCTGGGGTATAATTTCCTATTCTTCACTCACACACAAAAATACCTAGTTCCATCTGATCTAGACACCGTAGTTGTAGTGAACACAGATTTTTATTTATGGTCTTATTTATTGGATATCACTTAATATGGGTTATAAAGCTGAGTGGCATTTTGAAAATATACCACTAGTGCGGTATAGTGAGCACCTTTTTGGATAATTTCCTTTGTCTGTTTTTTTTTGCCATGTATCCAACATGGAGGCTCGACTACATAGGGATTTGGTACTGAGAGTCACATGATCAGTCTCTTTATAAAAGAAAAAAAAGCTTGAAGATCAGAAGCATTTCCAATACATCATGGAGCAGCATCTCCAGACCACCAGCGGGGCTCAATATAAGCTTTGTCCAGTGGTTCATCCTGATATGTATAATGTATTGCTGCTGTATGTTTAGTTAATTTCAGTGTAATCAAAGTGTTATTATTATTATGATTTAGTGCTTTGATTAAACTGAAAGCATTTGTTTGGATAACACTTGGGTTAGGGCAAAATCATTTTTACTTTTCTATTCAGTGGTTGATGTATACATAGCATCATCTTTTCTAAGATAAATGTGCTATCTTAGTTTAAGCATATATATATATATATATATATATATTAAACCTATTACATAACTACTTATGTGTGTGCATCAGTTTGGATGTTGATTGTTATATTGAATATATATCTTTGAGTACACCTAATTAATTTAGAAATTTGTTGTTATTTAATTCTCACATGTTGCATGTATTACAAAGGAACTCCATTTTAGATATCTCCACATTGAACCATGGTTGACTGCATTTTGATTTTGGGAGCCAACCTGGGAGGTGGTAGCAGATATTACGTCTGGTGTTAATTTAAATATTTGGGAACTTGGCGATGTTATGATTATTACATTAATTATTACATATAATAATGAATAAATGAAATTCCATATTACTAGTAAATTTACGAAACAGTACAAGGGTCAAGTATTTTAGAAATTTAATTAGTATTCCCTATAAAACATACATTGTATGGGGCAGAAATGGTTAAAAATGTCTAAAAATTAAAAGTGTGATACGCTGAGGGAAAAAAGTATTTGATCCCCTGATGATTTTGAATGTTTGCCCACTGACAAAAAATGTCTATAAAAAAATCAGTCTATAATTTTAATGGTAGGTGTATTTTAACAGTGAGACAGAATAATAGCTTGAGATTGTACTATAATAGTCAACAGGGCAATCAAACTCTAAAAAGGCTCAACCTTCTATTGCAGTAAAGCAAAGAACAGGGAAGTGCTATCTAAACTGATCTTTGGTCTACCTGATGTTGTATATTTACATGAACAGCATTATTTTAAAAGCCTTAGGGTAGGTCAACACTTTAAATAAAACTATAGATAGCCATGAGACACTTTAGTAATGTTTTGTGAATCAGCATCATTATAATGTTTGAATTCCCAATATGAAAAGTCTTTTTAATTTACAAAATACGAGAATGAGTGATAATGCAATTGCTTATGAGGAAGATCCTTAACTTGTGAAATAAAGACACATTGCGAAGATATGATTACAACAAAACAATAAATGATAATATCAGCTAATTTATTTTGGCTCATCTTATTTTAAATAATTTTTTCATTTTAAAATGTGTCTCTCTTTTCTCAGCTCCATGATATCTTTTCAGCTGGTGTGAAAATATTAAGTTCATGATGCAATGGAGATTTATTCCAAATACAGTTATTTACAAAACTTAGCAAGGTCGGGGTCTTTAGTATCCAGCAAATCAGAAGGACATGAAATTATTCTGAAACCGTACGTCTCCAGGTATTTTCAATTGTTCAAATCATCAGATTCCGTCTCAAGAACAAAGGCGCGCCCCACTGAGGTGCGATCACTGTTTAATTCTTTGATGATCTTAGCCGTTGGATACAAGAGTTGACTATTGGGCTTAGAGAGGAGATTTGAAAGATTTGCCTTACTGTGAGACACAGGAAACAGCTAAAATTATCTTTCCTGAACAGTTCCAGATCAGTCGCCTACTGAGTTTCTTCTCTGGAGAGGTGGTACTCAACCTTTCTTTAAGAGAGATTTGTGCACAGCATGGAAACTGCAATATTATTTTGTTTTAAGCTTAACATTTCATTCCCCCCCCACCTTTTCTTTTCTACATTTTCTTCTCGGCGGTACTGAGCACTGACTCAATTCATGTTACAGTTGTCACATCTGACTGGATTATAATTGTGGCCTTGAAGACCCGAAAGTGTACATCAAGCATTAAGCTTGAGTGCCACGAAGAGACGTGCTTTCCTCAGATGGTTGTTTCTCTGAATAAAATGCGCATTTAAGAGACATGGGATACCATTAGTTAAGCAGACCAAATCTAAACATATAGAAAAATGTATGTGTATAATGTGAGGATTTTTTTTGCATGATTTCACAGTTGAGTGTATTGGAGAAGGGAAAGATCCTACAGTAGTGCTGAATTAGGAAAATATAAATGGTGTGGTTTCCCAGCATGCAGCAGTATGCACAATGGCATTTTGTTTTGAAAGAAACCTTAGAAATGAGCTGACATGCTTGTAAAGCTAATTTAATGTTGTACATTATATTTTGACTTACCCCTTGTATTAATCAACAAATTCAAAAAAAGCCTTAACTGCCTGGGATTTTCATGTTTTACCTCACTGTATTTTTTTTTTTACAATGCACTGAGAGACTCTCGTTACCTCAGGCAAGTTTAAGGAGTGTGTAGAACTCAGAACCCTGCAATCGCAGAGAGAACTTTAGAGTCAATATATAGTTATATCTATATATTGTCAGTGTATGTTTGTAGCTAGATTCCCATAATAATTGATTCAATTTAACTTTGTCTCTAGGTATGTACCTAGAGGCAAAATTGAACATGTCTTCCTACCTGCCACATCCCGCTCCATCTTCACTAAATACTATAGTAATAATACATCTTCCAAGGGCTTTTTATGCTTTATTAGAAACTTGCATCATTATATGTAGAGGTTTTACATATGAATGTTTTAATTTAAGAATACAAATTAAGTCACTTATTGAGCCTTCTTTACCTGTTTAGCAGTGGGCTGAAGTTGTTTGTAATCTTTGGTCAGATGTAGGAAGGTCTGACACAATGACCCACAATTCAAAACAAGATGTCTGCCCTCTGGTAGAGCTAAACTTTACTCATAAACATAACTTATTTTTTTGCAGACAGTTGTCCTTTAAGTATATTAGGATAAATATACACCAGTGTCATACCTGAAAGGCAGTCTGTCATGGGTGCCCTCATTTAGGGGGTAAGGTTTTTTAACAAGAGTTAAGCTATGTGCTTGAGACTTTAAGTAATGATTCAGGGCATCGGAACATGAGAGTCTGAGTCATCACTAAGAGAAAATAGATTAAGGTCTTACTGTGTCATGCACATAGAGCAGCAGATACCAAAGGTAGGAAGGTAGGAGAGATACAGATATGGTGGAATGGGTGAGAGGAGACATAAATAGACATTGTGGAGCATGGGGCGGGGGGGACAAACAAAAGGAAATGGGTGGGAGAGACAGTCATTAGGGCGTAAAGGGGGAGACTGACATGAAGAAGATTGTTACGTGGGGAGCACAGGTGTTGTGTGACAAAGATAGGATCTGCCCCAGGTGCCAAATATGTTAAGTATACCCGTAATGTATACCTACTTACATAGGGCCACAAAACAGGCTTTAAATCATTTACACCCACACTAGGAGCCTGATTTCCTATATGATAATGCTTATTAGCCAAATGTGCAAAATCTCATTAAGCATATGGACACCTGGCTACCAGTAGACTGCCACCTTATGTTAAAGTGAAATGTAAACATCTACTTGGTGGACTGCTTATTCTGTGGATTGAATAGAATACTACAATGAATCCAATTCACAGAAGTAAAATACATTAACCATTAAAGATTACTCTGTCCCACACCAGCTGTTGGCTCATGTTAAGAGCATTGAAAGTCTTGACTATCATGACAGGTGGCTTATGAGACTGTGCCTGGCCTAGGGTGACTACATTTTATTTATACCTAAACAACAAAACACAAGTGTGTGATATCAATGCTAAAAAGATGGAGCTGCAACCAGGGCCAGATTAAGAGCATCATGGGCCTGGCGCAGAGGATTCTGGTGGGCCTTTTTATGGAAATATATAAAAAATAAAACGCATAGCAATTTTCAAATTTTCATAAGGAAAACAAAATCTATTTTTTCTAATAGAAGAAACTGGGTCTAAAGTGGCTAAATCAGCAGTAATGTATATACTTAGCACATCACGGCAAAATCAGCAGTAATCTATAAACTTGGCATATCACGGCAAAATCAGCAGTAATCTATAAATGTGGCACATCACTGCAAAATAATACGATGAAACGTGCGCAGGCCTGATGCGCCAATGATGGCTCACATCAGTTATTTGCACTATACAGTATTTACATTGATTATTATTGTGAAAGTGATCCATTATCTGAAAATATCTATTATCCAAAATATGTCTGGTCTCAAACATTTTGGATAAGAGATACTCAACTTGTAATACATTTTAATTCACATGTAAACATTTTTTTTCATATTTAATAAAGACTATGATTGAAAAAATGCATTTCTTGTTTTTATTTCCTTTTATTTGCTATTCTGCCCCCAGGCTTGCCAAATGCCAATGCATTCCCATACATACCAGTCTGCCACCCAGACTTTCCAGTGCATTTCCCGTATTTCCAATCTGCCAGCCAGACTTGTCAGTGCATGCCCAGTATTGCTAGTGCATACCCCGTATTGCCAATATCTGCCACCCAGACTTGCACATTCTGGCCCCAGACCATGACACCACAAAAATCTATTTTTATTTAAATCCTTCCTGATGCTAGGACCTTCTATGCCGTTCTATTTTTTGGGTCTCAAAATAGAATCTCTTGTCTGAAATGCTCAGGACCGGCAACATTAAATTACTTATGGATGCAGTGGCGTCCCGATGGGGGTGCGGGGGGTGCGGACCGCACGGGGGGACACCTCCAGGGGGGTTACACCCGTGATGCCAGCATCCCCCCGCACTGCGCTGCTTAACTTTTTTTTTTCTGGCAGCCGCATCCGCTGGAAAAAAAAGAAATAAATCACCGTCACGTCACATCCGGTGACTGTGTTTCCCTCCTCAGATATCCAGCCAGGGACACAGAGCAGCAGCCAGGCGGTAAGTGATGGGGAAGGGGGAAGGGGGAAGGAGGGAGGAAGAAAACGAGCAATGGAATAGCACAATATTACTGGGCTCTGCATGGCACAAAATTCCTGGTATCTGACTGGCACAATATTACTGGGCTCTGAGTGGCACAATATTACTGGGTTCTGCATGGCACAATAATCCTGGTATCTGAGTGGCACAAAATTACTGGGCTCTGCATGGCCCAATAATCCTGGTATCTGAATGGCACAATATTACTGGGCTCTGAGTGGCCCAATATTACTGGGCTCTGCATGGCACAATATTACTGGGCTCTGACTGGCACAATATTCCTGGTATCTGACTGGCACAATATTACTGGGCTCTGACTGTCACAATATTCCTGGGCTCTGACTGGCACAATATTCCTGGTATCTGAATGGCATAATATTACTGGTCTCTGACTGGCACAATATTACTGGGCTCTCACTGGCACAATATTACTGGGCTCTGCATGGCACAATATTACTGGGCTCTGACTGGCACAATATTCCTGGTATCTGACTGGCACAATATTACTGGGCTCTGAGTGGCACAATATTACTGGGCTCTGACTGGCACAATATTCCTGGTATCTGACTGGCACAATATTACTGGGCTCTGACTGGCACAATATTCCTGAGCTCTGACTGGCACAATATTCCTGGTATCTGACTGGCACAATATTACTGGGCTCTGCATGGCACAATATTACTTGGCTCTGACTGGCACAATATTCATGGTATCTGACTGGTACAATATTACTGGGCTCTGCATGGCACAATATTCATGGTATCTTACTGGCACAATATTACATTCATCTGACTGGCACAATATTCCTGGTATCTGACTGGCACAAAATTACTTGGCTCTGAATGACATAATATTACTGGGCTGTGAATGGCATACTTTTACTCGTATCTGAATGGCACAATATTACTGGTATCTGAATGGCACAATATTACTGGGCTCTGAATCGCATAATATTACTGGCATCTGAATGGCACAATAATTATGGCATCTGAATGGCACTTTATTACTGGTATCTGAATGGCACAATATTACTGGTATTTGAATGGCACAATATTACTGGTATCTGAATCACACAATATTACTGGCATATGGATGGCACAATGGTATTGGCATCTGGCACAATAATACTGGCATATTAATGGGCAAATTAGCTGTGGCTTATTAATAACAAAATGATACTGGCATATAATTGGGCAAATTGGCTGTTATAAAGAGAGAGTGAGATGTCTGTGTGTATAGATATGTATTGTTTAAGAATTGTACAATTGTCACCTCGAGGGGCTCCTGTGTGTTGCATAATTAATGGTTGTTCCATGTGTGCATAATTATGGGGCGCTTGTGTGTGGCATGTTTATTGGGCCCCATTTGTGGCATAATTAAGGGACTCTTTTGTGTGGCATAATAAATGGACTCTTTGTGTGGCATAATTATGGGATATCTGTGTGTGTGGCATAATTAATTAGGCAGAGGTGAGGCATAAATAGTGGGGATCTGGTGTGCCATAATTTATGGGGCTCTGGTGTGGCATAATTTATGGGGCTCTGGTGTGCCATAATTTATGGGGCTCTGGTGTGGCATCATTTATGGGGCTCTGGTGTGGCATAATATATGGGGCTTCTGTGTGTGGTATAGTTATTGGGCTCCTGTGTGTGTCATAGTTATGGGGCTCCTGTGTGGGGCATAGTTAATAGGCCATCTAACTGGCATTACTAAGGAATCTGTTAGGCATTTTATTGGAGGAAATCCAGTGGGTGACACCATGAGTTTCCGCATCGAGTGACACCAACCCCTGTATGGATGAAAGATTATTTCGGCAGCACCAGCCTTAAAATGATCTGCATCACCTAAATTTTATGTGAACAACTTGCTCACACCGAATTTAGGTAATATAGATAATTTCCAGCAGTGGAGCTGGTGATCTTACCTGCTCCACGTTGCTGCCGAGATGATCTGTCCATCGTGTAGTAGACCCGACCTCCCGTCACAGCGCTCTGTCAAAGGATATTCAACCTGTTGTAGGCAGCAATTACATTTAAAATACATCTATGTTACACTAATGATATCTAGCACTGATATTACACCGGGATAACATTATACAGTAGGGGATAACTATATTATCATATAAAACACATCCCTATTAGACAAGACAGATGATAGGAATGAATGATAATGAGTATTTATAGAACATATATATATGGCTACTTTATACAATATTAATAGAATATGAAACACACAATTCCAAAGCATTCAGCTTCCTGTATACAACATCAGGTGGCACCTTTTCATTTAAAGCTATACTCACCAATATAATCGACACTTAATGTGTTGTTTATAGGGCACCTTTGCACCCTTTTCTTTTTCTGATTTACACATTTTATTTATTCTTTCAGGGACACAGTATGTTGTGGATGAGATTTCACATACAGGCATCAGTATATATATATATATATATATATATATATATGTATATATATATATATATATATATATATATATATATATATATATACCGTATTTGCTCGATTATAAGACGACCGTGATTATAAGACGACCCCCCAAACTTTGGATATTCCATTAGGAAAAAAACTAAAAGCCTGAATATAAGACTACCCTATAGGAAAAAAGTTCAACTTGTATATTTTCACATGTAAATTGCGTTTTTAATAAAAAATAATGATATGAAAAAAATGCATTTCTTGTTTTTATTTCCTTTTATGTGCCAAGGCTGCCTCTCTCTTTCCCTTGCCCCCAGCTTTCTCTCTCTCTCCCCCTCCCTTTGTCTCCCCCTCCCTCCCCTTGTCTCTGTCTCTTTCCCCCCCTCCCTCCCCTTGTCTCTGTCTCTTTCCCCCCTCCCTCCCCTTGTCTCTGTCTCTTTCCCCCCCTCCCTCCCCTTGTCTCTGTCTCTTTCCCCCCTCCCTCCCCTTGTCTCTGTCTCTTTCCCCCTCTGTCCGTCTGTCTCTCCCCCCCTCCCTCCCCTTGTCTGTCTCTCCCCCCCCTCTTCCCCCCCCCTTCTTACTGTGTCCCTCCCTCCCTCACCTGTTTCTTGTGGGGGATCCCTCCCTCACCTGTTTCTCCCTGGTGGCTAGTGGCGGCAAATACGGTATATATATATATATATATATATATATATATATATATATATATATAAATGCTATTTTCTGTGTATGTGAATATTATATGTATATATATATACACGCATGCATTCACACTTTTTCACGTACACATAAAATTACATGTTATTTATATTATATAAATTATTAAAAAACTTTAAAATTCAGATTTAATAATATAGTGTGTCTATGGATATACTTACATTATATGGCTAAAAGTATTGAGACATACCTCTTAATTATTGAATTCAGGTGTTGCAATCTGACCCATTGCCACAGGTCTATAAAATCAAGCACTTAACTATGTAGTCTGCATTTACAAACACTTGGGATAAAAATGGGTCATTCTGAAGAGCTCAGTGTATTCACGTGTGGTACTGTGATAGGATGCCACCTTTTCAATTAGTCATTTTGTGAAATGTGTTTTCCAAGATAATCCATGGTCAACTGTAAGTGATGTTATTAAGTGGAAGCATCCCCAAATAATGTATATACAATTAGATCGCTATGCACACTCTCTTGGGGCTATTTAATAAAAGATGAGATGTAATTTAACTTACATTGTGCGGGGAAAAACATGGAGTGTGTCCCCTGCTAAGCATCCTCACTAGATTTGTCCCTGCACAATGGATAGCTGAATAGGTGAGATGAAATGTTTATCTCACCTCAGCTCACCTGATCTCACTTGCAACTCACCTTTTAGTGAATAGCCCACTTTGTCATGTACCTCTTAAGTTATAGTGCACATAATGTTGTTTACTCAGGCAAGCTTATGAAAATGCACACTATAGAACTGATGTGAGTAAGATAATCATAGTCCGGATATACATATTTTTTGTGTCCTAGAATAAAATGGTCATATGAGAATTTCAGTTTGGAAAACAAGAGATGGGAATAGAGTGCACAACAGTTAAATTAAAATAATTTTAAAAAGTAACTATTTTAATAAGTTATACTATTATTACAAACTTATTTGAAAAGCAAAATGCATTTTTGTAGGCAGGAAGTATATACAATAATGGTACTCAGCCCCTATTTACTCCCTTCTCCAGTTCTATCTAAAAATCTAATTAACTGTTCTTATAGATTAAAATTTTTGGATAAATATTAACTCATTCGAATCACACAGACCTTATATTGTGGAGCTTGACTGTTTAGTTGCCAAAACTGTTGTTGATGAAAACATTTTATTATGAGGTGCATTAACTGTGCTCAATTACTCTCTGCACATCACAGCTCCCACTACTGCCCAAAAAAGAGAAAGGCTAGAAAGGCTAAAAAAGAAAACACTGCTGCATTCTACACAAACAAAAAGATATTAAAGGCAAATTTCTTTAAGTTCTATTGTCTGTTTTTTAAAGGACAACCGTAGCCAGAAATGTCTGCAAAAAATAGTATGTGGCCCATAAGCATTAAAGTTTACACTGCTCATATTTTTTTATATAGATAATGGGTCATATTTATAAACGGAAGATTAGATCAAAGTGATACATTCTAAAAAAAAATGCTCATGGCAAGATGGAAATGACTGGCCCACAGCCTTCGCCAAATGACCTGCTCCTCAAATATTGCACTTTGAATTCATATCTTTGTTTCATGCTGACACAAGGTCCTCTGGAGTATTCTAGAGAAAATATTGGGATTCTGGGTGGATCAAATGCTCCTGGAATATGTGCTTGGGAAGCAGATTGCACTCTGGTACAGCTGCAAGCCAATAGGCCCCGAGGTGCACTTAACTTCATGAATTTCACATTATGTACCGTAAACCTACAGTCAGCAGCTCCTAGCTATGCCAATGCTTAGTTGTTCAACAATGCAGACAAGAATGATGAGGTCAGTGATCCAAAAATAACAAAGTCTAGAAGCTTAGAAAAAGAAAATCTAAATTTGAAGCAGGGAGTGAAGTGATGGATCAAACAATCACCTTTATACACATATAGAACATTTATGGGTTATGAAATAACATAAGACACCAGGAACTCTATTCATTGCCCTAAGAGATGATTCTCTGGTTATTGAATATCATAGACGGCAATAGAAGCTGTTGAGCTCATTGAATAGAGCCCTAGGAATCATAGGATATACTGTGGGATGGTTCTTACTGGGGGCTATTCAGTAATGATTGAGTTGCAGGTGAGTTGAAGTGAGATGAACATTTCATCTCACCAATTTAGCTATACATTGTGCAAGGACAAATCTGGTGAGTTTTATCGTTAAGTGAATAGCCCCAACTGTTTTTTTCCTAGCAATAACACAATTCCTTAGGAAACCATTCATTTTAATAATTGTGTAAACAATGCAGGATTAGATATTACAATCAAATCAGGCCACAGGCATTGAAACATGATGGGAAAATGGTTCATTATACAGAGACTAATACTGCTAAAAGACAGTGTTCCAAACAACAGAAATGTGGTTTGCAATAGTCTAATTATGTGTAAGAAGTGTATTTTGTGTTTAAAGTGCAATTAACCTAATTTTTTCACTTGTGATCCTAATATACCAGCAAGTGAAAATGTGAGTGGTACTGTATGAGGATAAACTGTCTAATGTTCATGTCAGCTTATCCTAAGGTCGGCAGCCATGATGCTTTCATAGGCCCAGTTTCTCACCGCTCACAGTCTTGCACTGGCATTCAGAAATGAAGGTCTCTCTATGCGTTAGACTATGAGCCCCAACAGACCCTGATCAGACGATACGGGGCGAGCCTCTTCCGGATTCGCTGTGCATACACTGCAAAGATATATATCTACAATTATACACATTTTTCACAAGGGTTTACTTCAGGAAGGGGGTTACTATTTTTCCTCTAAGGATGCAAGGGATAAAAACAAATTTGGTTACAATTTTGTTTCTTTAGGAAATGTGAGTGAGACCATTCTGGTGGATATATTTCATTGGTTGTTCATTGGTTTGGTGCACACTTCCACTTTTCCCGTTTACATACTTGCAAAGGGCTGTCTAACTATAATTAATATGTAAATACATCCTTTGGGCTTGTTAAACTATACTCAGTATCAAAAACAAATAAAAGGACTATAACTGGTTGTACCAGTACATGTGGACACACACAGGGCCAGCACCACACACCAGGCATTGGAGGAGGGAGGGGCAAAAAGACACACCTGACCTTGTGGGAGGGAAGGGCAAAAAGACACACCAGGCATTCGGAGAGTGAGGGGGGAGAGACACACCAGGCATTGGGAGAGTGAGGGAGGGGGGAAAAGACACACTAGACATTGGTGAGGGAAAAAGAGAGACACACACACACCAGACATTGGGGAGGAGGAAGGGAGGGAGACACCAGACATGGGGTGGGGGGACTGAAAGAGACAACAGACATGGGGGGAGAGAGATATATATACATGGGGGAGAGGGAAAGACAAACATGGGGTAGAGATACAAAAGAAGGGAAGATAACAGGGAGAGGAGAAAGACAAAAGATGTAAATAGACAGATGAATGGCATGGGGGAGAGTGAGACAGACAGGGATGGCATAGAGGGAGATCGAGACAGACATGGGTGGCATGGGGAAGTGAAACAGACAGTCAGGGATGGAGTAGAGGGACAGTGAGACAGACATTTTTGGCATAGAGGGAAAGTGTGACAGACAGGGAATGCATAGATGTATAGTGAGACAGACAGGGATGGCCTTGAAAGGGAGGGTGCCAAAGATAGGATCACATTGCATGTGTAACTGTGTGGCTGCATGTGCATGTGACATTGCATATGTAACTATGTGTAGTTGTGGCTGCATCTGACATTGCATGTGTGTACATGTAACAATGCACCCTTGTGCAGACTCATCCAGGCTATATCCAGGCTTTTCTGTATCCTTCTTACTTTGCTTTATTATTAGTTATTCTTATTCTGGAAGGCCATTTAACTGGAAGGAGCAGGCGAATAGTGAGCCAGGCGAATACAAGGGAGCAGCAGCTTCTAAAGTGAAAAAAGCTTCTTAAGTGTGGGAGTTAGAAGCAAAGAAGGAAAGTATATTTTGATTTTTACTGCAAGGGGAGCACTGTTTATTTTGTGTGCATTTTTGATAAAGATTGGTTGAAAAAAAAAAAACTGTTTGGAGGGAAAAGGTTTGCAAGGCTGTTTGCAATCAGTTAATTAACCTTCTCTGGGAGTCTCTTTACTTTGAAGGCCATTTAACTGGAAGGAGCAGGCGAATAGTGAGCCAGGCGAATACAAGGGAGCAGCAGCTTCTAAAGTGAAAAAAGCTTCTTAAGTGTGGGAGTTAGAAGCAAAGAAGGAAAGTATATTTTGATTTTTACTGCAAGGGGAGCACTGTTTATTTTGTGTGCATTTTTGATAAAGATTGGTTGGAAAAAAAAAAACTGTTTGGAGGGAAAAGGTTTGCAAGGCTGTTTGCAATCAGTTAATTAACCTTCTCTGGGAGTCTCTTTACTTTGAAGGCCATTTAACTGGAAGGAGCAGGCGAATAGTGAGCCAGGCGAATACAAGGGAGCAGCAGCTTCTAAAGTGAAAAAAGCTTCTTAAGTGTGGGAGTTAGAAGCAAAGAAGGAAAGTATATTTTGATTTTTACTGCAAGGGGAGCACTGTTTATTTTGTGTGCATTTTTGATAAAGATTGGTTGAAAAAAAAAAAACTGTTTGGAGGGAAAAGGTTTGCAAGGCTGTTTGCAATCAGTTAATTAACCTTCTCTGGGAGTCTCTTTACTTTGAAGGCCATTTAACTGGAAGGAGCAGGCGAATAGTGAGCCAGGCGAATACAAGGGAGCAGCAGCTTCTAAAGTGAAAAAAGCTTCTTAAGTGTGGGAGTTAGAAGCAAAGAAGGAAAGTATATTTTGATTTTTACTGCAAGGGGAGCACTGTTTATTTTGTGTGCATTTTTGATAAAGATTGGTTGAAAAAAAAAACTGTTTGGAGGGAAAAGGTTTGCAAGGCTGTTTGCAATCAGTTAATTAACCTTCTCTGGGAGTCTCTTTACTTTGAAGGCCATTTAACTGGAAGGAGCAGGCGAATAGTGAGCCAGGCGAATACAAGGGAGCAGCAGCTTCTAAAGTGAAAAAAGCTTCTTAAGTGTGGGAGTTAGAAGCAAAGAAGGAAAGTATATTTTGATTTTTACTGCAAGGGGAGCACTGTTTATTTTGTGTGCATTTTTGATAAAGATTGGTTGAAAAAAAAAACTGTTTGGAGGGAAAAGGTTTGCAAGGCTGTTTGCAATCAGTTAATTAACCTTCTCTGGGAGTCTCTTTACTTTGAAGGCCATTTAACTGGAAGGAGCAGGCGAATAGAGAGCCAGGCGAATTCAAGGGAGCAGCAGCTTCTAAAGTGAAAAAAGCTTCTTAAGTGTGGGAGTTAGAAGCAAAGAAGGAGTTAAAAGGAAAGAAGGAGGGTAAAGTATAAATCTTTTTTTTATTTTATTCTATTTTTAATTTTGTGGTTTACACTAGAGAGCATGTTGGACAATGCCACTAAGTGCATGTCTTGCAGCATGTATGCGGTCTTGGAGCAAGTTCCCCAGGGTCCATACCACTGCTGCAGATGTGAGCAGGTTGCTGCTTTGGAAAATATAATATTAGATCTAAAGAGGCAACTGGCAACACTTAGGGACATAAGCAACATGGAGCGGAGTTTACTGCTCACGGAGCAGGCATTGGCTGGGGCCAGTGTAGAGGAGGGTGATGATGGAGGGGAAGAGGTTTCTAGGGCAGAGAGCTGGGTTAGTTGTGTAAGGGGCAGTAGTGGTCGGAGAGCTAGGGAGGCTTGTTCTGAGCTGGTTCACCCCAACATGTTTGCCAGCTTGTGTGAGGATGCTGGGGGGATTAGCTCAGAAGAGGCATTTCTGGGGCAGGCGGACTCTCCTAGCAGCCAGGTGAGTAGCCTCTCCAGCGCAGTTGGGAGCCAGGACACTAGGAAGGCTAGACAGGTTGTGGTGGTAGGGGATTCTATTATTAATAAGGTAGATAGGGTAATCTGTCGCCAGGACCCCGAATGCCGAACTGTATGTTGTCTCCCGGGTGCTCGGGTTCGGCATGTTGCGGAACGGGTAGGCAGATTATTGGGAGGGGCTGGGCATGATCCAGCGGTCATAGTACACATTGGTACTAATGACAAAGTAAATGGTAGGTGGGGGGTCCTTAAAAATGATTTTAGGGAACTAGGAAAGAAGCTAAAGGAAAGGACCTCCAAGGTAATATTCTCGGAAATATTACCAGTACCACGCGCTACGTCAGGGAGACAGCGGGAGCTTAGGGAGATTAATGCGTGGTTGCGAAGGTGGTGCAAGCAAGAGGGATTTGGGTTCTTGGAGCACTGGGCAGACTTTGCAGTCGGCTACAGACTCTTTGGACGGGATGGGCTGCACCTCAATGATGAGGGGGCAGCAGTATTAGGGGCGAGGATGGCTATAGGATTAGATGAGCTTTTAAACTAAGCTCTGGGGGGGAGGGTCAAGATCAAAAAGAAGCAATGGTAGCTAGGGTAGATTGGAAGGTGGGTCTAGCTATGGGAGAGGAGGAAAGCAGTGGTGGGGTTAACATAGACCAAAGGGAGGTCCATATAATTAAACCTGCACACATTAAGTGTTTGTCAACTAAACAGAAAATGGGTAGTAATCTCAAATGTATTTTAGCAAATGCAAGAAGCTTGACAAACAAAATGGGTGAGCTGGAGATACTGGTAAGTGCTGAACAGTATGATTTAATCGGAATCACAGAAACGTGGTGGGATGAGACCCACGACTGGTCAGTTAATTTACAAGGTTACTCACTTTTTAGAAAGGACAGAGTAAATAGAAAAGGGGGAGGGATTTGTCTGTATGTAAATCCTAAATTAAATCCCAGTATTAAAGAAGGTGTACATGATGTAACTGGAACTGATGTGGAGACACTGTGGGTGGAGATTAGCTTAGACGCTAAAAAGAATCGCACATTACTTGTAGGTGTATGCTACAAGCCACCAAATATTAGCATTGATGGAGAAGATCAGCTTTTATTACAAATTGAAAAGGCTGCAAATATGAATGAAGTTCTAATCATGGGAGATTTTAATTACACCGGTTATAGATTGGAAGTGTGGCACAACTAGTTCAGCTAGGGGCAGCAAGTTTCTGGACCTGCTTAATAACAAATTTATGGCACAATTAGTAGACACCCCAACTAGAATGGATGCCTGTCTGGATTTGGTAATAACAAACAATGAGGAGCTTATCTCAAACATCCAAATAAGAGAACACTTGGGGAATAGTGACCATAATATGGTCTCATTTGAGATTAATGCAAAAAAGCAAATTGGTAAATACGCCACCAAAACACTTAATTTTAGAAGGGCTAACTTTGATGGACTAAGGGCATCGATTGAACATTTAGACTGGGAACGATTGTTTTCTGGACTAAACACAGAAGACAAGTGGAATGCCTTTAAGCACACATTACAACAGTACACATCCCAATATATACCTTTGGGAAACAAATGCAAAAGACACAAATCGAAACCAATGTGGCTTACAGGTAACGTGAAACAGGAAGTACAAAACAAGAAAATGTCATTCAAACATTATAAAAACACGGGATCAGCATTATCATTTATAGAGTACAAAGAGGCCAACAAAGCCTGCAAAAAGGCAATTAAAATGGCTAAATTGGAAAATGAGAAAAGGGTTGCCAAGGAGAGTAAAACTAACCCCAAAATGTTTTATAAATATATAAATGGAAAAAAGCTAAAGAGGGAAAATGTTGGGCCCTTGTTATCCCAAATGGGAAATTTGGTAAGTGAGGACAGAGAGAAAGCAGACATTTTAAATACTTTTTTTTCTTCTGTTTATACTAAGGAAGAGCAGATGGACGAGCCCCTGCTACAGGAAGTTATGGGACATTCGCCGCAAACATGGGATTGGCTGACACAGGAAAAAGTGCTTAAGCAATTACACTCTGTTAAGATAGACAAGGCCCCAGGACCAGATGGTATACACCCAAGGGTACTTAGAGAGTTAAGCATAATTCTGGCCAGACCACTATTCATGATCTTTAGGGATTCATTCAGTTCAGGTACAGTGCCAACAGACTGGCGAAAGGCGGATGTCATTCCAATATTTAAAAAGGGATCACAATCTCTGCCAGGTAATTATAGGCCAGTGAGCTTGACATCTGTAGTGGGGAAACTATTTGAAGGATTGCTAAAGGTATACACTCAAGAATACATCTTGAACCAGAATATAATTAGTAAAAGTCAACATGGTTTTGTGAAAGACAGGTCTTGTCAAACAAACTTAATAACATTCTATGAAGAAGTCAGTAAAAATATAGATCTAGGTGTGGCAGTTGATGTGATCTATTTGGATTTTGCGAAAGCATTTGATACAGTTCCACACAAAAGGTTACTCTACAAATTGAGAGAAATAGGTTTGGGGGCAAATGTGTGTATGTGGATTGAAAATTGGCTAAAAGATAGAACACAAAGGGTTGTTGTAAATGGAAAATTCTCAAATTGGACAAGGGTATTAAGCGGAGTACCTCAGGGGTCTGTTTTGGGCCCTCTTCTTTTTAATTTGTTTATTAATGATCTGCCACATTGTGCTGAGAGCCATGTCTCCGTGTTTGCGGACGACACTAAATTAGGTAAGGCAATAAAGACTAATCTTGATGTTTTTTCTTTACAGGAAGATTTGGACAGAGTGGGGGACTGGGTAGTAAAGTGGCAAATGAGGTTCAATATAGACAAATGTAAAGTTATGCATTATGGGAAAAATAATAACAAAGCAACATATACGTTAAATGGTTTTTCCCTGGGAAAAACTACTAATGAAAAGGATTTAGGAATAATTATAGACAACAAACTTGGCAACAGTGCCCAATGCCAGTCAGCAGCTGCAAGGGCCAATAAGATATTGGCATGTATAAAACGAGGTATAGATTCACGGGAGGAGGATATCATCTTGCCTCTTTACAAATCAATGGTAAGACCTCACCTTGAATATGCAGTACAGTTCTGGGCGCCAGTCCTTAAAAAGGATATTAAGGAACTAGAAAAAGTGCAAAGGAGAGCTACAAAATTAATAAGGGGTTTGGAGGATCTTAGTTATGAAGAGAGACTTAAAAAATTGCATTTATTTACTTTAGAAAAAAGGCGTCTTAGAGGGGATATGATAACATTATATAAATATTTGCAGGGCCAATATAAAGAGTTCTCCAGTGACCTGTTCATTAACAGAAAGGTACAAAGAACAAGAGGTCACCCCCTCAGACTGGAAGAGCAAAGATTTCATAGACCGCAAAGGAAGGGATTCTTTACGGTTAGGACAATAAAGTTATGGAACTCACTGCCAAGAGAGGTAGTGCTAGCAACCACAATAGATGCATTTAAAAATGGTTTGGATGTTTTTTTAGGAAAACAGAACATACAGGGCTATTAATAATAGAATAAGCATTAATAAAAGAGCTTATTGATCCAAGGAGAAATCTGATTGCCTCTTGGAGTCAAGAAGGAATTTTTTCCCCCAGGAGGCAAAATTCGAAATAGCTTCCTTAGGGGTTTTTTGCCTTCTTTTGGATCAAAAGCTGTAATGATAGGTAGAAGGGTTGAACTTGATGGACTTGTGTCTTTTTTCAACCTAAATTACTATGTTACTATGTTACTATGTTACTATTCCTGCCTTGCCTTGTATTCCTCTCTGCCTGTCCTTGGTTCCATTTCAGGTTTTCTCTCTATCCCTCTGCTCTGTCAGTTTTCTATTTAAACCACACCGTTTCTGTTCAGTCCTTTGCAGCAGTCTACAGGTATTTTCTCTGTGTTTAAGTTCTATGCCATTTTTGTATCTTAGATTCTATTTATGCTTTTCTAATATTATGTTTTAGTTAGGGACTTTCCTAATGTGGGGTACCTTGACGTGGTTGGCAAACTAACATCTAAATTGGCCAATTTGTATGAACCAAACCCCCACCTTTGTCATCCTTAGTGTTAGGCTAGTTCCTATATTTATGTTTGTTCCTTTGTATGTGCATTTTGTGTTCCTTAACCCCATGCCTTGTATCGCTTATCCTTAGTTTGGTTTATGCTTTCTTGCTAATGTTTACCCTCTGTCCTGTAGCCCTGCACTCTGTATTTTAGTTCTGCAATTCCTCAGTTCCTTTTCTGTTTTAGCTCTGCTTGGCTATCAGTTAATTTGCTCTCTACCCCTGGGACCTGGATACAGCAGCTGCTCCACAGGGCCTGGTTGTGGCTGCAAAGACTTGGGGTCCCAAACCTCCAGGCGATTGCAGTTACCCAGCACCAGGTCCTGTGTCTCCACCCTGCACTGTAGATCCTGATCTCGTGTGCTCAGTGTCCCTTTACCATCCTGGACACCATGCGTTACAGTACATGTGCCTGCATTTGTATGTGGCACTGTGTTACTGTGTGTGCAAATGCCTGAAGGTAGGATCAGCAGGGGGCAGCAAAATATATGTTTACCTAGGGTGGCAAAATGTCTTGCACCGGCTCTGCTCACACATTGCCCCTTCGAAACATGAAGACACTAACCAATATGTTTCCATTTGCTCATACAACCACACTAAAGACATGGTTTCTTGTTAGGAAATTCACAGAAGACAAACATGAAAAGACTCATTACTAATAAGGATTTTTGACTACTATCAAGGTTAATGTTAGAGGTTAGTATTGGGGATATAGGTTCTGGGTTAGTATTATGCTTGGTTTGGGACATAGAGTTAGGGTTTGGAGTTATGGGATACTTTTAGGGTAAGTGTGGGTTATTTTACTGGAAAGGCTAGTATATGGAGCTGACAGTTCAGAGCTGAAACTGTCCGAGAGCAAGTGTCCTAGACCCCTCCTATAAACGAGGGACACCAGAGGAGGAATGAGGGCCATAAGGATTTTTTTTCAAAATAGGGGCTGCCTCTTCTAAACAGGGACACCTGGGAGGTAAACCTAGAAACAGAGAAACATAGAATGTGTCGGCAGATAAGAACCATTCGGTCAATCTAGTCTGCCCAATTTTTTTTGAGTACTTTTATTAAGGTAGGCCTTGGTTGTGGGAAGGGCCGCTTTAAGACCCTAGTGGGCCATGGGCAAAGTCTTTAGCAGTGGGCCCCCCTTGACCCAATTTTTCTAAAGTCGAATTGTAAAAAAACTGTATGTAAATGTAAACTTAATATTATATGCAACTATTTTCATATCACATTCAACTATTTGTATATGTAATAATGTTATTGAAACATTGTATTTCTTGTTTTTATTCACTTTTTCTGCACCCACATTGCACCTAAAGGACTTAACACAGTACCATATAGTACCCACAGCACTTGCCATGCACCTATATTGCACCCACACAATTTGGCATGCCAAAGTGTCAATTTGCCCCACAGAACATACCACAGTGTCATTTTGTCCCACAGAACTGCCCCTGTAGAACAGCCCTTAATAAGCCACAGCGCCCAATAATATGCCAGTATAATTTTGCCCTTAATAAGCCACAGCCAATTTGTCGTCTTCTCCGGGCAGGAGGAAAATAGTCACTGGATAGGACGTGATGTCATATCCGATGGCAATGATTTTTTTTGGGCAGTGGATGCGGCTTTTTTTTGTCAGTGGATGTCCCCCGCTGGGGGACACCCGTGGCCAGCGGGGGTTCCTTAACCAGTGGGCCATGGGCCAGTGCCCACATTGCCTAATTGGTTAAAGCAGACCTGGTTGTGAACCTGCTTGACCAATATGGATAAGGGGATATTCTGGGGAGAGTTGTCAAGAGTTTATAGGGTACACAATGCTGCTAGGAAAGTTAAACAAAAAATATGCAATTGCTGATATTGTATGTATAATTGTGAATGCACTTTTTAAAAAATGTTCTTTACCCATAAACCCCTTAGTGACAGAGTGCTATGCTGCATGTGATGTGCCTTGAAGACCAGACTTCCATTATTTATTTGACATTTTTGTCATACGTTTGCCTAACTGTGATTTTCTTGTTCGTGTTCAGTCCACCAACATAAATTATATATCATTTAGTAAAGGACAGATAGCGGTTTGATACTATTATTTTCATCATATGATATAATTTACTATTAAAATAATATATAAAATATGATGAAAATATGCCAAAAAAACACACTTTTTCTACCAGAATTTGACCAGAATTTTTTTTATACAATTACAAATGGTAAAAAGACCCCATCTATTTAGTTTCTAATGTTTGCCCTGAGTTTTTTAAATACCAATGTTTCCATGTTTTTCTGTGTTTTCTTTTCAAGTTATAGGGCAATAACCGATAGTAGTGTTTTTTTTGTTTCCTAACCATTTTCTCCTAACCATATTCTATTTGGGAATTATTGTGGCCTTGATAATCCCAGGATGAATATAAAGGCAACTGAACAAAATTAAGGTGTATTGATTCCTGATGGCTAGGAGTAATGGCATGTTCTCCTAGGTAGGTAGGTAGGTAGGGCGTACTGTGAGACTGTCTTATGCTTCCACTGTAGGGAGACTGTCTTATGCTTCCACTGTAGGGAGACAACAAAGGACAATTGAGGAGCCAGGTCAGAAGCACCCATATGTTCCATTCTTCAATACGAATAGCAATATATAGATTTGTAAATACTGGATGGTGGTATAAGATATATAAACAGACCCACTCAGACAGCAGTGAGAGCACGATGGATCAAAAATAGAGAAATCAAATATATACCAAAAGACACCAAAATAAGAGGGAGACACAAAAGCAGAGTCACATATAGTCCAGCAGGTAAAGACAGGCAGGAAAACTTTGTAGACAGGATACCAAAGCCGAGGTCAGGAGAAAGATGGAGAGTATCCAGAGAGCAAGCCAGGGATAAGATACAGGAGATCATTAGAAGAAATCATCTGGCACTAGGAGAACAAGAGGGGATGATAACTGCACCACAGTTTTGTTGCCTCCAATGACACTTCCCCATTGGGTCTATTGACACAACCCTCCCCTGCCTGTTTGGAGACAAACAAGATTGCCAAACATGCTGTGCCTTCAAGTTTATGCTGGGGATGTGGCTCATTTGCGACCATGTGGACCAACAGCAGATGGACAGGGATAGGGTCTGCAGTCTGCATCAAGAGGGAGCCTGACATATATGGTACCCTTTTCTGGTGTCACATGCTACAAATCTGATCCATCACTTTAGAGTGTCCTGAGACTGGATACACTATAGGGCACAACGTGTTTTTTTTTTTTTTTTTATTCCATTGAGAACCGGTGAAAAAGAAAATCTGATTGTGCTTGACACTGGTTCTTGTGGAGTATTAATTATTAAGCCCTATAACGCATGCTAATCCAATGTTTCCCAGTTATTCTCAGACCTTATTTGAAAATGTTTATTTTTTCTTTTTGCATGGAAGGTTGCTGAATACATGCGCATATTAATGAATGCCCTAAAGATGCTATCAATTATCTTAAAGCTCTAATAATTGCTATTTATCAAAGTCCCCTATTGACCTGTATAATAAAATGCTGTAACTACTTTAAGTTGGTGCGAGCAATGTGCCATGAACCGATAATGAAAAGTAATGCATATAATCATTAAAACTGTATATGAAAAATATTACTTTTATTATTATTGCCATAACTTAAATTCAGTGGCCCCCATTAACTAAAAATGTTGTTAGGAATAAATTAATGATCACTGATGATTCAATGTCTGCCACTAACGTCATTAACGAGTGCGGTAATACTATTGCTGCACCAGTTACCAAAAACTACAGCACCCGCTAAAAACCTCCATGCTTTCTATGAAGGTTTAGTGGAACTGTAAAAAACGGCATTAAAACACTGTGTGGTGTTTACTGTACAGAACAAACAGGGATTCAGTGACAGCCTGTACATTAATTAATTAATTAACAGGCAAAATATTGGTCAATGTAATGGTAAGGTGGGGTCGTTTGGTACTCATTTTAATGTATTGACTTTATTTGTGCTAGGGGCATTTGGCTTGCTCCTGGCAAACGGGGGGCAAGGGGAATTTAGGGCATTTATTTTTATTAAATCTCAGCTTGGGGCATATCGTGGGCCCTATGCCAAGTGTTTTAATTGATTAAGCAGACACAGGCATTGGTGGTTCCGTATACTTTTAGAAGTGACAGCCTGTGGTTGGGGGGTGTCATCATCACCACCATTAATTATCTTATTAATTGACTGCGGTCAGTAGGGGTCTAGTTTTTTTATTTAATGGGAGCAGGAGGTTGGAGTGGGGTCTGGTAAGTTCAGTTTTAATGTGTGGGGGGCACTAGATGACTGTGGGTGGCCCTTACACCCTCAACCTCCTAGCATATTTTAACAGGGAAGTAGGGAATAACATTCCATTACCACAATATAGCAATTTAACATAACTTGAATAGCACACTGTAACAAAACCCCTTGTTAAGCTATATATTTGCTGCATAAGAACTGAGAACAGAGACTATTCGTGTGGTTTCCTACATACGAAAACTTGGCCATATCCACATTTTTACGAACTTCTGAACCCCTGGTCCAATTCGTGCCATTTTTGGATATGTTGTTCCCATGAATGGATTGATTATGAAAATGTAAGTTTTGTTGAAATCCCATGCATAGTTTTGAAGTTATAATAAATGTGAAAAGTATATATTTTTTTTTAGCTTGGAGATAATTGAGCTGAGCTGTGACAATACTGTAAAATCCTGCATAAAAGCAGCAATAAACACTCAGTGGAGTCAGTTTTTACTTCACCCTTCAAAACTTAGCCTTGTCTCGTTCTTGAAAGGGAACCTGCCCAGCATAAATCACAAGCTCTTTTAAGAGCTCTGCCTTACTCTCTACTTGGATCCAGCGGATGGGATAAAGCAACCCCACTACTGCACAGCATCTTGCCAGGAAGAAGGACATCCCCAACGGCTGATACCCCCTCTCCCATTGGGGTAGCCGTTACACACACCAAATGGAAAAGCTTGTGTTAGTGTAACTGTTGCTGGTGCAGTAAATAATGGCATCATTAAATCTATCCTAATATTTGCATTCTTTATATTTTGCCAAAATGAGGGGCAAAAAATGAGATGCCCAATTGTATAGGTTAAAATGATCAATGTATAGCAAGGTTAATATATTTTACTCTACAGCTTCTTGACAGCATAATTTAAAGCTAAGCAGTGGCTCAGTTTGGACTCCTGTGTGTTGAGTAATTTGCTCCTGGTGAAGGCTGGATAATATAAAATTAAACCAATTTTCACCGAATTGCTACTGTTTTTTTTAAATTTGTTTAGATCTGCAGTATTCCAATCGATAGAGTTGTTTGCTCAGACACAATGTAGATTTATTTTTGCGGGAGGGGATAATTTAGAAATCTGACTACATTTTACAAAATAACATTGACCCCAAGAGTACCTTGAATAAAAACTGTATGCATTTTGATCAGAGAGAAACTTTGTTCCAGTGGCAACTTTAAATTTGAAAACTCTCTGTTGATAATTAAAATTATATCTGGTGAATTGGAGCCTCTAATAGAGACTACACATAATACCCAGGCCTGAAGTGTTACTTTTCTAAAAGAATACAAACTAAACAACCTTGTTTGCTAACATGTTAATCTTATAATGATAACAGGTCAGCAACGATGGGACTCATGGGACTGCAAACTATTTACTGTATCCATGAAGTCCCATATATATGTACATCTCATTCATATTTCAGCTTGAGTTATTTTAATGGGTGCAATCCAGAAAGTGTGGAAAGTGGGGACAGTGATGGCACTGGAGACAGAAGTTGGTACCGAGGACTTAAAAGGGCAATGATGGCACTGTGGACATAAGAGTAATTATCTTGCAACAGTGAATACACATCGTATCATAATAGGTTCCTAGTATGGATCAATTCAAATATACATCAACCAAAACATACAGCGCTAAATAAAGGTGTATTTTTATCAAATTTGCAAAAACATTTTTGCAAATAGAAAAATGAGACAAGATGAACTAAAATTGCATTGGAAATATTACCAAAATGTTTTAGTATTTTGCATGTAAGTTTGTGCTTTCTTATGACCTGTAGTATTATTTGATGGTATTATAGTTACAAAGTTACACTGTTAATTAGGTTGAAAAGGGCATATGGGGCATCAAATCCCAACTTTCCACACACCAAAATGTATTTATTCTGAAGAAAGCAAAAACTATGCATGTCATCTGAAAGATGAAACCATTCGTTCTTGATTCCAGTGCAGTCAGACTTTTATCCTGGGTTCTGGATCTTAACTTTCATTCTCTGTTATATTAATTTTCATTCTCAGCTCACTGCAGAATCAATACTGAGGTCTGTGCATGCACAGTAGTGCTGGAACTCTGAGCGCTGACACTCCCCCCTCCATGTGCACTGGTGAATTTTGGTATATCTAATTTCTTTAGCAGCCCTCAAATTGGTCATCTAGCAAGGAGAATGTTGTGAATATTGAAGCAACTAAAATATATAGCCCAAACAATCAATTAATATGTTTAGTTAATTTATTAGCATAACTATGCGCTAATTATTCTATATTTGGGAAACTTAGAGTGCTTATATTTATTTTTTTAAATGTATTAGTCACCTTATTCTGTTCTGTAATTCTTGTTGTTCCTTATGTAGGCTAAGCAGCATTGGGATCATGTGTTTGAGTGGTAATATCAATATTGTCTTCCATTACTTCCCTATTATTTAAATTTCCTCCTCCCTGTACTCTTTTCTGGAACATTTTACTTGCCTGATATTTGTTTGCTCTACGTTTGTGATTCCCTGACTTACTGTTATCAACTTGGCTTGTATCCTGACCTATCCGTCCTTCTCCTTTCCAGACTGGGCTTGTACCTTCTCCAGCCCTAACCTTTTAGATTGTGACCCTTACTATGTTTACTGGATTTACCCATTTGTGCCTGTTTTATCAAGATGACCAAAAGGAGGCCTAAAACCCCTGATTGTGGCCACTTAAAGCCTGGAGCTCCAGCCTTGGAGGAGAGTGGTCACCCCGCACAGGAGATTACATCTGCTCCTGCCCTTGCACCTGGAATCAAGCCAGAACTGGCATCCATACCAGTGACAGTCCTTGGTTTCTCCCCAAGTTAGCATGGATAGAAAGAAGCAACAAGCCAATGTTGTTCAGACATTGTGTAAGGAGTGATTTTAACCCCTTGCCGACACAGGATGGTGTAGGTCAGGCTGCCAGGCAGTGTTGAGGCTCAACTGAGCATCCCACTGCCTGGTCAGATCAATATTGAACAAATATTGAGCTCTTTGGATCTGCCTCCCTCTCTTCACATTGTTTTTAGTGAGGGAGAGAGACAGATCAATGTAATAAAAATAAGCCAAAATAAAGTATTAATAATTAAAAAAACAAAAACAAAAAAACAAACAAACAAACAAACAAGTGAGACCCAAGAGCATTTATAAAAGCCATTCCGTGCATTTACAACAATATAACAGTGTAACCAGCGCTGATATCTTAGCTCTTAGCAGCACTTAGGTAGTGTGTCCCTAAACCACACAGCAAAACAAAGTGAATAAATAAAAAAACATATAAATGCGCTTGAGAGCAACCTGTGATTAAGCACCTTTTGTGAAAAAATATATAGTGGCTCTCAATGAGAGTTAGTGGATCTGTATCCCAAAAATCAGGGAGATGGTGTGGGTCCCCCTCGAGAGGATACACTTACAAACTCTTTGAAAAGAAACGGCACTTCAAGTATGTCCTGTAGAGATCTGGCTTCAGAGTAGTAATTCTCATGGAAACACAGCAAAGGACATCAATTAGTGATAGGACAGGTATACTTTAATAAAAAAATAGTAGCTGCTTACATGGGGATTCTGGTAGTCACATGAAGTGGGCGCCACACGTAATGACCGGAATCCTTACAGCATGCAAGTAGTGTTTGACACCAAGTTTACATCTCCATTTTTGTGGATGGGGATAACTCTGGCTTTTTTCCAGGCTTTGGGGACATAACCAGAGGACAGGGATGCATTGATTAAGCAGGCAATGGGTCGCGCAGTAACAGGCGCACTCAGCCTCAGTAGCATTGACGGAAGTAGGTCCGGCCCACACTGTAATTTCATTTTTTGATTGAGGAGATGCGCTGCTATTTCACTATCCGATATAGAAGTAAATTCAAATTCAGCAATGTGTTTGGCCAGGGGTGATATCGATAGGGACTTGTCTGCCATAGAAAAAGTGGCATGATCTTCATTGTGGTGTGTTGCTATAAGAGCTGTGGCGCATCCTACAAAGTAGTTGAGATTTTAGAACTTCATTATGTGTCTTAATTGTGGTAGGTTCTGAGCGGCGTGGAGGGTCATACATGTTTTTTATGACGCTCCAAAATTTGGTAGGGTTCGCTAGATTTCTATTCAGCCGTTCAGAGAAATAAGTTGTCTTGGCAAGTTTGGTTTGAGTCTTGCATCTATTGCGGACGTGCCGATAAGTGTTGTGATCTTGGTCTGAGCCAGTTTGCTTAAATTTTGACCATAAAGCATCCCTGAAATGGAATAAGTCCAAGAGGTCAGCTGAGACCCAGGGAAGATGGGCACCCCTTACTCTCACTCTACGCAGGGGGGCATGTTTATTACTGACCTGCATGAACTCAGATTGAAAATATTCAATTGCAGAGTCCAGATCGGGTATCAAGCTTAGCCTGCTCCACAGACAATTACTCAAGTCATTGAGAAAAGACTGGAGATTAAACTTCTTAAAACATCTTGTAACAATTACACTAGGGGTCGATTTGATGGGTCTTACTTTCCGTACACAATACACTATGCAATGATCACTGAACACATTGGGTAGAATGCCAGATTGCTGGATTCTTTGGGGACAAGAGGAAAGGACCCAATCCAGCAGCGTATGGTTAGAGCTGTTGGGATTCATCCGAGTAGGAGAAGAAATAAGCTGTGTTAGGTTCATGGATTTGAACAGTGAGCATGTTTTAACATTTTTGTGGTCTAACCAGTCTACATTGAAATCTCCAAATATGAGCAGCTCACTTTTCTTATTTTGGGCACTAATATCACCCAGTAGTTTCTTGATGTCAGTAAGTGACTGAGCCGGGGAATTTGGTGGGCGATAGATCCCTACAAGTACTAATGGTTTTGAGAATGGGTGTAATATTCTTCCGGCTATAACTTCAAAAGTAGAAGGGGTAATATATGATTTGCTGAGGTAAAATACATTTACCGGCTTCAAAAGTGTCTTATATGGAACATGGGTGCAGGCTGACTACATGTCAAAATTCCTAGATGGAAATGCGCACCTCCCAAATGTAGCCTTTTAGCCCCCAAATAAACCAACAAACCTATGCATGGGTGGTATATTGATGTGTTGAGTATTGTTTGGCAGTGACACATAACTGCAAAGGATCTGTAAATTTATGCCTGAACTACAACGTTTTTGAAAAAAAAAAAAATGAATCAGTGCATGGAAAGTGTTAAAATACCACCATTTTTTTTCAAAAACTTTGTAGTTCAGCCATGAAATAAATAAGTTACAGCAAAACACAAACACCATAGAAATGTTAAAACAGTCCATTTCTCCAAACGTTGGACAAGTCAAAATAGTCATGCCACTAAGGGGTTAATCATGCTTTTGCTGTGAGCACATGTGCACTGCCTGGGATTTTCAGATTAATACACCGAAGCCATGATGAGGAAGCGATCAGGCAGTATTTCTATAGTAAAGACTGCACAAATCTGTAAAAGGTTGGAATGAGTGTCAAATCCACCAGCACCTATACAAAAGGAACTTTATTGCATCTTGTTTGGGAGGTGAAACTTGAAATTGTGGTTATGCTATGGCTCCTGTGCATCACCTGGTAAAACTACTGGGATTGCACAGGGCACCTGACTACCTAAGACTGGCCCTGAACACATTTCCCTTCAGCTATGCAGTGATACTAAGTCAAGTGTATTGAAGATTCCAATTTAAATATATGAATTTATTTATACAAGTATTTCTATATGTATACACACTGTATATATGATATACTATTCTATTTATTAAAATTTGAATAGTAAGGAACTGACAATTTATTACAAAAATCAGACTAAAATGATGTAAAATTTATCCCCGCTTATCTTTTCTTCACTACTTCATCAGACAGTTTATTCCCTCCAACTGTTTTGACTGCATCCACGACCTCCATCCAGAGCTCATTCTGTTTCCTCTAGCTTTTTCTCTTGAATGCTACCTTATCTCCCATTTGATGTATTTTTGATGATTTTGGAATCCGAACATATCGGTGTGAGATTACCGAATTGCAATCGTATTTAGAGATATGTTAATGGTACCTGGGCAGCTCAATGTGCAGATGTTCTCTCACCACCAAAATTCATTGAATACGGATTTCGGAAGCTACCGGACTTATATATGTCCAGCAAAATACTGGCTGACCTGGCAATCCAAGCTGTATATCTGAAGGAAAACAACCAGCAGATCTATGCTTAAGGATCCCATTTCTATTCACAAATTGCAACTAATGTCTCCCAAAAGATAACAATATCTTTTGAAGATCTGAATGTTGCTTTTTTTTATTCTCCCAGATTCCAGCCAAACGTGCAAACTTGATATTTGTTAATTAAACACATTTAGAAATTACAAAATTTCATACAGAAATTACAGTTTTGATAAATTCATACATCGTTAATGATTTCACTATAATATGCATGGGAAAAGATAGGTAATTTTCAAGAGTGTTCCTTTTAATAAGGAACATTTACTAAGCACTAAAACTATGGATCTTCAGCTGTGGGAAGTAGGCGGATAATTATGTTTCAATCTGAATATTATTTTACTCTTAAATGGTGAGTGTCATATTTTAAAAGAAAACCTCATGCTGTGAGGTTTGTTAAAAATCTCAATTGTCTTTTATAGCTTTTTTTTTTTTTTTTGCAAGATATAAAAAAAAAATTCAAAGTATATTATACATTATTTAAAATTCCTGCGGTATTTTACTAGCAGGTCAGTAAAAAAATGATTTGAGGCCAATGTTAAGTCTATGGAGGCAATTACAACCCTATTACAAGGACAGTACTAGGGAAACTGGACCAATGAAAAATAAAAAAAAGGCTTGCCACAGAGGCACAGGCTGGGGAGATCAGAAGATCTCCCCTCACCAGCTCCCTGTCAGCCATCAAGCAGCATGGAGTTTGTGTGCCTGGGCAGTACCTGGGCAACAAGCTTTTTTTTCCATTTGAGAGCAGCAGGAAGGTGAGTACTGGGGGCCTGGGGAGAGGGGTAAATCAGTGGCATATTCATGGGTATACTAATAGTGGCATATTAATGGGCAAATTGGCTGTGGCATATTAATTGACAAACTAATTTTTGGATTATTAATGGGCAGACTAAAAGTGGTATATGAATGGGCAAACTAATAGTGCCATATTAATGGGCAGACTAATAGTGAAATATTAATGGGCATACTAATAGTGGAATATTAATAGGCAATTTGGCTGTGGCATATTAATGTGCATACTAATAGTTGCATATTATTGGGCAGACTAATAGTGGCATATTAATGGAGACATTGGCATTAGCATAGTAATGGGCATACTAATAGTGGCATATTAATGAGCAGACTAAAAGTGACAAATTAATGGGCATATTAATAGTGGCATGTTAGTGGGAAAATTGGCTGTGGCATATTAATGGGCAGACTAATAGTGGCATATTAATGGGTAGATTGGCTCTGGCTTAGTAATTGGCATACTAATGGGCATACATAGTAGCATATTAATGGGCACCTTGGTTGTGGCATAGTAATGGGCATACTAATAAGGCATATTAATGGGCAAATTGGCTGTGGCATATTAATGGGCATACTAATAGTGGCATATTAATGGGCATACTAGTAGTGACATATTAATGGGAAAATTGGCTGTGGCATAGTAATGGGCATACTAATAGTGGCATATTAATAGGCATACTAATTTCGGCATATTAATGGACATACTGATTGTATCGGATCGCCTGGCACCCCGACTGGGTACCTCCGTTGAAGGATGCTCCTAGCGCTTCCTGAGGACTCCAAGCACTCTGGCAGACACCACAATCACTGAACCGGAGAAACCCAGTCGGGGTGCCAGGCGATCCGTTACATTGGTGGCAGCGGTGGGATGGCGTCCTAGTGCGAGGTAAAGCAGCTCAGAGACACAGTTCGTTTGGAGTTACAAATTGAGGGCAACGCTAGCACACGTGCAGCGCCCCTGGGAGCAGAGGTATCCAGCGACTTGGAGCAGACAAGTATGGAATGCTCTGGCGATGATTGGATGGCCGAGGTGAGGCAGCGAGTGGCCCAGTATGGGGATGATTTACCCATGGAGGTACGCCGGGTGATCTGGAACCAGGTCACGGCCGAGCGAAACACAAGGCTGGCCCGAGAATTCCGTCTGGCGAAAGAGAGAGAGTATGCTCAGCGGAAGGAGTGTTACAGCAGCCGAGTAGAGGCTGCATCCGAGGAGGCTAGCCGTCTCCCCCTGAGGCGGCCGCAGGAACCCGAAGTAGGGGTCCTCATAGACTGGTCCTGTGAGGAACCACAACAGGCAGGTGGAGATGGGACCGGCCCAGATCCCCAGCAGCAGGCGGAGTTGCCAGGTGCGGAAGCAGGTGGTCCTTACTCGCAAATGTTGAGGGACCTCACAGACTGGTCCTGGGAAGACCCACAGATGGCAGGTGGAGATGGGATGGCGGTCTCTCTACCGGCCCTACAGGGATGCTGGGCGGTCGGCCCAGATCTCCAGCGGCAGTGTGAGTCCCAGGGAGCCGAAGGGGTCGTCCTTCCTCCCCAGCGGCAGTGTGTACCCCAGGGAGCAGAAGGTGGCGTCCTTCCTCCCCAGCGGCAGTGTGTGCCCCAGGGAGCTGAAGGTGCCGTCCTTCCTACCCAGCGGCAGTGTGTACCCCAGGGAGCTGAAGGTGCCGTCCTTCCTCCCCAGCGGCAGTGTGTACCCCAGGGAGCTGAAGGTGCCGTCCTTCCTCCCCAGCGGCAGTGTGTACCCCAGGAAGCAGAGACCGTCTGTCTCGCACCCCAGCCACAGGACAAAATATTGAAAGGGGAGACAGTTGGTCCCCCTCTCCACCAGCAAAGAGAGGGTCAGGGAGAGGAGCAGGTTACCCGCTCTCCCCAGCGGCAGTCTACAGTTCAGAGAGAGGAGCTTGTTACACCCTCTCTCCAGCGGCAGCCTAACCCACCAAGTGGAGATGTTAAGCCCCACAACTATGCAGATGGGACTGTAGTCTCTGCACTTGCAGCACCAGGGGTAGGGACGGTCGGTCCTGTCCCCCAGCCACAGAGCAGTGTATCCAGAGGGGAGACAGTCGGTCTCCCCCTCCCACAACCAGGCTCCAACCAGGCTACTTCAGTGGTAGCGCTGGCACCCGGGCAGAGTACCGCTGGTCTCTGCCCACTCAGCAACCCACCAAGGCAGTCTACCAGCCCCCCGCACAGCCGTGGTGAGGCACCTGGACATGGACAAGTTGCTATTTTATCCAGGTGTAGTAACCAGTTATTGTGGGTGGGCTGTATTGCTGTTTGTGCTTCGTGGGTGGGTTGCTGGACTAACCAGGGCACTGACCGGCAGGAGGTCAGATACCCTGTTAGTCTGGATGGTAAAGGGCAGAAATGTGGCGAAACCGGCCTCCCCACGTGTCCTTGGAGGGGGCTGCTTGCCCGCCTCTTGCCTTTGGACTATGGACCAGACTTTATGAGAATGTGTTAACCCAGATAGCTATGCCATGGAGCCCATTTGTGTAGTTAAAGACTTCGGCTCCATAGCAATTGAACTGTGTGAATAGGATCTGAGCGCTCTTCAGTAGTTTTGTGCGCTCAGATCCCAGCTATCTGGGGATATGTGAAATGTCTGTGTGTTATGTGAAAAGGTTACTTTATGTATTTTAAAGTGTTTTGTGTCTTTTTGCAACCATGTGCTTAATGGAGTCTTGGGTCTGTCCTGGGAGATAATTGAATTATTCTCCAGGATAGAAGACTCTGAAACTGGTTTGGGTCAGAAAGCCATGCTTCATTTAGTCACAAAGGACTTTCCCTTAACTTTTGAACCCCTGGTCTGATTCGTGCCATTTTTTAATATGTTGTTGCCCTGAATGGATTGATTATGAAAATGTATGCTTTATGTTTGTGACATGTATATTTTAGAAGTTATAAATATTGTGTAAAAACTGTATTCCTCTGCCGGTGATAATGAGATTACCCATTGTGTTCAGTATTCATATCACATGCAGAGAGGAGGATTCTGTGTGGGAGTGTCTGTGTGTATTGTATGGATTGATTGGTTGTTTTGTAATGCCCTGTGGGCTGTACTATGTTTGTGGATTGGGAATAAAAGAGACTGTATGTGACAGTACAGAGAGTTCCTGTTTTAACCCTCAAAGTGAAGTGTCGTCTCATTATTGGGGGAAGGATTTATTGTATGCTGTTCCAGTTTGACTGCTAGGAGAGTACTGTCTACAGCATTCATATGCTTGGGAGAATTTATTTGTTTCTCCGGTTCAGTGATTGTGGTGTCTGCCAGAGTGCTTGGAGTCCTCAGGAAGAGCTAGGAGCATCCTTCAACGGAGGTACCCAGTCGGGGTGCCAGGCGATCCGTTACACTGATAATGGCATATTAATATTAATGGGCAAATAGTGGCATATTAGTGGGCAAATTAACAGCGACATATGAATGGGTAAACTAATAGTGGCATGTTAATGGGCATATTGGCTGTGGCATATTAATGGGCAAATAGTGCCATTTAATGGCCAACCTGACTTTGGGAATATATTGGCAAGTCTGGTTGCAGAATGTCATGTCTAGGGGTGCATTAAGAAGTCTGAGAGGCAGATTGACAGGTTGGGGGGGGGCAGATTGGCAAGATTGGGGATGCATTGGTAAATATGGGGGCAGAATGGCAAGTCCGAGGGGCAGATTGGCAAATAAAAGGAAATCAAAACAATAAATGCATGTTCTCAATAATAGGTTTTATTAAATATGAAAACAATCAGTTTACACGTGAGTTAATATTTACTTGTAAAACCATTTTTCATGTAAGGTCACCTTATATTTACTGGAGGCCTCACAATGCCTGTAGCCCAGGGGCCTACAATGTCTTAATCTGGCCCTGACTGCCAATCTTCATACATTCGAACCATTCATTGTCAATGCAGGATTTTCCGCTATGCACACAAGGATCTTACCTAAAGTACCAGAAAAGGTAACTTCTAGTCCCACCCAGTGGACCAAGCTCCACCCACTGTTGTGAAAATATATATTTTTTCTCGACCCACTTCTGCGTAATCCATGAAAACTTGCTTATATTGCAACCATAAAGTACTTTAACTTCTATCAGTGCAGTATCCATGGCCTGTTTATCGTACCCAAACCTTGACTAAATCACCCTTTAATTCAGAGTACCTATGACTAGGTTTGCCACCTTTTCTTAAAATAAATTAAAAAATACCGGCCATGCTACTGCCTCCATAAACATAAGCCTCAAGCCAATTTTTGTACCAGCCTGCCAGTAAAATACATTCTGGCCAGCTACCCTACCTATGACTACTGTGCTGCTCAAACACATTGACTTGTAATGACTCTGATTTCCAATGTTCTCATGTTTATGATATGGGTAATTTTTTTTTACTATGATAAGAACAGCCACATACATCCAACAGGGCTCCAGTTAACCAGCCCTATTTTGTATCTGACACATGCACACTACCAACATTATACAGTATTCACATTGTCTGTCTCAACATGAACAATCAATTGTGTGTATATAATGTGATGTATAAAATCGTACATCTCTACGCGTTACTGTCTTCCCTACCATTTTACAAGCCACTGATTTGTAACTTACCATTTGTTTTCTTCTGTTAACTGTGCTTATTTAAATTGACAGGAAGGGAATCTGAGATTATTCATCTTTTTCTTCTCTTTCTAGAAAACATGTGTAGCGCAACAGCACCACATGGATATAATTCACAATGTTGACATCTACTCTATTAAACCAGCATAATTGACAGTAACCTTTTTAGTGCCATGCTCAGCAAATGTGCATTGAAAAAAGACATTTATATAGGGATAAGTAAAATCTGCTTGTGCCGCGGGTCTTCGTTGGTTATATGGTATTGCCTGTTTTTAAATCTGGGACAAACATCATAGTATATCCCAGATATAGAATCCTTTAGACAGCACTGCATGATCTCCCTTGATAAATGTTGTGCTTTTAATGCTGGTGTCCCAGTTTTACAATGTACATGTTAATTAAAACAAATCTGCATGTCTAAAGTACCATATGTAAACTTGTTCTATTTGTAGATTTGGTTTTGGCATCTGAATTTAGTCAATGTAGTGTGATAATGTAATATGTTTGCTTATTACGCTGTATGCCGCAGGCTCGTTAAGCAAGCATGAACAATACATCATAAATTAGTGAGAAAATTCGGAGATCTGTTGTGTTATTTGCAAGATTCGAATGCAGCAGCTGGAACTGTAACATTTGTTTGTGTATGTGTATGCACCAAATTACAAAATACACAATTAAAAAGTGTATTCGATGAGATTTAAGAAAAATGGTTAATGTTAGCTAAAGCTTAATATGCATGTGTGCACATATATGTAACCGCTTCTTGAATTTAAGGGACCACGCTATTCCCGAGCTTTGGTCTCCTCCACAGCATGCTTTCTACTGTGTCATTAGACCTCGCTCTACTACTGCTGATACAGTCCTAACTGGTCATAGACAATATTAAGCCATTGTGCATGTATATATGGCAGGGAGCATTATACTGAATAAAGAGGCCAATGCCATCAGGAAATACCTTTTCCATGAAAGGGTGTACATGGTCTGCAACATTGCTTAGCTAGGTGGTATGTGCAAGGCCGGTGCAAGGATTTTTGGCACCCTAGGCAAAACCTTGTTTTGTTGCCTCCTTGGCAACACCACTTGTCCTGCCTACTTATACCACACCTGGGACATCAATGATTTGAATGCATATTATGGTTAAATAATTATAATAATGTATGCATTCAAATTTAAGTATCAAGTTGCATTCTAAATTTGCTAACTTATTCAACAATGCACCTGCAAAGGCCGGCATTGTACAGAACAGTTGCAGCCACACTAAGAAGCCAATCTGCATCCAATTCTTGGGATGCTGAAATGTCAGTAGAAGAGGGCATGACCCACTTAATTAATTTTTTTAGGAGCCAGTTAAAACATTTAGGAGCCAAACAACGATACATAAATCACACACATACACACACACACACACAGTCTCACACATACAAAGAGACAGTCACACACACTCTCATAGTGACATACAAACAGTCACATACACAGTGGTGTATCTTGGATTTGTGCTGCCATAGGCACACAAAATTATGGCACTCCCCCCCTTCTGACATTGCACACCCATGACATGACCCATAACCCATGTTGCACACCAAGGACATGCCCCATCACCCCCTTTAAATTCCCCCATCAACCCATTATATACACATTACATGACCCCATAACATGTCCCCAACATATGCCCCCATCACAGGGCTTCTTTAAGACCCTAGTGGGCCCTGAACAAAGTCTTTAGCAGTGGACCCCCCCCCCCCCCCCCCAATTTTTCTAAAGTTGCATTGTAAAAAAACTGTATGTAAATGTAAACTTTATTGAATGCAACTATTTTCATATCACATTCAACTATTTGTATATGTAATAAAAATGCTATTGGAAAGTTGTATTTCTTGTGTTTATTCCCTTTTTCTGCATTCACACAGCACCATACAGTACCCACAGCACTTGCCATGCACCTATATTGCACTCACAACACTTAGCTTGCACTCATATTGCACCCACACAATTTGGCATGCTACAGTGTCACAGAAAATACCACAGTGTAACTTTGTCCCACAGAACTGCCCCTGCAGAACAAGCCAGTTTCACCTTCCCCTATGTTATTTTGCCCCACAGAACATGCCACAGCATCACTTTGCAAATTAAAATAAGCCACTGTCCGGTAACAATTAACATGCCACAGGGACTTTGTCATTAACATATGCAAGTCAGTTTAAATATTAAATATGCCACAGCTTGCCCATTAATATGCCAGTGTTGTTTTGCCATAATACGCCACAGCCATTTTGCCATTAATATGCCAGTATTATTGTGCCATTAATATACCACAGCCAATTTGCCCATTAGTACGTCAGTATTATTTTGCCATTAATATGTCCCATCTTATTTGCTCAGTAATATGCCAGTATTATTTTGCCATTAATATGCCACAGATTATTTTGCCATTAATATGCCCGTATTATTTTGCCATTTAATATGCCCCAGCCAATTTGCCCGATAATATGCCTGTATTATTTTGCCATTTAATATGCACCAGCCAATTTGTCCAATAATATACCAGTATTATTTTGCCATTAATATGCCCCAGCCAATTTGCCAGTATTATTTTTCCATTAATAAGCCCCAGCTAATTTTCCCAATAATATGCCTGTATTATTTTGCCATTAATATGTCCCAGCCAATTTGCCCAATAATATGCCAGTATTATTTGCCATTAATATTCCCCAGCCAACTTGCCCAATAATATGCCAGTATTATTTGGCATTAATAAGCCCCTTATTGCCCAGTACATGCCCCTATCCCCCAGAACTTACCTTTGTCAGTGGTGTCATATTGTCCTCCATGCTGCCTGTTTGGCACCCTGGCGGTTGTGCAGAGAGGTCACATGTCATGGCGCACGTCTGACATCAGAGTGCCAATCACGTGACCTGTTGGCACTCACCCGTCACACTGCACAGAGGCGAACAGGCAGCACAGAGGGTTCTTTGTGCTGCCTGTTCAGATACCTGTGCAGCCTGCTGGCAGGCAGAGTGATGGTGAGGGGGGATCACCACTTTGCAGCTGCTGGTGTGCGGCTCTGACAAAGCACCCCCAGCAGATCTTGGCCCTAGTCCAGCGCCTACCTTGCCTATAGGTAGCGCTAGCCCCGGGTATGTGTCAAAGTAACATCTCCATGAATGGCAGCACCCAAGGTTTCCCAACAGAACATTGCCCAAAGCATCACACTGCCTCCGTCGGTTTGCTTCCTGTCAGTGGTTATATAAGTATACAGAAATGTGTGGAGACTAAGGATATGACTCAGCTACTGGAAAGATACAGGGGCATGACCCCATCTGAACCCCTAGAATAGGGAGATACACTAGAGAAGCAGAGGCCAGAAATATAAATGCCCTGTTCTCCAAAAACCCATCCACTGTGTAGTTCCATCTGCAGTACAATAACACAGTAACAGCAGAGCCACCAGCAGCAGAAACTGAACAGTACTGGAAGAACATATGGGAAAAAGAAAATACACACAATACCAGTTCAAAGAGGCTGCTAAACCTGAGAACAGACCACAGCATATGTTGTTTAATGTCACAGTTCTGTCTTACATTTATAACACTACCTTGCGGTCTCCTATGCTAATGCAAATGCTTCAATAAAAATTAGCTACTTAAATGAATAATGAATAATTTGCACACAATGGAATGGGAGCAACATGTTTTGCTCTATGCCTTCAGCTCTGCAAGCTTCTACAAATTAGGTTTGGCAGCGGGCACGTTGCTATGGTAATAGCTACACAGTAGCTGTAGTACACGCCCACAGTGTGGTGCCTTGTCTAAAACGCGGTTTCCGGTCTCACAGGAGTTTGCACACGTTGGTGCGGTAAGTAATTATGTCTTCATCTCTCCTACATTTGTATCTTTGTTTTACATTGTGAGTTTTCTTGAGATAGGTCCACGGTGTGGACCTAAATGTCGATTATATACTCATGTGATTCCATTTCTCTAAATAAGTGGTTAAAAACATAAACTTTTTTTTACTAAACCCCCTGAGTGTATGTGTGGCAGAACCAACCTTGCCACTATGTTCTGGAGAAGTCTGGTTGCTCGTCTGCTGCCTCTGGACTATGGCCCCATGGTAAAAGCTTGTATTTTCCCCTGCAGAAAGGCTTGTTCGTACCTTTCTGCCTGGGTGTTTGGTAGATTGAATATACCGAACCAACTCACGAATGAACGGACCACCTGGGTAATGGATGTGCCATAACACTATACGTTAATATTGCTAGTTAGTTATATTCTGTTGGTATATTGGTTATGTGTAATGTTTACTTCTGTGAGTAGACCACTCTGAATGTTTATAATGTGACAGTGACTCCAATAGTTTACTCCAACATCCACTGTTCTGTATTAACTGGATTAACTGGTAAACTGATTATGTTGTGTACATTACTGTGTGTATTATAATGAGGTCTACTGACTCTATGTTAATTCCTGTTTGGTTTGCAGTCTCAATGTCTAAAGTTTTCCTAGCCCCAGTTAGTTGGAGAACTATGTTTAGTTCCTTCCCCCCATTGTATACTAATGTCTGTGATGTCATGTGTATGACTTTTTATAAGTCTGTGTTGTTACACAAATAAAGGAGTTGTTCTTCTTGCTGTACCTAACTGCTAGATGTCCTGTCTATTTGGGTACAAAGAGCAAGGGTCCAGGAAAGACTTGCTGGGTGAATGCTGAGCTGTAATCGGGGGGCTAGGAGGTGATTCCCTACAACGGGCAGAGGGTCTACTACGTCGGGTAGACGGTCCATTACAGCATGTCTTTTTTTTATCCATCTATATATATATATATATATATATAGATAAATGAAAACTAATATAAATATTATTGGTATATACATTGGGGGCATATATACATTTGGGTCTTAATACACTAAGACAATACAATTGATTCATAAAGAAAGATGAGCAAAATGTTCTATTTGTAGACTAACAATAATCTGAATAGCAACAGTTATTAATAAGTCATTCGATTTCCTTTTTCCCCTCACTAAAAATCAAAGTAATGTTTGCCCAGCAGTGGAAATAGATTAAATGGACCATAGACTCAGCAATCCAAAAGTAAGACCCCCCTAAATATGCAGGTATTTAATAGATAGACTATACAAAGCGCACACACTCACAGTTAGTAGAAGAAACATTGGCTGTTTCAGGGCTGTATAAATGCCAGGAGAAACACAAACCATCACTTTGTTTGATAAATGCGACTGCAACATTTTGCTCCTATAATTTATCACTTAAACATTCTTTGTACAAGCGAGGTTTTACAAAGTTATTAATCAGGAAAATTGCAAGTATAAACTTGAGCGTTTAATCTGGATGGTTCATGAGATATATTCGTAATTGTTTTTTCCCCCGTCTCTGCGAGCACATTTGTTAAATAATATTATGCCTTTTATGATGTAAAATGGCATCAGTAAAAAAATAGGAATGTGTGGCTGGAAGGTGAGACTGTTTAGATTTTTTGGGGGGCTGAACAGGATGTAGTGAAGTCTCCTAAGAGTTTAAAAAAGTATATCAATTATATGCTTTTATTAAATTGAATGTTCAACAACATTTTAATTACATTATGCATAAAGCACAAATACATTTACCTGATGAACTCTTAAGAAAATAGTGTAATTGTGAGGTTAATAATTTTATATATATATATATATATATATATATATATATATATATATATATATATATTGATATATTGATATATCTCTCTGTGTGTGTGTGTGTGTGTGTGTGTGTGTGTGTGTGTGTGTATATATAATAGATCAGTTATCCAAAATGCTTTCCAAGCAAGGGATACTCAACCTGTATAACAAACAATGTACATGTATGACACAACACAGCCGGCTTCAGAATGGGACAACTAAGGAATGATGAACTAACCATGACACAGGGTACCCATAGACATGTTTAGCATGTGGATTATAGATGGCGAGTAACAAGCTAACTATTCCTTGATTATGTCCGGTTAGCCATGCATCATGGGAGTTGTAGTCAACAGCTGCTGGAATACCAGATGTTGCTTATTCCAGTTTCAAGCTGGAGGTATAAGCAGCTACATATAAAAGAACGTGAAAAGAAAGCACTTTAAAATACACTGAAGCCTGAAGGGACTGTAAAACTTTCACAAAACAGGTTGTAAAAAAAAGGAAAATCCTTCAAAATTAACCAGCCTGTAATTAACGGTCTAGAAGAGTTGTATCGAAGGTATGAAAACCCAGAGACTGACTGTGTAAATGCTAATGTTCTGGAAATGTTGTTAAATCATTATCACTTTAACATCCACTTATGTTTAGTAAAACCAAGTAAGGAAATGTACCTTTAAAAAGCCTAATTTTCCAGCCTAATACCTTTTCTGTATTTGAGGAAAGGGACGTGTGTTAGTTATGGCTGCTCCATGGTCAGTGGGGTCTATGATAGTAAGAGCAGATCAGCTTTCTGAGGAACATGACATCATAACGATTGACAGAATACATTCAGTTTGGAGGATAAGCTTGGTGCATGGCACTTGTATTGGGACTTTCTGGCCTTGTTACATCTTGGTCCCTTCACTTCAGTCAAACTGTAACCCTAATCTTCATAAAATCATGATATCAATGGCCCTTTAATGATGTACTGAATAGTAGACTAGCTATAATATACTTGTTTCATTATTTTATTTGGTAAATATTGGCTACTAGTTAGTGTTACTGCTAGCTTTCTCTGTGTATAGTTGGATACACCCTCGGTTTATTACTTGCCATCTATCTTTTGCCTAATTTTTGCCTAATATTTCCTTCGCATTGTGACTGTGCTTTCTACTGATTCCTGTTCATTCCTGTCTATACTACACAATTTTATTTCTAACCTTTTTACTTTTTTACATTTACATTTCTACCACATTTATCATTTGTTTATTAATTTGTCTTAATAGTTTTAGAGCGCCTCCCTGCACATATCCGTTGTGCACTTTTTTCCTTTTGATTTATCTCAAGTAGTTGGGCGCCACTTTTGGGGATTGCTGACATCACTATATCACTAAACCCTGTTTCCATTTTTATAGAGCTGGAGAGTGAGTTCCACTGCTAGCTCTCTATTTATTCTAGTGCTATTAATGTGCCATTCCTCAGCACTACATAGAGATCACTGTATTGGATTCTTTTATGTTAAACTTCAGCTCTATACTTGCAAATTATGACTTGTGTTCATTTATTATTATTGTCAATAAAGGACATGGTTCAGAAATCTTGCAGATGCTTAAACATTTAGAGGCTTGCTCGCTTTTGCAAAAGCACCAAAACTCCACAAGCGCATGAGCATCTATACCCTTGACGCTATGACGGATGAATGTCTTGAGAATGGTATAAGGATGTTCTGCTCTGTAAGCACAGAGGGCTTGTGCAAAAATAATACCTGCTCTGCCCTGAATTGTCAGTTTTCCTTTTTTCTTATAAGCTATCAGAAACCCACTGTGTGTTTATATATAAACCTATAAAAATAATAATTTGGGGACAGTTGTTATATGACCATTAATATCTGTGTGGGATAAAGTACCTCAGAAAGATATGAGGCCTTTCTCCACCCAGAAACTATTCATTATTATCACAAAAGTGGCAACATTTCAAACCTGGCTTAACAAAGACCCGACAGGGTGATAATAAACACCCCATTTTATCAAGTGCTGTGTGATTCATCATTTTCGTGAAGTTATTATATTGGACCCATCCTATACCTGGCACAGTGCCTTATTTGCTTTCACCATTCATCCTCCAACTAATATTCAGTCTTGGATGAAATAATATAGTAGGTATAGGATTGTATTTTTACATAAGAACCTAGAAAAAGTTCATGGTACCGCACACATTTAGAATACCAATAATACATGTGCATATTAAAATGTTTACAGATTCCTGTGGCGATTTCTTCTCAGAATGCATTATAAGTTCGTAAGTGCATTTTAAATAATTGCAATAAAAGCTAAACAGTAACTTGCTATTTTGTAATGATTAAGCTTTGGAATATGTTCTTATGATTATTTATTTTACAAAGTTTTTGTACAGTACATTAATTTGCCAGCAGTAGAAACTAGCAGATAGCAACAGAGATTCATTCCTCACATTTTGGGGGACAATTAATTGAGTGGTAAAAAAAAAAAAATCAAGGAAGACAAATGAAGTCTATTGGGTCTATTGACTAAAATTTGACTTTAGATGTCGACTTTCATTTTGAGGCACCCGAGTTTGACTTAGAAAAAAAAAAAACCCAGGTTCAAATCTTCCTTATTGAAATTAATGAGAAGCAAAACTCAGGTGTCCTAGTCTTGACTTAAAATGTGAAAAGATTAAACAATCTAGTGATAATAGATAAGGCAAAATGTAAACATCTATATTTTGTGCAAAATAACAAGTGAAAAATAAATATGAATAAAACATATACCCACAACAAGTGAGATTAGTATAAAACACATATACATAAATAATGTAAATAGTAGACTTGAATATAAATGCAACGGTGATATCCAACAAATAATATAAATAATACAAATATATAAAATGCATGAAAATCAGTGGTGATAATCTCACCCTATTAGTGTTGGACAATACGCACGTAAAAAAATATAATAAATATATAAAAAGATCTCACACATATATTTGGATGCATTGTCCTTGCAATCTGCAATAAAAAAGCTAATATGGTGCAGTATGTATATCACACATATACAATATATATTGGTGGACTATATAAATGAATGCACTAGGAGGACATACTTGCCAAGCTTGCAAGAAAATCCAAACTGGATTCGAAAAAGCACACTGGAGATCCTTGAAAAGATGTTATGGACAAGACACTTTATTCTATAAATGCTCCACACAGCCTTACTTCGATATCCTATCCTAAGATTCTTAACAACATGTCCACTCCGTAGTAGAGCTATAGAGAGCAAATAGAGCTTAGTAAGGTACATTATTTATATTCTTTGATTAAAACATTTCTATTACATTTCTATACTCAATGCAATCTTTCAATTAAACATTACTTATGTTTTTGCTACATTTGTAGCAATTTGGAAGCTATACTAAGGAGACAATCCTATCGACTACGTTTCTACAGCAACACAGATATCGCCAAGTCTAAAGTAGCATTTATCAGTCTGTAAACTAAATGAAACGTGTGGACTGGGCAAGACAGGAACCCCTGCACTTTACAAGTTTCAGGTCCCCTGCAGCTCTGTGGGGATGAGCTGTGCTGCTGATCCAGAGTGGCCTAAGTCTGTCATGGAAAATGTTGCCGACGCTCAAAGTGAGCGCATTTAACCAAATTGCGGCATGCCCGATCTTCCAAAGCACGATTAAACGTGCACAGGAACAGTAAAGGCTACTGTGAACATAAGATAAGCCTAGGGTTTTAATAATACATTATGTCAGGTTATTTTGGCTAAATTGTTCTTATCTACTAACAGATGAGTTCTAGTTTATATATTATTTTTTTTTATGTTATTCTTCTTCAACCTTGTTACATTAATAATTTAGTGTGTTTATGGCATGGATATTCATCCTCTTGGGCTTCAGCACTGATGTGAAACAACTCCCAGTTTACTCAGCCAGCAGCCCCCTGGCATTTAAATGTTAACCTGTTGCTATTGAGGAAGTAAATCTTTTGTAGTAATAATATTACCAAACTGGCATGTAGAGCAGCTGGCTACTGGGAATTGGAAGTTTACACACAAACCACCATCAAATACTTTTGTAATTATTATTTTACATATTGCACCTATTCCACTTATGCATTGGGTTTGAAGATCATCACTGGGTTCATTAAAGGTCATTGAACTTTGCACGGACATTAAAAAATATTATAGCATGCTACATCTTTGCTATTATAAATCATTTGTTCTACACAGTAATTGCTGGAATCAGTGCTAGCTACAACTATATAGCTACATTTCAATTATGGATATGTACATGCAGTTCTCTAATTGTCGTGAACATTTTCTAGAGAATAAAAACACTAAAAAAAGTATTCTTTAATATAATGTCAGTGTGTAGGTTCATTTTAAGACAATCATACTTACTCGCTAAGCTTTTCTAAAACTAAATATTCTAATTGAAAAATATTATGAATTACGAATTAACAAAACAAGTACCGTATATACTCGAGTATAACTGGGAAAGAATATTGACTCGAGTATAAGCCTAGGGTGGAAAATGCGGCAGCTACTGGTAAATATTGCCCCCAATATGCCATTTAATATGCCAGGATATTGCCCCAATATGCCAGGATATTGCCCCCAATATGCCAGGATATTGCCCCCAATATGCCAGGATATTGCCCCAATATGCCAGGATATTTCCTCCAATATGCCAGGATATTGCCCCAAATATGCCAGGATATTGCCCCCAATATGCCAGGATATGTCCCCCAATATGCCAGGATATTTCCCCCAATATGCCAGGATATTGCCCCTTAGTATGCTCGTTATGCCACCCTCCTCCCCCAGACCCCAGCACTTACCTCGTTCCTGCTCTGTCCCCCGGTGCTCTGAAGCTGCGTGGCTGTGAGGGAAGCGTTGTGAGCTTCCCTCCAGCCGCGCGGTCAATAAAGTTTGTTTAAAAAAAACACACTTTGTTGACCGCGCGACCGGAGGGAAGCTCACAACGCTTCCCTCACAGCCACCCAGCTTCAGAGCACCGGGGGACAGAGCAGGAACGAGGTAAGTTTTAGATTTTTTTTTTTTCCCCCACTGACTCGAGTATAAGCCGAGGGGGGCATTTTTCAGCACAAAAATTGTGCTGAAAAACTCGGCTTATACTCGAGTATATACGGTATTCTTATTAAATCTTGCAATCAAAGTCGGACTGCAGTCAGCTGTTAGTGAGCTAAAATCTATAAAACCTATAATCCTTAGTCAATTTGAGCCAATAACAGAAGGATTACCAGAGTTTCATATCACTAATCTAGGGTAAAGTGGATAACCATGTTTAAATACAAGATATAATGACATTAAAATATCACTGTAATTAATATGATTATTGATTTAAATACTTTTTTGGGGTATTTTCATTGGTCTGGTTACATCACTGTTTGTGTGCCTGTGAACTCTTCTTGACTTATGCTCTTTTGTGTCTGTGTTACATTGTGAAATAGTTTGTTTTTCAGGTATTTCTCTTTGATAGTTACTAGATTAGCATTAACCCTTTAAGGATTAGACTGTATTTGGAATGTTATGCTTGTAGGACAGAGGCTGGTTTTTACACTTCTGTGATGTTTGTATTTAGCTGTAATTTTCTTCTTTCCCATTTACTGTAGCCTCACAAATTTTAAATATATATATATATTTTTTTTTCTGTGATAAGATTGATTTTCTTTAGATATCATTATTTTTATTATATCGTGCAAGTTACTGTAAATACAAATATGGTGGTCTATGTTTCTATGTGAGCAATTAAACAGAACAACACGTTTCCTCACTTTTACTTGAAAAATATTTTACTCATCTACAGAAGCTACTGATAAAACCTGCTGAATAGATTCTAATATTTGTCCTGATTTTAGAAATAGTCAATATCTACATGACTTTCTGTTGTTTTTTTTAAATTATAGGACAATAACCTAAAGTAGTGTATTTCTATTTCCTAACCATTTTCTCCTAAAGTGACCTTTTGACCACAACCCTAATCATAACCCTAACCTAACACTAACCATAATTGTAACCCTAATGCTAACCCTAACCCTAAACAAACTCTAACCCTAACAGTTACTCTAATGCTAACCCTAACCCTAGATTTAAATCCAACTAACATTTGTTATTTTAATGTTGCTGACAGCCTTCAGAGGCCATCTAGAATAGCAACAGAGTGAAGGCTGTGAACATTGGTCACTTTCAAATTTCTTGCTCATAACAGGACATCAAAATAGTTGAATATCATGCTGTTATTTCAATATGGCACCCGCTTTTACTCCTTGGAACGATCGGGGGTTAGCTATACACCAAATTTTGATGCCTTGATATTGAGGAATTTCAGCAACACCACCTGAGTGGTGGATGTGATCATTAATTGAATCTACCACTTGTATTAACAAAGGATGTTCCATGCCATCAATCAGTCCGAATGGCATAAAATGCTGTGATGGCATGGAACATCCATTCCTCATTAAAGGGTTAAATACTCAGGTTGTGCAAATGCCTATACGCAAGTGCGCACACACAGAAAATGGATGAGGCCGCTTTGTCTTTTATTTACTTGTTGGATTGTGTAACCTTTCAAGTCATCTATTGTTTTTAGAATATGAATCAATAAAACATTTTTTTTTTCTTCTGCATAGAATCCAGATCAATGTTATTTACGGTACAGGGTATATAACAAAAATAATAATCAAGCAATGAACAAAATTCTCTAAATGGCCTTGTACCCCTAATGCACATGGGTCCAGGGCAAATAGCCTAGCCCCAAAATATAAAAAGAAGAGTGCTAGGAGCTGCTGATGCTCCTGGCACCAATTATAAATACGGGGGGCCAGTGCAAGTGGCCTTGGCCCTCCAGCTTTTACTGCCGGGGCTGGGAGCTACCAAAATAGGTCAATGACTTCTGATTGGCTGACTTGTGATTGACACCTCTTATGCTCTTTTGAAATCCCAGCTCTGCTGGGCTGAGCTTTCATTCTGGTTTGCTCTCTGCTGAGCCATCTCATCATGGTTGTCCCTGCATCTACACTCACCACCAGTCACCTGCAAGTCACCTTTCAGTGAAAAGACCCCTTTATTATCTGTACATATCCATTTATTCAATAAGCATCCCATTTAGTTATTTGAAACACACATGGTTGCAGCTTATAGAATCTCTAACACATATTTATGAATGAATCAGCAAGAGTTTAACATGAATTAAGAAAAAGCCTAACTATCTATTTCAGCAAATGCTGGCCTTTTTTAAATAAAGGTTGAATATATTTAACAGTTCTTGTTTTAATAGACGTTGTTATTAATGGGAAAAGTAATGAGAAAAGCAAACATATTAAATAAGATCTGACTTTTTGTTCTATAATTACAATAATAAACCCCTCCAGGGCATACATATCTGTTCTATTATTTGAACTGCATTATCTTGATGATAAACACTGTGCATACATGCTGTGGAAAAGAGGTGAGGTGAGATATAAATATACATTTAATGCCTTTATAATTGAGGCTGTGAATGGATGTCAATTAACAGATCTCTTTGCAGAGGTGGGCAGGATAGACACTGTGCTATTTTACATTCAAAATCAGCATGTTGATGTTGTTAGAAGTGAGTGTGTCTAATGTGGTGAGAAGTGAGCCAGTGTTCTCTTGAAGAACCTGTTCATGTGAACTTGACTTAAAGGAATGTGGTAATTATTATTGAAATGTTTTAATGTGAGCCTAACTTAAAAAAACAGTGTGTGTTTAATGTTGGGTTATTGGGAAGCTTTTATCCAACAGGGAGAGCCATGAACAGGGCTGTACAGGAGGCCCATATTCTCCTTGTTACTTCATCGCAGTCACTTGGTTACAGAATTCTGGGTTAATCTGCTAGTAGTACACAAGCTGTGTGGTTTTTAGGGTATGTGGCATTAATTTGGGGGAATTGCAAACCGTGGGAAACAAAAACAAACCAAAAAAATCAATCGGAGATCTTTGAGTTGGTCACATAATGGTCTCACACACACACACACACACACACACACACACGTTTGTTGACATGGGCAAAATACAATTTCCCTAAACTTATTCTTGCAGTATAGGAAACGTAGAGCACACTGTTTATTTATTTTTTTCCCTTCAAGGAACTTAAGGGAAATAATTTTTCTGAGCTGTCTTTCATTTTCTATTATCTCATGTTTCTCTTAGGGGCATAGAGTAGATTGTTCTTGTTTTATTAAGATTAGCCCACCCCTTGGCAATATGATACCACTAAATGCAACATGGTAGTATGAATTTCAATGCAGTCCTGTCATATGCATTTTCCATACACTTTCCTGATAAACGTGACATCTTGTCACACAGTGCCCAGCATATTCTAGAAAATATTTTGGAATTACCACTATATGACATTTCTGTTATTCACCTTATGCATCCTCAACAGAGAAAGAAGCAGAAAGTATGTTGGACCCCAGTTAGGCTGTCTGACTCAGTCCCCATCATGATGCTTGTGACCACTATTGCCATGCCATTCCTTGTCTGTCTTTTATATTTCTACCTACATTATCTGCATACTTCCTTTTCTGAAAACACTCATTTGATGTATTATCCAGCTGTAGAATCTGTTCAAACTCAAGGTTACAGTGACGGATCCAGGGGAGGGTGGGCAATTGCCAGCCCCAAGTAGAGCAGTTGACCTAACATAGGCTGTACAGTGGGGGGAGCAAAGAAGCTACCCTGTGGGCCCCCACAACTGGCCATCGCACTAGAGGGGGTGGTGAAGCGGATGTGTTAATGCAGCCGTATGTCCCATCCCCATTTCAGCAGACCCTGACAACCCTAAAATTTTATGGAAGGAATCTTTACATTTACACTTGGTTTATACATCAGCAGCAAATTCCTCAGAGCAGGATATACATGACATATAACAAATCATCACCATAAACACAACTTTATGTGGAGATGGCCATTGGGCCTGCTCTTGAAAACATACATGAGTGCTTTTCATTAAACAAACAACTTGGAGAGATAGGCAAGTAGGAATATTATTACCAATTAATGGGATATTTTTTAGGCTGAAGAAATCTACAAAGTTTTTTTGACTGTTTTGGATTCACATTTTTGTGTCGCCTCTTCATTCCAGGGCACATAGAGATCAGATATTTACTTTAAAAATAATCTGAAAATAATAATCTGAAAACAGGCATTAGGATAATAATAGAACATGATTATTCAGCGGTAAAGAACAGTATAACCTAAATATAGATAAAATAAAAAAATAAAGAGAAGAGTGAAGAAGAACAAGAGAAGGGAATGAATAAAAATCAAATAGGGGGAGAGGAGTGGGGAGCTAAAAGGGATGGGGAGGAACCGGCTGGGATGTCTTATAAATCATCTGTATCTTTGCAGGAGGGATCCCCACAGGTGACACTCATTGGAGGGGTGCCATTCACCCCACCACGGGCTGGGCACTGGAAAAATCTGAATCCTCCTGCGCAGTTCTGTGTGCTTGCTCCAGTGCCCCTCGCATCAATTTTTTTACAGTTTTATTTTCAAGTGCTTAGCACATTATGAGGTTTATGCTCTCTGGAGCTTCACAATCTGAAGATGTTCTCATTTGGATGTCACGGACTCAAAACAAAAGTAACACAGTAATCTGTCTAAAACCCTACTCTCCAAACAGGCCTCACTGGGGTAAGTCCTGAGTGCAATTCTGGCAGCCGGGGTCTGTCCTGAGTGTCTGCTGGGTTAATTCCTGAGGGCAAATCTGGCTGCTGGGGTAAGTCCTGAGGGCAAATTACCCTGCATTTCATGGCACAGGGAGACATGGATGGGTTCTACTGGCATGCAGAATGAAATAGAAAAGATCACTCATTTTACTTATCATGAAGTGCATAAAAGTTATTAAATATGTATTCATTGCCTAATATTCTATATTCTATTTCCGATATACACATAAGGATTGAAAAAAAGTGTAGTTTTTTTTACATTTTTAACTTGGGGGGGGGGGGGGGGGCATGTGGGGTGGTGGTGGTTAAGAGGGTGCCAAATTCTCTAGGTACACCCCTGTGCAAAAGTATGGACTATATGAAGGCAATTGCTCAGAGCTGCTGGATTTCCTCTACATAAGATTTCCTCTACATTTTAGTAATAAAAACCCTTATATAGTATTTATCTGAAATGATAATCAAAGCTACAGGACAAGACTATGGTCATGTGAGTTTACATTTCACAGTTTTATCTTTCACCCAAGGCTTCTCTTAAACACAGCTTGATCTTCTGTGGAAATCTTCATTGCACCAACCCAGATTAAGTATTTGCTTGCATCAACCAAGGTATACTATTGCCTATTCTTGGGCAAGAAAATTCAAACACATGCAATTCAGTTTAATGGACCTGTAATTCTAAGTTTATATGCACACTCTCTATTATAATACATTATATGGACAAAAGGATTGGGACACCTGATCATTGCACCAACTGGGACTTTTATACCATCTCATTCTCAATACATCGACAGACATTATTTAATTGGTCCCCCCATTGCAGCTATAATAGTTCCCACTCTTCTGGGAAGGCTTTTCACAAGATTCTTTTTCTTTGGGAATGTTTGCCAATTTGAGATGGTCTTGTGTGCAATCTCGGTTCCAGTTCATCCCAAAAGTGTTTGACGAGGTTGAGGTTAGGGTTCTGTGCAGACCAGTCAAGATCTTCCACACCAAGCTTAGAAACATTGGATATGATCCCAGCTTGTTAAATGTCATGTGATGTATAAAATAATCCACAAACGGAAAGAAGTCTTCAGACTGACACTGTGGGGGATCCTTTAAAACGTAATGCTTTATTTTTGTAATAAAAACCAACACATCAAACAAATGAAGAGCGGTGACAAAAACTTGATAAGACAAAAAAGTTTGAATGGGCTGAGAGCCCTGGCTTTACGCATTTCGTGTGAGGCACATTGTCATGTGATGTATGTTTAGTGTTTTATGCTATAGGTATATGGTGAAGCCAGTAAGCACAATGTTAAAATGGATACTATTTATCTGTGTATTTTATTGATAACTTTATGTTTTTATGTCTTGTGTTGTTTTGCATAAAGTCTAAAATAAAATGTAATATTTAAAGAAGGAAAAAAAAAGAAAAAAGTTCTCATCCAACTATGTCTTTATGGACCTTGCTTTGTGCACTGGGGCACAGTGATGCTGGAATAGAAAAGAGCTTTCCAAACTGTTCCCACAAAGTTGGAAACAGCATTGTCCAGTATCTCTTAATATGGTGAAGATTTCCCTTCATTTAAAGTAAGGGGCCTACCCTGACCCATGAAAAACAGGCCCAAATCACCACTCCTCCTCCATCAAAGGTGGCATCCTATCACAGCATCAGAATTCCCTGATCTCATAAAAAGACAAATTTGTTTCAGAAATGAAAAATGCAATCTTCATGTGCTTGATTTTATACACACTGTGGCAATGGGGATGATGGAGATACCTGAATTGAACAATTAAGAGATGTGTCCCAATACATTTGTCCATATAGAGTATAGTATCAAATATTAGCTGTAACACACAGGATACATTTTTTTTACAAGCCATTGGGTAAGGTCACCAAAAGATGCCTTAAAAATCTACGCTAAAAAACAATATTTAATTTTTATGAATTATTGTGCCACATCTCTTGTTTTTATAATTTACAGTGTATTGTTGTGAAATCGGTTGGTGCTTTATAAAGAAAAATATAAATACTGTGTAACAATAACCATGTCAATTTTCCATTATCGCACTAACTAGCATCACGGTGTTAACTTAATGTTACTTTTTATCTTCAGTCTCCCAAATCCCCCAGACACTGAATACTCTGGGCCATAACACGCACTAATTAAAAGCAAGTGACAAAACATTTTAATGTACTAAAAAATATTAAGACTATGTGTTTTGGGATTCTATTAAATACATAAAAAAGTGTCTTATCTCTTTTGGCTTTGTAAAAGTCGGTTGGGTCATTCCTCAGTATGGAGCATGAAATATCAATGATAAATAGGGCCGTGTTACTCAATAATTTATGCGTTTTATTAAAATATTACAGTATAAAGGCAATTACTTTAGTGGGCTTATAATCATCCTAGTGTATGCAGGAAAGTAATAAGCAAATAATAATAGCCTTTAATTATTTTGTGTAATTAATTGCTTGTGTCAGGTTTCAACATCTATTAAAACAGTATATATGAAACAGTATGAATAATCACTGTCCAATTTATTATAATAAAGTCCATAATTTGAAGTAGTCTGAACAGTTTAAGTTAAACTAATAGATTGAAATTAATTTGTTAAAAGAAGAACAAAACACTTCCAAAAATATTTTTTTAAATGCCTTTTGAAGAGTGAGCTCCGTTGAAAAAATACTTTTATCTTTGGAAATGCAAGCCACAATAGGACCACCATTCAAAAGGCACATTTAATCAGGCAAGATTTATTTTTAAAATGTAAAAAAAAATATACGATGTACTTACATTTTAGATGCTCTCCTCCTGTTCAGTCAATAGTGCAATTAGGTGAACTAACAAGGTAATAGAGAAACAAAATTGTATTAATAGATTAGCTGGAAAAAGTCTCCAACTTATCTAACTTTCTAATTTAGCTATTTTTCTCTGATTCTTACCAATCTTCTCTCAGTGCACCACACTTCAGTGGTTCAGTGAATTGATCCCGATATAAAACAAGGAACAAATAAAGCAACTTATAATGCAGTGTAAAACTGTTTAATATCCTCTTTCCTTCACTTTACTGATCACCATCTGATTAAATAAGATGGAGATCATTTATAGAAGAAAAAATATATTTCCTCTTCCTAGTCTCTATTTACTAAAAGTTGAGAATAGTGTGAAGAGGTCGACTTAGGAATTTGACTCCCCCCACCTCACCTGGGCTTTCAAAACAGCCTGCCAGGCTGAGTTTTCATTCAGCCATTAGAGACAGGAATTATCTGAGGTGGAGGAGAGTTTTTTCGAGGTTTGAGGTTGAGATTAGTGCTAATCTCGTCCTTCAATCTCAAATTTTAGTAGATAGATCCCTTTGAATAATGAAAAGCTGACGTTTCCATTCTTGTTAAGGGACTAGGGTAAGGATCATAATTGGTTGGCTGCAAAAGATCATATTATATTAGTCCCTGCCACATCATGAAACAAATAACACGTTATTAGTTTATAAAACCAAGGGTATAAAGTTAGGATTCCTAAAATAAAAAAAAATCACAGCAGACTAACAAGCGCAAAACTACTAAAATGGTTGAATGTTTGAGTTTAGAACATCCATTGCTGACATTTGGGGATAATGCTTTTCAATCCAAAAACTTAAAATCAAAATTGTCCAGTAGCTGAATGTTTTCACAGCATGTGAACAAGACCAACAGATTTACCTCTGTTCCTTTTTATGCATCATTCTGTCTCTTTCCTTCCCTTTCCTTGTGTCTCTGTAGCAAAAGTACTTAAACCATGTGTGAATATCGTTTATTCTAGAATCTGATTTTATCACTGTATCATGTCTGTATCCCATGCTACATTTTAGACATAAACAATGAGAATAGCTGCTCGTACTGGTTAACCCTGGTAATACCAGGTTCAGTTTCAAGGTTTCTTTTTTTATTATGCATTATTAGTATGCTTTATCGTATACTTTTATCGAGACCTTGTCCTGTTATTGTTCTCATTTGTACACTGAATAAGATTGGTTGGCTCATGTTATAATGCAGTTTGCGGGAATGGCATAGAATATGTTGAAAGCAGTACACGGTGAAGGACAAGCTGCTTGTGTACAAGTTCCATCATTTCTTTTATTTTTCATACAAGAGAACGCACAGGCGAGATTCGATCATGGTGAATTTTACGTTTATTTTGCTTGTTTAAATCGTTACTTCATAACTGTATGAACCTGTACATTACATTATGTCTAGTTTTCCATGTGATCTCTGTCTTTATAACATATATGCACCTCAATGAAGCCTGGTCTCTATTATTTTAGTTTTAGACAAAAACACTGCATTTCAAATATTTGGGGTCACTTGGAAAAAGCTAATTTTGTCCATTAAAATAAAATCTAATTTAGTTGAAATACAGAATTGACAATGTTATTGTTGTAAATGACTACTGTAGCTGGAAACAACTGATTTTTAATCCCTTGGTGCATCATGGCAGATAATTACGTCCTGTGTTTCCCTGCCGTTGTCACAGGGTTGCTGTAATGTTTCGACGTTGCATTAAGTAACAACAAAATTTGTCTCCCCAGAGTACCGTGATGACTCCACGCAGTGATCATGGGCACCATATTGGAATTCCTTCCGTCACTCTGTTGCTGCTGCTTGACTGCCAGTAGACGCAGTCAGCCAGGGCCGATCCTGGGCGGGTGCATGGGGTGCACCGCGCCCAGGCACACGGGAGGAGAGGCGCTGAAGCAGGGAGCTCTCTCCCTGCCGTCCTCCTCCTTGTTAAACCAAGCACAGCGCGACGGGTGCAAGCTCCGCCCCCGTCGCATTCTGTGATTGGCTGCTGCCGGGAGGAGGACGTTCTCTAGAGTATCTGCCAAGACACCATAGAGAACATCCTCCTCCCTGCAGCCAATAACAGAACACGACGGGGGCGGAGCTTTCCCCCATTGCTCTGTGCTTGGATTAACAAGGAGGAGGAGGTAATAACAGTTTGGGGGGGGGGGGGGTTAAAATATAAAATAAAAAAATAAAGGAAGTGTCTGTGGAAGTGTGTGTGAATGTGTATGTGAATGTGTATAAGTGTGTATGTGTGTGTCAATGTGTATAACTATGTGTGTGTTACTGTCTGTGCAAGTGTATCCTGTGTCTAAGTGTGTAAAGGTGGCTGTGTGTGTATTTATGCATGTGTGATAGTGTGTATAAGGGTGTCTGTGTAAATGTATGTCTGTGAGGGTGACTAAGTGTGTAACTGTATTTGTGTGACTGTGTGTATTTATGTGTGACTGTGTGTATTTATGTGTGACTGTGTGTATTTATGTGTGACTGTGTGTATTTATGTGTGACTGTGTGTAAGTGTGCTCTTGCCCGGGGCCCTCACTGCGCTCATCAATTTATCACATGGAGGGCACCAGCCCCTAACCAGCTGGCGTCTATTTCCCGCCTCCTGCACTCAGCGTGCGTAGAGGGAAGACTGTGCGGAGGAGACGGCCGGGGACGCGAGAGCAGCAGCAAGGTGAGTACTGGGGAAGGCAGGAGAGGAGATTATGCTTTTATTGGGTAAACTAACTGTGGCACATTGGCTGTAGCCTATTAATTGGCAAACTAGCATTGGTATATAAATGGGAAAACTGTCTGTAGCATATCAATGGGCAAATAGGCTGTTGTATATTAATGGACAAACTGGCTGCGGCATATTAATGGGCAAAATAACTGGCATATTACTGGGGAAACTGGCGTATTTTAATGGACGAACTGGCATTTTTATTGGGCAAACTGTAGCATTTTTAATAGGCAAACTGGCTGTTGCTTATGTTAATGGCAAAGTGTACCCTAAGTACACCTCTGCAAATGGGCTGCCCTTGTGCTGCTCTGCTCCCTCTCAGAGCCAGCTCTGAAGATCGGTGCCATGTTTCCCCTTATATCTTGTGCGGATCTGGGACTATTTTCTATTTTTATTTATGTTTCCCCTTAGACCTCAGTCAGCGCTTTCTGCTCTTTCCGTGCACAGTGATGACTTATAGCGTCGGAACATAACAGTCAGAGTCATCACTATGTGCGGGGAGATCAAGGCAGCGCTAATTGAGTTCTGAGATGAGGTCTGTAGGGGGCAGGGAAAAGGGACATGGGAAGAGACAAATACATGGTAGGAAATATAGGAGAAAGATATGGGGTGTGACAGACAGACATGGGGTATGAGTGGAGAGAGACAAACATGGGGTATGAGTGGAGAGAGACAAACATGGGGTATGAGTTGAGAGAGAGAGAGAGAGAGAGAGAGACATGGAGCATGAGTGGAGAGAGAGAGAGACATGAAGCATGAGTGGAGAGAGAGATTCACGTGAGTGACTGACTTGGTGGAATATTATTTATCACTCCTTGTGTACTTCTTTTCCAATGATGCTCAGTCAGACTAATGAGAGACTTTAGCTGGTTGGGAATCATGGGAACGGTAGTTAAAACTCATTCTGCTAGCCAGCAAAAAGTCCCCCATGTTGCTGGCTGAGCATCATAGAAATAAATAAAACCACTACACAGTATTATGGCAAAATAAATATCTTTATTTAAAATAAGCGTTGGTCCTTTACATTAAAATACAATTTTCTCCCTCCCCCTCTCCCCAATATTGAAATGGGCATGTCTGGATGTCATAACTTACCTCGCAGCAGATCCCCAGAGTATCCTCTCCTAATCGCGCACCCGGCTGTGCCTGACTGCACACAGCCGGGGACGCGCGTTTCTCCACTATCGGAGCTCAGGCGCGCCTCCGATGACGTCACGCCCGACGTCAGCGCACGACTAGCGGGAACATTTAAAAGTGCTCTTCACAGTAATACCTATGCTTGGTGATTCTCGTGTATTTCCTGAACTCCTGGCGTTTTCCTATTTTTGATTACTTGTTGCCGATTTGGATTGTTCCCTGGATTATTCTGATCTTCTGGTTTCCCTACTCCTGGTCTGTTATCAGTTTTGCTGCTTTTTTGTGTATGACCATGGACTGCTTAACGTTTATGAAGCTTGCTGATTCCCCTGATTCTGGACTGTTTACTATATATGAAGTTTTGCCGATTCCCCTGATCTTGGATTTGTACCCGACTATTCTATTTCGCATACCCTGGTTTATCCTGCATAGCGGTCTCTCACTCCTCCCTATATCAGTACGTCACACTGGAACAGAAATGTCTAAAGGGGAGGAGTTCATAATATAGCCACGCCCACCCTTGGGCGCCAAAGGAAAACCTGCACCCAGGCGCCCGTGACCCTAGGATCGGCCCTGCAGTCAGCAACATTATAATGGAAAAAAAAAAGGACAAAACTAATCCGAGATCTAATAACCCAGAAGGGTTAGGTTTAGAGTTCCACAGGAGAAAATGGTTAGAAAGCAAAAAAACAAATGAACATCATTAAGAAGCTTATCCACACTCCAGTAGAGATTTCCCCAGAAACTTTTCTCTTTCATTTGGATGTACCAAAAATTAAATAAATAAATAAATAAAATACTGATCACACATATTTTTATGGCAGTAAAACTGCATTGCAAAAACATGGAAATCACCCCATCCTCTAGCGTGGATAAAGATAGTTCAGAGATTCATGGAACAGGCAATATATGAGAATCAGGGGCAAAGTTCACTATAATATGAAATTTGGAGCCCTTGGACAGTCATTTCAGACCACCAATGAAATCTGACACTGACCATTTTACCACATCCACCCACATGTTCGTCCGATCTACATATGGTATGAATGTGAGAGTGAATGTTATGAATCTTGCGTCTATTTATGTTCCAATTATTGGAAATTATGGGGCATCTAATGTAACTAAATGCATCTAATGTAACTCGAATATTGAAGTTGTAGCATGGAAAAGAAAAAAAGGGAGGGAATGAGAGAAAGGAAAGAAGAAGGAAAAGAAAAGAGAATATAACAATGGTACTGAACATTGAATTGTATAACAAATTGAAAATAACACTTGTAATTAACGGTATTGTCCCATCGCTCAGTATTGAGTTTATTGTCTGTCTTCTTTTTCTTTTCTGTTTTGTAATAATGTTTAAAAACAAATAAAAGATTATAAATTAAAAAAAAAACACTACTTTGGGTAACTGCCCTATAACTTGCAACACAACAACAGAAAAATATGTAAACATGGCATGTTTCTAAGCTCAAACAAATATTAGAAATTATTATTTTAGTCTTTTTTACCATTTGTAATTGAAAGATTTCTCAAATTTAGGAATTTTTTATTTTTCCTCATATTTTATGATTTTTTTTTACAGTAAATTTTATGATATGATGAAAAAAATGGTATAATAAAAAAAACTCTAATTATGCTGGTAAAAATATTATATAATATAATGTGAGTCCATTAAATAAGAGATAGAAAAATGACAGCTAAACACAAACACTGAAGAAGTATTAAAATAGCCTCTGTCATCAAGGGTAGAAATTGTTAAACACTATCTCTTCAATAAGGAGTTAATGGAATATCTACATAGACGGACCCATTATCATCAAACATTACTGCTGTGTCCCAGTGGCACATTGTTTGTTTTAGCTAATCCAAGTGGGAGATTTTGAAGAAGGAAGACTAGCTCTCCATTTTTCAAGGCCATGCCAAACCCTGTGGAGAAAATTTCCTCCCACAACAGGACAATGACCCAAAACACAGCTTTAAACGATGCCATAACTATTAAGGGAAGAAACAGTTAGCTGGCATTCTGTCTGTAATGGAGTGACCAACACAGTCACTGGCTCTCAACCCTATTGAGCTGCTGTAACCCCAAACCTTTAAACAGTAGTGCATATCCTGATAAATAATGAGAGCATTAACCCTTTACAGCCAGTTCATTATTAATATATTTGCCTAAATGCGAAGAGCCAACAGCAAAAAAAATATTGAGATGACCTAATAATAAAGGAACATTTATAATGAAATTTGGGATTAGCATTTATTCCTTAATAATCTATTGTATTTACACTCAGTTATCTGTGTTTACATCAATTCAGGGCAATTAGAATTAGCACGTTATAGAAAAACTGATAAGATGTTTCTTAGTCAGGGATCTTCTCTTCATTTTTTTATTATATTCAATATAAAACTCTGTGAGCCGCAGAGAGATTTTGTACACTGGTAGATGGTTGGTCAGTTGTCCAATCGCTAGCTAGATATTTTATGAAAAAAATGTATTGCTAAATTGTGCCACACTCGTTTAAATTATTACTCAGAGAGGCTAACAGATACTTAGAAACAAATACATTCAGATATCCTTTTTTATCCTAGTCTTTGTTCCAGGACATTCATTATATGCTTACTAAATATATACAAAACCCATTGGTGAATTTTACTTTGTGCTCACCTAAATTCTGTCACCCTCCACCCCCCCTCACCCATATTGCACACCCACAACATACCCAAGCACCCACATTGCAGAACCAAGACATACCCCAGGACCCCAGGACATACACCATCACCCACACTGCAGACCCAGGACTTACCACAGCACATGCTCCATCACCCACGTTGCACACCAATGACATGCCTCATCACCTACTCTGCAGACCAATTACATGCCCCATCACCCACATTTGAGACCCAGAACATATCCCATCCCCCACATTGGATGCCCAGGAAATGCCCCATTGCCCACATTTTACAGCTAGGATATACCCAGAACCCACATTGCAGACCCAGTATTTGCTCCAGCACCCCGGGACATTCCCCATCACCCACACTGCACACCCAGTACATGACCTAGCACATCAGAATATATCCCAGCACCCATATGGCAGACCCAGGACATGCCCCAGCACCATTCTGCGGACCCAAGAATTACCCCAACCAGTACCCACAGCTCCATAGTGTAGTGTCATGCCGCCATGTATCTGTGCACTCTCAAGGCACAGAGACATCCTACCATGCTGCCTCTTGTGCTTGGTCTGAACGATCGCGAAAAAACACTCTAACGGTGCTGGTCTATTACCACGTGGCGAGGCAATAGCCAGCACAGAAATTTGGTGTTTGGGGCACCCATGATCGCCCCACGGAGCGTTTGTGGGCTCCATATTGACGGAGCAGCATGCTCCGGCAATATGGCTTTGCCCTCTTGTGGTTAAGAGCTTCGAAAGTGACAAAAAAATCACTTCCATCACTCTGAATATGTTGCTTGACAGTTAGCAACATTGCAATGTAAAAATTTTTTTTTAGCATAAGGGATAGGGTTAAAATTAAACCAAAATTAAAATATATTAAGGGATAGCATAAGTGTTAGAGTTGGGGTTAAATTTAGTGTTTTGGTTCAATTTATGGTTCAGGTTGTGGTCAAAAGGTCAATATAGGAAAAAAAAAAAACACTATTTTTGGTTTTTTCCCCATAACTCGCAAAAAAATGCAGAAACAATATGGAAACTATTTAGACGGGGTACTTTTTAATTATTGTATTTATATTTTATGTCAAAGTTAGAAAACGTGTTTTTTTTATTTAACATTTTTCATCATATTTTATTATTTTTTTTGTAGAAAATTATAAGGTATGATGAACATAATGGTATCTAATGAAAGCCCTTCTAATGATGATAAAAACATATAATTTGTGTGGGTACAGTATGTGAGAGAGAAGAAAATAACAGCTAAACACAATCACCCCCGAAATGTAAAAACAGTCATTCTCACCAAAGGGTAAGTCAAGATCAAAATGTCTTGTCACTAAGGGGTTAAGGTCCTCTCCCATGCTTTGCTAGTCTAACCTCCTTACTCTGTATTTGTATATTTTACTACCTGTTGTACAGAACTCATGAGATATCATAGTGCTTTATAAATAAATTAATAATAACAACAACTATAATAGACGCTACAGATTTGGCTTAAACATCCTTTCTTTGTAATGAAAATGCAAAACAGCAAATCAGAAGCATAATTAACTGTCTGTGTCAAACAGTTCATTGGATAATGTTTAATAACAATGTTATTTCTGCAAGTGTCAGTTTTAGATTAAACATGAAATGTCACTTTGATAATAAATCATTTCTTTTTGTTATCACTTTGCCCTCTATAGAATGGATTCTGTAAGAACCCAGCTCTTCTAATATTTACAGTCAGTAAAACCCAGGCTGCGGATCTTTTTTGGCAGGTTGAGCGTTGTATCTTTCCAGAGTCATCTTATGACAGCAATACGTTCCACATATATTAGATTGTATTTACAGCAAGTTTGCCTCTGATTATTGGTGGTTATTAAAAGTAATGACAAAACTAAAGGGGCTATTCACAAAAATGTGAATTTAGGAGAGTAGCAGGTGAGTTGAATTGAAAAGCAGGTGAGTTGAATTGAAAAGCAGGTGGGTTGAAGTGAATAGCAGGTGAGTTTAGGTGAGATGAACATTTTAGCTCTACTTTGTGCAGGAACAAACCTAGTTAGATTCCCCGGAAAGTGAATGCATCAGGTTTGTTCTTGAACAATGTGTAGCTGAATTGGTGAGATGACATTTTCATCTCACCTCAACTCACGTTATTCACTTCAACTCACCTGCTACTCACCTCAACTCATCTTTTAATGACTAGCCCCATTAGAGTCCTAGTTGTGCTTGCAGACCTTAAACATACTTCATGTCTTTGAAGAATAAAAATGTTAAGTAAAACATCTTCACATCCTAGCTGTATTTATTTGAAGAATATTGAATATATTCCATAATTTTATCAAAAGGGAAAAAAACGTATTCATATTAATCTCTTATTGACAAAGGCATCGTCGGATTACTGGGCCCTTATGAAAGTCCTTCTGTTATTCCCCAATAAAACACGGAAACAGATATAAGTGGGAATAAAAGGCCACAGCTTGTTTAATATACATTTTTGTAATAAACAATAATTATAATAACACATATAAAGTCATTGCCCAACAATACAACATCCCTTTTCCCCATTTATACAATATACTTAAAGCAATGACTCCCAAAAAATAACATATGATCATAACGTGCAATTCCTGAATTAACATTTATAGAGGCATACCGATATGCCCCTACACCCCGGGTTGTGAGCTACAGGCCAGCTCAAACCCACCAACCATGACAAAATGACCACAGGCCTAGGTTCCTGACAACACCCTTACTAGAACGAAATGACGATCCTCCACCCTCCCATTACCTCCTAACCCCTTCTGTGACGAGCTGAAGTAACCCAAGCAAGCCTAACTTTAGGGAGGGAGGAGGGACAACTGTCAACTTCGCTGAAAATTAAAATCTGAGGGATCACAAAATGGTGGGCCTATTTAAATAACCCCTCCCACTGATGACATCACTAACATGTTAACCCTTTCCCAGGCCCACTCCCTAGCTCTTTCAAGGCCACTTGCGCTGAGTTGCAGCTACATGGGAATTATTCCAAATATGGTTCAGGAGCATATTGTTAAAATAGAAGATCCAAGCATAATTTGAGATTAAAAAAGGAACATTTTCGGAGTTTGAAATAAATACATTATATACAGTATGTATACATTCTCCCTTGGTTTGCAATCAGTGCATCTTAATTAATGTGATGTTTTTGTGATATACTGTAGTAAACGCCAATGTAAGCATCACTTCATTGATTTAGTAAACTAGAAAGATTAAGGGCTTTATTCATGAAGCAGGGGATTGCAAAATTAATGAAAGACAACTGGGGAATTTGGCGATCTACTCGCAAAATAGTTCAAAGCCGATGCTTGAATAATGCATCTTAGAATCAGACACACATCTCCACCTACCATATACCATAAATAGTGATGGAAGAATTGGGAATACATGCAGGTAATGTTGCGCACACCTTTCATGCAGGGCTTACACACATGTCCCATGCCCTTCCATAGATATACAGTATTTCCAATACACAGGCTGGAGAATGGTTTTAAAGGCACTGTGTTGCCTAAATATTTGCAATGGGAATGTAGAGCGACCACGAGCGCCATATTGGATGGCAGCATGCTCCTCCAATATGGTGCTGCCCTGTACTAACTAACTAACTCTAGATCTAAATTATCCGTATATCTAGGGATAGTTATACCTACATTCACAAATGGGTTAGAATTATAGTTAGGGTTAGTGCTAGAGATAGGATCAAAAGGTCACTATAAGAGAACATGATTAGGAAAAAAATATTATACTTTCGGTTATTGTCCAATAAAGGTCAAAACCCCCTGAAAAACATGTAAATATAAACTATTTATAAACTCAGGACAAATATTAGATTCTGTTATGTTATGTTGTCAATTGTGTATTTTCTACTGTATGGATCTGGCTAGGGGATTCTATGAAGGTATCCAAGATGCAACAAGTATTAAACAAAAAAAAAAGACTAACTGTGGTAAATTGGCAAGGGATAAGTCCAGTAAACAATCCAAGGTCAAAAGGCAGGCAGCAGGCAGTGGGTAAATCCAGTAGGCAGTCCAAAGGTAAATGGCAATAGCAGACAAAGGGTAAATTCAGTAGGCTGTCCAAAGGTAAAGGGCAACAGCAGACAAAGGGTAAACTCCAAGAATAATAGGGCTCAAGGATTCACTGCGCACTAAGGGACAGGGAACAATGACTGAGCACCATGTTGAGGTTGCCTGGGACTTTTATAGTGCTGTAAGGTGGGGTCAGCACATTGAACTTGCAGACCACGCCCCTCCATGTCCACCATTGTCTGAGGGTATCAGAGGAGATCACAGGCCCGGTCTCCCGGGAGCCCCGCCATTGTGCCAAGACCCATAGCTCCGCACCCACGAAAGGTCACGGAGAACAGAGCCATGGGTTCCCATGGAGATGACAGGCCCCCGTCAGAGGCGGAAAAAGCAGCCACTATACGCTCGTGACCCCTCAGATGGGAGGACACAGAGGTAGGAACCTGACATCTACATTCCCAATATATACAATATTCAGCTAATGGGGCCTTTTATATACATTAGTAATTTTTTAAATAATATTAAATGTGCATACAGTATTTTAAAACTCGGTTTATTTGATTGAAATTATGTTAATCAAAAACGTTACTGTCACCAGATTTTCGGCAAAGCCTGCTTTTATACTTTGCAATAGTTGGGATTATCAACAGGTTTCATCAGCAGATTTGCCCTCACATATGCCTTGCTAGAAAAGTTTATTGAATCATCTCTAACTATATATGGATTTGTATATTAAAAAAAAACTTAATCCAGGGGATTACTGATCAAAAGTCATTCCAATTTCTTTGTTACATGCATCGCTGATGTTCAGTGTTGAGAATCTACTAAGCCGTTTTAATGAGTAAGAATTGACCTGCTGCATTCACATATTCGGAGGGCTTAGTCTGTCTTTAAAACAACAAACATATGTGTCTTTTTATTAAAAGTATGCCAGATATTTCAAACAGATATAATGAATTAATACATAATCCCAGTAATTTGTCTCCTTGCTTCTTTTAAACTGGTAGACATCCATTGGCAAAGACTCATGTGAAATGGATTATATCCCTATTTGGTAATAGTCCTGTGATAATATATTTGCTATGGAACCTCTTGGTCCTTTTATAATTGTATGTATTACAGCATAGTGCAGCATGCTTGCTTGACGACTGTCATGTTTTAAATCATTTTTATCAAATCACATAAAGAAGTGTAATACCAAAGCTGCAAACTAACTTGAAGTATACGTGTCAAATATTTACTTTAAATTATCCATGCATGGTCCTAGCAAAATTGCTGGTAAATGTGTCAAATGTGTCGAAGGTTACAGCTTCTAGCCATATACAGATACAAGTACAGCTATGGCTGTGTGTTTGTTCACAGTGCTCAGCATGTAATCCCACAATGCCTTGTTCTTGACCACATGATCAGGTTGATCGGTACACTGTTGTACACCATGTGTTTCTTGTTTGCTATTCATGAAAATCACTATGTGAGCAATTTTATATGAATGAGGAAGCTTAATGCTTGGAGAATCATTAGCAGCCACATACCTATAATTTGTATAATTGTTATCAAGTATATTTTTGCATTTGTGGTCAAACTGGACTGCAAGGATACTACTATTGTTGGATCATGGGCTTTAAAGACTAGGAAGTAGACTTCTGGTACAAATTTTATTAAATCTGTATAATTGTTATTTTTCTAGCTCGTTACATAGATAATATTATAGTTCAAAATACATATAATGAGTTGGTTTTATTTCACCGGCAGGCTGGTAAAAAATTGGCCTGTTAAGTCTATGGAGGTGATAGCATCGCTAGAATTTTGGCCAGTGTGGGAGGTGGCAACCGTAGTTACAAATCAAGAATAACATGAAATAGGATCTTGTTTAACATATCAGACAAATATTAAATATGTTAGTGAGAATATAAGGAAACAGAAGCTGAACTGTATGGTTAAACTCACCACGTTTGTCCCTGCATAATATATAGGTAGCTGACCTTAAATTGGCATCTTACTTCAACTGACCTGCACCTCTTTTTTAGTGAACATGTGCCAATATGAAAACAATCTTTAAAATCAGAAAATAGATCATATATAAAGCAGGCTTCCAAAAGACTCATGCATGCTTGATGTGACCTTAAAAACGATTGAATGTATATTTTTTGTATTTATTCAGTGAGAAAAATAAATGATATATTCAAAAGATAAATATACAAAGCCAGAGTGCCAGAGGTATGTTTGTCAATAGTGCATTATCTTCGTGGAATCCCACACATGAAGAATTCATAAATGTTCACGGCCTCCTGATGAAACCGGAAAGATAATTAAATAGACTTCTCAGATCCGACTTTCTATCCCTAGAGTGCACTAGACAAACAGGGATTATACAGAACATCTGCCACTGAGTGTTGTCAGGTACACATCTAAAAATGAATGTTCCCCAGCTGAAACATCACAGGATTGTTTCGTATTCAAGAACTAAGGTTAAACAATTGTGCTAAACAGGAACCATTCAAGCAATTCTTTGACTTTTGGAGCATGATGACACCCTGTAGAATGTATGTAATGCTTAGTAAAGAAAATACATGATGAATGAGACCCAAAAGTTTCTAGTTTCTTTAATGTTTTATAGAATGTATTATAATAGCAAAACTCAATTGTAACAATCCCATTTTGTAGTACACGCACATTATATTTCTCATTCAAGGTCCAGATCAAGGAGCCTTATTTGGGAAATAAACAACCCACTAAAATAGCTGATGTTTGAAGTCTTGTTCACAGTACATGCTTTACAAGGCAGAAAACATTATTATACGAGTATTCTAACACATTGTTAGATAAATATATGAGTTGTACCCACTAAATAGTAAACTGTGGAGAACCAACAAAAGAGTTGAACAAGTGGGGGAGCTACAGAATGGTTCCAGGCTGATGACTTTAAAAACAGTTTACTCTTTAGAGAATAAACCACAAATACAGTAGTAAATAATATGTAATAGTTTATTTATACACAAATGGGAAATTATTTAATTACTGCTAAATCTATTATTATATAACTGAAATTAGCCTAGTTCGGCACTGGTCACATTTAGCCTATGTGGTCACACAGTATTTATTAGTTTTTTTTACCTTAGTAGCCTGTTGCTTTTTTCATAAATATTTTAAATCCAACAATAACACTACATTATTAAGGATTGTTGAAGAGCTTTACTTACAATTCAGACTTGAATAACAAATATGTGAATCATAGGATTAAGAAAAATATATTGTGTATCTTTACAGTTTTTTTCTGTTTTTGTTCATTGTGTTGGAACCCTGTTTTTTTTCTTTTTCAAGCCATTAGTACAACCCTGATTTAATTTACATAAAGTATTGTTGATTAACAGATCATTTTTTTGAGCCTTGATCAAATGTCCTGATTACAGCAGCATTTATCTGTGATATAAACATAACATTACAAGTTTTGGACATTTCATCAAGAATGCAAACACTGAACAGCATCCAGAAGCAGATAGTATTTCTTTCAGTAGTAATCTGAAGTTATACCCACTTATGGGTGAAACATGGCCATTGTGGTGAATTTAAATCTAGACATACACAACTATTGAGCGTATTGCATTTATTTATTGATAATGGAAGACTTGAGTGGAATCCTGCTATGACACCTCACATTTGAGTGCTGCTTTGCAAAATATACTTGTAACCTGGGCTTAATGACCTTGTAGCAACTTTTTATATTCATGACAGATCTACGTGTCTGTTCATCAGAATGTTTTCTAAAATGGTACAGGGACTCTGGGGACAGAGTACTCAAATTTCATAATCTAACCCCACATGTTTCTTTTTTGTTGATTCAGAGTTACATGACTCAGAATGCTCTGATTGTTAGTGAAGTTTAGGGGTGCAGAGTGTGTCTATGTCATTGTTAGAGGCAAAGATACTGCCACCTTATAGTAAACTTTCAGAAAATGGAATGCGGAGTGACCAAACCAGGCAACAAAAGAAGTATCAAATAAGTGCTATTTATTGTGAATAGAAAGTGGCTGGCACAACACAAACTCCACAACTCACAGAAAGATCCGCCTCAGAAAATCTTTAATACTCATTTGACAATTATAAATTAATCTCACATTCAGATATCACTGTATGCATATGTGAGTGTCCAGTCTGGTCAATTTCTGGATCCCTAGCTCTTATCAGTCTGCAGCTCCAATCACCTTCAGCCAGCCAGAGAGAACTGTAGTCCAACAGCATAAATAAAAGCATTATTTATATGTAAATATGCACATACAAACATACTTAATGAACTTGGATCACTTTAGCATACTTACTTGTCCACCATGCTATTAATAATGCTCTTCTTGCATTATACAGACATGGTTTATGTCTTCTTTTCCTGCTGTTAAAGGGTCGTTCCAGAAATGCTTCGACTGGACTCAAGCTGGAAAGATTCCATCTAGAAACTGACAAGAAGAAACAGGGAAACTATTCAAAAGAACTATCAACTATTTCCAATTCATAAGCCAGCATGAGCCAGTGTCTAAGCTTTCATCATGCTGTTCAACATTATAGTTGATGTTTGACACCATTCCTATTACACTATATATCAATATAAACAAACTTAGGGGGGCTCACTGTTAGATTGTAAGGCTTCTACAGAGATTTCCAACACTGTTAATGCCTGTACTAATTTTACAATCATACTCATACTTTATAGTAATGTAACTGTCATCATGAGCGCAGATTAATGCCTAATTTAATCCTCCAGATGTTTGTGTACAAGGGAAAGCATTGAGTCTACCTTTCAATGCATGGTTTTATTTTAACAATGATCTCTAAATACGCTCTGATCCGCTAGTCATGCATCATTCATCAGAGACACTAGTCAAGTGTATTTTTTGTAGCGTGAGCTGCATACGTTGTAAACCATAGCAATCATATTCAGTTTATTAACCCTGGGATAATCAGTTCTAGTTTATCATAGTATGATGTATTTTTCATCTGGATAAAGAATTAGTGCTCTGCCTATATGAAGCACAAACCATATACATGTATGTATAAATTTATATATTTATCAAGGCTTGATAAATAATAGGCATCATGTCACCATGGTCACTAGGAAATGCACCCTGATGCCAAGGGATTGCACCCAAACTTCCTACATCCGCAGGGAGCATGGATCTGTGACTATTCCAGTACACATATAATGCACAGGTCCCTGAAGGTGGTTTGATGCAGATGAACAATCTTTCCAATGATGCTCAACAAACTATTTGCCTAGCTTTGCATAGTTGCAGTCCCGTGAAAATGTCAGCTATCACTGCTGTTGTATCTTCCTTTCCTAAAAAATAACCTATGACACTTCAGAGTGCAGCTCCCATGATGCTCAGCTAGCCAAATGGTTGGATGAGCATATCCTGAACTGCAGGCAAGAACAGCTGAGATGTCAGAGGTTGGTCCTCTCTAGATTAGAGGAATAAGGAATTATTGTGTCTGATGACTGCTATGTGTGATATGTGACGGACCTGATGGGTGCAGTGTGTTTTGGATACAACTAATCAGGGGGGCTGGTTAATGTTCTGCATTTACAACATGAAGGGCTGATGGGGTTTATGGTGGTAGCTGGTGGATGGGTGGGTGTGCGTGTGTGTGTGTGATGTTGATGATCTAGCTCCTATTGGGCATAATGATAAAACTAAATTAATGTTTATAGGATTGAGCCAGTTTAGTCTAAATGTGAGCCATATGTTTAAAAATTACAATAGCCGAAACTACTACCATTCAGTGAACCACATTCACTTAACACATTCAGCTAATTTAGTTGAATCAGACACCTTCTACAGGGCCTAGTGGCCTGCCAACTATCCACTCACAGGAAACACACCATTATATTCTATGGGAAATATGGAATGGATTGTGAATCGATTGATTGCCTAAACCTAAACAAATGTGTGTTGTTTGTTCTTGTTAACATATATAATACAAATGTGTTTTTTTAATACAGTTTAATATGAGGACCGATGGGAACAAGGACTTGCACAGAACATAGAGAAAAGTTCTTAAAAAGTAAAGCAATCTTTTTTTTTTGTTTAGAAATCTTAGGTCGACTAGTCAATCAATGTTTTATATATAATAATAATAATATCATATAACATGACTAGTCAATGTGCTATATATAATAATAATATAATATAAAGGACTAGTCAATGTGTTATATATAATATTAATATAATATAACATGACTAGTAAATTTGCTAAATATAATAATATTATAATATAACAGGACTAGTCAATGTGTTATATATAATAATAATATAATATAACAGGACTGGCCAATGTACTATAAATAATAATAATACAATATAACAGGACTAGTCAATGTGTTATATATTATAATAATATAATATAACAGGACTAGTTAATGTGTTATATATAATAATAATATAATATAACAGGACTGGCCAATGTGCTAAAAATAATAATATTATAGAACAGGTCTAGTCAATATGTTATATATAATAATAATATAATATAACAGGACTGGCCAATGTACTATAAATAATAATATAATATAACAGGACTAGTCAATGTGTTATATATAATAATATAATATAACAGGACTAGTCAATGTGTTATATATAACAATAATATAATAGAAACATAGAAACATAGAATGTGTTGGCAGATAAGAACCATTCGGTCCATCTAGTCTGCCCAAATTTTTTTTTTTTGAGTACTTTTATTAGTCCCCCGTTCCCGGTCTTATAGCTAGGATAGCCTTGTGTCTATCCCACGCATGCTTAAAATCCTTGACTGTGTTTACCTCTACCACTTCTGCTGGCAGGCTATTCCATACATCCACTACCCTCTCAGTAAAGTAATACTTCCTGATATTACAAAAAGAACTGACGAGCCAGCCAGGAGTCGAACCTAGAATCTTCTGATCCGTAGTCAGACGCGTTATCCATTGCGCCACTGGCCCCTCATAATATAACAGGACTGGCTAATGTGTTATATATAATAATAATATAATATAACAGGACTAGTTAATGTGTTATATATAATAATAATATAATATAACAGGACTGGCCAATGTGCTATAAATAATAATATTATAGAACAGGTCTAGTCAATATGTTATATATAATAATAATATAATATAACAGGACTGGCCAATGTACTATAAATAATAATATAATATAACAGGTCTAGTCAATGTGCTATAAATAATAATATAATATAACAGGACTAGTCAATGTGTTATATATAACAATAATATAATATAACAGGACTGGCCAATGTGCTATAAATAATAATATAATATAACAGGACTAGTCATGGTCATTCAGAGCATTCTTTTTATTTATTTAGTGTAAGGACAAGGAAAGGTGAAGGTATGAACTATTAATAAAAATATACCATAAGGGGTTGGCGTACTGGCGCTTAGGAACAAATAAGGACAGTTAAAGGGTGAATCGGGTTTATTTGTTATTTAGCATTACTGGGGATTGAAATCAGATCGTCTAGTGCACTTGGTGTGTTAAGATTGTGGAACTGACCAAGTCTCAACACTTGACCAGTCTAATGAATGTATAAAATAGAGTCACTTATCCCATCATGCTCAGCCAGCATTTTGAGTCCCCTGCTCTTTGTCCCCACTCACTTTGTTTGGGTTATAATTATTTATCTAACTAAATAAATGCCAACTTTTTGTCACTGTTCTGGCCTGTTTTATTTAATTTTGTTACTGCTCTGTTGGGTCTAAAAGTCACGCTACACTAAAGAAAGAGTTGGCATAGCCTCTTCTCCTCCATTTCTGCACTTCCATTGTATATGCAAACACTGGAATCAGACGGTATGGGATGTTTCTGGCAGCCTGGTGCAAATAAATTAGTATGAGCATTTTGTGAATTCCATTGTCTTTTTTTCTATAGCAATAAACTGGGAACCTGGGGACTTTAGTGAGACATATGTCACTGTTACTATCTGTTCTATAGACTAGAAAATCATAAAATGAATTGAAATGAAAAAAAAAAAAAATCCAGCTTAACACTTGGCTGAGGGTTTTTTTTCTTTCTTTTCTTAAAAGCAAAAAAGAAAATGACACATCTTTATACATCATAGGACAATATGTGCCTCAAACTGTTTCTTTTACGCCTACTTCAGTCACTGAACACAACACAAGCTGGTATTGTAACATTTTCAATGATCGCGCATGACTTTAATTCCTTATTATGAACTCTGAATTCTTTGGATGACTAACATGAAATATATATAATCAAGGAATCCAGCAAAATGCAATGAGATGTATTTCTGCAACAAATGGGTATCTTGCTCTATCATTTGAGCCATATCCATTGGCTTGAAAAGTCGGCCCACAAGAGAGATTACACTACAGGGACATTCCCTTCATTGTGTCCTTGTCATGTGCAGTGAGAGTTCACATAAATTAAACAAAACATGGATTTTGGATGAAGATAAAATCAAAATGGGCCAGCCTTCTGTCTGCCTGTTTTCCTTCCATACTAGGTCAGGCTCCAATTTGAAGATCGTGTCCCTTTTGTTTGGGCTTGGACCAGGACTTTGTCAACAAGTTATAGATGTAGACATCTACATAAATCTGTGTTACCCAACCAGTAATGAGCCTTAATTAAACTAAGCCGATTCACATAATGATGATACGCTGCTGGAAGCATAACTCCCAACATGTACCAGCATCAACATGGGCCACAAGGTTTGGGAGGCAATATCAGCCATGTTAGCTGTATCACTCAAACTGACAGTACTACAACTTTGTTTTAGTATTCACAATAAAATGAAAATTGCTACAGCAAGATAGTGGTCCCTAGTTGGGAGAGTCCCACTTAAAACTGACTGGTTTGGCAGTATGCATTAGGCCTGGAACTACTTAAACCCACACCGTACTTGGCAAATGTGTTCTGTATACACTTGAAGAAAAACGTGGGTTATCTGGCGCACACTGCTGTCTAGCTGGAATTAAAAATGTGTGTTATAAAAGGTGTATACAGGTGAATAGTGACACTTGGCAAGCAAAGAATTGTGACTTATGAACAATAAACAAATCAACATTATACGTGGATAGTGATATAAAGTATATGCAATAAACACTAATAATATGAGTGAAAATAGTGATATGCAAATATAGCAAACATTAGAAGTGAAATAAATATTGGTATAAAAAATACATGTATATGTGGTGATAATTAAAAAATATACATAACCAGATCCTGCAGTATACAATAGAGCCAATCCTGTAGTAAATAAATAAAACGACCTGGAACAAGATAAAACAATATCTGGTGCAGTATGTCTTAAACAACAAATATGTACAATGGACTAGATGAGTCGTCTGAGAGGTAATACACTCACAAATAGTGCTCCTAAAATGATAGGAGCAACGAACAAAGCTTCAGAGTGGTAGCCTGTTGATCTTCCGTGTACTGATCACCGTGTACCTTATATAGGACTTCGTCTGCCGTTCCTCTGGAAACGATTACAGGAAAAAATAAAGAGAGACGCAGTTGTCCAATGCTTTCAAGAAAATATATTGTAGAGATAAAATTCCATCCACAATGGACAAATACACAGTGGGAACTAGAGGTCCACAAAACAAACACACACATGTTTCTGCGAGCGAGGGGAGCACTTCGTATACACTTGCCTGTTATTTTAGGTTATTGGTAGATAATTACTATTGCCCGAACAGATTACTTAGAAGCTGAGAATGTGTCGGCAGATAAAAAACATTCGGCCCATCTATTCTGCCCAATATTACTCTTAACACATCATATGGAAATTCAAGACAATGACCAATATTTTCTTTTTTAAGTCTTCGAAATGGCATTTCAAAATAATCTTTACTCTGCTATGTTAATCTTTAGCGCTTTACTTTTATTGGGAATGTACAGTCTATTATGTTTGCCCTTAAAGCCTCCGATTGTACCCTATGCAATGAATGGAAATTCTAATAAGGCCATTCGTTTATTGAAATCATAGTGATAGCACTGTGTCTAGCATTTAGATTGAGACTCTCTGTATAAATCACATGACTATTCAGACGGCGAAAAAAAACTGGGAAGGTTACCAAATATGTATTGAAAAATAGATTATCTGGCATCATAGAGAGTGTCATTGCTTCTGTGACCTTTAAATTTCACTCTTTGAAACTTGCAGTAATATCACCTCCCTTGCACTTTTCCTTTCAATCAAGGCAGCACAGGCTTTCTAGAAAATGAGTCTCAACACCTTAGGAAAAAAAAGAAGGGAAAAAAGAAAGAAAGAAAAAAAAAAAAAGAACAGGGTTGTAGTCTCTAGCAAGATAATAATGTGGCTTTGAGAGTCACTGTAATTATAGATATAAGACATCTCCAAGGAGTTTATTTACAGATCACTGCTTGGCACTGCAGTGCAAACCATCTCTACTCCACTAAATAGGGTGAGAGTACAAGCTTCACCTATTCATAGAGAGAAGATTTGTTCACTCTAGTATTACGTTTTTGTTCTATATGTCTAGTTGAAACACTTTAAAGCACTAGGCCAGCCTCCTTTTATTCTGTGCTTTGGTCTTGCACAGATATCCGCTAGTCTAGCGAGTAGTATAAAAACACATATTTCAGTTCATATTTGAAATATTTTCTATTATTTTCTATGCTCAATTCAAAGTGCTTGTGGCAATTTGACATGCTGGGTCTGCTTTGTGAGCTTCCATGTTATTTTACACATACGTGTAATTTCCATTTTCTCAATTCTTCTGGGTACCTGCGCTGTTAATTTCTTTTTGTTTTCATCCTTGGTTTGTGCACCAACACTGAGGCAGTTAAAGGGACTGTATCACCTGGACTTTGTTTTACTGCGCATGCAGAAAATAAAAAACGATTGAAAACGATCCTAATTGTATTAGCAAAATTGCAAGCAAATGCCTAAATTAGGATATTTTTGTCCAGGTGATACAGTCCCTTTAACTTCCTCACAGCTGGTGCACAAAACTGAGGAGGAAAACAAAAAGAATTAACAGCACAGGTACCCAGAAGAGTTTAGAAAATGGAAATTACATTGACATGAGAAGGAATGGCAGCCAATGTCTTTGCACAATAATAATATTATTCTGACTGGAGCTTATCGCTGGTCAGCGCGTTGGGGTCATGTGACCTCCCTATGATTAGACTTGCTCAGATGTGCAGGGAGAACAAAGCGGGTGCTGGTGTAGCTCTTGTGAATGCAATCTTCTTGCTGGTTGTTTGTGCAAGCAGCGTGTTGTTGGCACCTCCTGTGAGTCCAATGGGTGCCAGGGGGGATACACCCGTCACGGGCCCAGTGGGCCAAGGGGACAGATCAAAAGATCTCCCCTCGCCAGCATCTCCTTGATGAAGGCAGCATGGTGTCTGTGTAATGCGCAGACATGCTTCTCTCATGCTGTGCACCCACTGATCTGACGTCAGAGTGCCAGGGTCATGTGACCTTCTGGTGCTCAATCAGACCAGTGTGCGGGGAGAGCGAGAGAAGTAGCATGGAAGGCTACTGTCTCTCGCTCAAAAGTTAAGGGGGGTGGGACATTCTGTGGCATTTTAATGGGCATACTGTCTGTGGCATATTAATGGGCACACTGGCTGTGGCATATTAATGAACATACTGGTTGTGGCATATTAATAGGCATACTGGCTGTGGCATATTAATGAGCATACAGGATTTGGCATATGAATGAACATACTGACTGTGGAATATTAATGGGCATACTGTCTGTGGCATATTAATGGGGATACTGTCGGTGGCATATTCATGGGAGAACTAGCTGTGGCATATTCATGGGTAAACTAACAGTGGCATATTAATTGGCAAGCTGTGGCATACTAATGGACAAACATATTAAGTATTGGATGGGTAATGCAGGTAATGGGGCATGTCCTGGGCAGTAGCAAAACAAATTTCAGCAAGGGGCCCTGACATTTGTAATGGTGGAACCAGTCCCATGGGTGCAATGGATACTGGGGGCAAGTCCTGTGAGTGTAATATGTGCTGGGAAAAGTATTGTGTGGGCAATGAATGCTGGGGCAAATCCTGTGAGTCCAATGGTGCTGGGGGCAAGCTGTGAGAGAGTGCAATCGGTGCTAGGGGCAAGTCCTGTGAGTTGGTGGGATGTTGGGGGTAAGTTACATGGATGAATTCAGGTGCTGTGGATGCAGTGGAAAGGGACATGGGTGTGTGTCCTTTTTACTGGTCACCAGGATATGGTGAGCAACAAATTGGGAACTCGGGAGGTCGAGTGTTGGTGCGGTCACTCAAATTGCCATCACCACTGCATATGTGCACAAATCACAGTGTGCATTCTCCAGTTTCCCAACAAAGGTAGAGTCTGGCGCAACAAACTCCCAGATCAGAACTATCCTGCACAAAGCAGAACAGTTGGAAAACATGCCTTCAACTGGGGAACATGAACACATCGACTACATTTTGTTAGATTTCTACACTCATGTATTTTGGGCATCATAGATGATACCAAAGCTGATGAAGCTGCAGGAACAGTAGCTGTGCCTGAAAAAGCAGCACAATATATTCCACTTATGTTTTCCTGCACTTGGGACCCAGAAGAATAACATAATGATAAATATGTATTAAGATAAATGATAGCATTATAATTGGAATGTTAATTTATACATGTATAGGTTGGTGCTGGTGGAAATAATCCATTTGTAGATAATTTTAATGTGCGTTACAGTGACTGTATTATGATCACGTGTATCTTGCGATTACATTTTGGTACTAGAGTAATTAATAAATTATTGGCTAAAAACAGATCTTACAAGCTGTGCAATTTGAAGAGCCAAACTTGTTATCAATGCTTAAGAATTCATTTTGGAATCATGAAACATTAGTCATCCAAATAGAGAATCTTCTTAGAGAGGTTATATTCCTAGCCATGCCAAATTACCACAGAGCCTTGCTATGGCCAAGCATTCACTTTGTATTCAGAGCATACCCAACATGTTGGTTCTAAGTTATTATTAATCAAGTCTCTGTTATTCTGTTTTCTCCTCAGACTATAGACTTAAGATTGGTTGTGCGTGCATCCAGCTATGACCATCAGGTCTGGCTATGGGCAGGGAGATTGCGATGTGTTTATTGGATTACACAGATGATAAAACAGTGTCTTGATTTGAGATTTGATAAGCAGTCTATTTCAGATTGCTGCCATTCGGTTTACAATGAACGTGCAAGAAGCATCACAACCAAGCCTATGTAAAAACGAAATGGCGGTGTCATAATTGTCCAGAGTATTATTGTCCAAATTGTTAATGTAGAGGTCAATGGTGGAGCCTGATATTATTAATTTCATGAGGTAATAACATAAAAACAACCAGCTTTTCTGGCTAGGGTAGGGGCCACACAAAAATCTGTGAGTATAAAGTTATTATCCAGATGGCATTTAGTGGCTGGTAAAAATAGGCTTGAGGCTGTGTTAAGGGACAACTGTCGCACAAACAAAAGTTATGTCTATTGAAATATTGCATCAAGCGTAGACATTTTAAATATAAACCTTGCAATGAAAGAACACACATAAAATATCTTATTCACTCTCCTTTGCTCTGCAAAGCACTATCGGTGGGGGTGTGCAATATTTCACTTAGATGTAATATTTTGCAGTCATCCTTTTAGTCTATGGAGGCGATAGCACGGCTAGTGTATTTTTGAAGGTAGCACTGCTACATTGCCACCCTAAGCTATGGACCACCAGTTAGATGTAAATGGTCTAGAGTACCAATTAGAAAAATAAAATTGTATTGTCTGTAGAAATATTTATCCTCAAATAATGTATTTTCAAATAGTTTAAGAACTAAATTTAGATGTATGTATTTTAGCTTCACGTGGGCTTTTTGAAATTTCAATATACCATAAAAACAAAGCTATGCAGTCTGAATTGTTTATAGTGGGTTGACATTTTCTTTGTGAAAGTTTTCTTTACATCAGAAGATAACTGACACTTTGGTATCATCCTATTCTCACATATAGCATCAAAGCAAATGGAATGTAACGTTAATGTGTTGTAGATTATCATTTCCTGCATTATTTTGTAGTGCTACTCTTATAAAGTCTTTTAAGGACTTGTCGATCATCTCAGTATTAACTTTTGATATGGTTTTTTTTTTTTAATTCTCTGAAGGATAATTTTATAATCTTCTTCGCTTTTATACATCTCCGAGCAGCTTTAACTCGATTTTGTATGAAGCTTTTCATTACTTCATCAGCTTGTTCAAACATTTTCTATATTTACAGCTTGGATTTGTAATTTGGGGGTCTTGCACTGTTGTTGTGGGGGTAAGGGGAGGGAAGGAGGTGAGATCAAACCAAAACAAAAGCGGGGATTTATAGAACTGTAGCAAAGGTTATTCAGCTTGAATAGGAATATATTCTGTTAAAACTAATCAGAAATTGGTTAAAGTGTGGGGGGGGTTGTTTTTTTTCAAGGATTTAAAAAAAATGTTATTTATTCAATTTTTTATTATTATTTTTATTAGGTCATAGAACTGTACATTATCAAATTAACATTTCACATGTGTTTTTTAAAGTGTTTTTTTTTTTTTATAGACACTAGCACTAATAGGGTTAAAGTTCTCTGCTAGTGTGTTTGGGCCTTTGTGTAAAAATGCCAACCAGCACCCTGAAATTTTACTGATAGAAACAACCAACAGCTCTTAAGGGATACATTTTGCACTCAAACTAGTCTTTGTTAGGGGCTTCTGTGAATACAGGAATATTATATAATGTAAGGTGACCAGAATATAGTAATAGATACATATTTGCAGAGGCACAGAGTAAGCAAGACAATAGCAAAGTATTAGTATAATACAGGTTCAGGGCATACAGAGTTCAGACAATCTATTGTTTCTAACCTGAGATGTGCACCATAAGCAGAAGAATAGGATAACCAGTGCATAGTCCAAGGTCACAGTAGAGTCAATGAATCGGGCCAGAGGTCCAGTAACAAGACAAATATACAGGTTACAACCAGAGATAAGCAATGATCAGGGTGAGGACTGGGTTTAAACACCAGCCAGATACAGGTGACTCTAACTGGATATCGCACAGACCAGATTAGATAAATTAACTGATTTATCTATTTTGGCCATCTATTTATATGGAGGTGGCCATCTATTTTGTTGATCCCTGGGCCTAAGCAAGCAATGCATTATTTATGAACAAAAGGGCATGCGAAGGGTTATCCTGGATATAAGACAAGGTCAAGAATAAAAATAATACATACGGTATGTTTCTAATACAATTCCATGTATCTGATGAACATTGGATGCAAAATAACCTTACATGTATGGTCATTACAGTCTTGTGTATAGAGCCATCCAGTTTTCACCTGTATCAGATGACTTTTCTTGCTTTGGGCTTACTTCTATGCTACTTTACATATCAGTGATGTATTATTACATACTGGCCTAAGATATCATATATACTACTCCTTTTCAGAATTTTGTCATTTGAAGTTGTTGGGAAATGGATTTGAAATGTACTATCCTTCGTGAGATTCCACAATGATTAGTCCACAGTGTGAAATGTGTGTTTTATATGTTTAGGTTATTGTACTTACACCTTATCCACTCCAAATGTAAAAAAAAAAAAAAGACATTTTAAATAGTTTTATTACACATGAATAAAATATCGACATTTTAACTAAACCCACTCATAACGCCCAAAATTTACTGTCTTGTACTTATTGAGACATTTTATCTAGATATATAGGAAGCATAGTTACAGTTATATATATATATATATATATATATATATATATATATATATATATAAACATTTAAATATGCTTCCTGCTTGTGAGAGACATATATATATATATATATATATATATATATATATATAACCATATACCATAATTATATATATAAACTGTATGTGTGTGTGTGTGTATATATATATATAAATATATATATATATATATATATATATATATATATATATATATATATATATATATATATATATATATATATATATATATATAATTATGGTTTCTCACAAGCAGGAAGCCAAAAAATTCAATTATATATATGTATTTAACTTTGCTTCCTGCTTGTGAGAAACCAGTTAGTCAGTCTTTCTGTACTAATGTCCTACATTAAAAAATAAAATTGTGGCATTTTCTGGCACTGAAAAGTAATGGTGCTCAAAAAATGAATGCTAATATTAAAAATGCATAGGAAGTTCAAGATACAAACACTTCCAGTTTTCAATTTACTCTTATGTACACAAATCCCCTTGGAGATTACGCAATAGGCTCAGGTGGGATATTTTCCCTAAGTGTTTTCTGATTTGTGTACATTTTGCTTATGGTAGGGTAAGGTTTTTGCATTGAGATGTGCCCCTCTCTGCCCTTTACATTTCGATGCTCCATTAGTTTGCTGCTATCAATAATCACAACTCTGACAGTGGGATGAGATGTAGACCCCCGAAAATTGCATTACATGTTCAACAATGATGGATAACGCTTCACCATCTCACTAGGCAGCAGACAGTCTCCTTTCGTCTCGCAATAATTAAAGGACAACAGAACATTTCCAGATAACAGAAGCAGCTGGTTAAAACAGAACAAATAAAATGTCTGTTTAAATTCAAGGACTAGAGATTGGGAAAGGCAGACCTTGATTTTGGGCTGAATTTGCTCCCACACTATGTTCACTCATGTGTAATTTCATGATGGAGAGATACAATGTGACCATTCCCAAACCAAAAATAAGATAAATTACTGGCGAGATGTAAAAGAATTATGTCAAGCATTTTTTTTAACCTTTTGTTTATTTGTTCAGTTAAGCAGCAAATTATGTACAATCAAAAGTGAAATATGTTTTTTTCAGTAACTTATATGAAACATATGTGAAGGTATTTAGTATAATGTCTTCATTAGCATCTGTTACCAAATTTTATGTTCAAAACAGGATTATGTATTAAGCATCCTTTATGCAACTACATGTTTTGTTTAAGTAACTTTAACTGTATCAAAGTGAAATGCAAGTAAAATATAATGCAAAGTGAAATACAAATCATAAATACAAAACAACACACTATTTTTTGGATAGCAGCAGTAAAGCATGTGAAATCTTTGTATACTTATGTATTGAAGGGTGATTAAGTTAAAAGGACTTTGTCACTTAATCATTGTTTATACTGTGAAAGTAGAGAATATAACATTATAAAATAGGCAGCAAATGCATTAAATAAGAGAAATATATGTTTTAAATGTTTCTGTGGTGTCTTCTGCTTATGACATCACCTTGAGGCTTGATATGCAAATTACTTTGAGGCCTCGCCCAGTTTGTAGACTCATCCAAGCTGGTCCAGGGATTTCAGTCATTGCTTATTTCCTTTGCTAGTTCCTGCCTTTGTTTTGCATACCTGTATCTTGTCCCCTCCTAGCTATACATAGAGTGACATCCTTCTTTAGCTCGGCCACATAGTGGCATCCCCCACAGAGTGGCACTCTTCTCTAGCTCGGCCACATAGCGGTATCCCCCACAGAGTGGCATCCCCCTCTAGCGCGACCACATAATGGTATCCCCCCACTGACTATAGGCTATAGTCAGGAGCCTGACAGATGGCTGTAGGCTATAGTCAGGGGCCTGACAATGATAGATTTCCCATTGATTAGTGAATTTGCATATCAAGCCACAAGTGATGTTAAAAACAGGAGACACAATCAAAGATTGTGCTTGGCAAGTTGAATAGTGCCCCTTTTTACCTTAATAAAGCCACAAAATCCAGCAGAGAATGTGAATAAAAGGTGAAGTTTATTTTGACATAGTTAAAAGGTAGAGAAGAACAGTCTCACGCATTTCGACGTGCAGCTTATTTATAGATATTTACCACAAACATAATGTCTGCTTAAAAAGGGTCCCAGAAAGCCTCTCAATGTCATTAATTAGATACCTGGAGGCTTTCCACACCAATTAAAACTACACTGAGTATACACATGAATTAACCTCCTCGTGGCAGATGAAAAAGTAGCAGCATAGAAGATCCAAAGATACGAAAATGCAAAAATTAAAAAATACAAAAATGCAAACATGTATGATACAAAAGCCCAAAGATACATCCAGAGAGATAAAAAGATAAAGCTTTTACCATTGCAATAATAACATTTCCATTCAGTGAGAACATTTTCCAATGATGTACAATGTGTAGTATACTTAATAATCACGTGAATGTTAAGGAATGAGGAGCAGACACATCCAACATAGATCATGTTTATTCTATATAACAGTTAAGTTCCCATTCTTTATTTAAACCCATGGGTACTCTAGTGCCCATTTTGAAAATCCAAAAGACTTCTTTTCTAGCCAATAGTGCATCAATCCCCTGCCCCCGGGTCCGAATTTGCATTGTTCTATTCCCATACAAGAGAAGTATTGCAAGTCTCCATTATTACACCTCTGAAAATGATAGTTAATAGATGATTTCTTGTTGTTACACCTAATATTAGAAGTATGCTCTCTAACACGTTTTCTAATTTTTCTACTGGCATATATTGCATGTAACACTTCTCACATGTAATAAGATATATCAGCCATTCAGAATCACAGTTCACAGAATCCTTCATTGTAAAACATGTAGAACCCGAAGAAGAAGTGAACGTCTTAGATTTCTTTACATACTTGGAACAGGCACATTTTTTGAAACCACTTGGGTACATGTGACCTGCAACCAAGTCTTAATCATCTTGCCATTAGATGGTGCAGTGGAGACATAACTCGGCGAGAGCATGCTTCGTAAGGAAGTGGCTCTGCGTGAAACATATTCTACCTCCAAGTTCTCTGAAAAGGGTTCTCTCAGCTTTAAGCAAAGGGAGGTAACTCTTTACAATGCTTCTAATTTTGTCAAACTCTAAACTATAGTTAGTAATAAAGGTAACACATTCTCTTTTACAAAAAAAAACCTGTCATTTCTGTAAACACTTATACTGCTGTACTGACTTCCTGCATCATATAACTGTCACTAACTACAGGGCATCTAAACATTTCTGGGGACAGACATTTACTGCCCAGTTACACATTAAATTGCAATAAGACAAGCACTAAATTTAAAAATCAATGTTCATGCATGAGATTATCATACAGGATTCAGTAACGGATATGCATAGCAGGTCTGCTAACGAAAATATAAGTCCTAACAATGCATAATAATCTTCCACTGCGTTAATGGTAAAAATAAAAGGCCAGTACTTGTATTCCTACAGCTGTGCTGCAAAAAAATATCTTTATAGTAATATTAGTATGCAATATCAGAAAATGTATTAGCACAGAATAGATGCAGGGTTTCAGTTGTGCAACCCTAAATTGCATTGAGGTCTAAGTCAGGACTAATTTAGAATACGCTTGATTGGGACACTCGCTAATTTAGAAATCAGTAAGTTTAATGCCAAATGCGTTAAAAAGTGGTTTAATCTCTCTAAATGTAGAAGAAACTTGTCATCGGTATAGTTGCAACATGTATTTCTTTTTAATTGAAGGATTGCATCAGGTGAAAAAGAAAGACTGTTCTGAAAGAATACAAATAAAGCACCTTAATGAGTCCTCTTTGAAGAAATATGTTCTGACCTATCTGACCCAATATATCTGCCACTGATAGACCAATACAAGGAAAGAGGGCTCAATAAGGTACTTTATTCTACTCTTTCATTAATTAATCTGTTTTAAATGCCTGCACTTAATCTTTCAATTAAACAGAACTTCATATTTTGCTGACTGTTGTCCTTTAAGTGTCTAAAGCCATTTTCCATTTATGTTCTGTTGCTTTCTGGGACAACAAATTTAGCTCAGTAGAATTTTGATGCTACTTGACAAAAAATAATATTTGTTGAATTGGCAGACCAATTTTACACATTTACAATTGTCCATGTCATGTAGACCACAAGGTGATGCGATTGATGAGTAAAATAGCACGGTTAATGTTCCAAAAGTAGCAAACCTTAGACAACAAGTCATATTAAAAAGTACAGGTGTGTTACATGCATTACTCTTCTACTGAGTATAAACCAGCAGAACACTATTAGCTCAGTAATATGTTCAAACTATGCTTTCTATTAAAATATGCATGTTGTGTTATAGTGCTTACATGCATCTCATTACAAATATATGTTTGTCGTAGATCATGCTTATGCAAAAATGTGCTATTTATATGATGCATATTATGTTATTGAAATGTCATATACTGTAATGGAACAATCCTATTTACTAATATGAACATGCTGGTTTACATATGAATAAAAGGAAACATATTATGACTGTTAAACATATCTTACACGTACAGCTTAATATTCAAGTGGTGCTTCTAATTTACCAGATTAACAATTCCTGTTTGACGATGGAGCCTCTTATTGATGAATGCAAATATTAAAGGATTAATAATTTAGCTCTCAAGATGCTCCAGTAAATAGGAGTGTTTGGTGTGATTGTTCGCTGTGGAATTTGTAGGATGTTTCTGTGCTAGAAAATTATTCTGTCTTTTTAAAAAAATGTTATCTTCTGCACTATACTAACTAAAACATATCTGAAAGTCAACATCTATAAATTCATAAACATTTAAAGATTCTACAACAAACTGCAGTGAAGGGTCGAGAAAAATAAAAGCACTATATTCATTTAAACAAGCAATATATGGTAGGTAAAACGTATGGTTTTCTTTGTTATCTCCAAATTATTCAAATATATTTATTGAAGATTTTTCAAATAACAATGTAAACATTTATACAATAAGATACAGTAATAATATTAATTAATATAGAAAATATATAAAATAATAATAAAACATAGGATAAACTCTATAAGTACAAACATCCAGTGGGATACCAGTAACAACTTATCAGTTTATATACACTATATTATTACATACAATCAAATATATACAACATATATATCATCATCCGGTCAGGAATTCATTACGAAATAAGCTGGTAAGCGGAAAGCTAGCAATCTATTTTCAAATATGTATTTTATTTATGTGTGGTGATTTAATAGCTTTCATGTGTCGGGTGATAATTGTCATGGCAGAAATTAGAATATGGCCTAGTATAATTTTATTATAATTTGGTCAATTTATAGGACTTTGCTTGAAGAGACAAAGTTGTGGTGTGTTATCTCCAACTTGATTGTCCTTCAAAGAAATGATGTCCCTATGCTACTGGTCCTTCTGAGATTAAGAGAATCATATCACATATTTCTTTTGAACTCAAATTATCTCCCTCCCACAAAATTCATCCATTCATGGACAACTGACTTTGTGGACCAGAAGCGCATCACAGGTTTCAGCTTTCTCTGTGATAGCTGGAAGTAACTGACTCTGATGCTATTTAAGGTTCAGTCTTTTTTTCAGTATTTTTACCTGCATTGAATCTCTGAGGATGAACTGATAAATCATGCAGTCAATACCTAACCCAATAATTGTGAGCTTGTTACAATTATTGGGTGTGTGATCACACTTTGTCGCTGCATTATAAGAACTGGGCAAAGTATTCACCTTGCTGCTGTGTATTTAACTCGTCTGATGCAATTCACTTGTTAGTTGACTATAGTTATCTTTTTGATGAAGAATAAAGATATGTTTGTTTTGCCAGCAACTCAGCTTTTGGTAAACGGACCATTGTCAATCTAGAGTAGAAACTGACATATAAAAGTTCTGATATACAAATGATTGCAGATTGATATACATTTATTCAATTCATCATCTAAAAATCATGTGAAATAAATATTTTAATTAATAGAATAGATTTCCAATAAGGAAACTTATAACATGTTTCAACCAATACAATTGGCTGAGGACCCTCTACTATCTCACTATGTAAAAATGAAGTTATTCAGAGCAATGGAATCCTTATTTCCGATGTCTGAGGGAGAAGGACTTTCACATGAGCAACATTGGTTCTACTGGATGGACGTTTTGGGAAAAAATATTGTTATGCAAATATCGGTAATGTGTAATATCGGTAACCTGCACTGTTATCAATTGTTTCTCAATTAATGTGCCTAAATGAGAAGCAATGATAATGTGTACCTAGAGCATTTGGCACTCTGATCCTGTATCCCCCCCCCCCCCCCCCAACCCCTAACTTTAAAATGTAAAAAATAGCCACAATTTCTTTATGTTTTCAAGAACATTTATTGCACAAATCTGTAAACTGTATGTCTGCATGTTATGCTATGCTTACAGGTACGTGTGAAATAGAATATCAGGACATGGATAAATATATATATATATCTTTATACTTTGCTGTTTTTATTGAGTCAAATAAGATCACATACAGTAGTTGTCAAACAATTCGAGTAGAATTCAAAGTGACATTCGACTATACAGACTCTATACAGAGTTTAGATTTAAAAAGCGAAAGATTCTCGTAGTCAGTCACATACACACACATACACAGTCATCACGACTCATTTTAAGTTCTAAGAAAACATATTTTTTTATTTATTTATTAAGTATATTCTTTATTAGTTTTTATAGTAAAAAGACATCTAATGCAGTACACATAACTTCATTATTGTAGCATATTTTCAAGGTTTACATTTGATAGCATATAAATCCATGTATAAGAAATATATATGTACATACCACCAGATATAAAAAAGTATATATGTTTTTATATCTGGTGGTATTTACATATATATTTCTTATACATTTTTTTATATATATATTTACATTAAATATCGGAAGAGTAATAAGTCATGTAACCGTTTATTGTATGTATTCATGTGCATTATCTTTCTTTATTAAGAGGTATGGAAAATTATACCATGTTTCAATCAACAACATCGTTATCACCATAATTGGTTTTTCTCCTTGCATTGAACAGTGCATATAAAAGACTGCCAATTCAGACAGTCCAACAGCCCCTGAGGAAGTCCCGTTCTGATTGGACGAAACACGTTGGGATTTGTTTTGTTTCATTTTCGGCTCTTCACAGCCACCATCACAGCTGATACACCAGGAAGTCCCACAGCCCCATAGCGCAAGGTGTGCTGATAGGAGACTTTGCTGAAACGCCGGATCTTAAAAGAAGACTGCAGATACTTTCCTTTTACTCCCATTTGTGGAGATTTGTGTGCTACCTCGGTCTGAGGATCTCTGTGGAGACTTTTTAATTGTATCAATAAAAATTCATCTGTTTCACTACAACTAGAGCCACATCACCTTTTTCACCCAGAAGTTTTTGGATTTAAGGATCCTGATCGGGGGGACGGCAAGTATATTGCTCCACTAATACCATAGGCTGTTGTTTCATGCTCCTTGACTATCAGGAGCTCCACTTGTGAGTGCATTTTAATCAGAGATCTTGGACTGATTCCAAGTGTATTTTGTACTGCACCATCGTTTTTTACTGTTTTTATATCTTTTCAGATCTAACACCAATTATGCAGTATTTAGGACCGTAATATGAGTTTGTATATGTTTGGTATTTCATGTTTTTGGGGTCATTTACACCAGTTTTCTAGCTGTATTAACAGCACATTGTATTCTTAAGTACAGTATTCACTCACCTGGTCTAAGACCAATTATCACGGAATTTGCACCATTTATACTGGTTTGTTTTTTTACTAATTGCTGTAAGGTCACTATATATTATCAACTGTTATTTATTGTGCCATTTGATAACATTATTTATTGTTTATTTGCACAAAAAGTTTTTGCACACCAGTTTTTTAGCTGTATCAACAGCACATTGTATTCCTAAGCACAGTATTCACTCACCTGGTCTAAAACCAATTATCACAGAATTTGCACCATTTATACTGGTTTGTTTTTTACTAATTGCTGTAAGGTCACTATATATTATCAACTGTTATTTATTGTGCCTTTTGATAACATTATTTATTGTTTATTTGCACAAAAAGTTTTTGCACACCAGTTTTTTAGCTGTATCAACAGCACATTGTATTCCTAAGCACAGTATTCACTCACCTGGTGTAAAACCAATTATCACAGAATTTGCACCATTTATACTGGTTTGTTTTTTACTAATTGCTGCAAAGTCACTATATATTATCAACTGTTATTTATTGTGCCATTTGATAACATTATTTATTGCTTATTTGCACATTTTGCATTTTTGAATATTTTTTTTTTTTGCACATTTGCACAGCTACACTAGAGTGTCACATATAATTTATTGTTTAACCCCTTAACGACAGATGACGTGCCAGGCACGTCACGGCAAATCGAGGACTTGCCGACAGGTGACGTGCCTGGCACGTCATGCACTAAACTGAGTAAAGAAAGCGACCAGCGGTCGCTTTCTTTACTCTAACGGTGTTGCTACAATGCCTCTAGGTAGAGGCATTGTGCAACACCCCCCAAATGTGCAGGGGCGCGCTACGATCACTCCACGGAGTGATCGTAGCAGCCATTTAAAAATGGCTGCGCCGGCTGCACACATGTGCTTAGAAAGCGAACGATCATGCTAGCGAGGCACTTAGTAACACCTTGATGCTCCTGAGCGACCCCATCGGCTCAGTAGAAGGGAACGCTGCCTGTACAGGCAGCGCTTCCCTTCTAATGGCAAGAGCATCGGAAGTGAAAGTATTTCACTTCCGATGCTCTAGGGGGAGCCAATCAATGCCGGCACAACAGATCTATGTGATCTGTGTGCAGGCATGTATGGTAAGTGCTCTGATGAGCACTTATCATACTGTCAAAGGCAATATTAGTAAATATTGCCTTTGACAAGTATTGATCTGCCTCCCTCACCTTACTAGTTTTAGTAAGGGAGAGAGACAGATCAGATAAAGTAAAAAATAAAATAAAATAATAAAAAAAATATTTAATACAATTTTAACCACCAAGGGCTTTTATAAAAGCCATTTAACCCCTTCCCTGCCATTGATCGCTGTGTACGCAGTGATCATACACAGCAACACATTTTTTGCTGTCTGTGCATTTTTTAGGGGTTCATTTTTTTTTTTACTGTAATTCATGACAGTATAAAAAAAAGCTCTTTTAAGAGAGATTAACCCCTTTCTTGCTGTAGATCACTGCCTAAGCAGCGATCTGACGCAAATGCAGCAATCTTGCTGCAGAAGCATTTTTAATTTTTTTTAAACTTTTTTATTACACCCGTCACGTGTTAATTATACCCGCTAGGGGACTACGTTTAACGTAAAACAATTTTTTTTAGCTGTCTGACCGCATGTATAGCGATCAGTAACAGCTGATAAGTGACAAAGGCGGGTTGGCATTTGCTTAGATGAGCATCACCATTCGTCTGGTTAGATCAATATTTGTAAATATTTGATCTGACCCGTGTAGATCTGCCTCCCTCTCACTTGAGTTTTAGTGAGGGAGGGAGACAGAGCTGTATAATGTAAGTTTTTAATTACAATATATTTAATTGAATTGAGACCCAAAGGCTTTTATAAAAGCCGTTTCCAGTATTTAACCCCTTCCCTGCAATTGATCGCTGTGTACGCAGTGATCTTACACAGCAGCACATTTTTTGCTGTCTGTGCATTTTTTTAGGGGTTATTTTTTTTTTACTTTGATTTATTACAGTATATCAAAGGCTCTTTTAAGAGCTATTAACCCCTTCCTTGCCGTATATCACTTCCTAAGCAGCACATATGGTCACTGCCTAAGCAGTGCATATGGTCACTGCCTAAGCAGCGCATATGGAGCAATCTAGTCGCAGAAGGATTTTTTTTTGCTATCAGCATTTTTTTTGTCAGACTCGCTAGGGGTTAGTTATACCCACTAGGGGATTACGTGTATTCCTTTTGAAGCTGTCTGAACGCGTGTATAGCGATCAGTAACAGCCGATCAGTGGCAAAGGTGGTTTGGTGATTTCTCAGATGAGCATCACCATTCGTCTGGTTCGTAAATATTGTTCTGACCCATATGGATCTGCCTCCCTCTCCTCACTTGAGTTTTAGTGAGGGAAAGAGACAGATCTGTATAACATAATTTTTTAATTGTAATAAATTAAATAAAATGTAAAAAAATTGTGAGTCCCAAGGGCTTTTATAAAAGCCATACCCTTTGTATAGTGTAGTGTATTAACCCCTTCCCTGCCACTGATCACTGCACAGCAGAACATTTTTTCTTGTCTGTGCATTTTTAGGGGTTAATTTTTTTGTACAGTACTACAAAGGCTCTTATAAGAGCTATTAACCCCTTCCTTGCTCTACATGTTCAAATTCCAAGTTTGAAAATCAAAAAGCGCACCTCTCAAATGTAGCCTTTCAATACCCAACAAAGCTGACAAAGCTATGCATGGGTGGTATCCCTGTGCTCGGGAGATGTTGCTGAACATATATTGTGGTATTGTTTGTCAGTGACACATACCGAAATATGTGAATTTGTGTCTAAAGTAGAATGTATGTGGGAAAAAATACACAATAAAATGACTACCACAAACTTTGACAAAGGCTGGTGGTAGAATTGGTGCATGGAAAGTGTTAAAATAACACCATTTAAAATAGCCTAGGGTGTCTACTTTTACAAAATATATACTTTTTGGGGAAAAATACACTGTCCTACTTTAAAAAAAAGTCCCAAATGAAAGATGGGCTCAGGCTGGCTACACGTCAATATTCCAAGTTGAAAATGCGCACTTTCACAATGTGGCCCTTTTAGCCCCCAAACAACCCAACAAACCTATGCATGGGTGGTATCCCTGTACTCAGGAGATGTTGTTGAACACATATTGGGTTATTGTTTGGCAGTGACACATACCAAAATCTGTGAATTTATGTCTAAAATACAATATTTGTGGAAAAAAAACACACAAAAATTACTACCACAAACTTTGACAAAGGCTGGTGGTAGAATTAGTGCATGGAAAGTGTAAAAATACCACCATTTGAGATAGCCTAGGGTGTCTACTTTTAAAAAATATATGGGTTGATGGGGTAAAATACACTGCTGGTTTCAAATATGTCCCAAATGGGAAATGGGGGCAGGCTGTCTGCATGTCAAAATTTCAAATTGGAAAACCAAAAACTTCACCTCCCAAATTTGGCCTTTTACCCCCCAAACAATCCAACAAACCTATGCATGGGGGGTATCCCTGTACTCAAGAGATGTTGCTGAACACTTATTGGGGTGTTATTTGGCAGTGACACATACCAAAATCTGTAAATTTATGTCTGAAGTACAAGGTTTGTGAAAAAAAAACACAAACAAATTACTACCACAAACTTTGACAAAGGCTGGTGGTAGAATTAGTGCATGGAAAGTGTAAAAATACCACCATTTGAGATAGCCTAGGTGTCTACTTTTAAAAAATATATGGGTTGATGGGGTAAAATACACTGCTGGTTTCAAATATGTCCCAAATGGGACATGGGGGCAGGCTGTCTGCATGTCAAAATTTCAAATTGGAAAACCAAAAACTTCACCTCCCAAATTTGGCCTTTTACCCCCCAAACAATCCAACAAACCTATGCATGGGGGGTATCCCTGTACTCAAGAGATGTTGCTGAACACTTATTGGGGTGTTATTTGGCAGTGACACATACCAAAATCTGTAAATTTATGTCTGAAGTACAAGGTTTGTGAAAACAAAACACAAAAAAATTACTACCACAAACTTTGACAAAGGCTGGTGGTAGAATTAGTGCATGGAAAGTGTAAAAATACCACCATTTGAGATAGCCTAGGGTGTCTACTTTTAAAAAATATATGGGTTGATGGGGTAAAATACACTGGCTGGTTTCAAATATGTCCCAAATGGGACATGGGTGCAGGCTGTCTGCATGTCAAAATTTCAAATTGGAAAACCAAAAACTTCACCTCCCAAATTTGGCCTTTTACCCCCCAAACAATCCAACAAACCTATGCATGGGGGGTATCCCTGTACTCAAGAGATGTTGCTGAACACGTATTGGGTTGTTATTTGGCAGTGACACATACCAAAATCTGTAAATTTATGTCTGAAGTACAAGGTTTGTGAAAAAAAACACAAAAAAATTACTACCACAAATTTTGACAAAGGCTGGTGGTAGAATTAGTGCATGGAAAGTGTTAAAATACCACCATTTGAGATAGCCTAGGGTGTCTACTTTTAAAAAATATATGGGTTGATGGGGTAAAATACACTGGCTGGTTTCAAATATGTCCCAAATGGGACATGGGTGTAGGCTGTCTGCATGTAAAAATTTCAAGTTGGAAAACAAAATACTGCACCTCACAAATTTGGCATTTTAGCCCCCAAACAACCCAACAAACCTATGCATGGGTGGTATCCCTGTACTCAGGAGAAATAGTAGAATCTATTTAGCATGTTTTTTCGTTCGCTTTTGTCGATGAGGAGAAGTTGTTTCAAATAAAAACAAAGAAATTTGTGTATTTTTTTTTTTTTTACCATATTTTTTTTTTATTTTAATAATATGATAAGATATGATCAAAAATATGGCATCCATAGAAAGCCCTTTTTGTCCCGATAAAAACAATATATAATATGTGTGGGTACAGCAAATGACGAAGAAGAAAATTACTGCTAAACACAAACAGCACAGAAATGTTAAAATAGCCATTGTCCAGAAAGGACAAAAATGTTTCAAAGGCTCTGTCCTTAAGGGGTTAAAAGTGTCCATGCATTGTGCGCCGGTTTCACTCTCCTTTCCACATATCATTTACACAGTTATTAGAGGCTGTCTGTAGGTTTTTTCCGGCTGCCGATTCTCAGTGGACACCATTCATTTATTTATTCATCTCTAATTTATTTTATATCAGTGCCATCGGATAGATTCTGTGCTCATCCATCCCCCTTGTACACACATACACATACACACACACACACAGTCAGTCACAAACACACAAACATACACACAGTCAGTCATATACAAAAATAATAGGACCCACCAATTTCCATGAAAGGCAGGGGTACATCTTTAGACTTAAATTATTTTTTTTCCATCAGGACTTACCCCAGCAGTCATATTTGCCCTCAGGACTTAACCCATTGGCCATATTTACACTCAAGACATATGCCAGTGACCAGATTTGCACACAGGACATACCCCAGTGGCCATATTTGCACTCAAGATTTGCCCCAGTGGCCAGATTTGCCCTCATGTGCTTTTAACGGAGGTACCCAGTCGGGGTACTGAGTGTTCCGTTACAGCAGCATTTAAGCTGTTAACATTTTTTAAAATGTTTACACTCCACCTTTGTAGCTAATTTGGCAATGCACAAAACAGCTAGTGATGGCACTGACGGGGTGTTTCTGCTGAGCTTAATGGTTGCACAACTGGTGCTTAAACCCACACTTCCCTGACTAAAAGCAACCTCTCCATTGTGAGGACGTGACAAGCTATTTTTGAACACCCCAACACTCAACAACAGTTAAAAGATAAAATCTGTGAATCACAGATTCACTTACATTATTTCATTAACATTTACTGATATAGAAACAACAATGTATGCAGTGCTTTGTACAGCACATACAGTATGTTACAGAACTCAATTAAAATGCTACAAACTGAAATGGAGAGAACTGCAACCCTGCAACCCTACAATCTAGAGTCAAGGGGGGACATGACACAAATGCTGGTGGTAGAACATGAAGAGAGGAGACATAGAAGTAGGGTACTGTGATAGATAGGTTCAGTGCTTCCTTTAAATTGACTCCCATGTTATTCTCCTAAATAACATTTTATTTGAATAGATACCAGTGTTTCTGAATGCTGATTCATAACAAAAAGGTTGGGTCCAGCATCACCAATAGGGTATGATCATAGATACAAATGGCATGATCTCAGCAGGCCCAGAGTCCCACTCGGTCCCCTTGGAAGGATGTCTGTGCATCTGGCCACCCCCCCCCCCCCCCCCCCATTTAAAAGTGCAATATCTCAGGAATTATTAAATTAGAAAAATGTTGGCTGATCAAACCAGATCTAACATGTAGCTAACATAATCAATAAAAAAAAAAATCCAAATTTTTGTTGAGGGGGCTTGCTACGTGTTAGCCCCCCTGAAATGCTAATATTGCAATATCGTAGATCTAATAAAAAAAGCAGTATATCTAACCTGATCTAACAAAGATCTAACAAATGGTATACTTTCTAGTAATACTTCCTAATACGGGGGGGGGGGCTAACATGCGAGAGGTCAGCAGACCTGCTAATCCTCCAGATATCCCAAGAATTCAGTGACCTTTGCCTATAATGTCAACTTTATACATGGAGGACCCCTTAGAACATATGCATGCTGCTTTCAAACATATTCCAAGATAGAGGGGCAGTACCAAAGAAACCCACATATGGACAGACATATTGACATTTATGGGATACATTCACTAAACCATGACAAAAAAATAACAAACATAAGGCACTAGATGGAACATTGTCAAGTTGGTGTGTCTTTCTAATTAAGCGATTTTAGAATTTTTTTCAGCACCGTTTTCAGATCATCAGAGTTTATTGAATAGATCTTTGTCACTTATTTTCTTCAATAATTATGAGTTTTACATTAGTATTTCTGTCTATATTTCAAAATGGGACTTTTCTCTGCTAAATCAAATGTATGAGGCCACAGGTTAGGTAACAATTATATTTTAAAACAACACTACATTTTAATTAATTTAACAAAAGTACATTCATTGTATCCTTGTTCTGAAAAAGAGACTTTTCTATTTGTTACTATTGTTTTTGTTCTGTGTAATTTTAAGCTGTAGATTTGTCTTACTAAGGTTATATGCTTAGTGTTATTCTAAGGAGTCTCTGTATGGTTCTTTAGAGTAATTCTCCCTCAAAGCTCTAGCTCACACATTCCCGTCTCTATCATTATCTCACCATTTCAAGAACATGTTTGCTAGTTTACATTACAAAATCAGTCCTGAATAAAGAAACTTTACACTGCTTGCAGTTGCCCTGTTCCATTAGCATCTTGCCAAGGTGTTAGTGACCCATACTCTGCAAAGGGCACACAAAACCCACATGAGCAGAAAACAGAGCATCACTCAATCATTAGAAAACTGTCACTGCAGCATCACTAAGGATTGTTCAGTGTTTCTGGAATCTCTATGCTCTACACCAGTTCCATTATTCAAGTCTTATAGTGATGTCAACACCAGCACATTTTGTCACTGTTTTTAGGCTTTTTTAAGGATGTATATATGAAGGTAGCCACGGAACTATGCCATTATACTCATTTCAGTCTTTACTATAATCAATGCTGAGCTCTTAATTATCACATTCGTCTACACAACATAATAACCTAATGCATAATATTATTTGAACAACACATACAACAATATAATTAATAATTAGTATGAAGTGGGAATGTTAGAGAGCTTAAATATTGTCAATGAAGGACCCTTAAATTATATAGCCACACCTGGTATGTGGGCACCAAATAAATATCCCCAAAATAATTCTGTTGTTTTTCAGACAAAAATGGCAACCAACTTTTTTTTCATTAAGAATATCACTTTATTACAGTCCTTGGAAGTTCATGTAAAACCACACACAATCATCTCATTTAAAAGCTACTCCAGAATGAACAGCAAACCAATTCACACAGGTTAACCTGTACAAACTAGATACAGCTGTGAATACTAAAAAGTCTCAATACTCAGCCTTTTTGTTAAACATATGTTGCTAAGATTCTGAACTTATACTTTACCAATTTATATTGCAGAGCTTTCCAAATTGTGTGGCATAACACAATAGGGACAAAGGGAGCACGGGTGATGTCTCACATGGATACAGTCACAATAGGGCAATGGTCGGCAGCCTGCATGCATCAGATGTGGGTCCAGTCTTACTGTCATTGCAGCTATCTCCGTCCTCCTGCATGCTACATGCAAGAGGGAAGAGTAGGAGAGCAGCAGTCAGGTGAGTACTTGGGAATGGGGGAGAAGGGTGTTATATTTTTACAGGAAAAAAAATAATGGGCAAACTGTGGAATATTGTCGGGGCATTTTTCACGTAAGGGAGGAGTTTCAGTGCAGGGGAGGAGTCTGGGTGCATGTTCTTATTCAATGTGCAGGGTGAGAACATATAGAAACAAAGAAATAAGGATTGGAATAAGGGCTGAAGCATAGACAAAAGGGGACTTAATCAAGGGACTGCAGAATAGGAAAAGGGTTTTGGTTGAAACTGCATTATAAACAAAGAGTTTTAGCAGGGATTGTAGAAAAAGGGGAGATAGGGGTAGAGAGAGTAAAACAAGGGGTGGGGCCTTAGGTAAGGGTGAGGTATGAGAATGGTAACTAAGCAGGGCCATCCTAGAGAGGGTGGCTCATGCAGCAACACCCTAAAGAGGGTGACTGAGGCAGGAACACCCTACTGACGGTGACTAAGGCAGGAGCACAATAGAGAGGGTGACTAAGGCAGGAACACCCTAGAGAAGGTGACTAAGGCAAGAGCAGGCCCTTTAAGGGAGCAACTTAGCTAAAGTAATATTGCTGTAGCCAAAGGGTTTCAGGAGAAGCTAAAAAACATCCCCCGGCTGGCTGAGGCTTCCAAGTTCAGTTTCACAGTTCCTGGACAGGGTAGAAATTCAAATGAGCTTTATCAGAGGATAAGATACAACTTCAATGCAAAGGCACTGTTTACAATAAACTGCAGGTATTTTACATGGGTGTGTTGAACATATAAATGAGCCCACCTGACACCAACAGAGAGAAAGGAATACAAGCACAAAGGTAGGGAGTAGTGTTGAGCCAACCCGAACCGCACTGTTCGGGTTCATACCAAACATTACGTTTTTGGACCCCGGACCCGAACACAGACATTTCACTGTATGTTTGGGTTGGAGTTCAGGGTTCGGTGATTTAATGGCGCGTTTTGAAAGGCTGCAGGGCAGCCAATCAGAAAGCCCATAGCATTACATACATATATATTGTATGTAATGCTATTGGCTTTCTATAAACCGAAATAGAGTCCCCATTCATACGAATCAGTCAATTTACCTATTCGTATGAATGGGGACTCTATTTCGGTTTATAGAATAGCAATAGCATTACATGTATTACATAAACCGAAAGTCTATAAACTGAAAGAGATTCGGTTTATAGAAAGCCAATAGCATTACATGTATTCCATGAACCGAAAGTCTATAAACCGAATGTCTTTCGGTTTATAGACTTTCAGTTTATGGAATACATGTAATCCTATTGGTTTTCTATAAACCGAAATAGAGTCCCCATTCATACGAATAGGTCAATTGACCTATTCGTATGAATGGGGACTCTATTTCAGTTTATAGAATAGCAATAGCATTACATGTATTACATCTGAGAGTCAAATAGAACCGTCAAATACTGTGCTTACAGTGCACTTTGAAAAATTCTAATTGTTTTGGGTGGTAAATAGTACATTTGCGTCTTGCGGTGCACTTCATATCTGAGAGTCAAATAGAACAGTCCAATACTGTGCTTACAGCGCACTTTGAAAAATTCTGGCTACCTCCTCCTCCTCTATTGCCGCTTCCACCTACACCGCCACGGTCACCGCTTCCTCAACCTATGGGTCACTTAGTATAAACTGAAAGAGAATACCCTGCACTCCAACCCTCTATCAAATGGATAATTCTGTTGATCCTCCTGGCAGCCATGCTTTAGATTTAGATTTATGTAACTTCCATTTTGCTAGTAAAGCTAAATTACTGTGTAAAGAAATGATGCATGTCTAAAAGGTATGTCACTTTATCTTGCGCTTCGTTTGGACCCCTGTTTGTTCCTTTGTACTACTAACAGGTATAGATAGTTTCTATTACATTTTTAATCTTTTTAGCACAAGGTAAGGGAATCAATGTATATATTTAATTTAGTCCTGGAACCTATTTTTTCTCTCCTGTCTAATGACCCAAAATTGCACAATATCCATACTTTTTCATTTTTTTTAAAACAGAATGTTAAATATATATATTATTCTTTGAACAATCAAGATTTCAGGGACACTCTCTAGCAAAACATTATTTCAATGTTTTCAACTGCATTTCATGAAAAATGTGTTTCCATCATCAGGAAAGAAGAAAGTGGTAAATATTCACTTTTTTCCCTTGTGTGGGAGATATATATTAGTAAAATGATTGCATTACTAGACCACAGCAGATTTTATGTTTGTCAGCAAGACCGAAATCATTTCTTTTAAACAGGAATAGAGATTTCCACTTCATACATCCTTGCTTTGTTTATATTCAATTTAGAACATTCTGAAACATTTATAATGCTAGAAGAACAGGCCACGGAATGTTTGCTGAAAAAGCATGTATTGTGCTTACTGATTGACCTGCATAGAACTTCCTTCAGGGATTGAAGAATCTGCTATTAGATTTTGCATTTTTGAAGCATATTACATATCATAGGTTTTCAAAAGTATTTGTTAGATCTATATCATCGTGATTAAAATTTAAAATAAACTCAATAAACCCTGCTTTAGCACATTGTTTGGAGATCCACATACTCCTTTCACAATAAAAGCTAGATCATAATGGGATTCTATAGATCTTAAGCATTGCTGCTAGACTTCCTCTTTAAGGTAGAAGGTATCTTCTTAAGTTAGAAGGTATCAAGTGCCCCCATTGGTTCAATGGATGTCATTGCAGCATCACGCTATATGTGGAATCATGTTTAATGGGTTCTAAGTATATTTTAAACAAAGATAGTAGCTTCAAATGTGTTATTAATTGGTACTGAATTTTACTGGGTACCAGAACAGGATAGAAGCAACACTCCAATGCAACACCTCCCATGGAGCGCTGCTTTTGGGATACAATAGTGTGCTGCTTTTATCCTATTGTGGCATGCAATGAAATCCAGTATCAACAAGTATACAGAGGCAGATACGCTGCACCCAGACACACTTCTATAAGAACGAGACAGACTTAGTGTGGTTTTTATTATTATTTATTATTCAACTGGTGAACAGAACTTGGCAACATAGTTACATGGAGCTGGGCAGTGATATCACTGGATGTTGGCACTGACGTACAACTGGACAGTTGGGGTGTATGCCATAAGATATTGCATTGTCGTCATAAACATTTTTCAATTAACATATCTAAGACCAGTCTAAAATCAACAAAAATAACAAAACACCAAGAACAAAAAAGAAATCTAGCTCTCTGGAAATGCACAGCAGCAGTTTGGCATTTCACATACATAAGAAACTACATTGAAGAGTTTTGATGATTAAATTGAGGGAGTAGTTAGTATTGTAGAAAGTTCAGCACACATTCTACCTGTGGAGTATCAATCATTGTGAAAAGGAAAGTACTTATGCAAAACTAAAAAACATGCCGATATATAAGAGATTTCCACAAGTTGCTCCATGCCTCTCTGCAGTTTTCTTTCAATTTATTTTAATCAACATCAAGTTTCTTTGTTTTCTGTCCACTGGATTTTGAAAATACAAATAATGTGTAATTTCTGCTGTTTTAGTGAGTGGCAGAATGTGACAAGGTTAATTAGACTGTGTAAAAAAATCGGGCAGCCATATTCTTATACTTAAAGCAGTTATCCTTTCTGCTGAGAAGTTAGGTGTTTGGCAGTACTAAAGGATTTAGGTCATCAGTATAGTATTTGATTTGTGATACAGTTATTTGGTGTCATGTGCTCTTGGCTATGACGAGAAAATCACATATAGTTTAGGTGCTTTTTTAAAAAAAAAAAAGTGATACATGATACACTCTAATGCACTGGTACCCAAACCAGTTCTCAAGACCCAACAGTCCAGGATTTAGGGATTGCACCGGTTGTGTCTAAGGTAGTTTTTCTCATCTGGTGGGTCCTGACTGGTGTGGAGTGGGTCACAGACGTGTACTTCAGATTCGTCAAAACTTTGGATTGGGGAGGACTGACAACGCACACTACATTCACCATCTGAAACTGAGAAACCTTCTAAAGGAAGGCATTGTGTCGATAGTGCTTCACTGTTTACTTTCAAAATACAATTTCAAATTTTGTCTGAGATTTGTCAAGTGAAGTTTGGGCTTGATGCTCCAGATGCATAGCATTGAGTGGTTAATGTATCTATCTTTATGAGAGTGGCTTCTTCTTCTTCTCTGGTCTATTTGAAAACAAAATGGACATTAGCCACAGAAAGGAACATAATGGATATTGAACACATCCTCAGACTTGCTTTGTCTACTATCACTTATTAGGAGCAAAAAGCATTCCCAGCTTTCCCATTCATTCTAAATAGTCTGATATTTTTTAATGTTTCTTTTATTGTATTTGGTTATTAGCTCAATAGTACTTTCATTTTCACTTATACTGTGATTATTGCACTAGTCATTTTGCGAAGAAGCCCTGTTTTTGTTTGTTTCATGTTTTGAACAGTGCATATCTACTGTACAAACTGATATGTGGAAGAAATTATAATGTTTTGGAAATTAAATTATTTTTGCGTCATGACTTGGCGACCAATGATAAATGGGGGTTAGTCAGGTTGAGAACCACTGGTCTAAGGTGTTTGCAGCGGATTTGTGGGTTTCCTATTCTATGTAATCATTAAAAGTGTTGTCATTTTTTTTTTTGTAATGCAGATTTATATATGAGTTCCTTCAATTAATTTGGATAGTCTACATGTGAAGTGATAATTATCTGTGCACGAGGCAATGCATAAATTGAGGGCTATTCACTAAACTTGACAAGTAAACAGCAAAATCAAGCACTACAAAGGAATTAAACCTTTAAAAAAAATAAATGTTTTGTCTTGGTCTAATGTGGTACAAGAAATTAGTTATTATTGAATGTTCAGCATGCTCTGTGCTCCCTCATCTACTCCAGCTCTCCTTTTTGTGTATCTCATTTAAGACTCTTGTCAGACGTATACTCGTCCCTTAATGGGCATTGTAAATTAACCCCCAATACCCAATAATACTCTGACACCAGTATGTTGGGAAAATTCTGTCAACAGCTTTTAATAAAATAACAAAATGCAAAAAAATCATTGTTAAACAAACACCACTTGATACAGTACATAACTGACCCCAATTCCCCATTATATAACATCACAATGACCCCACATTTAACAACATAACACCATAATATAATATAAATAACACCTGAAACCTTATAAAGTGCAAACAACTTGAATGGTGATTCAATGTAGGGGTATACCGAGATACCCTTACACCTCCCGCCATCAACCAAATGCACCCCAATCACTGACTAAATTACAGGAGAGTGATAGTGGGACAATTCAAGGCCTGTGAGAATAGTTCAACTGAATTCTATTTTAAAATGGTCTATATATATACTATACTATATACAATACTAACACTCCCTAAGATAATGCCCACCTAGCTCTGATAGGGCCCTTTTCCTCTAAGTTGTGCTTATCCATGGTCTACAGACTCACCCATTTTCTTAACATCTGCCAGCTCACTGAACTACAACAGTTCACAATTGCATTGACATTCACTACTACTTCATTGTCTTCCTTCCTAACTGTTCCCATTCCCATTCTCATTAGCATTCTTTTTAGTAATCCAATTGACATTGTCATTCATAGTCCCATTCATATCAGATACTATGAATTAATTCACTGTGTGTAAACTTGTTCACAATTTACACACAGACACACCACTAGGAGCCACTGATGCTTCCTGTACTGACTCAGTGAAGCAATAGCTTCGCAAAAGGATTTCTACAAAATCTTTGGTTTTGAACAGTTTGGGATATCTTTTGAATGGTTTTTAAGTATTGTTCAAAAAGTAAATAAAGCAGGAAGAAATGGCTATATTTATATATTGTGATTTTTGCAGTGCACTTTTCAATACTTCTCTTCATAGAGAGTTATATGTTCACATTTGGTTTAACATCTGTATTGACCTTTAATTCAAATGTAAAAAAAATGAAAAAAATTGTTGTTGTTGGGGGGTTTTTTTTGGGGGGAGGGGGGGGGGGGAGATTTCACATGTACACAATGCCATATAATATATATTGCTACTTTGTTTTTACACGTTATAAAAAGAAATGCAGTGAACTTTTGGAGAAGCACTGCGTATTATTTGAAATGATTTATCGAGCATGTTTTATGACTTTGTTTGGCTTATAGGTCTGACATATTCATATAATGCTTGAGTTTTAGAATGGAGTCCTATTTCTTCCTGTATTACTGACCTCCATAACAGTGTCAGGGATGTATGTGTCAGAGGAGGCTCATTTTTCCACTACCACAAGTTTTTCAATGTGGGTATAAACACAACAAAACATTGCACATCCTCAGTACTACCAGCCTCAGTACAGTGGCCAGACGGGACAATCAACAACTCTGCTGATTTGGAAAACCAAAGTCTTCAAACACATTTTTTCCAATTGGCACCAAATACATGGAACTCATAATATTTTTATCTATCTTACTTTTTCACTCTATCCAGTTTAACGCAAGTCCTTCTGTGTCATCCACATTTCTAATTTTTACGAAAAGATGTCTGCAGATGGTTCATCTAAACCAGTTACTATTTCTTACATTACTGATCCAGTAGGAATTGAAATGTAATATTCCATGATTAGTGCTGCTTAGAAAAGTGACCACTACACCTGGTTTCTATTTATGTCTGACCTATGCAACCAAAAAATATCTTGGTTTGTATACTGTGTCTAACACATGAAATTCTCATCAGAACTAGTAAATCTTCTATAATGAATACTCTGTATAATGTGCTATTATCAAGTAGCGCTATTCTGCAACAGATAAAAAGAATAATTTCAAGAACATTATTATCAGTGATAATTAGATCTGTACGAGGCTTTCAAAAACACAAATTTGACAAAGTATCTTAATAAGTAGCAAAGAAAAAGTCCTATTTCCATACATATTCGTATCTGTATGTCTTTTATAGCTGCAGATGATTAATGGTTTATAGCTGTATACCAGGGTGCAATTTTACTGTAGATAACCAAATGGCTCAATTTTCCTATCCAAATAATAATGTTAACAACTACAGTTTGTGGACAAAACTAGGATTATTCCATGTACATGCCCATGTACGGTATGAAAACAATCATTAGTTCCAAGGAACTGAACCAATCTGTTCATTGTACCAGAAACAGTGCACAAGACAATTCCCAGAGATGACCCTGTTACAGGTTTTGTGAAATTTCACATACAGGGTTTCTAGGAACATAGTATCTTTATGATTCAGAGTGGGAAACCTCTGAGAGCACAAAGCTGTTGCACTCTTAACAAGCCAGTTGATGCCTGCTTAATTACATTAGTCTGCTCTCAGGCTGATCAATTACTTCATCCTGTGCTCAGACTGCAATTCACCAGATCACTGCTGAGCTCAAGAGTTATAAAGATGGCTTTTTCCAGCTCCTTGTTACTATTACTCTAATGTTAAGGAGCCAGTGCTATAACATCATGTCTCAGTCTGGCGAGTCAGTGCTATAACATCATATTTTAGTCTGGGGAGTCAGTGCTATAACATCATATCTTAGTTTGAGGAGTCAGTGTGATAACATCATGTCTTAGTCTGGGGAGTCAGTGCTATAACATCATAGAAACATAGAAACATAGAATGTGTCGGCAGATAAGAACCATTCGGTCCATCTAGTCTGCCCAATTTTTTTTTGAGTACTTTTATTAGTCCCCCGTTCCTGGTCTTATAGCTAGGATAGCCTTGTGCCTATCCCACGCATGCTTAAAATCCTTGACTGGGTTTACCTCTACCACTTCTGCTGGCAGGCTATTCAATACATCCACTACCCTCTCAGTAAAGTAATACTTCCTGATATTACTTTTAAATCGTTGCCCCTCTAATTTAAGACTATTACCTCTAGTTGTGGTAGTTTTTCTTCTTTTAAATATACTCTCTTCCTTTACTGTGTTGATTCCCTTTATGTATTTAAATGTTTCTATCATATCCCCCCTGTTACGTCTTTCCTCCAAGCTATACATGTTAAGATGCTTTAACTTTTCCTGGTAAGTTTTATCCTTCAACCCATGAACCAGTTTAGTAGCCCTTCTCTGAACTCTCTCCAAAGTATCAATGTAGTTCTGGAGATACAGTCTCCAGTACTGCGTACAATACTCCAAGTGAGGTCTCACCAGTGCTCTGTACAATGGCATGAGCACTTCCCTCTTTCTACAGCTAATACCTCTCCCTATGCAACCAAGCATTCTGCTAGCATTTCCTGCTGCTCTATTGCATTGCCTACCTACCTTCAAGTCCTCTGAAATTATTACTCCTAAATCCCTTTCCTCAGATGTTGAGGTTAGGACTGTACCAAATAGTCTATATTCTGCTTTTGGGTTTTTATGCCCAAGGTGCATAATCTTGCACTTGTCCACATTAAATGTCAGTGGCCACTGCTCTGACCATTTTTCTAGTTGAGCTAAAACACTTGCCATTTGCGAGCATACTAAGGGGCAATATCCTGGCATATTGGGGGCAATATCCTGGCATATTGGGGGCAATATCATGGCATATTAAATGGCATATTGGGGGCAATATCCTGGCATAATAAATGGCATATTGGGGGCAATATCCTGCATATTAAATGGCATATTGGGGGCAATATCCTGCATATTAAATGGCATATTGGGGGCAATATCCTGCATATTAAATGGCATATTGGGGGCAATATCCTGGCATATTAAAATGGCATATTGGGGGCAATATCCTGGCATATTAAATGGCATATTGGGGGCAATATCCTGCATATTAAATGGCATATTGGGGGCAATATCCTGCATATTAAATGGCATATTGGGGGCAATATCCTGCATATTAAATGGCATATTGGGGGCAATATCCTGGCATATTAAAATGGCATATTGGGCTTCAAAGTTCTTAATTTAAGTTCTTAAGTTTTTTTTCCTGAAATTTCCTTCTTAAAATGAGGTGCGTGTTATACGCCGGCGCGTGTTATACGCCGATAAATACGGTAGCTCTAGCAGTGGGCAGTAGATATGTAGATATATATCTGTACCTGGATACTGACATGTTGTTCATAATCTAGGTCAGATGTTTCTTAATTTGATCCAAAGTAAAGTACGTTTGTACCAAATTATAAACTAACTACTTAGAATTTTTTGTAAGATCATGCTTTATTTTGGATCGGATGAAGGAAAATCTGACCCAAGATTAACGGCATGTCCTCATCCTGATAACGAACAAAGAGATCTCAGTATGATACTTTTTGTTTGTATTCTTTCATTACCATGTTTGTGTTTAATATATATATATACTTCAAGAAATTTTTCAGTTATTTTTTTTTTTACAGTTGTCCTTTAACTAGAATTATCATAATTAGACAGTTCTTTCCTATATACTAAGAGCAGGTAGCACTGGAGACTGACTATGTCTGAATAATACTAGCAATACAGGAGATCTCAACCCAATCTCAAGGACAGTGATGCTTAATCTTGGCACTACAGATGTTTGGAACAAATGTTTCTCATAATGCTCGACTGAGACTACCCTTAGACTGTGGGTAGTCTCTACTGTGACTAGACTAAGAATAACAAGATATGCTAAGCATAAACACCTGTTTCACATGGATAATTCTTTAGCAACAAGAAGCCCTTAAGACTCTCTGAGCAGCATGGGAAATTTAGTGCCAAGATAAGCTATCACTGGCACTTCAATTTTTTTCTAGTTTCCATCCATTTATATATGTGAATACATTTTCTGACTCAGTTGATATACAGATTAAAAGTATCCTATTTGCTGGAGTTAAATTCTGAATGCAGATGATAATATTGCTAGTAAATAACTGTTTCTGTAAAGTGAGAGGCACTTTGTGCTCTATGTGATTCGCCCCGAAATATTTACAGTTGTGACTTTATTACTGAAAATGTCAACTATGGTACTTTGGATAGAAGGAAATTGTAATCCATATAGTTTACAATCTACAAAACATTTTCTACACTTAATTTATTCTTTATTTATATTCCATTAAAGGCTGATTGGTTCATTTTGTAAGTAAAAGCAAAAAACAACAACAAGGAATCCTCCTCCCTTTCTCTCACTACCTTTCTTTACCTTTCATTTGCAATCCATTTTAAAGCTTAATAATAATAGAGAATTTATATTTTGCTTTGTTCTCCTGTGGATTAAGGCACACCACATTGGAAACCGCCACACTCCAAGTCGTTTATAATGCTTTATAGAGCAGTAAGAGAAAGAGAGAGGAAAATACATTGCTAAGCTTCTAATGTGAGCTTCAGCAGACCGATGGAGCTTTTACAAAACCTCACAATAGGTTCTGTAATGACCCTGCTTGCCAAAACTTCCATTCTGGCTTTTAACAAAATATAGATGTCTTTTGCAGATTGAAGTTCTCTTCCAAGGAGACTTTCCTAATTTGGGTTAAAGTTCCCAAGAAAACTAGAAATTGATTTCCTGACTCAAAGGTACATTTCTTTCTTAAATAGGAGCTGCACTTTCCTTTGGTTTTGCTTGTTTAATTTCAGTTACTATTTTCTTACTGCAGGTATGGAATTTGTTTAATCTGTATATTGTGTCTAAAGTGCAATCAGAGCTTAAATTACAGTTTCTTAATGTAACACAATTTTATATGGTTGCCATAGTTTTTCCCAAAACATACCAACCATGCTAGTAACATTGTTTACAGATATGACAGTACAATACTAGAGTGGTGGCCAGGGCCGGTGCAAGATTTTCGTCTACACAGGCGAAGGTGCATTTTGGTGCCCCTGTTCTGACAAATAACTGGAGCAAATTCTCCTGCGCAATCGCAGGAGAATTTGCTCACTGCGCATGCGCATAAAGTTACAGCTGATCACTCAGCTGTAACTTTGTCACCACCGCGCATGCGCCAGCTGCGCAACCCACATCCCGCCCCCCGCACACCCCCCGCACACCCCCCGCACACCCCTTCTTACCAGATGATCAGCTATCAAGCCGTGTGGAAATGTGCTGTAAACGCTGGTAAGTAACACGGGGCGGGGGGGACATAAGGAGCCAACAGAGAGGTAAGCACCCTGGTGAGGGCTGCCTCATCTTGATAGGAGTTGTGATCCCCCTGCTGCATCAATAATACAGCAGGAGGATCACAACTCCCATGAAGATGAGGCAGCCCTCACCAGGGTGCTTACCTCTCTGTTGGCTCCTTATGTCCCCCCCGCCCCGTGTTACTTACCAGCGTTTACAGCGCATTTCCACACGGCTTGATAGCCGCGCGCATGCGCTGTGTACTGCCGTTGTCCGATCATCTGGTAAGAAGGGGTGTGCGGGGGGTGTGCGGGGGGCGGGATGTGGGTTGCGCATGCGCAGTGAGCAAATTCTCCTGCGATTGCGCAGGAGAATTTGCTCCAGTAATTCGTCAGAACACAGCCCTGCTCTGATCCGTTACGCCTCCCACACCATTAAGCCTCCTTACATTATATATATATATATGAATAATGTATAGTGTAGAAAATAAATACATCTAAATATTCAACTCGCATGCTCTAAATGTGTCACACATTGAAACCCTTAAACACAAAGACACCCTTGCAGTCACACACAGAGACACCCTTACCACTTACACACACACAGTTACACCAATTCACACATAACCTGAGACACACTATTTTGCCACTCAATATGCCAGTATTTAGCCCAGGGGTCCTCAAGCTTTTAAAACAGGGGGCCAGTTCACTGTCCCTCAGACCGTTGGAGGCCCGGACTATAGTAAAAACAAAAACTATGAACAAATTCCTATGCACACTGCATATATCTTATTTTGCAGTGAAGAAACAAAACGGTAACAAATACAATATTTAAAATGAAGTAAAGTTAAATCAACAAACTTACCAGTATTTCAATGGGAATATTATGCCAATCAGAGCCCAGTAATATTATGCCAGTCAGATGCCCAGTAATATTATGCCAGTCAGATGCCCAGTAATATTATGCCAGTCAGATGCCCAGGAATATTATGCCAGTCAGAGCCCAGTAATATTATGCCAGTCAGAGCCCAGGAATATTATGCCATTCAGATGCCCAGGAATATTATGCCAGTCAGATGCCCAGGAACATTATTCCAGTCAGAGCCCAGTAATATTATGCCAGTCAGAGCCCAGGAATAGTGTGCCAGTCAGATGCCCAGGAATATTATGCCAGTCAGAGCCCAGTAATATTGTGCCAGTCAGATGCCCAGGAACATTATGCCAGTTAGAGCCCAGTAATATTATGCCAGTCAGAGCCCAGGAATATTATGCCATTCAGATGCCCAGGAATATTATCCCAGTCAGATGCCCAGGAATATTATGCCATTCAGATTCCCAGGAACATTATGCCAGTCAGAGCCCAGTAATATTATGCCAGTTAGAGCCCAGGAATAGTGTGCCAGTCAGATGCCCAGGAATATTATGCCATTCAGATGCCCAGGAATATTATGCCAGTCAGAGCCCAGGAATATTATGCCAGTCAGATGCCCAGGAAAATTATGCCATTCAGATGCCCAGGAATATTATGCCAGTCAGATGCCCAGTAATATTATGCCATTGAGATACCCAGGAATATTATGCCATTCAGAGCCCAGTAATATTGTGCCAGTCAGATGCCCAGGAACATTATGTCAGTCAGAGCCCAGTAATATTATGCCAATCAGAGCCCAGGAATATTATGCCATTAGATGCCCAGGAATATTATGCCAGTCAGAGCCCAGGAATATTATGCCATTAGATGCCCAGGAATATTATGCCAGTCAGATGCCCAGGAATATTATGCCATTCAGATGCCCAGGAATATTATGCAAGTCAGATGCCGAGGAATATTATGCCATTCAGATGCCCAGGAATATTATGCCAGTCAGAGCCCAGGAATAGTGTGCCAGTCATATTCCCAGGAATATTATGCCATTCAGATGCCCAGGAATATTATGCTAGTCAGATGCCCAGGAATATTATGCCAGTCAGAGCCCAGGAATAGTGTGCCAGTCAAATGCCCAGGAACATTATGCCGGTCAGAGCCCAGTACTATTATGCCAGTCAGAGCCCAGGAATATTATGCCATTCAGATGCCCAGGAATATTATGCCAGTCAGAGCCCAGGGATATTATGCCAGTCAGTACCCAGGATTATTATGCCAGTCAGAGCTCAGTAATATTATGCCAGTCAGATGCCCAGGAATATTATGCCATTCAGATGCCCAGGAATATTATGCCAGTCAGATGCCCAGGAATATTATGCCATTCAGATGCCCAGGAATATTATGCCAGTCAGATGCCGAGGAATATTATGCCATTCAGATGCCCAGGAATATTATGCCAGTCAGAGCCCAGGAATAGTGTGCCAGTCATATTCCCAGGAACATTATGCCATTCAGATGCCCAGGAATATTATGCCATTCAGATACCCAGGAACATTATGCCAGTCAGAGCCCAGTAATATTATGCCAGTTAGAGCCCAGGAATAGTGTGCCAGTCAGATGCCCAGGAATATTATGCCATTCAGATGCCCAGGAATATTATGCCAGTCAGATGCCCAGGAATATTATGCCAGTCAGATGCTCAGGAATATTATGCCAGTCAGAGCCCAAGAATATTATGCCAGTCAGATGCCCAGGAAAATTATGCCATTCAGATGCCCAGGAATATTATGCCAGTCAGATGCCCAGTAATATTATGCCATTGAGATACCCAGGAATATTATGCCATTCAGAGCCCAGTAATATTGTGCCAGTCAGATGCCCAGGAACATTATGTCAGTCAGAGCCCAGTAATATTATGCCAATCAGAGCCCAGGAATATTATGCCATTAGATGCCCAGGAATATTATGCCAGTCAGAGCCCAGGAATATTATGCCATTAGATGCCCAGGAATATTATGCCAGTCAGATGCCCAGGAATATTATGCCATTCAGATGCCCAGGAATATTATGCCAGTCAGAGCCCAGGAATAGTGTGCCAGTCATATTCCCAGGAATATTATGCCATTCAGATGCCCAGGAATATTATGCTAGTCAGATGCCCAGGAATATTATGCCAGTCAGAGCCCAGGAATAGTGTGCCAGTCAAATGCCCAGGAACATTATGCCGGTCAGAGCCCAGTACTATTATGCCAGTCAGAGCCCAGGAATATTATGCCATTCAGATGCCCAGGAATATTATGCCAGTCAGAGCCCAGGAATATTATGCCAGTCAGTACCCAGGATTATTATGCCAGTCAGAGCTCAGTAATATTATGCCAGTCAGATGCCCAGGAATATTATGCCATTCAGATGCCCAGGAATATTATGCCAGTCAGATGCCCAGGAATATTATGCCATTCAGATGCCCAGGAATATTATGCCAGTCAGATGCCGAGGAATATTATGCCATTCAGATGCCCAGGAATATTATGCCAGTCAGAGCCCAGGAATAGTGTGCCAGTCATATTCCCAGGAACATTATGCCATTCAGATGCCCAGGAATATTATGCCAGTCAGATGCCCAGGAATATTATGCCAGTCAGAGCCCAGGAATAGTGTGCCAGTCAAATGCCCAGGAACACTATGCCGGTCAGAGCCCAGTACTATTATGCCAGTCAGAGCCCAGGAATATTATGCCATTCAGATGCCCAGGAATATTATGCCAGTCAGAGCCCAGGAATATTATGCCAGTCAGAACCCAGGAATATTATGCCAGTCAGATGCCCAGGAATATTATGCCATTCAGATGCCCAGGAATATTATGCCATTCAGATGCCCAGGAATATTATGCCAGTCAGATGCCCAGGAATATTATGCCAGTCAGAGCCCAGGAATAGTGTGCCAGTCAAATGCCCAGGAATAGTGTGCCAGTCAAATGCCCAGGAATATTATGCCATTCAGATGCCCAGGAATATTATGCCAGTCAAATGCCCAGGAATATTATGCCAGTCAGAGCCCAGGAATAGTGTGCCAGTCAAATGCCCAGGAATATTATGCCATTCAGATGCCCAGAAATATTATGCCAGTCATAGCCCAGGAATAGTATGCCAGTCAGATGCCCAGGAATATTATGCCATTCAGATGCCCAGGAATATTATGCCAGTCATAGCCCAGGAATATTATGCCAGTCATAGCCCAGGAATATTATGCCAGTCAGATGCCCAGGAATATTATGCCAGTCAGATGCCCAGGAATATTATGCCATTCAGATGCCCAGTAATATTATGCCAGTCAGATGCCCAGGAATATTATGCCAGTCAGAGCCCAGGAATAGTGTGCCAGTCAAATGCCCAGGAATATTATGCCATTCAGATGCCCAGGAATATTATGCCAGTCATAGCCCAGGAATATTATGCCAGTCAGATGCCCAGGAATATTATGCCAGTCAGATGCCCAGGAATATTATGCCAGTCAGAGCCCAGTAATATAGTGCAAGTCAGAGCCCAGGAATATTATGCCAGTCATAGCCCAGGAATATTATGCCAGTCAGATGCCCAGGAATATTATGCCAGTCAGATGCCCAGGAATATTATGCCAGTCAGAGCCCAGGAATATTGTGCCATTCAGATGCCCAGGAATAGTGTGCCAGTCAGAGCCCAGCAATAGTGTGCCAGTTAGATGCCCAGGAATATTATGCCAGTCAGATGCTCATTATACCTCCCTCCTCCCCCCTTCCCCAGACCCCAGTACTTACCTCCATGCCGCTGTTCAGGTCTGTGGCTGAGAGGGAAGCGCTGTGCGCTCCCCTCAGGCCGTGCGCATTCAATAAAGTGTGTTGAAAAAAAAGTTTTTCAACACACTTTATTGAATGCACTCGGCCTGAGGGGAGCGCACAGCGCTTCCCTCTCAGCCACGGACATGAACAGCAGCATGGAGGTAAGTAAACGGGCCTGGGGGAGCGGGCTATTTTCCCGCCCCCCCATTGGGGCGCCCTAAGGCAGCCGCCTGTGCTGCCTTACGGTAGCGCCGGCCCTGGTGGTGGCCAACAATACATACTTAGAATCTTCTTGTTGGCATCCCACAATTCAATGCCCAATTGTATGTTCTGCTTTTTGAGACTACGTATGCATTTTGCTTGTTGGCTGGCATGCCAGCAGATCAGTTACCAGGATAGAATAGATTCTGCTTTTATCTGTATATAAACATAACACACCTAAAAATATTTTTTTTTCAATGAATATTTTATTTTGTTTATATATAAGTTATAATTACATTCTATATGAAATTATCCAAAATCAAATTTATATATGTATATATATCTCAGTATTAAAATATCCAAATAAGAAACAAACAATAATAAAAAAAAAAAAATTATAATAAAAACATCATATCTATGTACTTTAAAATAACTTTCAACTGGCTTATAACTTCCCGATGTTGACTTATCACTTCCTATGCCTTATTTCTGTCACTCATCATTAACACGAAGACAAATCTATGCTAGTGTCCAATGGACAAGAGATGACTTTTCATAAATGTCTATTTCTATTTTCATGCAGTTATCATTAATATTTTCCTGGGGGGACACAACATACAATTATATTTGCCCCAATGGTGTGTTTAGGTGCTGCCTTAGGTCTGACTAGACTCACTCCCCTCAATCTTCATTTGCCCCATCCGTTCCTGTCCAGGCTGCACCTCTGCATATTTAGGATCCACCACTTCCTCTTTAGGCTCCACTTTTGTCATATCAGTCCCCAAACAACTTGCCGGTGCCATCTCTGCCCCCTTGCAACTTGCCTTCATCCCCTCTGTACCCAAGCTGGTTTTATCTAAATGTAAAGTATATTATATCAACTAGTAATATTCCTTAAAATAAGGGGTACAATAGCTCCAGTAAATGCAACATGCCATCTGTTTGAAGATCTTTGACTGACAAAACAAATATGCATAATTGTAGCAAAATGGAGTTGCTACCATTTAGTAGTATAATAAAATCCACAAAACTGACATACAGACAAGGTAAAGTCCCAAACTAGCACTATAAGTAAGTTTATAACCATACCAGAGGGTGTTAACCCCTTCCCGCTTGTAGGACATTCTATGCCTAGGCTTGGAGGATGGTATAGAACGTCCTACATTAAACAGGGACTTGCAGCAGGGTCCCCACTGTCAGGTGAGGCCACTTTGATGGACTTGCAGTGAGATCCCCAGTGTCAGATGAAGCCTCCGTTTGACATAGGAAACGTAGCTTACACTGAAACTGATGGTTTGCTACATCTCCGGCATCCCTGAGAAGTTCCCTGGAAGTTCGGGCACGTCTCTGTGACATCATGAAGTATCGCGGGATGTCGGCAGAGACGACAAAGTCTATAGAGACCCTGATCGGGTCCCTACTTGAGTGTTCCTGGCCCCGATCACTTCATGATCGGCAGCCAGGAACACACAGGTGGTGGATGGTGCTTTGGTCTTTTGAGGACCAAAGCACCATCTGACATGAAGGGGTTAAGGTTGACAACACTGAGTCATTGCATCAAATAATGGACTTCAACTGTCAGGGTGTCAGGATGGTAGTATCAAAAAATCAGGTTCCTGCAGGCTGGTGAGTGGGGCTGTTTTAGGAGAAAAGTAGAAGAATATATAAGTGATTCTGTATAAGATTGCGCAAGGAGTCGAGGAAAGGAAAAACAGAGCAGACAAGGGAAATTTAGAACAAAAAGGAAAAGCAGCTTTAAATGTCATCTTTTTGATACGGTGGATAGGAACCGCAATGCAAATGAGGTAACATACAATCTCAAATAGACAAAACAGATAGTGAGGATGTTTCACCTTAATGACAACATACTTAAAAACTTAAAACCCCACACACTGAATGCTAAAGGAGAGGAGGTCTGAACTGTAGTTATAAACCAGACTACTGGAATGCTGAAATACAGGAACAGGGCGGAATGCAGCTGGGTGGTCAAGGCAGGCCGTGGTCAGAGCCAACAGAATATTGGATAGTCAGGAGGTAGGCAAGTATCGAGGCTGGTAGCAATCCGGATCATCAGAAAAATCTGGGTCAGAACTGGTAGATCAGGACAATAAGGATAAAGCAACAGGATGGTCAGGAACAGCCAGAAATCAGGACAGGCATCAATCAATAGAATAGTCAGGATAATAGTGCAAAGTCAGCAACAGGAATTAATATCAAATAATAACGCTAGTGAGGCTGGAGAGAGCACTATCACAGGCAAGTTGCAGTTGTGGAACTGAGGTTTAAATAACCCTCCAGTAATCAGCCACTGGGCAGAGGAAAATTTCATATACCCCTTTAACTGGGATTCTTATATAATTAATTATTTCTGGTAGGTGTATCGTGGTGACGCTTGCTCCCTGCTTGGGAATGTATTGTGTCGACGTTGCTGCAGGGAGCGACATTGGCTGTCAGAGGTATTGAACAGTAATCTTGATACTGATACATATGAATAAAGCAGAAGCTAAGGATAACAAGATGGATGCAAGCAACCTCCAATTTGTGTCAGTTTTGGACATCCTTCTGTGTGTTCAAATCTTATTCTGTGTCTCTGAGGATAAAATTAAGTCTTCCACATTCCTAACTCAGTTATCTAAAACCAAATATTATACTGATAAAATTGGCAGAGGCTGGAATAGATAAGGGGTTATTGTTAGTGCAAGGTTTATGACTCTTGACAAATTTCATTGTACCAGCTGTGTCCATACATACAAGAGGAGAAGGAGGGCTTCTCTGAAAGTTGCTATCCCACCCAAACTGACAGAAACTGAAGACACAGACTGGGAGATTATTTGGATTTTAGATTTGAACAATATAATCAGGGTTATTATGAACACACCTAGTTGATTCTAATCGCTCATTAAAATATATAATTATATCACACCTTCACTAATAAATATGTAAAGTATAATTCATCCTACATATTAATTATAATATTGTTTTTATTGTTTTATTAGTGTGGTATAAATTGTATTAAAAGTTTTACTCTAATGTGGAATGATAAAAATAAGAATATTTACTCTAATTTGAAATTATATTAACACTTACACTGTACATTTCAACATATATATTTTCTCACATTATACTCACAAGCCAGGTATAGCTATAAATCATGACATCATCTCATTTAAATTAAACCCACCCATTCACTTTTAATTGGCTAAAAGTTACAGAAACAGGGTGTGAATCTGAGATAAGGTTTATTTGATAAATTGATACTGGAGGTGTAGAAGGGAGGACCTGAGATACCTGAAAAGACCTGGGGGGATTGATTTTGGGAGAGCTGCCACTAGTGGGGTGAGAGATGGGAATGTTTTAGAAAAAGGCGAGTTTCTCTCCTTCTGGGGAGAACTCAGGAACATGAGGCTTTTAATAGCACGTTTTCACTATAACAATATCCGTATCCATACTCATAGTATTGAGCTAAGTCCCAGGAGTAACTCCCATTACTCAAATCTTCAATTGAAGGAGTCTCAACTGCAAACGAACCTCTGCCGGTAATGTATAAATGTGGTAATTTGTTTCTAGCATAATCTCAATTTTTATGGATGTCATTAGCATATATATTTGGGTAAATTAAACTTAAATCCCACAATTTCTGGGATCTATATGTTGTAGCCTGGTGTTTATCTGTCATACTTGATGCAGAAGGAAGCCAGAGGAATATCCTATAGATATTACCAAGAGCCATAAATTATTATAGTCTAGCTATTTACCCAAATATGTAATATCTAATCTCCAGAGATTATCTAAGATTCTCATTCTTAAAGTCTAAGAGAGAATACATACATTATCATTTACCGGGCAGATTAAGAAATAGCCACCTTGAGTAGTTATATGATTTAGCAATATGACCATACCTAAGCAGAGTATATGCTGGTAATTTGTAGGTAATTACAGGTATTATTGCTAATTATCATTAGCAATTTTAACTACTAATCATTATCAATGTGGGTGTGGTTGTATCTAAATAAAATGCATGGCCATCTTGTGGTCAGAAATGTAACTGCATAGTAAATTATACTACATGCATGTTGATACAGCTACAGAGCTGCATAATTTGTGTTTTATTTTATTCACCTCTGTTATGTCATGCATGTGAATTATGATTAACATCTATTGATATTGAATTTTGTTGTTACGCTATTTTGCTTATTGCTTGATCTTTATTTTATATTCAATAAATTAATTATTATTTTATTAATAATTGTTGCATTGTATTTACTTTTGTAAAAAAGTCATCCAAACTCTCTATATACAAAATCAATTCTTTATATGTGTATTTTTGGCCGGGCCCATATATATGAATCATCAATTTTTCATATGTTAATGATTCATAATTAACAACCCATATTGATATTTTTATGGTTATTAATGTCCGACATGGCATAGCCGCACGTCTGTTCCCCTCCGGAGGACATCCGGAGCGACTGCAAGGAGTTTTCTCGTCAGTTGGGGAACTCCCTCGCCATCTGCTGTGGCAAGTGACAATGCCAATGGGCAGTTCCCAAATGCCATGAATAGAAGTGAGTGCTTAAAAATGGAATGATAATATTGTGAGGTGTATGTATATCATAAAAAAACAATAATTGTTATGCACCAATGCAATAAAAATTCATAATACAAATTATTCAAGTACAGAAAAAGATATATCAAATATACACTACACCAAGCTGATAATCAACAGCAAAACTGGTGGTTAAAAGAACTGATGCGTTTCACCTAAAGCAGCTTCCTCAGCGGTGAATTGTGCAAACCATGTAAAGGATAATATACCAGTCTGAACATAACAGAATGATGCATTTAGCTGAACAATTGGTATCTAGAAAAGATGAGAAATTATTTTCACATGTGGTGGATCTGCCCTAGGGTTCAAATAGTTTGAAATTGTCCCCCGACTGATACATTTACCCCTAAAAAAAGTCCTCAAACTGAACCTCAGAATCTGTATTGCAGGCTGAATTTGTATTGCTAAACAGTGGAAAAATGGTGTCCCGACAGAGACTAGGATGCCAGTGAGCAGTAAATAAATAAACTTTATATATCATGCCAATGAACAATATATGCATAAAGTTGGTATATAATGCCAATGAGCAGTCAATGCAAACACTTTGGATATGATGCCAATGTCAAAAAATGTTGTTGATTTGCTTCACAGTCCCGCTACTACACCAGGTGGAGTTTATCTAAGAGAAGTGTAAACTTGTACTTATAAGGTTGCAAAGCTCACCAAGGTTGCATAAAATAGCCAATCAAGTATGAGGGCACTTTTCCAAGGCTTTGGGTATGCCACCTCCCCCATTCAGCATATGAAAGATGAGCAAAGGATATCAGGCAGCATTCCTCTACGGGGAGTTCTACGAAGTTCAGAACACATTAGTTGCAACAATGTATGCATATAAAAATCGATTTATATACCGATTGGTGCAACCTCTGAATCAGCAGTGTTAGACAGCACAAATCTCTACAACCTCACGAGTTTGGCAAGGACTGATAAAGCAAATTAATTCCTTATTGATGGAGAATTACTGTATAGGGGAACTGATATATCGTAGATAAATTATTTTTGGAATTGGATAAAAACTGGATGTGAAGATGATCCGACTCTGGTGGTGTATCACCAGTCTGCAGAAATATGTTGAAGTGGGGCACATCCCTCTGAGTCTTACATATCAATAAAGTTCCTACTTATGTGGTATCTTTTATGGCAGAATGGAATGCTGTTCTAAGCGACTGCTCAACTTTACTAATAAAGAAACTTGTAACACATAAACAAGGACTGTTACAATCGGTTAAGGAGTAGATAGCAACTCAAGTTACATTTCAAGGAAACTACAATGTATTTGCAAAATAGAGAAATATCCCTCTACAAATGTAATAAGTTGGAAGATGAAATCACACAAAAGTAACAGGCAAAGTTTATTAGAGATAAAGATGATTACACTGAGAATCAAATATATACCTGGAAAAAGACACAAATACCTCAAATTAGATCCATATTGAAGAAAAGGTCTGTTTCTTTTAATAGTGGTTACTCATCTATGACGGAGTTGTATACAGCATCCGTTGTTTCATATGACTCCAACCTCTCAACGTCACGTGATGAACGCAAACACAAGACGGTGGTGGCCTTTCCGGACACAGAGACATAAGGAGCTTCAAAAAATGTAGCCACACTACACAGACAAATCTATACATGAAAATGAAGAAAAGGCAAAACACAAGAGCTTGTCGGAGAAAATTGAGAATGAATGCACAGGTATGCTGTCCTCCTCAGAGGATTCAGCAAACATACTAAATGTTATTAATTTGTCTTCAAATAAATTGATGGATACTCAGATTGACGTTCACTCAAAGGGACTTTCATATGTACCAGCAAAGTACTGTAATGTTTATGAGTTTATTTTGGACGTAAGTATGTTTATTCGGAATATTACAGTTAAAAAATTATTTTAAAATTTTATAACTCCGCATCATGTGATATAATACAATCTAATGATACTAAGCCCGATAGACATGTACTGACTATTAAAGATGCATGTAATGACATGAGTAATTTGCATAAATTAAACATTAGTGAGATTTAAATTTTATAGACACAAAAATAAAGGACGGCGGGCTGCTCAGGTAAAAAGTAAAACATGTATTTATTATTGTTCTCTAGAATTAAAAAGAAAAAATAAGTGCAAAGCAATTTCGAAGAGCAGGTTTTGAGATAGTCAGGCATTCGCCCAATGCGTTTCGTGTAAACATAGCACTTAATCGTAGGTGATATGCTTGTAGAAAACTCCTCCTATTTAAGCAGGTAACAATTAACGAGCAACAGCTGCAATGATAACAAAATGAAATGGCAGCATGGTTGCATTTATGTATACAATCAACAAACATTCCACGGCAAAACAACTTTCTTGAGCCGGTAACGTTAAATGATAGCAATTATATTGTTAAGGGCTCCTGTCCTGTGTTATTTCTGATTTAAATTTTATGAAAGATCTTCTTATGAAGCAGAGAACTCCTTTGTCTTCAAAGCAGTCTACTCCGTTGTTGCCTAAATCATATAAGAAGTCTAACTTTCATCCTAAAGCAATACAAAGGAATTATGAGTGCCTTTTCCAAAAATTGGTAGAGCAAGACTTATTGGTGTCATAAGATACCTGTAAAGGTAATGTAAATTTTAATGTTACATTGGAACAAAATAAAGCTTTACAAGCCCTAAAATCCAATGAGAAATGTGTCATTAGAAAATCAGATAAGGGTGGCAGCATTGAATTATTGGACCTTGGTCTAAGTTTGGGTTGCTTTCGTAAAAAGACACATGTATTTTTGGTAAATGTCTCTCTCACTGTGCCAACCTTTTACTATCTCCCCAAAAGTCTATCACATCTCCCCCAGGATGACCTATTATCTCTGGGGTCAGTTCTTTAGGGGAAGAGTTGGAATAGTGGGTAGATTTAGAGCTGCAACCCTTATTCAAAAAACCCCAAAGGTTTTCTGAGGGACACTAAACATGTCCTTCAGAGGCTAGCAGAGATTATATGGTAATCTGAATTCATCTGGATTACACTGGATGTCTTGTCCCTATATTTGTACATACCACACAATCTTGGAGTTATATTTTTGTTGAGTCCTAATTAATATATCAACATGCTTCACAACATCCTATGCGAATTGTATTGTGTGGAATGGACGATATTTTGAAGACATACTGTTAATTCGGAAGGATACTTCTGAGAAAGAAAATTCTTTCCTGGCATTTGTGAATGATAATTCCTTGAATCTTAAATTCACCATGACTATGGATAGTAATACGTTAAATTATTTGGATCTGGTATTATCTGGAGATAATAAATCTATAAAGACATAAAATTATAGAACATCTTCTGTAACTGGAAGTCCTTGTTTCATGCCACCAGTAACCATCCAAAACATACATTTCTGGGTATCCCAAAAGGTGAGTTTATACGTCTTCGATGTAATTGTTCTAACCAGGATAACTTTGAGTTAAAGCTCAGGCTCTGTATTTGAACATGGATACTTCAAAAAACATATTGGCCAGAGATAAAAAAAATCCAGTACATTGCCCACACTAACCTTGGTTACCACTCACAGTAACCAATGTCACCAAATTACACAAATTGTTGAAAAACATTTTGCAACTTTCAGATTAGATTTAGCCTACAAGAAAATTCAGGTTTCAATCTGAAGGGGTAATTCAGTTAGATATCTCAACAAGCGTGTCTGAATTCTGAAACTGACATTATGCATGTTATAAATTCATAATAATTTTCTCCGTTTATCATCATATCTTTTAGCACATTTCTCCTTGCATATTCTTGGGCTTTTTTCTTCTTTGCATTACTAGTATTATATATGTGTACAGAAGGATAACCAAGAGCTACAGAATGTATTTGGGCTCTAAATATTATTATAATGTTTATTCCCTCTGTGGTTAACATGCCCTTGTTATATTTATAGGGATATAGCATTCTATGAAACTATATATTATTTTTACTTTAAGTGTATTTATTGCCTTATCTGAACTAAAACTCTGATATTTGTGATTTTCTGATTAATGTTTGTATTTGCCTTATTAAAGGGGCAAAACACGTGCGGTTGTAGAGTTGCATGCTGTCTAACACTGCTGGTTCTAAACATCGTGGATCATCCAGTAGAGGAGTACTGACTGATATCCTGAATGCATCTTTATTATGATGCCAATGAGCCATCATTCAGTGCTCCCCAAAACAGCCAGTCTGTGCCATGTTTGCTCCAAACAGCATAGCAGTGCCATTCTTGTTCTCCAAACAGCTCAACGGTGCCATTCATGTCCCCCAAACAGCATGCCCATATCCGTCCTGCATTTTGATTTTGTGCTCCGGAATGTCATGTTACATCCAGTTCTCCTACTCTGACCACCAATAAGCATGAGTGGGTGGAGCAAGTGCACCAGCACTGACTTTGCTCTCACATGCTGTACTCCCCTCCTACAGCTTGCATGTGGTCCCTATTGACATGACACCACACCCTAGGTAAAAAAGTCAAAGCCATCACTGCATGGATTTCACTTTTCACTGCATGAATGTACCCATACGCATGTTAAAATCAGCCCTATGACTATCCCTTCTGAGACATGCACACAAAACAATTTTCTTGAAACCTAGCTGTAAACAACAAACTGATGATATGACTTTATTCCCTAGCCAACCACTACCTCAAAGTTTCTTAATTATTGTGAGTCTTTAACTAACAGTAATGGTTTTGTTTGGATATGAACTGAGGTCATGTATGTGTGTCTGTGTGTATGTTTTTAATAACACAGAAGCTTGGTCAAACAGTAAATGTATACGGATCTATTTTTTTCTTTGTCTGCAAATGGTAGTTTAGGATCAGATTCGGAAATAATGAGTGAGGACACTTGGACTTTTTCCCCACAGTTTTAAGAATCAACACCTAAAGCTGCATCATATACAATCAGAACACGGATGAATAATAGCAAGTAAGCACAGTTCTATTTTCAGCACCTGCATGATTTTTCCCACTGTTGCCTGTAGCTACTGTGCTGTACCAACGTCTCCAGAAGCAATCTCCTCCTCCCGAAGCATTCTAAATGTCATGTTTGAATTTATCATTGACTGTAAACCTTCCTACTGCGAGAAAAACTGCACAATGAAACAGAAAGCAACTAAAGAGTTAATGTTTGTAATGTCACCTTGAATTAACAGATGCTAAGTGAAATAAACTACAAAGTACGCATACAAATAATTAGGAAAAAGGGAGGAAAGAAAGTGATAAAGTTAAACACTAAAATCAGCATTACACACACAAACCACATAGTTATGGAAAAGTGACTGAATGTGAACAGGGCAGCTTCAAGGCTTTTGTGGTCCCTGGACAAAGTATTTATCTGTACCTCCAAACAGCTTGTCAGTGACATCTCTGTCACCAAAATGCTTGCCAGTAACATCTTTGTCCCCATACAGCTTGTAAGTGACATCCCTGTCCACAAGCAGATTTCCAGTGTCATCTCTGTTTCCAGACATCTTGTTAGTGCTACCTTTTGTTCACAGTCATAGACACAGTCACACTTGCTCACACAAACAGTCTCTCTTGCACACACACAGTTATGCTTGCACAGTAAAACACACAATCACACCTGCACAGTCACACACACATTCTCAAGTAAATAGACAGCCACACAGTCACTCTTAAACAGTCGCACAGTCACACTTACACAGTCACACAAATACACATGCAAAGCCACACACAGTCATTCTAATGAGCAACATGACTAAATGAATGGCTGAACAAGCACTAACTAAAGATTGTAGCCTATACTAACATACATAGCCCTCTATGTTCAGGGTCATTGAAAAAGTACCCAGGCCCCTTTTAAAAACATCTAACGTATTTGCTAGCACCACCTCTTCAGGCAGTGAATTCCATACTTTTATTGTTCTTACTAAAAAAAATCCCTTCACTGTCGTAGAAATCTCCTTTCTTCAAGTCTTGACAGGGAATCTCTTGTCATTTTTTACTGTTCTGTTATTGAACAGGTCTTAAGAATTTTTTTTATATGGGCCATATACATATTTATATAGCATTATCATATCCCGTGTAAACACCGTTTCTCTAGTGTGTAAATTAAAATGTAATTTTGTAATGTAGCATACCATGGAGACAAAACTCTTACTTGATAAAATATGGGGAAAAGATAACTTGGAGAAATGGCTATTTTGGAGATTTGTTTTACACTTGGCTATTTTGGCTTAAAGAGCCCCTCCACGCAACACTTTTTGTCTGCTGTTTTACTGCTTAAGCATAAGTAGAGCATTCCTCTTTATGGCACTTTCTGAATTACTATGGTTTGTTTGTCATTACCCTGAATAAATCTTTACATCAATATATACATGTATATATGAGTGACTCGTAGAATTTTTACCTTCAGATTCTGCAGGTAAGCATGAAAAAACGATATGTATGCAGCAAATAAAAAAAATTAAAAACTATGTGAACCATGGCCTGAAAGAGGAACTAGAGAGGATGTGAAAAGCGAAGGACAAAGTGGTCCCAGCAGTGACTGGAGCACCCAGCGCTGTGACACCTAAGCTGTCTGGAAGAGGGCAGAACTAGGAACCACTAAGATACTGCACAGAACCCTCAGATTCATAGGTCTCTGGTAAAGGATCTGAGGTTGAGGAAGACACACTCCACCCATATATACAGCATATGAAATATACATCTGCAAGTATCATTATTGGGTCATTTTTTTAAGTTAGAGTGTTTTTTTTAAGTTTTGCATCTCAATTGTCAATTTTCCAAAGTTCACTGTACCCACATCTATAAAATAATCCTCAGTTTACAGTTTGTACCAAAGTCCATAGAGTTTCAATTTTTCTTTTCAATATATTTTTATTCACAAATGTATCAAAATACTTATATAGTCAACATTCCCCATAGTTACAATAAATATCCCACTTTCCAATTTTTATATCTTGCAGTCTTGCATTTCACGTCTGCAATCATATATACATAAATTGATATATGGATGTCCCATAGTACAAAGGATAAAATAGTTTTAATATTTCTTTGGATACAAAGCACAGGAAATAGATGCAATACTTTTGACCAATCGACCATATGTTTAGAATAGAAAATGATGGATTCTGTTGCTCACTTCTGCTCTTGGGAGTAGAAACAGCTATTTGCTGCATTGTCTGTCTCAATACTTATAAAGCCTCCACATAGCATGTTTTGTCTCATTAATGAGGATAAAGCTCTCAAGCAGAGAGGTTTCAGAGGGTGGATGTGGAAGGTTATGTCAGATCTAAAGGGGTCAGGTAAAATCAATTTAAGTAATAAACATGTTATTGATTTTTAAGACTGGTAGACAAGAAGGATTATCTTTGAAATGTATTCCAGAATCTGAATAATATACTATAACTTCCAAAGCAAGCATTTTAACCACAATACAATAAGTATGTATATGAATAAATAAATAAACACACATATATATATATATATTTATATATAGACTAATGGTCTAGTGGTGTGCTGTAAGTATAAAACAGAAATTCAACTTTTAAACCCTTCTAGACCAATGATGTGCCCTTCTAGACCATGTCACACACAAAATGCTGTTGCCTGACATGTCATACTGTAAAACACGCATAGGCAGTGATCTGCCAAAATTCCCCCCCCCCCCCCCAAGGCACCGCGATCACCCCAAATATGGGTGATGAGAAATCACTACTGTTGCCTGAATGCCCCTTGGGGCAGTCAGCAACATTACAGTTAAAAAACCCCCACAACTAATCCTAGAACTACTAACTCTAGATGTAGACTTACGGTTACAAAGAGTTAAGGTTAATTTTGTGGTTAGGATTGGATTCAAAAAGTCACTGTGGGAGACAATTTTTGAGAAACATAACAATTGGTTATTGCCCTATAACTTGCAAAAAAATAATAATAGAAAAACACAGAAACATTGGTATTTCTAAACTCAAGACAAATAATAGAAACTATATAGACAGGGCCTTTTTTACCGTTTGTAATTGTATAAAATATTTTTCAGATCAAAGTTAAAAGTGTTTTTTTTTGGCATTTTTTCATCATATTTTATGATTTTTTATGGTAAATTATATGATATGATGAAATGGTATCTTAAGCTCTATTTATGGTGATAAAACAGTAAATAATATGTGTGGGTACATTAAATGAGAAAGAGGAAAATGACAGCTAAACACAAATATCCCAGAAAAGTTAAAACAGACATTGTTCAGAATGAAGGGGTAAATATTCCCATGCCCCATAAATATTGTTATACTTATCACTATACAGTAATACAAATGTCTTTAACATATCTATTATATTTTAAAGCATAGGCTGTATGAGGAGTGAATTCCACAGCTTCACTGCTCTTACTGTAAATAATCTTTTCTGCTTCTGATTGAAGAGCTCTTCTTTTCTAAAGATGTATTGGATGACCTCATGATTTTCTTTACAGCTTTTGTGAGGAATGTTATCTGAGAGTTGTTTTATTGACCGTGAAATTATTGTTACTTTATCCCTTTATATACGCCTCATTTGACAAGCATTCTTCATATCTAGGAATATTGCATTCCCTTTATGTATTTATTTTGCATTTATTTAAACATTTCAAAGCTTTGTAATGCTTTTTATAAAAAAAATAATGTTGAAAAAGCTGCACTGCACTTTCAAAGTGAGGTTTAACCTTTGCAAATTTGAAAAGGTACAAATGTATACTTTCTTCCCGTGGGTCAATAATCCCACTTAATATATTAATTTTCAACCTGGCATTTCCAGTCACTGAATAATGTAATGACACTATAGCTAAGACAATTATCCTCAGATTTTTATTGCTTAAAATTTCTCTTTATATAGCCCAATTTAAAGGTAAGACTACTTTGTTTCCAATTGCAGTATCTATGTTGAGTCTCATTTATCACAGATTGTGTCCAGACCCCTTCCCAGACAAGTAATATTCTGTTTTATTTTATTGCCTTGCATATTGTTGTGTTGCTCGCAGATTGTTTTCCTCCAATAATATACAACACAGTAAAGGAAGAAAATATATTTGAAAGAAGAAAAACTACCACAACTAGAGGACATAGTCTTAAAATAGAGGGGCAAAGATTTAAAAGTAATATCAGGAAGTATTGCTTTACTGAGAGGGTAGTGGATGTATGGAATAGCCTTCCAGCGGGAGTGGTAGAGGTAAACACATTCAAGGATTTTAAGCATGCGTGGGATAGGCACAAGGCTATCCTACATATAATATAGGGAACTGGGGACTAATAAAAGTATTAAGATAATTGGGCAGACTAGATGGACTGAATGGTTCTTATCTGCCGACACATTCTATGTTTCTATGTTTAAACCGATGAAAAAAGGAATACACCTAGTTAAGAACACTAAAACTACTCCACTTATCACTAGTGTTATTTCCTGACTCCTAAACTATCTCAATAAGTGCAGGAATTATTTAACCGGAATATGTCCATGATATTGTTGAACAGTATGACACAGTGTCAAACCCAAAGTAGATCCACAAGAAGGTAAGTGTTATGCATCAGCAGTGTTGTGCCCCACACTAGATGGCAGCATTTTCTCCATGAATAACCATATAGGGAAATGTGCACCCAATGGTTTGCATGATAGTATGAGATATGTTCCACTGGTGGGATAGATCTCTGTTGTCTTATCCTCTGCTGAGCTTCACTATGTTATACACTGAGGGTAAGTTATGGCAATTTGGACTTAATAACAGGGTGCCTCTAAATATAATGGGGTGTTATAGATAGTAATAGGGTATCTGGGACTAGAGACCACTCTGATGGAATTGGTTGTACCTGCATTGTTATGGTTAAGCCGGTTAAGTAGAGTAAAAAGACAGAGCTTATCTTAATTTGATAAGTTAAAGTTGATTTACAGTCAGAATCGATAATATTTAGCACCAGTTTGAATAACATGTAAATACTGAGGTAGAATTATGAAAAATACAACATATCCTACATTCGGCTCCAATTCAAAAGGAATAAATAACACAGCAATATCACAAAGTTTAGAAATGCTATAGCCTTGAGCTATTACACAGAGTTCAACACACACTGTAGTGCTTAACAGTATAACATGAAGAGTTCACAGGCATCCAATTAACTCGGAGCTGCCACTTTCAGATCTATGATATTTCCATGAAGTCACATAGGTCATTTTATTTTAATGGTAATTCAGAATAACTAGCAGTACCACTGAACACAAACAAGGAGATTAAGACATTTATCCCTACTATATACATGAAAGCACAACAATGTACAATTAGTTTATAAATTCTCCAGGAGTTAGAGTTGGCCTATCACAAAACAAAAATCAATATCATTTGAACTTGGATTAACCTGTTGAGTAGCGCCATCTCAAAGAGATATTCGGTCATGACGCAGAAAACAAGTTTATTGGAATACATATTTCATTTTACTCAGTCACAGATACCCAGGGTAAAGATATTACTCTAGTATGCCTGCATATAGAAAAGACACTCTGTGACGTACAAGCAATTCTGATAATTACTTTTAAAAAATCAGTAAAATGTTGACCGCTGGCTGCCTTCACCGCGTGCGGTCCTTGATTCTCATTCAGACACATACGTGAGACATACATCACTTTAATGAAGTTCTCTGTGTCTGCTCTATAAAACGTCAATGCTATAGAAGGATATGTATCAATTTCTTTTGAAATAACTTCTAAATGTAAGCAGGTATCAAAAGCGCAGCTGTTGACACATTGATTGTAATACATGTGACTGAACACACAGTGCTAAATTCTCTCAAATCAAAATCCATAATAAGATTATTTTGAGAGACACAAATTTATGCCCATAAATTTATTGCTGTTTCTCATTCACCTGCTTTGGGCTGTGTTATATTTAAGATTATGATTAGTAGAAGTATTTGTCTACGCAGCATTTTTGGAAATGTAACATATTGCTTTAGAAATCATCACTATTTACATGTTTATCTGTTGTTTTTTACAAGTTATAAGGAAAAAGTTTTTTTTTTAAACCATTTTCCCTCCAAAATTAGCAACATTGTAACATTGATATTTTGACACTTTTCATGGAGTTATTTATTTAGGATAGGGTCATTGCAGTTTTGAAAGTGTCATTTTATGTATTGCTTGTAGACTACCAATCCTATGATGGTCAGGCAGCCACAAGTGACCTTGGCATCAGAGATCTTTGCTACCCTGCAGCTGCATGGAGGATATATCCAGATGCTGTGGGCACCTATCTACTTCTGGGATCCAATTCAAAGCACTGCCCCACTAGCAGTCTTTTTTTAAAATGAAATATCCCAGGAGGACAACTGACAGTCCTAGCATGGTACTGGTGCTCTACAGAATAAATTCTTATTTTTGTATAATTTATTTTGGATGTTTTTAGGGTTAGGGTAAGAATGAATAAATAAATAAATAAGGTACTTATGGGTCTATTCCCTAAAATTCAAAGAAATAGCATGAGGCTGTTGACTTTGGAGGTTCGGCACCTGAGTTTGACCTAGGAAAAAGCAAAACCAGGTTTGAATCTTCTACACTTAAAGTAATGGGAGGCAAAAGGATCAAAGCTATTTTTGAGACCAAGTCAAACTTGGGTGATGAATTTGACAGTCTCAAAATGAAAGTCAACCTCCTTGAGCTATTCTCAAATTTTAGTGAATACACCCATTAGTCTCTCCCTGCCCCAAAATCAGGGTGGAGCAGGGAAAGACTATAGTTGTCAAAGCAGGCACTTGCTTTGACAGCTTTATTCATACAATTGCTGTTATTGGCTGATATTTCTATATAGACAGACTCTCTCTATCCGAGCAGTAGGTGCACTCTCACTGCCTGCTCACCAAAGTTTACTTAGAATTGAAGGAGGCGGTCTACCAGGAGCCTGCTCGAACATCTTCCAGGGCATATGATCGCTATAATAACCAATATCAGTGATCATATATGGCCTTGACAAAGAAGATTGCAGAGCTGCAGGAGTACTAACTCCTCATAGACAGTCAGTGGATGCCTGTGCACTGTGCTCAGACATCCACAGGTGCTGTCTGACACTTTTGCTAGGGCTTCTATGATGGAACACCGGGGTCACATGACCTCCCAGCATGCCATCTCAGATGGAAAGCCTGGGGGCAGTTTGACAAGTCTGGGGATTCATTGGCAAGTCTGAGTACACATTGTCAAGTCTGGGGGTAGATTGTCAAGTCTGCGTTGACACTCAACCTCCAAAGCGCCGCACCCCCACTGTCATGATTTGTCAGGGACAGAAGTTGGGAGGTCTGTTGATATGTAAATTAACTATATTTCCTTGGGAAAAGTGTAATTTACATATCAAGCTGCAGATATTGTAATAATGGAAGCAAAAAAAAAAATGGGTTTGAAATAATATGAAAAATAATCTGCAGTATTGAAACTGAACAAAACTCCCTTAAGTAAGCAAGAGTTTATAGGAGATATTCGGAATCCTCAGCATTTATAAAGAGAAAAAAATTGAATATAGTGTAACACTGCAATAGTCCAACAGTATATTGAAAGGTATACATTTCGAACTCATGTATGGATGCTCTTATTAAAACACAGAGCAGAGGTAAAGCCTATGGATTAGATGTGTAATACGCTTCCACCGATACTTACAGATACAGATACAGTTTACTCCTCCATAAGATGTATTCCATAAAACAGAAACAGAGATTCCATTGCACATTGCTATTTATTGTAATATATAAAAAAATATATAAAAATTAAAAACATAAAAGGGCACTCACATGGTTTTGCACTCTAAGCTACCGGGAGCACAGTATGATCACAAACAATTCAGACACCACTCCTCTCAAGTGTACTAAATAGAGGCAAGTCTTTGCTGTCACAATCAGTTAGCAGAACTCTTTTTATGAAACGGTTATTCTTGAGCACTTCAGTAACACAAGGGTGTCATGTGAAGCATGCATTTAGCACAAAATCACATGCCACACGCTTCAATTTGGTGGCTTGTTCAGATGACAAAGATTGTCATAGGTACAAGCTTGTCTATTTCAGAAAGGCAGACGGATTCACATTATTTCAGTGAAAGGGAATGCAATATTCTCCAAAGATTTGCTGGCTGGACAATTAACCAAACGGCTGGATTATTATTTATTGTGTGGATTAGTTTATTGATCTTCCTGTTCCATGCTCAGCTATATCTCTTTAATGCATATGCCAGACAAGCTATGTTGATTTTGGATAGCCCTGTAAAGTGTGCTTAAAAACTGTGATGGATTTTACATATTATTTGCAACCAAACTCTTTACGCAACCCAGCGAGCAAGATATTTAGGAAAAATAAATTATGCTATTTAAGTTCAGAAAAAGTTGAGCATTTCATGGAAATAAAAACAGAAAAAGAAAATGTGTTTTATATCTATCTTGCAAAGGTTTAACTTAGAATGTTAATTAGGAAATTAATTGAAAACAAATGCTGGGGCCGTTTATAAAATAGGCGCACCTGGACATAGTGGCAAATGTTGTCTGCTCGAATCCAATGTCTATCGCTAATTCATGACACACCCTATGTGCACTAGTTCTGCATTTCTGCGTCGAGCCTGGTGCATTTTGCACCTGCTCAAAAAAAAAATCAGGCATTAAAAACACTTGAAATGTGGCGGACAACCTCCATTAACTACATTTTAACAGAGCCACGATTCAATGAACATGGATTTTTAAAAGGCCATTATACATGTACTCTGAGTGTGCCTTAGTTTTTTCAAGGTCCTGACACGTTCATGTCGGAGTGTTTTTATGCCCCGCCATCTCAAAACATTTGTGTAGAAAGTAGACTACAGAACCACAGAAGTGGGGGTGGGGGTGGGGAGTATAATTTTGTGGATGGCCTTTGTGAAAAACAAATCCACATTGAATATAATTGTGTCTGTAGAATTACATGGTTACATATTTAACGCTAGCGAAACTTGCAAATCTATTTACTGGAAATATTTATTTTGTATTTTTATACTGACATGTTTTGACATGACTTACTGAGATTACCTGATAGAACGTCCAAAACGTTATTTTTATTTCTAGTGCTTAAAAATGTAGGCCTAAGTGTCTCTTATAGTTAACCATGAATTTCTGATTGCCTTTAACTATTTTCTCTTTTATCAGTCTGGATAATTGAAGCTCTTCCATTCCTCTTGTAATGTCATATCTCCTAAAGGACATGCCAGTATTATATGATATAGTCACTAGAGGTCTGTGCATAGCATAGCTTGCCTAGTGGACAGCTATATGCAAAAATGTGATGTTCACTGTCTAGAAGGCTTAAATATCTTGAACATACTGTTTGGTTAGTCGCTAAAATACACTACTACCTCAAAGAAAATGTAATAATAATAACAGTGTTTAATCAGGAAAGGTATATCCATGAGATATTCTCTAATATTCAAGTATGTCCTGGGGATGTTGCTCTTATCCAATTTAATGGTATGTACTACTAATTAAAAAAAAACACTAAGTGAACACATTAATGACACATAAGAAGAATATATTTTGCTCAGAAATAAAAATAATAATAATAATAACAATAACAACAGCACAATAGTTGTGTAGTAAAGGTGTCTACATCTAGTTTATGAGAAGAATTAGAATTTTCAATTTAATATCTAACATATAGGGTTGCCACCTTTTCTTCAGAAAAATACCTGCCTTGGTACTGTCGCCATAGACTTAACATTGGCCTGATGCCAATTTTTTCCCGACCTGCCGGGCAACCCTTCTCATATATAATATTTATATATTTAGAAATATATTGAATTAGTTTATTTGTACCAAGGTAACGAAAGGAACTCCAAAAGTATATCTGGTAATGACCCTTGTCCGGATCATACCAATTATGTGATTACGAATCTTAAGGCAACTTCTAATAAAAAGAAAACCCTTACAAATCCAGGGTAATTAGTGTTATTAATAATAGTATAGTAATCTGATGATCGTTATTTCATTTAAACAATTTGTGCAGCATTAGATTCATTAAAGGACTTAATTTAAGAAAAACATAGCAAACGCTAAGTTCTGAAAGCTGAGAATCTAAAAATGAGTTTGCTCTTTCTACAATAGATCATTTATAAACATTCTACTTGTCATAAAATACTTATTTTATCTTCAGCATTTGCTAAATCACAAGTATCTTTGCTGTACACCAATGGTTAATCTGCAGTGGTATCACAAGCCAAACATATTTATTATCATATCATATCGTCTCCCTTCATTTATTCTCTCCTGTCTTCTTGACAAAGCAAGTCTAGCTGACGTGTAGTCATGTGAGACAAAGCATAAAGTAATTTATAACTCAAAATAAAAAGACAACACACACTAACCACACTGCATTAAAGGGCCTTATTAAAATTTGATGCACCAATTTAACACATATTAGCAAGTGAGATGCCCTTTACCCAGACAGGGAGTGTTGTAAATGGATACCCAGAGCACCAATATGGCTTTAAGTGTCTCTACTTTTATTTTATAGTACCAATTAGAGGTATGTAAAATCAACAGAATATAGCAGGGTAATGTCTGCACTCTACAACCACTAGTTTCTACAGCCAACAAGTGAAATCCTAATTGCTTTCTGGGGTTACAAAGAACCTGAAAATTAGAGGAAGGAGCTTTGAGAGGAATGTGAAAACAAATTAAAGGGACATGCCAAAAAATGTTCAAATAATAATGGAAAATATGAAAGCTTTTTATATCAAATTTAAGAAGTCATTCCAAGCACACATTTGTATATTGTTTTATTACTTGTACCCTAACCAGCCATCCTTCTCTATCACATTTTCTAAATGCTACAATTTTGCCACTATTTAGCTAAATATATCTTACTTAAACCTAGATCTGAGCCTGACCATTCTTTCGGGGGACACATATGATACATTTTACATATATGCCCTGCAGAATGTAAAATTCATTGGCGTTAAGAAAGAAACCAAGTAATCAAGGAATACAGAACAAAGCAAGAAACACACTGCGCCAAAATGTGACAGTAATAGCAGCAACTCAATCAACAAGTGTTTCACTTCTGGTTCGGTACAGTAGACACAGAAAAAAAAAAAATGAAAAAGTGCTCTTAAACCAACACTTAATATACAACAAAAAAGTGGATTACCCTAAACTTTGTAGCAATCCACTTGATTAGTACATGGAGGGAAAACAGAAACAAAATAGTGATAATATAGTGTAGTACTTTAGTGCAAATACAGGGAATGTGAAAAAAGTGAAAATTCACTCACATATCCCTGAGCAGTATTCTGCTCAGTACATAAAGCCTCATGGGAGCCCACGCAGGGTAGATGGTCCAAGTGTATCCCAGAAGATGAGAGAGCATAGGAGAGACCATTAAATTAAAAATTTATTATAGACAAAATATAAAATATCTTACATTAAAATAAACAGGATTCAGCAGGTACATGCAGAGTAAAACAAGTCCCAGTGTCCAAAAGTAATCCCAGCAAGTCTTCTCCCCCTCCACAACGCGTATCGCCCAGTAGAAATGGTCTTTTTCAAGTGTGTGGAGGGGAGAAGACTTGCTGGGATTACTTTTGAACATATTTGGAATCATTTATTTAAATGATACTAAATACATACATTTTTAAAATTATTTAACTTTAATATGGATTCAAAAGTTAGGACATTTTCAAGTCAGCGTTTGAAGAATAATGCATTAATCATGGTTATCTTAAAATGGATAACTAAATAAACTAAATCCATTCCTATAAATCTATAGGACATAACTTAATGTCTGTGTTTTCCTACAAAACAAGATAATTAATGAAGCTTTCTCAACATTTTGTTCAGGGTTGTCCCTTTGTAGGACAACGGTTGCAAACAATCAACTTCTGTTCAACTGAAATTTTGCATTAGGTGTAGATGGTTTGCATAGAAATGTAATGCAAAGTATAAATAAAGTATCTTAGTGAGCTCTTTTTGTTCTGAATAGCTCTATGGACCTCACATGACCTCCTGACTTTCTGACTCAGAAGAGCTGCTGGAAGTGTTTGTAAGGATCCGACTAGCGGAGTTCAGGGAAGGAACCAAGTATGCAGGCGTGGAAAAACAGAAGGACAAACCATGGTCAAAGGGCAGGCTGCAGGCAAAAGGGTAAGTCCAGTAAACATCCAAGGTCAAAGGGCAGGTGGCAGGCAAAAGGGTAAGTCCAGTAGACAGACAGGAACATTCGCAATATAAGGAAACAGAGCTCACTGCATACAGAGAAGACAGCAAACCATAACTGAGCATCATCTTGAGGGAGCCTGGGGTTGTTCAGTGGGGCAAGGAAGGTAATTAAAACAAGAAATGTATTTTTGCAATAACATTTTTATTCAATATGAAAAACAGTTCACATATTAAGTAATATTTACTAGCAAAACATTTTTACTATAAGGACACCTTATATTAAGGAGTTTGTCTCATAATCAAAGCTGTAATATATTCGAGTAAATACAGTAAGTTAATTTGTATCCACAGATGTCCTTTAAAAATGTTTACCACTTAAATTGTTACTGTTGTGATTTGCAGGAACAACCCTACCTTACAGATGCAGACAGGAAAAAAAGTTTTATACAATTAAGGTAAATACTTCATAATCCTTATCACAGCTCACAAACACCAAAAGCTCTTACATTAAATCACCTAGCATACTCATGTATATCAGCATGTACTTATATAGAAATCTCAAGTAAGAAAAGAAGAATTAAGAGTGTCACATAACAGATATCATTTGCATAATTTGCATCACGGTTGATTTGAGTTTATTTGCGAGGTACATTTGCATCTGGGTGTTAAGAAGAAACACTGGCAACAGTAATTTTCTAAATTTGTGACTGATGTTACGTTTCTTATTTGCATGTTTTATGTTTTTATTGTACAGTAATAAAACACTGTCAAACAGCACAAACATGATGCCTAGATATAAAAGCTTTGCATAAAACACCCCCAAGGCAGCGACGAAGGGAAAGTTAAGGCCAAGTGAATTTGTGTAAATTCAGCTGTGATGCAGATGGAGAATGCTAAGCACTTTTGCATAGGAATAGGCAAAAAAAATAAGTTATGTTTAACTGAAAGATTACATCAAGTGTAGGCATTTTAAATAGAAGCGCTGTATTGAAAGAAAACAAATAAAACACATAACTGAGCCCTCTGTGCCTGTATAACTCTATCAGGGGGTGGACATTTTGTTCAGAATCTTGGGTCAGACAGGTCAGGTGAAGGAAGCTGATCTAAGATGTCTGCTAGAACTACACAAGCAAAGAAAGCTCAGTAAGGTTCTCTACAAATACATTAATTCATTAAACCATGTTTTCTTTTTTATCCATCTTCGTTTGTATTGCTCAGAGTTAAAGTAAAAAACAATAAACATACATAAAAACAAAGACAATATTGATGTATAAATAACATCCAAGATCCCATTGTCAGTATATACACCCATACATCAACCTTACAAAACATAAAACCACCGTTCCACACAACCAACCAAGTCCTCCTGGTCTACACAGTTTTAGTCCTACTATCTAGCTTATCCAAATCATCCGTGGGTCCCCTACCCTGATTGCACACCATAAGCTGAGGACGTGGCTTTCTGTCCAGTTGCTCCATTAAAACATTTCTATTTAAAATGACTCCAAAGTGCTTGGCATTCTCCATCTGCATGACATAAAATTACATGTTAAAATATACTGTGAAATGTTACGATATACATATATACATATACCCTTGTTTTACATTTCTGGAAGCAAGTTCAGCTCCAAATGAAAGAGCACAGATATAATTAGGGGAGGGCTGGCAAGGGGAGCAGATGGGCAACTGCCCCTTCCCCCCACAGGCCACACCACTTTTCACTTAAAATGTCCTAAGCTGCTATTCACTAAAAGGTGAGTTGCAGATGAAATCAGGCCAGATGAATATTTAATCTCACAATTTTAAGTTTGCTTAGTAGGGTAAGCTCACCAGGTGTACCTGCACAATGTATAGCTAAAATGGTGAGATGAATTGCGCATCTCATATCAACTCACCTTTTAGTAGCTAGATCCCCTAGTGCAGGGGTAGACAACCTTTTGATTATCCAGATGTTGTGAACAAAATCTCCCATAATGCTCTTACAGCTGTAATGCTGACAAAGCATTAAAGGAAATGTAGTTCACAAAATCTATGTCGAAGGTTTTCTACCCGTGTCATAGTACCTAGGCATCAAGCCGTGACTTTAGAGCTGTTACAGTACTACAAATCCCATAATTCCTGACTAGCTTTCTAGAATGGCAGGGAATAATGGCAGAAATAGTGTTAGAATTAGGGTTACATTTAGGGCTGTGGTTAGGGTAATCATTAGGGTTGGGTCAAAAAGGTTTATTCCTATAACTTAAACAACAGAAAAAAAAAACCCCCAAAAACGTATAAACATGCAAGAAAAGTGACTTTTAAAAACGTTTTCATCATATTTTATGATTTTTATTGTAGTAAATTTTATGATATGATAAAAACAATGGCATCTTTTTGATGGTGATTAAAACAGTATATAATGTGTGCGGCCATATTAAATTTGAAAGAGGAAAACTTACAGATAAACACAAACACTATAAAAATGTTAAAACAGCCATGTTTCTATGTTTTCCTAATTGTCCAGAATGACCAAAAATGCTCCAAACGGCTGGTCCTTAAGGGGTTCTCTATACATTGTGCAGGGACAAATCTGGTAAATTTCTTCTAATAAAATAACTCAATTGGCCCTGCATAATGGATTGTTAGATGTTCAAAAATATATAACCTATTCATTTAACCTATTCATTATGCAGGGCCAACTCTGTTCTTCCCACAGGAGAAACTCAGGTTTGGGAATTCATAATTCATAGTTAGGTCTTAACTCAATTGCAACCCAATGTTAGTGAACAGCTCCCATTAACTATAGGCACCAACATGGCGGACATTTACTAGACTTTGTCATAGACATTTTACTTATGTCTATAACCCATCACCGACCTTTTCATGGACACTGGAGTCCTCATGTTCATATACATCTCTACTGGTGATTGAATAGGGAGAAGTGCCTTTAAATGTTGCCTTGGTAACAAAAATGTATCCAGTTTTGTTTGAATTCATTCAAATTTTTGGAATTAGTTTGATGACTTTGTATTCTCATGGGTGTTTATAATCAAACTAAAGCAAACCAAGGTTTATGCATTTTGTTCCAATGTTTTATTACTTATATAATGCATCCAAAATATATTAACCTTCTGTTTATTTTTATTAAATAAGCATACAAATTATGGACATACAAAAGAAATCTGCTGGAACATGTTCCATTTAGTGTAGTTATTTGAAAAGAATTATACACATTTATCCCTGGAAGGTGTGAATACAAAAGCAAACTGCGAATCCAAAGTGAAAAATTGAGTTTCCCCAGCTTAATTCTTTATTTTGTGAGCCATGTTCCAAGGCTGGGGAATAGAAACCAAAATGAAAAGATAGTTTCCAACCAAATTGAGTTAACAATAGTAAATAAATTGTAGCTCAAATCATTTTAAAAGAGATTTGGGAATATCGAACAGCATTGCAGCAACTAAGATCTTTCTGCTAATTGCAGTCAACAATACCCACTGAGAGTGTGTATGTTCAATGTGAGTCAGTAATTACAGATGTAGGTCTAGGCTTTGGACGATGGATGAGGAATCTCTGTTAGAGCAAAGCAGCATCTGTCTGCAGGCCAGATTTTCTTGCGCAAACAGGTGTATGGTCAATTATCTTCATACAGACACTCATCCGGAAACAATGTAAGAAGGAAGCCTTCTAAGTTAAAGAGGCAGAGCTGAAATACAACAGATAAAACATAATAAGCTATGGGTAGCAAGTAGAATGTTAGACATTTAAAAGGAATGTTTTTAAGGATGTCAAATGTTAAAAGAATTAAAAAATGATATTGCTTATAGTATTTATAGCTTGTTATAAATAATGAAAATGTCAACACACATTTTCTGTTATCTTGTGATAATAAAAGTACAATATAAGGAATTTAAGGCAATGTTGGAGTACTGGCTTACAAAAAAGTGCACAAACGTACACATGCATAGAACCAAAGAGAAATTGGTATACTTCTCTGTATAGTCTTATACAATATGTTGCTGTGGTGATCATCACTTTAAGATGGATCAGCACAGTCAGTTGAGTGCAGTGCAGTGGAGGACACCAGGGGTTGATAGTGCTCCTTCTCCCCTACCCTACATAAGGGCATTATGTCAACTCCTGGCCCGTGTGCTTCCAGGACTCCTCCTAATAAAGCCCATATAATACTTTCTCCCTGTCTCTCTGCCACATTTTTGGACAGACATTTTCATAACCTCCCTTCTCTTTTAGCAACCGTAACCCTTAATGGCACAGAATCTGGAGTGTGGTCCCTAAATATGAGTAACAGTAAGCTCACTGTGCAGAATCCACAATTATTGGATGTCCATTTCAGCAACATTAGGTTGTTTATGATAACAGTTCTATACATTTAGAATATATGCTGCCTACTGTGGGAAATGTAGAGTTTTCTAACATGAAAGACTCTTAGTTCACCCCTTCTTACTGCAATACTTTATGGTACATACAACTAATTTCGATTTTCTGAACATCAGCACACGTTTGTGCGAGTCTCTCCACCTGATTTGCATCAAGGTATCAATCTGATTTGCAATAAGTCTAATTTTCACATACTCTACATGCATTTTATTTAAAAGGACTTCATTTGAATGAATATTTATTTTAGACACCAATCTGAATATATCACTCTATTAGCCTAATGAACGAATACGTGAACGGGCTGATTTAACAACACTTACAGTTTCAATTGAATACTGAGCAAAACTAGTATAAGTAATTCAGACAGCTTTGGTATTCATACCATGTGCTTTATTCCCAAGTATTATAAAAACAGGTGAAATGTCTCATTATTGCTAATTTATAAAAGGTCTTTTTTATTGACCTTGCAAAAATAGAAGGCTGATTACAACTAATTCACATTTTCACCAATGATTATGCAATTACATGCAGGTCATCAGAAAGTATACACTATGTTACAAGCAGCTGTCACGGCACAGAGAACTGATGATGGAAGTCATAATGTGTAATGCCATCTATGTGACAATTTATTGTTCCTTTTTGAATAAGGAGACAGGTAGCTGTAATATAGCTTTTTGATTATTATTGTAGCTCTGGACAAGCCTTTGCTTTTATGCCCCTACAGTTATTCAGTTCTCTTCCCGCTGATGCCTTATAACCCACTTCAGCTTAACTCCTAAATGTCTGAAGAACCAAGCTGCTATATTTGGAGAGTGATTACACCAAACTTTATGACATTGCAATCTAAATACATAGGCATGAATATGTAGTTTGTCTCCCCTTTACATCTATTTCAGCTTTGAGAAGGCTTTCAAATTTTTTTTGGAGTGGTTCCGTTGTCATTTTTGCCCATTCTTTGCGCATTTGTGAGGTCAGTCTCTGAGGTTGGATAAGAAGGCTTGGCTCGCAATCTCTGTTCCAGTTCATCCCAAAAGGTGTTCGATGGGGTGGAGGTCAGGGAACTGTGTGGGCTAGTCAAGTTCTGCCACACGAAACTCATCCAACCATGTCTTTATGGACCTTGATTTGTGCACTGGGCTACAGTCAGACTGGAATAGATAATGACCTTCTACAAACTGTTTTCACAAAGTTGGAAACATAGTATTGTCCAAACTGTCTTGGTATGTTGTAGCATTACGATTTCCCTTTACTGTAAGTAAGGGTCCTAGCACTACCACTGAAAAACAGGCCCATATTATTATTCCCCATCAAACTTTACAGTTGGCGCAATGCAGTCTGGCAGGTAATGTTCTCCTGGAATCCACCAAACCCAGACTCACCCATCAGACTGCTAAATAGGGAAGCAAGATTTGTCCTGCCACAGAACATGTTTCCACTGCTACCAGACCAGAAGTGGTGTGCTTTACACCCCTTGGTCCAACTCTTGACATTGTACTTGATGAGGTGAGGCTTGCATTCATTTGCTTAGCCATAGAAACCCCATCCATGATGCTCCTGCTGCACAGTTTTGTGCTGATGTTAATGCCAGTGAAAGTGTGCAATCTCTAGCTATGCAATCAGCAGAGTGACTTTTATGCACCGTACACCTCAGCACTTTAAGTGGTCTTCTGCTTCATGGCTGAGTTGCTGCTGTTCTAAATACTTTCACTTTCCAATAATATCACTTATAGGTGACAATGGTATATCTACCAGGGATGAAATTTCACAAACTGACTTATTGCAGAGGTGGAATCCTATCACAGTACCACGCTTGAATTCACTGAGCTCTTCGGAATGACCATTTCCCCCCATAAATGTTTGTAAATGTAGACTGCATGGCTAGGTGCTTGATTTTACATGCCTGTGGTAAAATGTGTGATTGAAACTCCTGAATAATTCAGAGGTGTGTCCAATACTTTTGTCCATATAGTGTATGCTATTACTGCGTATTTGCAACAATTTACCTGTACATGTACCTAGTCCAATTGTATTTGATGTATATCTCTTGTTGTTCCCCACGTGATGACCTGTAATTCTGTATAAAAGTGACTAATGAGATATATACATCGTAGTACATGGTTTCATACATGGGGTCCCTTCTCAACTTCCTTGGATCCCTCAAAGGATTGGACAGCCCTGTTTACCAGGCAACTCCTCCTTGATATTGCCATTCACTCCAAAATGGCAGGTGTGACACGCATCCCCTCCAAAATACTGACCGCAAAACCCTAAGAGAGAGGTTAAACTATAATATGACTGGAGGTCACTGATCCCCAACAAAAACTTGCATTGTTCAGCTTTCTCCACTGTTGCTTCCTGGTTACCAAGGGGGTGTAGCTCCACCACCTGAATCTACAGCAAACAGGAATTACTTCCTATATAAAGCAGTCTCTTCCCGAGAGTCAGTGCTTCCTGATTGTGGAGCTTCCAGATGTTAACCTCTGTTACTGCTGTTCTTATTCTGCTATTGTTCCTGTGTTCGTAACCTCGGCTTGAAATATTGACACCGATCTTGTGCTACCGGCCCCAAACTCTGCTTGATATACAGACTCTGATCCCTATCTGCCAGCCTCGACCTCTGTTTCCCATTGAGCTGGATTCTGCTTTTCCTTGTCTGTACCTCACCTCTGGATGGACACCCTTGTGCACTTTCTCATTGCCTTGCTTACTGTTTCCACCTCCAGTAAGTGGTTAAGTGTTTCCCTTGCACGTGTGAGGTGATTGTCTCCGGCTATTGGATTCCATCTCAACTGGTAAGAGACCATCGGAATAATAATGGGTAGTCCTTCCCTTTCATTGTGGTTACTAGTTGGTGTATGTGCTGCACATGCTGCTTAACATTTATTTAGAGCCATTTCTAACATGAACATTGTTCCATATAAGCCCAAATATCATCTTTTTTTTTCATAAGAAAAAAAACCACTTTCAAATATTTTGTACTATACTTTTAGCCCCTTCAAAGTTCAATTCTCCAGCTAAAAGCTGGATAATTGATATGGACGAATATTGTAGCTACTTACTGATTTTGGAGCTTGTTTGGTGTTATCAGGAAAAATTGAGTAGCCAAAATTCTATGCTTTTCATGTCAGAGGTCCCCTGATCCAAATGCTTCTGATGTTTTGGGTCCTGAAAGCCCCAAACAGCTGATTCTGTCCTGAAATTTACAAGATTGAGTAACAGAAAATTTAATTTCCTTAATTTTGCATGTTTTTTCCTGATCTGCCTAATTTTGGTCCACATCAGTCTTTATTGAATATATCCTTTAGTTGTTCGCTTTCGAACAGGGATGGCCTAGGGTGGAAAAGTCTTTCACTTTGTGTTCACACCTTTGATGTGAACTGGCATACTGGCTTGCAAATAGTGGTGTTGCCCAATAACCAGTCATTGTCTGTAAGTAAGTATTTCTGCCATGAATATCAAAGGTAAATGCTTAGACAATAAATCCTAGGCATCCAACTGTGGTCAACAAACTGCTCATCAACTAAATACCAACAGCCTTCAAAATTGCAGATCTTTATGGTAGAGCAGAACCAGCTATAGTGATTAAGCAATTAATTATTATAATTAATTATTTCAAATGCTTAATCTAGCGTAATGATACTAAACAAACCTCTTTTTATCTATAGCAAGTTGTTTTTACAAGAAATGGCTGATCAAAATTCTCGTATTATTATGTATAAAGACTGCCTTGAAGAAGCCGATAGAGGCGAAACACGTCGCAGGATTGACGCCACACGAGACGACTTCACTTCACAGCTGCTATCTACCATCCTGCTGCTTTTCTGCTGTTGTTCTGCGGATTTTATCCACGTGGATTTCCCATTTATTTCTTCCGAAGCGGACCTACTATCTTGCACTTCAAGACTGGTGATTTTATATACCCTTGTTCTATTGTTTTAATGTAAGCCTCAAGATTACAGGGGGTCCAATAAATTTTTCCCTATTGTTATATACTTCACTATGTCTGGTTCCTATTTGTCTTCCCTTCTGAGATAAACTCCACATCTAAGATTCTACTGCTTATGGCAGAGTGATTTTTTGCCGCTGTGGATTATAGGACTTTTAGTCCTTCTGCGGATTATACCTAGAGCCGGTCCTGAGGCTCTAGACCACGTGAGTCTAATACCATTGGGCGTCACGGCTACAGATACATCCGTTACTGTCTTTTATACTACACCATTGTTTTTCTTTTGTTTTTTTTCTTTTGCATATATCCTGTCTATGAGTTTGTCTGCTATTTAGGATAAGTATCATCATTTTTATTGTTTCTCACTTTCACCATTACCCATTTTAACTTTGCGCAACACTTCACCACTTTACTATTATGTATAAAGTGCCTACAATTTCTGCAGGACTAAAGGCTTTTTTCTAAAATTCAAGAATGCTGAGAGGAGGTCGAATTGATAGGTCGAATTTTACTTATAAAAAAAACCATCTACCTCCCAATTTTACCTCATAACAAAAATATATTTGACCTCCCATCACAAACTGCCTTTCATGAAAACCCCCAAAAATTGCTATTCCCTAAAAAAAACCCTTGTACATTCTAATTGTTGTTCTTGGATAGAAGTTCTCTTAACCTCCCTCATCCTTAACATTAAATTAGTATAGGACAGATACTGGGAAGATTGAAGGAACTAATCCAACTAATACTAACGGTGGTCTCAGGTTAATTTGATTTCATTCAGTGCTGTGGGTCCAAATAGTTTTTTTAAATTGGAGATCCCAAGTATGGGAGAACATCTTGAGAGTTTGACAGACTCTGCAACAGAAAGTATTAATCTTGTTTTATTTTCCCCAGAGCCAGTTATATAATTCTCTTGCATTTGTACTTTTGTAAACAACTCAGAATGTATTTACTTCATGAGTTGGGAGACAGGATGCATTGCGAGATTTTTTGCATTCATATACAATGCAGTCTTCTAATGTACCTTGTATTCATCCTCCGTCATCTTCATATCTCTTACCGGCAGATTCACAGGACCAATTTGTGTATCAAACCACAATAATGTTAAAAAAAGCAGATGCATTTCCTGAAATATCTTACTTTTGGGAAATGTAATGGCCCGTTTTACTTCTAATAAAATCTTTCCTTCAAACTACAAGACCTGGATGGTTTCCGCACTATGACACCTCCCCTACATTTCTGAAGAATCTTTATAGACCTTTTATACTAGCCTATTGCCTCTAGTTTATACCAATAACAGTAATGTGATCCTGCCAAGGAATGATTATCCATGGAAGATGTTAGGTTTGAAAAAAAAAAGCTAAGGAAAAAAAAGAACAATAATTATTTCTACATGCAAAAAGAGCTTCACTTAGAGGGGAAGAAACATATCAAGCAAGATCAACATACTCTTAAATTCACGGTCATGTAAGGTTTATATATTGCAGCTGTAAGTGCCTGAATCAAGGTTCCTTCCCTGATGACTGGTTTATGTTTTTGCTCTTGGAAGCTACAATCCCGTACTTCCCTTTGTGAATGGGTCCTTTATCTCCTGTATAAAGATTCTGGATTACTCCATCCGAGCTATATACTTTCCCATGTTGACTGTTTAATGGGCTTGGTCATAAGATAAGTGCATATTATAGCCATTATAAAAGTAACACATTGAAAGGAGAGACTATTCCATCATATTTTTTATCTGCCCTTTGGCTTGACTGGGATGTGTTTCTTTCAGAGGAATGATTTAAGATAGAAGGATGCTGGAATGTAAACTGTACTGGGTAACAATGTCCAGTTCTGGATGAATCTGAAGATTTTCTTGATTTAGGAACTAGCCCATTGATGATGGGATTCAAGTGATACAATATGGAAACGTGATAATGCTTTTTCTTTTTACAGGCTTTTAAAAGAAAATAATCATCACCAGTATTTTGATGAATCCTTGTATATGTGACACCTTTATAACATGAGAACCTGGTTTTATCTTAAATTGAATCTGCACAGTGAAAAGACCTAATCTAACTGTCTCCTGTTAACCTACTAATGGGTATTTGAACTCATATGCTTGATCCAACTCTAACATGTATCTAAAGTGATGCAGAAACTGATGATCGATAGAAGAATCATTGGGAGTTATAAATAAAAAGTCATACACATGAAAGCAGGGCCTATTTTAATGTGCCTATGGGCACGTTCATACAGGGAAAAATAAAACCTGTGTAGTAATAAACTCATGTATTTCATTTTTTAAATCTGTTAAATATTAGTTGTGCAGAGCATCTTTCCTGCTTGCCGCATAAATACTTGTTTTGCTGTTTGGACAAGTGAACTCCACATCATTTGGAGCACATATTTGGCCCTGGTAAGATGTTTGATGCAAAGGTGGCACAGTCAGACGGTTTTGGAGGCACTGAATCAGTTTGGTGGCAATTTGACACAGGTAGGCTGATTTTGGAAGCACTGAAGCGGTTTGTTGGCTCAGATGGCACAGCAAGCTGTTATGGGGCACTGAAGCTGTCTGGGGCACAGATGGCACAGCAAGCTGTTTTGGGGGCACTGAAGCTGTTTGGGGGCAAATATGTCACAGCTTGACTGTTTTGGGGGTCATGAAAGTGTTTGGTAGCAACGACAGCACAGATAGGCTGTTTTGGGGACAATGAAGGTGTTTGAGGCAACAATGGCACTCTTAGGTTGTTTTGGGGGCACTAACGCTGTTTGGTGGTCAAGATGGCACATGCAATCAATATTCACATCATATGAAAAATGTATGCATTTACTCCTCATTTGCATGATGTGAGAGTTTATATATTTACTGCTCATTGGCATAAATGATTAAGCCCCCCTTAGCCTATCATAGTGGAGTCATTTTCTTCTCCTAAACATATAGATAAATGTTCTTTTCTATTTGCTTTTTTTTAAGCCTCTGATGAATCTTTAAAGCAAAAATGCATAAGGTATACAACTTTTGTATATTTTTATGTAAATATATTCATGGTTATTTCATCATCTCTTCTGGCTTTTGATGTTAGTTTTCCAGAGATCTCTATCATCCATCCAGTCTTTTTTTTTTTTTTTACATAATCATCTTTCATTTAGGCAGTTTCTATTAAATTACTTTTTTTTTCCTGTTATCTTGTTAAGTATGATCATACTGAGATATACAGATGGGCCCTATTTTTAATGTTTTATATATTTTTTTTTTCATTAGCAACAACATCTAATTAAAATATCTGCTAAAATGTTGCAGGTTGAAGTCGTAGAGGGATTTTCTATTGTTGTTTCTTCATCTGATAAATTAATAACGTGTTTCTTAAACAGATGCAGTTGACAGTCATTTTAATTAATGTTCGTTAAAATTAAATTCCATGCATGACCAAAGTCCTTTTCTCTCCAAACTTTGCTTGTTATCCCCAAATCCACCTGTCAGTCTGCTTCTAATTTCTGAACTTGTGTTGAGGTGGTTTATTACCATTTGCAATTAGCATGGTCTCTTTGCTATGGGCTAGTACTTTTACACAACAAGAGACGTTGACATAAGGTCATTTAAAAATATACTATCTCAATTTAATAAATGCATATCTCAGTAAAGTGGCAACCACATAATAATTTTAATTATATATTGCAACAAGCAGTAAAATTATGAGGCTTAAGTATAAAGGACAGTTCTGTGACAAAGGAGTAAAAGTAATGCAATCACCATGGAAACAATGTTGTTTGTGCCTAATTCTTGCAATGTGGTGATTGCAGATTATATGTTTACAAATGGTATATGTTAAGATTATAATTGTTTATGTTTTGTGATATTCTTTACTTATAAAAGAGCTAAGCGGGGGAGATGGTTCAGTGGGCTAATATACCATTTGTAGGATGTATTTAATGCTCAATTCTTGATTTTTCCAAGGTATGTGTAAGGGGCACCATTAAATTTGTTAATAGTAAATAAGAAAGTGTTATACATTTGTGGAAACAGTAATATCTCCAGAATTCATCTGAACGCTATAGCTGAATTTCCTTAGCCCACTGAACTATCTCACCCGCTTAGCTCCTTTATAAGTAAAGAATATCACAAAACATAAACAATTATAATCTTAACATATACCATTTGTAAACATAAAATCTACAATCACCACATTGTGAGAATTAGGCACAAAGAGCATGGTTTCCATGGTGATTGCACTACTTTTACTACTTTTTCATCTTCAGATGTCTAGTGAAGTCCATGAAGAGTCAGGGCTATTTTGGTGGCAGAAGGGGACCTACACAATTTTAGGCAGGTGGTTATAATGTTATGGCTGGTTGGTGTATATATACAAATATTTATATGTCTTGATCTGTGCAGGCCAGACCAAATTAGGTCAGTGCCCAGGTGCAGTCCGTGCAAAGAAATGTATAAATAGAAGAAGGCAGCACTCTTGGGACTTTGGATCATGAAGAATCACAGGTTTATTAACAAGGAGAATCATTTCTGTCCCATACAGGGGACTTTTATCAAGATAGAAGTTCCCTGTGTGAGACTGAAATGTTGCTCCGTGTTAATAAACCTGTGATTCTTCATGATCCAAAGTCCCCAGAGTGCTCCTTTCTTCAATTTATACATATATTATTTAGAATATACATTTATTCAAAGTGTATTAAACAAAATAGCTTCACATCTTACTATACACAAAGTGCATCTTTAAAATAATTTTGCAAAACAAGTCAAGAAAATATTAACCATGAATATACTACATTTTTATGTAAAGTAAATATATTTGCAATATATTTTTGTGTATTCTTTTGTTGTTACTCACGTAGCGTTCCATATTATTTCTGAAATACCACCATACCACCATAATAAAAACACTGTCTTTGCTTATATATTAATATATTATATATGTTACATGTTATATATTTTAATCAACACAGCTGTTCCAAATATTCAATGCAGTTAGAGTTAATGATGATCACTCATTTTCAACCAATAAATGAATATATTTGTACGTATAGGAACTGATGTAAGTTGAAGGATTCAGTGGCATATGTCCTAAGGTTTAAATTAATATTATTTTTTATTATTATTACATCATGGAATTCAATTTAACTTTAAATTAAAGGAAACAGATCCAATTCTGTTTTTAATTACCAGCTAGAGTTCCCATCTCAAAAATCCATCTTGCCTCATTTATTTTCCATAAAGTCTCTCTAGCACCTCATTTTTTCAATTTAGGCATGTGGGACAAAGATTTCAGGACACTAACAGGTACCATTACACTAACAGGTACTTTTATAACATTGCATTCTAAATACATAGACACTAGTATGTAGTTGGTCCACTCTTCTGGGACAATTGCAACAAGATAATGGAGTGTTTCTATGGGAATTTCCATTCATCCAGTAGAGCATTTTTGAGGCCAGGCACTTATGCTGGACAAGTAATCTCTGTTCCAGTTGATGGGGTTGAGGTCAGGGCTCTGTGCGGGTCAAGTTCTTCCACACGAAACTCATACCATTCAATCATGTGTCTTTGGACCTTGCTTTGTCACTGGGGGACAGTACTGCTGGAATAGTAAAGGGTCTTCCCAAATTAGTAATGCCAGTCAGATGGTCCATTAAATATGCCATACAGAAGCCCCATATAGTATGCCACATACAGGAGCCCCACAAATTATGCTACATACAGGAGCCCCATTAATGATACCACACACAGGAGCCCCATTAATTATGGCTCACACAAGAGCCGCATTAATTATGCCTCACACAAGAGCCCCATTAATTATGCCTCACACAAGAGCCCCATTAATTATGCCTCACACAAGAGCCCCATTAATTATGCCTCACACAGGAGCCCCATTAATTATGCCTCACACAGGAGCCCCATTAATTATGCCTCACACAAGAGCCCCATTAATTATGCCTCACACAGGAGCCCCATTAATTATGCCTCACACAAGTTCCCCATTAATTTTGCCACACACCGGAGCCCCTTAATTTTTCCACACGCAGGAGTCTCTTAATGATGCCAAACATAGGAGCTCCTTAATTATGCCACACGCGAGTCCCATAATTATGCCACACACAAGAGCCCCATAGTTATGCCACACACAAGAGCCCCATAGTTATGCCACACACAAGATCTCAATAATTATACCACACACAAGAGCCCCGTGAGGTGACAATTTTAAAGTTATAACGCAATAAATATCTATAAACATCTCTCTCTCACACACTAGTTGCATTTATACTTATATGAGCCTTTTAATATTAAATTCAACTATTTTCATATGTAATAAAAATGCACCTACATTGCACCCAAAGGATTAACACAGCACCATACAGTACCCACAGCACTTGTCATGCACCTATATTGCACCCACAGCACTTGGCTTGAACTCACATTGCGCCCACACAATTTGGCATGCCATAGTGTCAATTTGCCCCAGAGAACATACCACAATGTCACTTTGTCCCACAGAGCATGCTATTTTGCCCCACAGAAGATGCCACAGCATTACTTTGCCAATTAAAATAAGCCACTGTCAGCTACCAAATAACATGACATAGTCCCTTTTTCATTAACATGTGCAACAGCCAGTAGTTTGCCATTTAAAATATGCCACCATTTGTCCATTAAATAGGCCATAGCCAGCTTGCCAATTAATATGCCAGTATTAGTTTTTCCAGTAATATGCCACAGCTAATTTGCCCATTAATACCCCAAAGTCAATTTGCCCATTAATACCCCACAGTCAATTTGCCCATTAATATTCTAGTATTATTTTGCCATTCATTTGCACAGCAAATGTGTCCATTAATATGCCAGTATTATTTTGCCAATAATATGCCAGTGCTAGTTTGTCCATTATTATGCCAGTATTATTTTTCCATTAATATGCCAGTATGATTTTGCTATTAATAAGCCATAGCCAGTTTCCTCAATATTATGTTGCCATTAATATGCCAGTATTATTTTTCCATTAATAAGCCACAGTCAATTTGCCTAATAATATGCCAGTATTATTTTGCTATTAATATTCCAGTAGTATTTCACCATTAATAAGCCACATCCAATTTGCCCAATAACATGCCAGTATTATTTTGCCATTAATTTGCCACAGCCAGTGTGCCCAATAGCATTAAAAGCTCTGTGTCCCCGGTTTTCTCCTCCGTGCAGTCATATCCTGTGGCGATGTTCTGCTGGATGTGTTTGCCCAAAAAAAAAAAAATTCAGCAGCGCGATGCTGGGGGTGTCACCCGGTGTGATCCCCACTCCCCGCACCTCCCTTGTGAAGCCACTGCCCATACCATTTACCCTACTCCACCAAACATTACAGTTAGCACAATGTAGTCAGGCAAGTAACATTCCTTGGCATCCACCAAACCCAGACTCGGCCATCACCCTGCCAAACAGTGAAGACTCTAGAGTCCATGGAGTGCTTTACACCACTTGATCCGATGCTTGGCATTGTACTTGGTGATGTAAGGCAGCTGCTCGACCGGGGAAACCCTTTCCATGAAACTCCCGCTGCACAGTTTTTGTGCTGATATTAAAGTGGAAGTTTCACATTTTCCATATAATGTATATATATATATATATATATATTGAAAAATGATGAGATGGGAAATCTAGCCCCTAAATTTTTTAAATTAAATTTGAATTCCGTGACATAATAATAATCATAAAAATCTCATCAGATATGTAATCAGCAGAGTATTGGCAAATTCTACGCATAATGTGCCTCAGAACTTGGTGACCTGTTCTGTGACTCTACGTGGACTTCCACATCGTGATTGAGTATCTGCTGTTCCTAAATGCTTCCACTTTCCAATAATACCACTTACAGTTGCAAAGGTGTCATCCAATCACAGTACCATGCTTGAATTCCCTGAACTCGATAACTAAGTGATGTGTCCCAATACTTTTGTCCATATAGTGTATACATATATTTATTAATATAACTATTGATATCATTATATAAAACATACATAAATACATACATGTATAATGCATTAATGCATAAATTAAAGGTAAAATCCAGTGCCATCAGAGCACCGTGTTCTACATGGAACCACTTAATGCATAGCGTGTATATAATCCTTAATGCAAAAATATATTGCATTAAACATAGTAAAAGAAAAACCAACAAACAACTCATTAATAATATAAACTTTATTCAAGATTGATTAAAAAACAGAAACACAATTTAATATCTAACATCCGAAAAGTCCTGAAAAGTTACTCCCTATGTCCATAAATTTAGAAATAAAAAGTAAACCCTAAGCTGGACTGTAGTATATCCACTGCCATCATTAGTAGCTCTGTATTTTTTTCACTGAATTAATGTGACCCACAAAAAATAACCTTGATTTGAAAACGCCTGCTCATAGATATCGCAGTGTGATGTTTTTATGCTCTAGATCTCCACCACAATTTGAGCCAAGTATAACAGGTTTGAATTGGACCACCGAATTAATATGCCTGCAAAAATTGCCAAAATAATGAGTAAAGTAAAATGTTCTCCTAACTGGGACAACAGGCCCTTTGGTTTTTGGGCTAGTTAGGGATTTATCTTGTATAGGGTAAAAATTGTGGTACATTTTTGACAATATAGGGAGAACAAATTTCCTTGAATCTGTCCCAAATCCAGAATTAAGTGGCTTCAACATGTTAGTTGATAAGCAAGGTAAAATAATGTAGACGACTCACCAAAACGGCATGACAGCACTACCCCAAGATTGACTTAATAAATACGACTAATTATCGAGCTCTGTCTAGAGCAGATGTTTTAGGAAACAAAATGAAGAGAAACACTCCACACCTGGCTGTATTACATCATCATAGAAGTGGTGTCCAGCTTCACATTTTATGGTCGTCCCATAAACAAAAATCAAATCTTATGCATTTAAAAGGAAATGGCTTATGGTTCTTTTAGAAGTACCTGAAAGGATTCCAAAAAATAAAATAAAAATCATGTTTCCCCTCTTTTTCATCCTTACACCATCTCACATTCTTGGCCATATCCCCATGCTAATTGCTGATCGGTTTCTCCAGACTTTATCTGCTTCCCCTTTACTGCTGTGTGTTTGACCAGTAAATGTCCCATATCAATAGAGTTAATGGAGCTCTTGCTAAATTGTCTAGGAGGGATCAGAACAAAGATCGAGATGTGAAATTCATCCTAACCAATAATTTCAATTAAAGAGTGATTTCTGTGAAACCCTATACGTTCCAGTTTCCATTTGGCACAAAATGTCCTTCCTTTACTTTTTCTTTGTGGTTTCTGCGCTACAACTTACCAGCTCTCTAAAAGAAAGCAAAGTCTATTGATGAATGGGGTTATTGATCAGACCTCCATCCAGAGTAAATTTAATTTATGGACTGCAAATAGTAAACGTCGGAATATAATCAGTAAGCTGTGTTAAATAGAGCAGATTTTAAATAAACTATGTGCAATACATAGTCTGATTATATATGTGTATTAATATTCAGGACATTTCTATTGTATTTGTAAAACCATATACAGAAAAGGAACTGATTTCACATGAAAGCTCGCAAAAGTGATTGGATTATATGTCAGAAAAAGAAAACTTGACATGATTCAACACAATTGTTTCAATTCCATAGTCGTGATGCTTTTAAAAACAGATTTTTACCCCATTTAAATTGAAAAATAGCCATTTTCTTTATAGATAATAGTAGTATTATGTTGATTATTTTCTGAAAGAGCCTCCATTGTTTACCATAATTAAACACTAACAAAGTAATTGCTTTGGCAATATTGAAGTTATTAACTTGTTTATCAGTAAATACATGCTAGAGATATTAAGCCAGAATGAAAGGCAAATTAAACATTAGTAGGCATACAAAATAATCCTTTCATCTGGTAATTTCACATGTATAAAATGATGATTTTTATTTTATTCCCCTTTAGTTTCCAAGTAAGGTTTTAATATTTAGCTTCCAGGAGACCATTATGTCTTGGCTGTACAGTACTGATGGATGTAAAGGCAGTTTATGGATACATGCAGAAATCTTTCACAGTAGAAAGCTGTACCAAATATGTTTTTACTATTGTACTATAAAGCTGTGTGCCTTGTAGTACAGCAGATGAATTCATTTATCTTTTTAGATCACAGTTTAGATTTTTCAATAGCAGCGTGCTCTGATTATCTCTGATATATTTTACTGTCTCTCTCTACACATGTAGGGAAATATCTATGAATCTTTGCTGACCCTATGTCAAGAGAAGGAATCATGGTTGATAGATCATGTATGGATACATGAATTCATGCATATATTACTACAGGGACTTCCGAAGGTCTACAAGAATGGTTATCATTTATTTTTTTACTGGGTTTTTTTGAGTGAAGGATTATTCAGTTGCATATTAACACAATTACATAATCCTATGGTGGCCTACCAAATGCAGTTAAAGGACCAGTTCAATAGCCCCATCGAAAAAAAGCTGGAGAACAATTCCTCTTCATTAACCTACATCATAACACATAAAAACAGCAAGCCCTCACTTCTATTATATATCCTCAATCCCTTTTGAGAATGGAGGTGCTACATTACACAAGATATAAATCAGAATGTTTCCATTAACTTGTCCAACAAGTGGTAGAATGTGTAAATACTCTTTCTGAAAGAGAGGGACATGTCTGTTTTTTTTTCTTCTTCCACCGGGACAATTGTACATACAACGATCACAGGTCATTATGTAGCATTGAATGAAAACGTATTACAATATTACCTCCATCTCAAGTCACACAAGTGCAAAGAGCATGTTGAGACAGGCATTCCACTAAGAAAAAGTCAGGATTCTATTATATGGAGCAGCGAGAAAAATAACAAGATTAACTATACCTGCAATATCTTATGCTTGGTGTGTAATAGAATAATATAATGCTTTTTTTCCCCGCAGATTAATGTCTTTTGTTAGAATAACTATGGTTTATCAATGCTTTATTCAATGTTGTTCATCTGTACAACCTCCAACAGAGTGAAAATACCAACAATAATTACATTTTTCATTAAGGAGATTGTGTGAATTAGTCAGTCATTTTCTTTACATGTGTCATATTGAACACAGATTCATATTGTAAAAGGACACTTTACTGAAAAAAGTGATGGTTATCCATGTAAATGTTATGTAGCATGATGTTTCACTTCTGTTTCCACATCAGCCCCAGTGTGAGGAAAGGTGTTAGAGGGAGGCGCTTAGGATGAGTGACACAGTAAGGGAAATATGAGGACAAATCAGCAGAGGTGGCACTGCCATATAAGCAAATTAAACAGTAGCTTAGGGAGCTTTTATACTAAGTGAGAGTGAGACAGCTATGGAAAGGGAGAAAATAGTGCATATACAGAGCTCATTTGATTTTTGGGTCCCCTAAATCCTAGAACCACTCCTGCTCATTAGTCCCTCAATGCGTTCATTCAGGATAGGTACTTACTATCACTACTATTGGAAACTGCATTTAGCACACAATTTTAGAGAAGTTACATTTTATTTAATAATGATTTTCAGAAATGTCATAAGTGAGAAGAAGATTACTTGGTGAGACTAATGATAACTATCCATGCCTGGGAAATGGCCTTCTGCACAACCTAAGCATTTGTGAATTCTCTACAACATACATTGGAATAGGATGATAGGATTGGCAAAGTGAGCTCTATCACTCTGGGAACTGAGCATCAGTAGCTCATTTGGAAAGAGGGACAAGTTGGATAATTTTCCTTTTAGGATATTAGTGCCTGATTTTTTAGATGATAATGGGTCACATTGCAGCTCCCCCTGTCAAAGGATCATCGCTGTCAACATCTTCATCAAACCAAATCGATTCAAGTTGCAAGCTTAAAATGGAGGTCAATCATTAACTATAACATGTGTCATTTGGAAGTCCAACCCTCCACCTATCAGCAACCGACTTAAAGTTTAGATGGCAATTATAGATTTGGCTTATTGATAAGACATTTTTAGTTGTGGATAATAGAGGCAAGTAAGAAAACTTTCAAGAGCCAAAGTTACCCTAATCAGTTATCATTTTTTTTACACAGGCTATTCAGCAGCAGATCGCTGGCTTTCTAGATCTTCTATCTGCCCATCTTAACAGGAAAAAGACTTGGTGTAATTGTGAACAGCAAACATTTGGTAAAATCACTGGCAAGAATCAATTCAAGTTGGAATGCCGATTTTGTCCATGCCTTTGTCCACATTTGCATCATGGGGGTCAGAAAGTGAAATCCTTTGTATTTTGCTCATTGCTAAAATGACTGAACCCCTCCTACTTGTTAGGGTTAACTCATATGTATTGTGTTAACAACATAACAAGAGTTAATTAAGCATTGGAAGAGTTAACTTCAAGGAAGGGTTAAACCTCCCTCCCCTCTTGGAGGGAGCACATTCTTCGTCTGTGCCTACCATCTAATCTACACACATAGACAGTTAGTCTTTACCTAGTAATAAATCTAATGATACCAGACTTTAACTTACTGGTTTAGTCTGGGTTAGAGATAAGAGATAAGATCCTGTGTCAGCATTTTAGGAGTGTTATAACTTTAAGTAGGTTGAAAGAACAAAGTGTTTAGTTAATTATATAAAAATATATTTCACGTAGGCATTCTATGTCCACACCCCCATTATGTTATCCAAATCTTAGCCAATGATCTTACACCAGCCAATGGCTTGTTGCTTCTATATAAGTGTTTGTCTTTACAATAAACTTTAGAGTTACTTAACGAACGGCCTTTGTGTCAGACTTGAGTTACTCTCCAAACGCGTTCACTGATGTGTTTCCAACTCCCACCACGTGAATCCAAATTAGAGTGATACATTGCCGTATACCAGAGATTTGCTGATAGAGACCTCATATGAATTGGTCCCTTTCACTACTGAAGTTACCCTAAAATCAGCAGATATCCAAATTACGCAATTAAGCTCCCGCGTAAGGAAACTATTTAGGACTTTTTCTCATAGGTTTTAAAGTAGCTTTTAAAAACATGTTCATAGTGTACCAAACAAATGTAGCAATTACCCCAAGGATACAAATCCAGCCTTTTCTACCATTTGGATGCATCATTTATTCACATAAAAAATATATTAGATTATTAAAAATAATCCACATGCCTTTAGTTGTTTAAATCTTTTAAAGTATCCCCTGTCAGCATCAAACAAATGATTATGATAGGAGAATACAGTTAGATCATCCTTTGTAACCCCCACACAAAATGATTCATTGGATTAGCTTGGAATGTTATTCAAAATCAATTGTGTTGTGCTTCTGTAGAGAAGGGGATTGCAACGTGAGTGCAACTTATTGGCAGTCAGAGGTGAAAATGGTGAAGGCAAATGCATGTTTGTGGTACAGGTTTTCAAAGCTTACAAAATTATAAAGGCTTCAATTACAAAAGCGCAGCAGTAAAGGAATGATGAGACTGTCCAAACTACACATTCGCCATCAGGTCAAAATACCAAGAACAAACAGAATCAATATCAAACTAGATTTAATGTAATCATGTGTAGCCTCAACGGCTGTTTGATTTTATTATTATTTTCCAGTCCAAACAGTACAATTACCACAACTGTGTAGTATTTATATTTTACTTTCTTAAGATGTTACAAAGTATATAATACTTATAATAAATATAGAATCTCTGAGAATTTTGGCGCAAATGTGTTCTAGAACCAGAGTGATGGCCTATATTTCTCATGATACCTGTCAGCTAAGAAGGTATTGGACGATGATTTAGGAAATCACAATATATAAAAATATCAATATTCAAATAACAGTTTCAATAAACTGAATGTCTTTACATGGACAGTGAGATACCAGTGTAATACACAAACATGTAAAGAATAAACCAACGCCAGTTGTAAACTATTAAATTATCTTTTGTGTCTTATTTGTTGTCCTGCAAAATAGGAAATAACTAGACATGTGCAAAACTAATTTTCGTTTCGTTTTCGTCCATTCGGATGAAAATGTTATTTATAATGAATGGAGACTCTGTCTCCGTGTAGTGAAATGCCGACAGCCTATAAACCGAACGTTCGGTTTATAGGCTGTCGGCTAATGTAAGTACACGGAGACAAAGTCTCCATTCATAATGAATGGAGACTCTGTCTCTGTGTAGTGAAATGCCGACAACCTATAAACCGAACGTTTGGTTTATAGGCTGTCGGCATTTCACTACACGGAGACAGAGTCTCCATTCATAAATTTATGAATGGAGACTTTGTCTCCGTGTAGTGAAATGCCGACAGCCTATAAACCGAAAGTTCGGTTTATAGGCTGTCGGCTTATGTAATACATGTAATCCTATTGTTATTCTATAAACTGAACTTTCGGTTTATAGAATGCCAATAGACTTACATGCATTCCATAAACCGAAAGTCGTTCGGTTTATGGAATGTAAGTGTACTATGCTATTGTATTCTAAAAAACGGCTCTATTTCGGCTTATAGAATGCAATAGTACTACGAATGGATGAATAAACGAATGATTTTCGTTTATTAATCATTCGTTCATTCGGCTTTCGTTAGCTTAGCATTTTCGTTATTCGTTTTTCGGACGAATGGACGAAAATGCTATTTTCGGACGAAAATGCATTCGTCCGAAAACGAATGCACATGTCTAGAAATAACTCTTCCACATCTGGTGGACCTCTGGTTTCTGCCCAGGGATAGGCACCAACATTGCTTATGGTGGACATTTACTAAGGTCTGTGGTGGACAATTTATTGATGTGCTATGAACCTTCACAATCCTTAAAAAGACTGCTGTGTAAGACTGCTCCTAAGTGCTGAGGTGGTCCTACCAATAGGCGAACTAGGTGTTTGCCTAAGTTGCTGGCCCTGGGGGGCGGTTGCTGCCTACCGCCCAGGATACATTTAAACCAGCAGCAGGCAGCGGAGCTACAAAGAGCTGAAAGAGAGCGCACAAGCATGTCCTTAATGGGGTAAGTTTGTGCCAAACATACTAGCACATAGTGCTGTGGCAGGTGCACCATTCGGTATACAGCTTACTGCTGGTGAGGTTAATAATCTATTTTTTCTTCTTTCTGGTACTGACTGCACCTTGTTAGCACCAGTGATGACCATGCATGGCTCTGAGGCATCGAGAGGCCGCTAAAATGAAAAGGGAGTCAAACCCTGACCCCAGCACTACACACGGTACCAAGTAGAGAATCGGGAACATTGCTTATAATATATATTAAAAAATGTACAGTTAGATGAATTTGTAAAATTAGAGTAGTTTGCAAGAAACCAGGACTGCCCACAGTAGCTAAGTAAAGGCCAATTTCCTTTTTTTTTTGATGCAAGAATCTTTTATATCAAATTACAGGAATATCCTGTTTCTCTGGTGATGTCATCAGATAATCTGTTGCACTGTTAAGAGATCCTACTGTGTACAATAGCAAGGGCACTTACAGTCCACACAATGTATTCTATTCCAGCAGCGCAGGAAGTGACAAAATACATTGGAGAGAGAGGGGAGGAAAAGACCATAGACATGGGAGGGAGGAGAGGGAAAAACCCCCACAGACATTAGAAGAAGGGGAGGGGGAAGATCATAGCATGGCAGGGAGGGGAGGAGATAGACCTGACTTGGGAGGGTGGAAGAGCACAGATATGGGGGGAGGGGGAGATCACAGAAATGGGAGGGAGGGGGGAGAAAGACCACAGACATGGGAGGGTGAAGGGGAAAGACAGCAGACGTGGGAGCGCGACAGGGAAAGACCACAGGCAAGGGAGGGGGAAGACCACAAACATGGGGGGGAGACCACAGAGATGGGAGGTGGGGGAAAGACCACAGACATGGGAGGGGGTACAGACTATACACATGGGATGGGGACAACAGATAGCAAAGAGGAGAGAGAACAGACATGGGAATGGAGAGAGATATACAATGAGGAGATAGGAGAGAGAGACTAAGGGAAGGTAGAGGACATACAGGAGGAGGGAGAGGAAACAGGGGCACACATTAAGAAATGTACTTTTTCTTTAACAAGGAAAAACTGCTGCCTTGTGTGTATGTGTCTGTCTCTGTGTGTGTGTATGTATGAGCTTATCTCTCTGAGTGTGACTGTATCTCTGCTTGTGGGGCTATCTCTGTGTGTGTAACTGTATCTGTGTGTGGGACTGTGTGCATGTGACTGCATGATTGTGTTTGTGATTGATGTGCTTTTGTCTGGCAGTTAAAAGAAGGCATGGTAAGGGGACGGGGTGGAGTCAAGTGGTGGAAAACTTAGGGTTCGTCTAGGGTGGCATAAATTCTTGCACCAGCCCTTGCAGAAAGGAACTGGTACTTTCCCTTTCACTCTACATTTATGTTTAGACGTACATATGCATCACATGATGGCTATGGAGCAGTATGTTTAAGTATTTATTTGTTAATAATTTAATACATTTTTTCAATTGATGCAACAATTCACAATCACTTCAACTGTAACAATGGTCATGTTAGTTAAGTAATTCAGTTAGTCAGGGTATTTACTGTTTTAGCAGTATTTTAAATGACATATGTGCATACTATTTTAATAAAGTATAATAAAAGCAAGGGCCATGGTTTACATTAAAATTATGACCATTCCCACCCCAGTTTTTGGAAAATTTGTTAATTGTTCAATTCATTTCAGTTTAACTGTATGTCTGCCTCGTGTCTTTATCGTATATGTTATTTGGGGTCGACTCCTTTTGTAGCAGTCTGTTAATGTATTATATAAACACAATACCCTTCAGGCCACAAGACAATAACATTAAAATATTTTTATAAAAAGCATATTAACCAATGGTAGATGTCACTTGTATGATGTAATATTTTATACTAGGCCCCATAAGACGATGTTCGGAAAGAATAACATTTTCTGGGGTAACATAAAGAACTTTTTACAAACCAAAACAAGAATTATTAGAATAGCTTTAAAACCTGTATCAGCATCATTTCTAAATCCTGTCATACCCTGTCCGGTGGACAAGTCCTTGTGGACTATTTTTTTTATATAAAAAAAAAGTGTAAATATTCATAATTAATCAATCAAATATTCCATTACAGTGATAATCAACTTGACTCAGTTCTGATCTATAGTTATATCTCAGCCGAGACTTTGCAATTGATTCTCAATGAACATCTAATTGACTACGCTCTGATAAAAAGATTCTGTAAGAGCAGATTTAAACCAAGCAATGGCTGTGAAGTTCCAGACTTCCCAGGAGACATCTGATTTATGCTGCATTTATCATTTCATTTTGTAGTAAAAGACATTTTAGTGTCCCATTGGTAATAAAAAGTGAAATGTAATGGTAGCAGCTGGATGAACTCACAGACCAGAGAACTTCAGTTACACTATTATAATACAGGGCTGCTGTATATGTACACTGTGAAATGCAGAAAGGTGTTTTATTAAATGTTTCACATTATGACCAGGAACTACTAAAACAGCAACAGAGTCAATACAAAGACCAGACAAAATGTTATGGACAAGGGCTATCGAATTAGAATGTATTCTGTTTTGCATCACTGTACGAAGACTTGAAGATTTTGAAGGTGTATCTATTCAGCTGCTTTGTCACTAATACTCTCTTAGGGCATTTTTGAAAGAATGGTTCATAGGCCCAAATTCATTGGATGCTTATTCCGCTCAGTTTGATGTATTCTAGACCTGTTTTATATTATGTTATGTGTGTTCTTCTTAATAAAGTTTGACGATCAAATATAAATGTGTTTTTCCCCTACATTCTACATTAATCTAGAGGTTGACCCTAAAAGAGTAAGAATATTTGTAGGCCCTATCCATGTTTGTAAATAACTAACCCAGATACATTCTATATCTCAGGTAGCTCCAATCTTTGGCACCGAAATGATGCCTTCGAATTGCAGACGTATTTGGACCACAAGTTTCTCAGGTAGCTCTGGTGTGCCTCTGAACACGTCTGCAATTCTGACATACTAGCTGATTCCATACTGATATCTCCTGACACCAAAATCATCTGAAATGCACAAAAACAAAGTGGTAGCATCAGCCCTCCCCATAGACTTCTATAGAGAGGACCTCAGCTATTACGAATATAGCCAAATTCTTCCAATAAAAGTCATAGGTGGATGATGGCTATAGCAAAATAGCCAAAGTCCTCCTGAAATGGCCTGAAGTGTAATCAAATACAAATCATAACAAATAAAAAATACCATAATACATTAAAAACATAAAAATAAATTAACACTATATAATATTAAAAATATGTTTGTGAACATTAATTAATGTAAACATACTATTATAATATAGAACATTAATATATTATAATTGTTTATGAATAATTTTATGTAAATCTTTTTATTATAATTCTTATACTTATTTGTTCAATTCTCAAACTAAAATGTGGGCAACTGACATGGGCGACTTTTGATTATGTTTCCCAAAGTTGGAGCATGTTTAGGGGCCTGATCAGCATCAACCAGTCTTTGAGTGGTATTTACTGAACATCCTATGTTGATTGTATTTTTTTCCTGTGAATCAGTATTCTGATTTTTAGATTAAAACCTCTTACTAGCTCCCTTGGCATCTAAAAGAAGGGTTTCTATATCCTTATTGGAAAGAGTCCTTCTGATATCACACTGTTTCTTTTTCGCTCAACATCCTATTACATTTCATATGTCACTGAAGGCAAACTGGCAAGTAGAAAAGGTTGGCTATTTATCACCAAGCAGTGCTAATGTCAATAATTTAGGTCACTATTTTTTGTTCAAACCTCGACTATGAATGCTGAACTACTTTTGATAAGCTTGGTAACTGAGCTTTTTTGGGTACTCTGTAAAAAAATTAGGTTGTGGGAACTCAATATTTATGGACCAAGAAGGGTCTGAGAGGAGTGCTTATATAAAGACTAGGAATAGTTTAAAAAAACAGAAGCACAAACAGATTTAAAAAAAAGGAGTAGGTGAAATTAAAACACCACTTCCCATGCTCCTATGGGTAGTTTATTTAATTTTTTTGGTAGTATTTTGGATTATGTTTGGTATTTCTGGGCTGTTTTTTCTGTGTGTGAAAGCTTTCGTAGGATATATTAGGGCGTTTAAGGCTACCATTTTGAATTGGCTTGTTTCAGACATCTTTTCGGTTTCAGTTGAGTAGCTTAAAATTTGTGTTTTTTCGTGCAACTGTTGTGATCCTAATATGTTCTCAATTTGGAGACACCATTTCAGATCCGATTTTTGACGCATATTTGGTCGTATTTCGTAAAACCTGTTAGGCCTGGTTTTTTTTTTGCTAATATCTAAACATATCTTAAAATGTTTATAGTTTTAATCAGGTAAATAAAAGGATATACTTTAGGGACATTTCTATTATGTTTAAGGTTTCAGGGAAATTTCTATCATGTGACAAACTCTTTGAGTTCTATTCACTAAAATGTGAGTTGAGGTGAGATGAACATTTAATCTCACCAATTTAGCAATACCTTGTGCAAGGACAAACCTGGTGAGTTTCCCCCACTAAGCACACTCATCAGGTTTATCCCTGCATACACACCTTTTAGTAAATAACAATCAAAATCTGTGGATATACATAGCTGTGGTTAGTCTAATTTACACTCTTAGAACATTTAACAGCTAGTTGGCTGCAAATCTGATGAGAAAGCACACATTCAAGAAGATCCAGATAGACTGTTTTGAGAGATTGACTTATTTTCCATGTCCCATTCATAAGATATTCTTCAATTTTTATCCAGTACAGAAAAATAATTCTTGACATTTATCTGTTGCTATTATTTAACCTAAATGGGAACCAAATCAATAAATAAGAAAAAAAAAAATACTACAAACTCCCACCCAAATAATAAAAATCACATGTTTATTAACGGTTATTTTCCGTGTGTTTATAATTTGACATTACAGCCAAGGTCAGGTTCTGTGAAACGGAGAGACATTCGATGATCTTTGCTGCCTCGCTCACTGTTCCCCAGAAGACCCATAAAAAAAGAGAAAAGGAATAACAGAAGATTACCAAGGGGATTTTTAAAATATTGATTTTAAAGTTTTACTGTCTGCTTGTTTTATTGTTTGGATTATTGAAATGCATTTTGGCTGTTTGCTGGAAATACCTCATCTGCATTTATATGGAGACACGGGGTAAAGCACTGATGCATATAAGTATTAATTTTCCAGAGTGGGCAGTCAGTATATAACTGTACATAGTAATTTTATTGGCAACATAAAAGTATCCAAATGCCAATAAAACTGTCTTAAGTTGCCTTGGATTTTTATCTGGGAAGGTGCTTAAGATCGGACTGTTTCTCTTCCCTCAGGCAACCACTGACCTCAGCTTCTGAAAGAAATCCAGTCTTTTCCTCCTGTAGACACGTGTGTGTATGAGTTTGGCTCAGAGAGATTTTGTGTGCTAAGCCAAGGAAGCTATAAAGGGGGCCCAGCTTACACAGAACAGAATGTGTATCAATCAGCAATCTCAGCGGTATTAACCTCAGTCTCACTGTATTGACCTTTTGTACCTATATAAAGATCAGGAGATGGTCGTCTTTTACATTAGACTACTAACCTGGTTACATAGCTTGAATATAATATTTGCAAAACTAGTAACACACTTTTTGAAAGCTGTGGTATACTATTTTAATGAATGTATATGTCAGAGATATATTTATCAGAATGAGCTGTATGTGATTCAAAAATGATTGGTACTGTTGATATGTATGAAGCAACCTTGGAAATGTGAGGGGTTTATTCTCCCCTGATTACTGTTCACTTGGTATGCTCAACAGTATGTTTTGGCTATGTGAGAAGATCCCCCCCCCCTTCCCCGTATTATGTCCCTTACATGGTCTAGAAGGATTAGGGCTTTAGATAATGTAAGGGAGACAGTGTATCCAGTGTATACATTAGGTGGAGTGGTAATTTTTTTTCAGTCAATGACTGTTAGAGTAAGTCCCTATTCAGTTAAGTGTTAGTCAGACACACTGCCAGCTACAGACATGTAGGTTGGGGTTGGGAGAATTTTCTATGGAGTGAGAGGAATAAAGGTATTTATAATTATCTCATGACAGTGTTATGCACTCATTTCTTATTATATAAGCCTCTACCACATATGCTGTAGGGCTATTTTACTCATACATTACACAGTTATGTGACACTGTCTAATGTTATTTCCAGTTAAAGTCAAAAGTTGAAAAGTTAAAGTTGACACTTTATCCAGTATCACAGCCAGGGTTAGCCATTTTACTCCAGCTGTTGTGGATTGCATTTAAAATATTATTTAGCCATTCCACTAGTCACTGTTTTCTTAATGTAACATTAAAAAAATTATATTCAGGGAACAGGTTATAATAGGGGTAAATATTGGCATAGTATGGGGCCCAGAAATTAAAGGACATTAAAGGATCACCTCTGTATAGGAGTTGCATCTTTATGAAGCCCAATGTTAATACTTAAGGTTGAAACGTGTTGTGTAGACAAGACAGCTAGGAGGAAGGGTATTTCCATTATTTCCACCTGGGGGTCAGTATGGATATATAGCAACTGGAAGCTCTTATACAGGGGTGGTCATTTAATGCACTGGTTTTGAGTGATAATTACTGTTAACCTTTATGTAGATACTCTTTATACTTTGTTTTATTAAATGTTACTGATTTTACTGACACTTCTGATCTTCTTTGTCTTGCTTGAGATAAATATGGATACCATACTTAGAAGAACCACATAAACCACAGAGGTCTTACTACAAGCTTTGAGACAGTAATAAGTGAGTGCACATTCTGGAAAATGCTCCTGTTTTATTGTCAATGGTGCTTTGATATACTATCCTATAATGTGGTTTTATTTGTTTTCGCTTTTACATGCTCTTGGAGTTTTTAACCCCATATCCTAATGGAAATGTCAAGCTAAGTTGTTTCATATGATTATTTATGTGTGGTGAAGTGTACTTTCCTCTTCTATACTTGATCACAAAGTCTCAGACGTATCTTATTAATGTGTTGTTTGTATAGCCTTTTACACACACAAAGCCTTTTTTGAGTTTCTTTACTAAATTAGCCTTTACTGCTTCCCCCGGAAGGTTGTTCTAATGATCGTTAGTACTTCTTTGCTACTTTTGATGCTTTAATGTGACTATAGACTGCTGTTTATTCACACTGCATGTTGCCACACTAACAAGGCTGTGTTGTGTTTGTTATTCTTTACACAGGACGTTTATTCTCTAATCTAGTTTTTGGAGCAAACATTGAATTTCATTTGTTAGGAATAATACTAGAGAGACTAGAATTCCGTTCTGCCTAGTGAAGTTAGGGTATACTTCTCAGGTTCTTCTCTGAGATCATATTTCTAAGCTTCTGTTTACTATGTAAGGGGCAATAAAGGTAATATCAATACAAAAAGAGTAAGAGAAAGAGATTAAAACCTATGATGGGAAACAAACATCTTGTTCACATTCCTGAACTGGTTTCAATCTAATTACTAACTTGAGCTTGGTTCAGCTATTCTTTTGTGAATTAAAGCACCCCAGCCAATATTTGTCACCACACAGGAAAGAGATATACAATGGTTTTATATTTATTTAATTCTGAGTCCTGTGTACATCTTATTTAGAGGCAGACACTCTAATGTTATTTATACAATATGTATATAGATTTCATAATAAACATATGATATTGTCTCGTCACAGAAGCTTGAGCAGATTTTTCTGATGGTGTTGACTTTCAGACTCTGACACCATAAGAGATGAGGTGAAAATAACCCATCTCATGAGCCCTTGATGTCCATCTTCTGGGGTTTCGAAATACGCATGCTTGGGCCACAGCCTATTATTAAGCGTGGTTTTCACACGCGAAACGCGTAATGCAAGTTCCCCTTCTCTATGTAGTCATTTTATTGTCTGTGTTGCCTAATGATTATAAATTTTTTGGATCAAGTATCCTATTAATAAATTTTGATATATTTTATACCGGATTTTTGGAGTGCAGGCGTTTGCTCTCTTTCTCGTTTATGTCACATTGCTGCCATTACAGCCATAAAACGAAGCACCCATAATCCAAAATCCATGAGGAAATTTTTGACTTTCACTAGTGGAGCCGGCTTGCCTTTGGTCTACCTGTCGCTCTTTTCTTGCACAGCATACATAACACTCAAGCGTCGACTCAATAAAGAGATAATTTCAGGGAAGTGAGATAGGAATTTCAAACTGTAGGCCATTGTAGCCGAGTTGGAAAAATTCTCCAATGCAGCTGAATGGGTGAATTTTTCCAACTCAGTTACTTTGGCCTTAAGTGTGCAATATCCATCTCAGTTCCCTGCAATTCTGTCTTTATGGAGTAGGACCTATAATTAAAAGCTCACCTGAAATACTCTTTTTATAATCATAGGTATATTTTGGAAACATGAACACATATAAATGTGTCTATTTTTTAAAGGTTTTAACAAATCTTTAATAATCTAAAGAAAATTTAAATTTTACAAATAGTGTATAAAAACATAACATGATGAAGCCAACATGACAGAGATCAAGCTCAGCCTGGTACCAGATGTTATCAGCCATAATACAGATAATTCTACCCACAATGGTAACATTATATCTCTCAGCAGGAAAGTTCAGATGTAGACCCAATTCTTTACTATAGCTTATAATATAATAAGGACCATATTATAAACCAGCAGAAGAGAAATGGGTAGTGACTATAGATTACTCTGCTGAAATGTGTCACTAGATCCACCACCTTTGACATTCCTGAGATGGGGTTTCAGGACAGTGAAGACCAGAAGAAAACAAACTCACACTCTACTTCACAAGCTCTACCCCCTGATAGAGTGACAAGTAAAGAACAGAATTATTTTCAGTGTCTTGTTGTAGAAGAAGTAATCAAAAGACCACAAGCTGACATCCGCTCCAAAAGGGTCGGAGTCCACTTCTGGGTTATAACTGTTGATGTCACACTCTGACATACACTCATTTCTTCATCCATAGCATTCACGGCCCAGTTAAGGCTATAACAGATATAGATCCTGGCGCTTTAAACTGTAACAAAGCAGCACCAATCTATGTGTTACTCTGCAAGCACACGTGAAGAATTATACAGACATTTTTTAAAACCATAGGAGTGATTGGTGCGCTAAGTAAACCCCACACAGCAAACAGTATAAAAGGAAATATAATAATTGCCTGAAATTTGTAGGTCTGGTGGTTAGGAAGTATTCTTCAGTATTTTGCCTACCGATACTGCTATCTTTTCACGTTGTATTACCCTGCTGGAGAGGCCTGTTGCTGAAAACTTTTTATGTAAGCTACTACTTGTTATTTATTAAATATGTTTATTACTTGCCAATAATCGCCTGTACTTCATTCTGTCATACACATGGGAATCCTATGTGGAAGAAAGAAGACTCAGACCAGATATTGATGGGCTATTGATGCGCTATTCTCACCTACAGTGTTTGTGAGTGCAATCATCTAGAATATACTATTTGCCAATACAATACTGTATCACACTATGGTCTTTGTTTTTTCTCTGTATTTTTCTATGTATATTACAAAATACTGAAGAATACTTCCTAACCACCAGACCTACAAATTTCAGGCAATTATTATATTTGCTTTTATACTGTTTGCTGTGTGGGGTTTACTTAGCGCACCAATCACTCCTATGGTTTTAAAAAATGCCAGTTAAGGCTAGGCTTCCTGCTGAACTCGTGATCAACTCAAGTCGTACTGAAGTCGGAGACTGAGTGGAAGGGTTTGTTCAAACTTGCAATCAGGTAGCACAGATTTTTCCGACTGCATTTGCCACTCATAGGTGCTTTCTCATCACCACTCTGGCATTTCCCCAGGATGCTGGGACTCACTCCCTTGTCTAGGGAAGAGATAAAGTCTTGAGCATGTGTGGCTAGCCCTCCTGACCAAACATGTGCTTGTCATCCTCCACCATTTTACAGGAACAACATTCTATCCTGCCACCATTGTCTACACATAATTTTGAATTTACAGCTTCAAGATTCGTATTATTGGGAAGTTTCATGTTGATGAGTTAGAACATAACAAATTATATAGCTCCAGACCTCTCACGCTCCACCCACATCCCAGATTATTTGGCATAATGGCATACTTCTGGGGATCAAGATTTATGAAATCACACGTGGCTTGATATGCAAGTGAACAACTTTGAATGGGAAGTGTGTAATTTGTATTCCACACCACAAGGTGACGACATACATCGGAAACACCACAGTCACATTTCTATCTTTAGAAATTTCTATCTTTAGTAGGCAAGAAGACATGTGAATATTGCATTTAAAACTGGATATGATGCAGTTACAATATTATTGTTTAACTGGTTTAGTGACTAAAACAATGTCACAGAGAGAAGAAAACAAATATCATGCAGAAATCTTTGGAAAATGAACTAAGAGGGCCTTTTGTGAAAATAAAATGATAGTTTTACGTCTCTCATATTGCGACACATGTCATTTTATACACTTTTATCAAAATGGCACTGCTGCACTAAAGATCCAGGGCCACAGAAAGTGATTATCTGTGGATGAAAACTAGACAAGGCTGGTGATTATTGACTAGAGAAGCTGAAAAAAAGCAAGTGTGCATCACATTTGAGATTAATAAGATAAAACTCCAACAGAAATAGGATAAATCTAAAAAATGTTAAGTGTTAAACATGACCTAGCTCTGTCATTTCAGCTATAAAAGAAAACTTTCGCATTAATGTTGAACATTGTGGAAGAATAAAAAGATGCTTTTATCACACAGCCCAGTCACATCCCAGTGTGAAACATTAAGTCTGGAGGATGCCATTTTAATGATTGTATTAAACATTTGAACATTTAAAAAAAAAACATATTTTTTAAACTATTCTCTATTTTTCTCTCTCTCTTTTCCAGATCTCGTGTAATTGTAAAATGTCAAAAGGCACAGCTCAGCCAGCGGTTCTTTCATCCAAGCAAACAAATAAAGTGATTATGGTAATTTTACAGCCCGCTATTAGTTACCTCCTGGCCACCACCTATTCTCTGCTAGAATGAATGACAATCACAATTATGTATGCCATTTCCACTTCATAACATGACATCTTCATTAACAAAACAACTTGCTATACATGCATTAGGCAGCAACTATACTTTTAACTTATTAATAAACTTTCCATTTTTGGATACCGCAATTACATATATATTTTTTGTTTGTTTGTTTGTTTGTTTTGTTTGTTTCTTTTTTCTGTCATTAAAGGGACTCCATCAGCTATACAGGGAATATAGCAAATAAGAATGTATGCATTGTGGCTTGCTATGCAGATTCCTCACATTTACATATGAAGGCATTGAGTTGTAAGCTTCCTATTCCTACCAGTGTTTGAGGACAGAGAGAGCTGAGTGGAATTAGCTTTAGGTTAATTAACAGTTATTGTAGCGGGGTGAGTAGCGTGCTTCCTTAAAAAGGTGGGTTTTGAAAAAAGTTTGAGAAAGAGGGAGACAGCTGGATGCTCTGTAGACTGGAGTTCCAGAGAGAGGGGGCAACTCGGTCACAATCTTGCAGGCGCAAGTGGGAAGAGGTGATGAGAATACAGGAGAGTCTAAGTCCATATGAGGAGTACAAAGGTTGTTTTTTCCCTAAATTGACCTTTTGACCCCAACCCGAGCCCAAGATGTAACCCTAACACTAAATTTAACCCCAACTCTAACCCTTATGCTATCCCTTAATATATTTTAATTGTAATTTAATTTATCCCTATCCCTTATGCTAAAAATTAATCTAACTAAATAGCTAATTTGTAGCTAATTAAATATTTTTTTTTTTACATTGCTCTGCTACTTAGCTACCTCTAGGGGCAGTCAAGTAGCATATTCAGAGAGACGGAAGTGAATTTACTTTCACTTCCGAAGCTCAGACCTCCAGAGGGCATAGCCATTTTGACGGAGCATGCTGCTCCGTCAATATGGCTCCCACGATCGCTCCGTGGGGCGATTGTGGGTGCCCCAGATTGGAAATTTCAGTGCTTGCTATTGCCTCAACCTTCGGCAATAGACCAGCACCGTTAAAGCGGATAATTGATTGCGAAAACCGCTTGATTCACCGCAGGACATGCATGACATGTCCATTGTCGCGAAGGGGTTAAAGTGTAGAAGTGATATATTAATTTCATTCACAACAGCAATCACATAGTTAAAACATTGCTATTGATTAAGTTAAATAAAGCCTTTACCCTCTTTAATATGTATCTAGGATTTGATTCAATATGCTGCAGTCTGCTCAGCTATTCAAATGGCTAGTCTACGGCCACCACTTTGGCAGCATTCAGATCAAGAAACATCACTGTTTTAAGTGTAGGATTCAGCTATTCTAAATGCATCGATTAAACCTGAACATGGGTGGAAATCGGAAAACATGTGTCCAAAATTAGGCCATTTCAATACTCTACACTTTTGGTAAAACATATTTTAAAGTGATTTGCTCAGGTGGAAATTGTTACAAATATGACCTAATATCATATTTGATAATAAATTGGAATGTTTATTTACAAAATATGATATTTGGGCTTATATGTAACAATGTTAATAAGAAAAAAACCCGTCATGCATCAAAACACATTTGCATCACAACCGCATCACATACACCATTCTGTAATCCCCGTAAAAGTTAAGGAATACATATATATATATATATATATATATATATATATATATATATATATATATATAGATATAGATATAGATAAATATATATCTCAATGACACAGCATTGCCTGTGCAATAATATATATAATGCAAGTTCTCACAATTTGTGGCACTCACAGATCTTAACCCCTTAGTGACATGACTTTTTTGGCTTGTTCGACGCTTGGTGACATTGGCTGTTTTAACATTTCTGAGGTGTTTGTGTTTTGCTGTAATTTATTTCTGTCTCATTTAGTGTACCCGCACAAACTATATATTGTTTTTATCGTTATAAGAAGGGCTTTCTTTTGATACCATTATTTTGATAATAGCATATAATTTGATGTAAAAAAAATAATAAAATATGACAAAAAAATTGAAAAAATTATTTTATGACTTTTATTTGAAAAATCGTATACTCATGTACAAGAGACAACAAAAAAACACTGCTAAAAAGTTTCTAATATATGTCCTGAGTTCAGAAATAGCCCATGTTTTTATGTTTTTGTGCTTTTTTTATTCATGTTACAGGGCCAGAACTATAAGTGGTGCAAAGCTATTTTAAAATCCTTTCTTTCAAAATTAGCGATAGTGACATTGTAACACTGATTTCTGTACTAAATCCATGAATGACCCCCAACATGTACATATTTTTGAAAACTAGACAACTCAGGGCATTTAACTTGGGGTATTTTGACACTTTTCATGTAGCCATTTTACCACCAATCTATGTCAAAGTTTGCAGAAAAAAATCTTTTTTTTTAATTTTTCACATATATTGCAATTTAGGTAAACATTACCTTAAAATGTGAAGGGGTATTTCCAAATAACACCTCAATATGTGTTAAGCAACATCTCCTGAGTACAGGGATACCACCCATGCATAGGTTTGTTGGTTTGTTTTGGGTCTAAAAGGCCACATTTAGGGGGTGCGCATTTTGGTTTTCCAACTTGGAATTCTGACGTGCAGAAAATCTGCGCCCATGTCCCATTTGGGACATTTTTGAAGCCAAAAAGTGTATTCTACCCCACAAAACCATATATTTTTGAAAACTAGACACCCTAGGGTATTTCAAATGGTAGTATTTTAACACTTTTCATGCACTAATTTTACCACCAGCCTATGTCAATGTTATGGATAGTAATTTGTTTTTCACATTCATTGTACATCGGGCATGAATTCACAGATCCTATTATGTGTCAGTGCCAAACAACACCTTAATATGTGTTCAGCAACATCTCCTGAGTACAGGGATACCACCCATGTGTAGGTTAGTTAGATTATTTGGGGGCTAAAAGGCCACGTTTAGGGGGGTGCATTTCCAACTTGGAATTTTGACATGTAGTCAGCCTGCGCCCATGTTCCATTTGGGACACTTTTGAAGCCTGTCAAAGTATTTTACCCCATAAAACCAAATATTTTGGAAAACTAGACATCCTAGGGTATTTAAAATTGTGGTATTTTAACACTTTCCAAGTGCTAATTCTACCACCAACCTATGTCAAAGGGTTGGGATGTCATTTTTTCCCCACACACATTGTAGTTCAGGCAGGAATTTTCAGATTCTGGTATTTGACATTGCCAACCAACACCTCAATATGTGTTCAGCAACATCTCCTGAGTACAGGGATACCCCCCATGCATAGGTTTGTTGGTTTTTATTGGGTCTAAAATTCCACATTTAGGGGGTGCGCAATTCCAACCTGGAATTTTGACATGTAGTCAGCCTGCGCCCATGTTCCATTTGGAACATTTTTGAAGCCGTCCAATGAATTTTACCCCATCAAACCATATATTTTTGGAAAATAGACATCCTAAGGTATTTCAAATGGTGGTATTTTAATACTGTATAGGTACTAATTCTACCACCAGCCTTTGTAAAAGTTTGTGGTAGTACTTTTTTGGGAGTTTTTTTTCCACATGCATTGTACTTCAGGCATGAATTCACAGATTCTGGTATATGTCACTGCCAAACAACAACCCAATATGTGTTCAGCAACATCTCCCGAGTACAGGGATAGCACCCATGCATAGGTTTGTTGGTTTGTTTTTGGCTAGAAGGCAACATTTGTGAGATGCGCATCTCAAAATTCCAACTTGGAATTTTGACATGTAGTCAACCTGCGTCCGTGTCCTTTATGGGATATATCTTTGAAGCCAGCCAATGTAATTTACCCCCACCAAACCATATATTTTTTTATCGGTAGACCCCCATCACTACTTGTGGCAAGGGCTCAGCAGCCACCGATACATCGCTAGATGATGTATCAGAAAGCTGAATAGGGTCAAAATCGAACCCTGAGTCCGCGTCCTCATAATCAGTGCGTAAGCAGTGATCTCGAGCAAAGAAGGGGTTAATAGCTCTTAGAAGAGCCTATCTAGTACTGTAATACATTACAGTACAAAGAAATTAATCCATAAAACAGTGCAGACAGCAAAACATACTGTTGCTGTGCAAGATTACTGCTTACACAGTGATGAATGGCAGGGAAGGGGTTAATACACAGTGAAAGACTTTCATAAAACCTGCCAATTTTATAAAATGTTATTTTATATCACTAATACTGATCTGTCTCTTTCCGTCACAAAAATGTAAGTGAGGAGAGGGAGGCAGATCAATATTTGTGAATATTGATCCGATTAATTTGGATCTGACCAGGGCGAATGGTGAGCTTAATTGAGAAATCACCAAACCGCCTTTGCCACTAATTCGCTGTTACTGATCGCTATGCGCTCAGGCAGCTTAAAAAAAAAAACTCAAATATTTTTACTTTACATGTAATCCCCTAGCGGGTATGTGTAAAAAAAATAAATAAAATAAAAATATGCAGACAGATAAAAATTGCTTTGGCGTCAATATCATTGCGTAAGCAGTGATCGACGGCAAATAAGGGGTTAATAACTCTTAGAAGAGCCTTTTTAGTACTGTAATAAATTACAGTACAAAAAAAATTAACCCCTAAAAATTGCACAAACAGCAAAAATAAATGCACTGATGTGCACGATCACTGCTTATGCAAGATCAGTGGCAGGGAAGGGGTTAAACGCAGGGAATTGCTTTAATAAAAATGTTTTTATTGTTTTATTATTTGTGTGTTGTGTATTTATTGTTTTTTTTTAACTTTTACTTACTTTTAGAACTTTGATCTGTCTCTCTCCCTCACTAAAAAAAATGTGAGGAGAGGGAGGCAGATCATAACTGGTCAGATCAATATAGAGTTAATATTGATCTGACCAGTCAGTGGGGATGTTCAGCAGAGCATCCCCACTGCCTGTCAGTGTGCCTGGCAGTCACTGATTGCCTCTGTGAAGAGGCAATCGTGTGACAGCCGGAGAGCACAGGAAGCAGGAACTTCCTGCCTCCTGTGCTCTTGCCCTTAGAAGGGCAGCGCCATCTTGGTCACTCAGTGACCAAGATTGTGCATTTTTTTTTGTGTTTCTGATTGCCTCGACTTGCGAGGCAATCAGAAACACTTTCTGAGCATAGGAAGCGAAAGATTCGCTTCCTATGCTCATTTTTGAAATGCCCGCGTTTTAAAGGCACTGTGCCTTTAAAACCGGCATTTCGATCGCTCTCCGGAGCGATCGAAATGCCGACGGGCATTTTTTTTAGCATTGTACGATGCTTCCATACGGAAGCATCGTTACAATGCGGCTTGAGCACTGAAAGCGGAAAAACTCCGCTTTCAGTGCTCGTTTTGACACAGGACGGACTAGGTCCGTCCTGTGTCACTAACGCCTCGGCACACAGGACGGACCTAGTCCGTCCTGTGTCGCCAAGGGGTTAATCAAGAGCAGAAAGAGATTCTATTTGACAAGTTAAAAAACATGGGTTAACATTACTGAAATTAACACTATCACATAAGGTAAAAATAAAGTTACCGCAAAAATCTGAAAGATATCAGCAGAACATTGCAATTGATTTACTATCACTGATAACCTGTACATGTTATCCTATTTACATATTTACATTTAACTATACACATCTATCTATCTATCCATGCATGTACATATTGATATCTACATATCTACACACCAACATTTGCTACCAGACATCTACTACTACAATGATTTTGATATGTGCTGCATCACCCATTGCCCTAGGTTCCTTGCAGCATTTGTGAAAAAATGGCCACCAGACCGCCCGTGGGTGTTCTTAAAGTGACAGGCCAATGACTATCACCACTGACTGTCAATAATGCCCCCTCATCCTTTATAAATCGGGTGTTGGTTGTTCCAGACTGCCTCTGATAGAGGCAATCTGAAGATGTGCCTTGAAGAGCCTCCATAAAAATCATACACGGAAGACATAGATCCTCTGCCCGAGATACAGAAGAACTGCGGAGATGACAAGCACAACGTACCAATTTTAATGTAAGAATTTTTTATATTTTTTTTATTAAACTTTGTATCCTTCCCGTTTTCTCCTGCCGTCCCGACTCCAAATATACTTACCCTGCGGGATACGTATTCTTATTTTCAATCTGCCTTGATGCCCAGAGACTGGATGAGTGCCTCTACACCACGTGAGTGGTAAAATTAAAGGATAATTATACTCAATCTGGTTCTGACTATCTATACCAGGGGTCCTCAAACTTTTTAAACAGGGGGCCAGTTCACTGTCCCTCAGACCATTGGAGGGCCGGACTATAGTAAAAACAAAAACTATGAACAAATTCTGATGCACACTGCATATATCTTATTTTGCAGTGAAGAAACAAAACGGGAACAAATACAATATTTAAAATGAAGTAAAGTTAAATCAACAAACTTACCAGTATTTCAATGGGAATAGTGTGCCAGTCAGAGCCCAGTAATATTATGCGAGTCAGATGCCCAGGAATATTATGCCATTCAGATGCCCAGGAAAATTATGCCATTCAGATGCCCATGAATATTATGCCAGTCAGATGCCCAGGAATATTATGCCAGTCAGATGCCCAGGACTATTATGCTAGTCGGAGCCCAGGAATATTATGCCAGTCAGAGCCCAGGAATATTATGCCAGTCAGAGCCCAGGAAAATTATGCCATTCAGATTCCCAGGAATATTATGCCAGTCAGATGCCCATGAATATTATGCCAGTCAGATGCCCAGGAATATTATGCCAGTCAGATGCCCAGGACTATTATGCTAGTCGGAGCCCAGGAATATTATGCCAGTCAGAGCCCAGGAATATTATGCCATTCAGATGCCCAGGAATATTATGCCAGTCAGATGCCCAGGAATATTAATGAATATTATGCCAGTCGGATGCCCAGGAATATTATGCCAGTCAGAGGCCCAGGAATATTATGCCGTTCAGATGCCCAGGAATATTATGCCATTCAGATGCCCAGGAATATTATGCCAGAGCCCAGGAATATTATGCCATTCAGATGCCCAGGAATATTATGCCAGTCAGATGCCCAGGAATATTATGCCAGTCAGATGCCCATGAATATTATGCCAGTCAGATGCTCGTTATACCTCCCTCCTCCCCCGCTTCCCCATCCCTTACCTCCAACTGCTGTGTCCCCGGCCGGACGTCTTGCGCAGTGTTCCCCTCCTGCACGGAGGTCGCGGTGATTTTTTTTTTTTTTCCGTTTTCCTGCAGCCGCATCCGCTGCGGCTTCAAGAAAAAAAAAAAAGGTAAACAGCGGGGAGTGCCGGCAGCACCCGCCGCGGGCCGGATAAATGTGCTCGGCGGGCCGCATTTGGCCCGCGGGCCATAGTTTGAGGACCCCTGATCTATACTGTGTGGTTTCTTTTTGTGTTTTATTTACATGTAATGGTGTCTGTGAAATATGTTAATCCACAAAGATAAGTCTCCTTCATAACCAAATGCGCACCTTCACTTCACTTTATTTTTGCACAATTTATTTAAGGTGGTGTATCTAGGGGGTACATCGCTAAAGAGGTAGCACCACTATCAAAAAGCACTTTGAGTGCCAAATACACACTTCACTGCTTTTTACTGGTACAATCCAGATAGGTATTTAGATATATCCACTGAAGGCCTATGTGTTTGTATACTTACAATAACTAACCTTGTCCAGGAATTTAAATCTATGGATGCATTTACAAGTTTACAAGTATTTCTAAATACAAATATAAATCATACATGATTATAGCTACCTGTACTGAGATCTCCCAGGTGTGATGTTACCTTTGAATTTTGTGTTCTCCTCTACTTTCCTTATTCCTCTTCTAACTACACTGTGCCAACCTCTCTCTAGTTATACCATTAACTTCTATTTTCTTGACCAAGTGGCTGGTCTTGTGTTTGCTATCTATCTCTATGGTTACACAAGACACACCTCTCATCCCCTGGGGTTTTTCTCATGTGCACAAAATACAGTCAAAGATTGTGGTTTCCCATTGTCAGTCCTGTCCTCACTTTGCACTCCACTGTCAGCCCTCTCCTCGCTCTGTTTCCCAGTGTCAGCACCGTCCCCGCTCTTTTATCCAGTGTCAGCTATGTCCCCGCTCTGTTTCCCAGTGTTACCCCTGTCCCCTCTCTGTTCCTCAGTGTCACTCCTGCCCCCACTCTGCTCACCAGTGTCACCCCTGTTCCCCAGTGTCAGCCCTGCCCTTGCTCTTCTCACCAGCACTTCATAACGGTGCATGATTACATGGCCCATTTTGTTGCAGCTTCTTTTCATAACTGTTGTGCAACCCTTACTTGGATACCCTTATCTTACTTTTGTTTGTTTTTAAGCATTCCTCTATCTTCTCTCCCTATCTTCTCATCTAACTAATTTTTATTATTTATTTTTAACATAGTAGTACACTGTTGTATATTTCATGAGGTCGGAGGAGATTGATGATATCTATGTTCAAATGTGAGTAACATCATTCTGGTCATACTACCTCCCACTTACCACTGTTTCAAGACAAAGTATATCTGTTATTATGCTACGACTTTTCCGATACAGGATGAATATCAGTCTTGAACTTACTGTCATATGCATGGCTCTAGCTGTGACAACCACATTAGTACACCTTTCAGATAAGTGATCACACAAACAACTGTGCATATTCTTATTTATATCTCCCGAATACCTTGCAGAATGTATGTTTATTTTTATATCTTCTTTGAATCGGCTTTCTTTTTTCTTTTAGACTCCTCTGTTTATGTATCTCTGTGTTTTGATAATTTCCCCTTTTTGTAAGACCATGGCAATGTTTCCTGTCATAGAAATGTTTAATATAGTGAAGAATACTAGTTTAATAGTTCATTGTCGTTGATTTTTGTTTTTTTTAATCCTCCTACACATATGCTATTGATATTGTTGTATCTGAATATATAAACCAGCAAACAATAAAAACCTATAAAACAAAAAATATATATTTTTCCTTTATTTTACAGACATAATACATGTACATCCAATAATGGAATTCTGAATCTTTCGAGCATGTTGTAAAAAAACAATATTTTGTATAGTTAATTAACAAAAAAATAACTTTGAAAAGTGTTTAAATGTGAACTCCAAACAAAGCTCGAAACCAGCTTAGCAGACAGGTGTCCAGCCTCAGGTCCTCCACATCTTTTATATTCTATATCTTGGTTAATAGGAAATTCCACTGTAATCAACTTCCATTTCTAGAAGAAAGAGAAAAGGAAAAGTCAATTAAAGCTCCCGCTAAGAGCTACTAGATCAGGCATATTGGCACAACTGTGTGAAACAATGATTTTGTATTTTGTAAATAAGTTTTATAGTAAGAAAAAAAAAACCAGAGTTTGGACAGAGGTGACACTGGGGCGAGGAGGCAGGGGTGAAACAGGGAAGAAGGGTGTGAGGACAGGGTGACACTATGGAGCTGACACCTGATTATTATTTTATATTGAAAGGCAAACTGCCCCTCATATATTTTGGACTCTTCTTATTTGTGTGTTGGTGGTTATCACAGCTTTACTTGTTATTGTGTTGTCTACACTTTTCATTTGAAACAACTATCCATGAGAGTAAAGCATTCACTGTTTGCGAATTGTTTATGTGAAGAGTGAGGGACAGAAGTAGCTGTATAGCAGGTATTGATTTAATGGGAAGCTATGCGCTATGGCCCTAACTGACTTTACCATCTGGTCTATTCCAGATATCTAACTGCCTTATAAAAACCACTTGATGAGACTACCATCTGAATAATTGAACTGTGTGCATGTTTTTAGTAGCTCATTACAGACTCCGTGACTGATCTATTATTCTTCATAGAGTATAAGAACCTTGGAGACAGATTTAGCTTTCTACTTATTGCTAAATGTTACATTAGCACATGTGCGATACTACAGATAAAACTATATAATGTTTCATTGGATGCACGTAGGGCCACCATTTGTACAGCTGCAGAGTGATCTCTCAAGAGTGTAAAAGCCAGTGTCAGTAACACATGGATTATCTTGTGATGTGCCCCATTATCATTATGACATTTGGCACTGGCTATTTCTATATCTGGTCCCATTAAATTGACTTACTCTATATATAGGTGGTATATGACATTATAACACACAAGAGAAAACCAAAGAGTATTCTCACTTTAAATCAGAGCAAAAGTAAACAAAAAGAAGAGCACTAAATACCCTTTACTTTATTGAAAGCTTTAGGGTCATGAGGGTGAAGAGTAGGTTTAGAAACCTTTGAGTTCTAGTAGGATTACACCATTTACATGCTTCGCTTAAAAGCATTGTAATCTCTTCCTAGAGGCATGACCACCTGAACAGGTCCATTCAGAGTGCTTAATAATTCTGACAGCATCAAAGTAAATCCTTTGTGTGATGATCCGTAGGACTTAAACAAAATAGAGCACTACATATATCACAAACTTGAGAAACAACAGGAAAGGAGATCTGCACCTTGGGAGTTAATAGGATTTGCGGCAGGAAGGAGGGGGCGGCCCCTGGGAGAATTAAGACCAGTTTGTAGACCTCCATGCTGTTGTCTGAAATTCTCATCAAATTCCCTACCACAAACTGCAATCTAATCTTAGGCTTTTTATCAATAGACTCATGATGTGAAAAATCAAAGAAGCTCTTTTTACAGAAGTATATTAGCACAGGATTGAAAAAAAATGGGAAAATACTATTCAGAATGCACACATACTTTACACAAGTCTCAGTCTAGAGGACACGAAATGTAAATAAAGGAGGTTTAGCCTCAGACAATCATTTACTGAGCTTATTTCACATGTTCTGAACTCATCTGAACTTCAGTATATAGTGCACATATTAATTCAATTAGGTTATTATCTGTTGATAGGAAAATAAATTATATCCTTACATATGTTAGTCTTAATCTATTAAGTTCATGTATTTTGGAAAACTTTTTGGTGACACCAGCAGCACACATTTTTGTTGTTGTTAATGAATATCCTTTCATGGTAAAATTCATATTTTTCTTGTTTCTCTGTAGCTTAGCATGACCAGAAGAGAGTGTGAATGAGCAGGGTAGCAACTTTCACTGCCAGGTAGCATGTCCAGTAAAATAACTTAGTAAAATAAAAAAAAATAAACACATTTAACTTCAAAAAACACTCAACATGCAAAATTCCCCATGAAAAAAATGAATGCATATAAAACAAATTGATCCGTATTGAATATGGACATGCTACTTGAAAGAATAGTCAACTCTTTTCACTTTTTTTTTTTTTTTTACATGAAAAACACTTCCTGGAGTCCCAGAGTCTTTGGAACTTCCTGTCCAGCAATGTCCAGTCCTAGCAGCTTCCATCTTGAAACAAAAATATATTATACAGTAATGCCACAGCACTGTAAAACAGTACATTTATACCGGAGACATTGCTAAATAAAACCCAAAGAACAGTTCATCATTAGAAAATAAATGGGGAAACTGTGGACTATTCCTTTAAAGGTATTATTGCCTAAAGTTATTAATCGGTAGAAGAAATATAAAAAAAAGTCTGGTAACCCACTTTTATAATTTAGGTCAGCTGCTTCATTATCTCGTCCTTGGCAGCCTGGGCCCTGGAACATGGGATATATAACGCAAAGATTCACTAGATTACATTCCATAAAGTATTATTAGTACACATGTTAGGTGAAAAGAAATGTAGCTAATCAGAATTAATTTAAATGAAACTGATTTGATGGATCACAGTAAATTGCACACAGATTAAAAGATGATAGGATGCAAGATAGGCCACGAGTAATGAATACATCAAATTTAAATGTCTACCTGGTGGATTCGAAAACGTAAATTATAAAGGATTTAATCCTCAAAATTCTGCTTATAATATTTAAATAGTTTTTAAGCTGGTTATTAGGTATATTTTCTCTTAAGGGTCCTATCATTTAACATACTTTTGCTAATGTTTGGTGGCTATATATTAGGACCTAATTAAGTACCCCTTAACCCCTTAACGACAGATGACGTGCCAGGCGGTCGCTTTCTTTACTCTAACGGTGTTGCTACAATGCCTCTAGGTAGAGGCATTGTGCAACACCCCCCAAATGTGTAGGGGCGCGCTACGATCACTCCACGGAGTGATCGTAGCAGCCATTTAAAAATGGCTGCGCCCACTGCACACATGTGCTTAGAAAGCGAACGATCGTTCGCTTTCTAAGCATCTCCGGTGTTGTTAAAGTGCCTCGCCAGCGAGGCATTTAACAACACCATGCTGCTCCCCAGAGCCGATGGTGGTCGCTCTCCTGAGCGACCCCATCGGCTCATTAGAAGGGAACGCTGCCTGTACAGGCAGCGCTTCCCTTCTAATGGCAAGAGCATCGGAAGTGAAAGTATTTCACTTCCGATGCTCTAGGGGGAGCCAATCGATGCCGGCACAACAGATCTATGTGATCTGTGTGCAGGCATGTATGGTAAGTGCTCTGATGAGCACTTAGCATACAGTCAAAGGCAATATCAGCAAATATTGCCTTTGACAAGTATTGATCTGCCTCCCTCACCTTACTAGTTTTAGTAAGGGAGAGAGACAGATCAGATAAAGTAAAAAAATAAAATAAAATAATAAAAAAAATATTTAATAAAATTTTAAACACCAAGGGCTTTTATAAAAGCCATTTAACCCCTTCCCTGCCATTGATCGCTGTGTACATTTTTTGCTGTCTGTGCATTTTTTAGTGGTTAATTTTTTTTACTGTAATTCATTACAGTAAAAAAAAAGCTCTTTTAAGAGAGATTAACCACTTTCTTGCTGTAGATCACTGCCTAAGCAGCGATCTGACGCAAATGCAGCAATGCATTTAAAAAAAAATGTAAACTTTTTTATTACACCCGTCACGTGTTAATTATACCTGCTAGGGGACTACGTTTAACGTAAAAAAATTTTTTTAGCTGTCTGACCGCATGTATAGTGATCAGTAACAGCTGATAAGTGACAAAGGCGGGTTGGCGTTTACTCAGATGAGCATCACCATTCGTCTGGTTAGATCAATATTTGTAAATATTTGATCTGACCCGTGTAGATCTGCCTCCCTCTCACTTGAGTTTTAGTGAGGGAGGGAGACAGAGCTGTATAATGTAAGTTTTTAATTATAATATATTCAATAGAATTGAGACCCAAAGGCTTTTATAAAAGCCGTTTCCAGTATTTAACCCCTTCCCTGCAATTGATCGCTGTGTACGCAGTGATCTTACACAGCAGCACATTTTTTGCTGTCTCTGCATTTTTTTAGGGGTTATTTTTTTTTATTTGATTTATTACAGTATATCAAAGGCTCTTTTAAGAGCTATTAACCCCTTCCTTGCCGTATATCACTTCCTAAGCAGCACATATGGTCACTGCCTAAGCAGTGCATATGGTCACTGCCTAAGCAGCGCATATGGAGCAATCTAGTCGCAGAAGGATTTTTTTTTGCTATCAGCATATTTTTTTTGTCAGACTCGCTAGGGGTTAATTATACCCACTAGGGGATTACGTGTATTCCTTTTGAAGCTGTCTGAATGCGTGTATAGCGATCAGTAACAGCCGATCAGTGGCAAAGGTGAAAATCTAAAAGCGCACCTCTCAAATGTAGCCTTTCAACACCCAACAAAGCTGACAAAGCTATGTATGGGTGGTATCCCTGTGCTCGGGAGATGTTGCTGAACATATATTGTGGTATTGTTTGTCAGTGACACATACCGAAATATGTGAATTTGTGTCTAAAGTACAATGTATGTGGGAAAAAATACACAATAAAATAACTACCACAAACTTTGACAAAGGCTGGTGGTAGAATTGGTGCATGGAAAGTGTTAAAATAACACCATTTAAAATAGCCTAGGGTGTCTACTTTTACAAAATATATACTTTTTGGGGTAAAATACACTGTCCTACTTTAAAAAAAAGTCCCAAATGAAAGATGGGCTCAGGCTGACTACACGTCAATATTCCAAGTTGAAAATGCACACCTTCACAATGTGGCCCTTTTAGCCCCCAAACAACCCAACAAACCTATGCATGGGTGGTATCCCTGTACTCAGGAGATGTTGTTGAACACATATTGGGTTATTGTTTGACAGTGACACATACTAAAATCTGTGTTTTTATGTCTAAAATACAATATTTGTGGAAAAAAAACACACAAAAATTACTACCACAAACTTTGACAAAGGCTGGTGGTAGAATTAGTGCATGGAAAGTGTTAAAATACCACCATTTGAAATAGCGTAGGGTGTCTACTTTTAAAAAATATATGGGTTGATGGGGTAAAATACACTGGCTGGTTTCAAATATGTCCCAAATGGGACATGGGGGCAGGCGGTCTGCATGTCAAAATTTCAATTTGGAAAACCAAAAACTGCACCTACCAAATTTGGCCTTTTACCCCCCAAACAACCCAACAAACCTATGCATGGGTGGTATCACTGTACTCAAGAGATGTTGCTGAACACTTATTGGGGTGTTATTTGGCAGTGACACATACCAAAATCTGTGAATTCATGTCTGAAGTACAAGGTTTGTGAAAAAAAAAACACAAAAAAATTACTACCACAAACTTTGACAAAGGCTGGTGGTAGAATTAGTGCATGGAAAGTGTAAAAATACCACCATTTGAGATAGCCTAGGGTGTCTAATTTTAAAAAAATATATGGGTTGATGTGGTAAAATACACTGGCTGGTTTCAAATATGTCCCAAATGGGACATGGGTGCAGGCTGTCTGCATGTCAAAATTTCAAATTGGAAAACCAAAAACTTAACCTCCCAAATTTGGCCTTTTACCCCCCAAACAATCCAACAAACCTATGCATGGGGGGTATCCCTGTACTCAGGAGATGTTGCTGAACACTTATTGGGGTGTTATTTGGCAGTGACACATACCAAAATCTGTGAATTCATGTCTGAAGTACAAGGTTTGTGAAAATAAAAATAAAAAAAATTACTACCACAAACTTTGACAAAGGCTGGTGGTAGAATTAATGCATGGAAAGTGTAAAAATACCACCATTTGAGATAGCCTAGGGTGTCTACTTTAAAAAAATATATGGGTTGATGGGGTAAAATACACTGGCTGGTTTCAAATATGTCCCAAATGAAAGTCATGTGTCTTTCAGTAAATTTTACTGTCTGCATGTAAAAATTTCAAGTTGGAAAACAAAAAAACTGCACCTCACAAATTTGGCATTTTAGCCCCCAAACAACCCAACAAACCTATGCATGGGTGGTATCCCTGTACTCAGGAGAAATAGTAGAATCTATTTAGCATGTTTTGTTGTTCGCTATTGTCGAAGAGGAGAAGTTATTTCAAATAAAAGTCAGGAAATTTGTGTATTTTTTTTTTTTTGTCCTTAAGGGGTTAATGTAACTGTGTAACTATGCCTAGGAAACATCTGATGCTGCGCATACAAAAAATAAAGATATTGTTTGTTATATAATTGTTGTGTGCAATGAAATGAGTGTAATTTTAAAAAAATACTGTAGAGGCTCTTAAAAAACAAATGCTACACCATATGTAGACCTAAAGTAATCCCTGTGGATCCATACATCCATGAAGACTTATTTCCATAAGTGTTTTCTTTATCCAGTGTGAAGCAAGAGATCAGAACTATAGATTTTAGAAATTTTACATGGGACACAAGTAATTATTTACTGAAGTAGGTCAAATTGGAAGTAAGGCTGCGGCTTTCCAGTTCAGCTCACATCAGGAAGCAATGGCAAATTACATTACAACAATCCTATGGAGCAAGTATGGTACATTTTGCTTCATGAAGACATTCTTGTCTTAGAAATAACCAAAGCTGAATGTCTGGAATCCTCTTGGCAACGAAAAAAATGCAGAAATTGGATCTGGGGAAACTCAGCAAACACTATTACAGAACAACTTACTTCATCAATACATTTAAATCCAATTTCTGCATTTTTTTCTTGAAGAAGATCAAGATTAAATCTGGGCAGGTTTCCCTGTCATAGGCATACCTGCCAAGGCAAGTGCCCCTATTTAGGAGGGACAGTCCCTATTTTGAAATCAGCTGAGCTTAAGTAGCTTGAAAAAGCCTTTGGCATGCCCCACCCATGCTTTATGCATGCCCCACCCATGCTATATTTGGAATTTCTGTGGTATAAGCAGAATTTTCACCAATAAGATATATTAAAGCCTCTCAATACTCATGAAACACAGTAGTAACTATATAAAAACCATATAGAGCAAATAACTCACTGCTACTGTGATGTATCTGGGATGTGAGGCATCGTTAGGAACCTGCTGTTGGCATGTCAAGCCTGCACACGTGCCATTGTATTACCCTTTGCGTATGAGGGAATCTCAACATTCATGGAAAGGCTATATCGTGGCTTAGTGGGGCTAGACCCTGAATAAACTGTTGTGTACTTGCATTCTGACAGGTGTGTGTGGAATTTGCAACTTGTGGCAAAATCTGAACCAACAATTTGGATAACGGATCATTTTGGATAACGGATTTTTGGATAAGGCATACTCAACCTGTATTAGGGACGTGGTTGCATCTCTGTATTCTCCTGTATGCTTTGTGTTCTCATTCTCCCTTCTAAAATGATGTCATTCAGTGTGTGAGAATGTAGGCAAAACATGTCATGTGAGAAGCAGCTAGTGGGGAAAGATATATAGTCATTTAGATCAAATAAGAATGTTAGGACTAATGGAGCTTGTTTGCTATAAACTTGGCTGACAGGACACATCACGCATGCCATAGCATGATATTAAACCTTTAAAAGGACATCATTTTTAGAGCAGTTCTTGCCATGCCTTATTGTTACAAACCTACTGCAGCAACACAATTTGGATCATTTATTGCAGCTCTATATCCTTGTACATCTCACATTAAAATTTAGTGATTTCTTTCAAAAGAGTTGTGAAGTGAAATATTGATAATACTATATTGCAGTAACCAATTTGGGTACATGCACTTAAAAGGGAGTTAATACAGCATGAACATTTAAGCATGGTTTTGCTAAAGAGGGACTAAATTCCAAAATTTGTTTTAAGGAGGCAGCATTGACTCCTTAATGGTACACCAAATGTGCACAATTGAAAATAAATTGTATCTTAAACTTTGCAAACACAGGGGGCTGAAATTTGAAGGAGAAGTGCTCTATGGCAGCAGAAAGATCTAGATCTTATAGAGCAGTGATTTCTACAATTGGTGTGTGCATGTATCAATTGACTCTCTAGCTGATGAATAGCTATTAAGAAGGGATAAACAAAGTAAAAAAAAAAAAAGCACAATATGTTGCTCCATACTCATGTTTTACCTATTTTTTTTCAATATAACTGTATTTCTTTCACTCAGACTGACAATATATATTATATGCCCATACTATATATAAACCCAGTATGCATTCTAAAGTGTGCAGTGCAGGGGGATTATAAGAGAAAATTGTTTCATACTTACCGTAATTTTCTTTTCCTGGTTATTATCCATGGCAGCAGTTACGGATGGGTTAGCTACACCCTCAAGGTAGGCAGGACAGAAACAAAACTATAAGAAGGCCCCTACCCCTCATCTCCTCAGTCTAAGTTCCAAGCTCCTCATAACAACTTACAAAGGGAGGGAACTCTGCCATGGATAATAACCAGGAAAAGAAAATTACGGTAAGTATGAAACAATTTTCACTTTTCCTGGCTAACCATGGCAGAAGTTACGTATGGGACATACCCAAGCAAGAAATCCCAGGGGCGGGCCGAAAAAAAAACAACACAAAAAAACACAATACAGACGGAGAATTACTGCAAAAAACATAAAGACATGTTTTAATGAGAGGAGACAGGAGACAACACAGAGTGGACGAAGGACGATTCTTCCTCCGGACGGATGTTTAGTCGATAATACCGGAGGAACGTAGATCCGGACAACCAGTTGCCAGCTTTGCATACCGATGCCAAAGAAGTACCAGCTTCAGCTGCCCATGAAGATGAAACTGCTCTCGTAAATGAAAAACAGGGGTGAGTAATTCCCTTTGAAACGATCGGGTCTGTCCACCAGAATGATAACGTCCTCCTGAAGAAGGGATCTTAGAAAATCCGAAAGGGTTTTCCTCTTGCACGGATTAACAGGAACACTCGTTCTGATGAAACCCGGAGGGGGAGGAGACCGAAATTCCAGACTTTAGCCTATTTGAACGATGTCTAGGACCCAGGAATCTGAAGAAAAACCTGCACAGACTGCTGAAAAAGCGAGAAGGCGAGCCCCAACCAGAGCAGCCTGGACAGGAAGACCTTCAGGTACAAAACTTCCCCTGAAATGAAGAGGCGGGGTGGGAGCGGTAACCCTGGGTAGAACTGCGGAATCCGCTTCTCCATGTTGAGGATCTTGCAACTTCCTTACTCGGTCTGTATTGCCTGGAGTCACGAAAGGAAGAACGAAAGTTCCGACAGTCATTCCAAACAGATCTGGGAAGGCATCTCTGTTCCTGAGGCAGGAAAAATTTGGTCCACTCAGAAGCCTTATGAATGGCGGCCTCCAGGACCCTACCAAACAGTAACTTTCCTTCAAACGGAATGGACACCAGGGAATTCTTAGATGTATTATCGGCATGCCAGTGCTTCAATCACAAAGCCCTTCTGGGTGAGACTGACAGGCCCATGCATCTGGCGGCAAACTTCACGATATCCGAGGAGGATTCAATAAAAAATTCCACCGCCAACTTAATGTCCAACAGGGAGTCCAGAAGTTTCCCCCTGGGAACTCCACCTTCAATATCTTCCTTGAGATCAAGGATCCAACATTTCATAACTCTCAACTTCTATCGGATCCTTGGGGTCAGGGTGCTCCACAAACAAATCCTCCACCTGGGAACCGTGCTGGGGTGGAAAAAATCTAGTAATTTGCTCCTTTAAGCTTTTCTCCACTGTCTGGTTAATAAGTTGCACGAGATCTGGAGATGGAACTGGGGGTCCTGCAGCATGGGATAAGCAATCTCCGCAGAGACGTTTTCCCTCCAGAGGAGTGGCATCACAGGCCAGGCAACAGGGCTGTTTCTCCTTTCTCTTCCTGGGAGGGTCGGGCTCAGGCCTAGGACTGGATGAGAAAAACAGCCAAATAGAAAACAATTCCAGGAAAAGCACTCTTATATAAAAAAATAAAAAATACTAATCAGACTCACCTGGACTGACGAGAATGCAACCTCTTAGAAGAGGATGACATGGCAGTAAAAAAGGAAAAAGTCAGGCTGAGAAAAACACAAATAAAAATTTTTGTAAGAAAGATGCACAGAATGCAAAGGGAAAAAAGAGGTTAACCCAAAAAACTGAAAACATACCTGAGGCTGGTAATGAGGAAGCCTAACAAAGCAGGTAAGAGGAAGATTCCAGGAGATACAGCCTGGAAACACCCCACACTCGCCAAACCAGAAAAAAAGGACAGTGTGGAATTCATATGCGTTCCAGCACTGAAGATATAGGAAAACGGAAGTGAAATAGAGGCGTGGAATGCATATGCAAAAGAAGGGGTAGTTTGTTGTAGCTTTGTTTCTGTCCTGCCTACCTTGAAGGTAGAGCTAACCCATACGTAACTGCTGCCATGGTTAACGAGGAAAAAACTTTACTGTGCACATACTTATATCTGGTGAATATTTTTCTTTGTTTTAGTTTTTTTTTTTGTATCAGTTTTGAGCATTATTTCACTACTCACTAGACATGTTCATTCGTTTTCGGACTAATGTATTTTTGTCCGAAAATAGCATTTTCGTCCATTCGTCCGAAAAATGAATAACGAAAAAATGCTAAACAAACGAAAGCCGAATGAACGAATGGTTTATAAACGAAAATCATTCGTCCATTCGTCCAATCGTGCTATTGGCATTCTATAAACCGAAATAGAGTCCCCATTCATAAGAATTTCTTATATTCTTATTCATAAGAATTTGCTTATAGAACAGCAATAGCATTAAAATGTATTCTATAAACCGAAAGTCATTCGGTTTATAGACTTTCGGCTTATGGAATACATGTAATACTATTGGCTTTCTATAAACCGAACTAGAGTCCCCATTCATAAGAAATTCTTATGAATGGGGACTCTAGTTCGGTTTATAGAAAGCCAATAGTATTACATGTATTCTATAAGCCGAAAGTCTATAAACCGAACGACGTTCGGTTTATAGACTTTCGGTTTATAGAATACATGTAATGCTATTGCTGTTCTATAAGCCGAAAGTCTATAAACCGAACGAAATTCTTATGAATGGGGACTCTAGTTCGGTTTATAGAAAGCCAATACTATTACATGTATTCTATAAACCGAAAGTCTATAAAACTAACGGCTTATAGAACAGCAATAGCATTACATGTATTCTATAAACTGAAAGTCTATAAACCGGACGTCGTTCGGTTTATAGACTTTCGGTTTATGGAATACATGTAATACTATTGGCTTTCTATAAACCAAAATAGAGTCCCCATTCATAAGAAATTCTAGTTCGGTTTATAGAAAAAGAGCACAAATGAAGCCGGCTCCACCGCTGTGTAGGTGAACTCCTCTCGTTCAAATCATCATATAGCAGAAAACAAAGAAAAAAACGCATGCACTCCAAGTACTTGGAGTGCATGCGTTTTTTTCTTTGTTTTCGGTTTATAGAAAGCCAATAGCATTACATGTTTTCCAAAAGCCGAAAGTCTATAAACCGAACGACGCTCGGTTTATAGACTTTCGGTTTATGGAATGTGTAGGTCAATTGATTCGTACGAACGAATAAAACGAAACAAAAATAATGAACGAATTTCGACTGAAACAAATGCAGTAATGAGCGAAATCCGTTTTAGACTAAATAAATAACATTTTCGTCAGAATGGACGAAAACGAAACGAAAATTTTAGTTTTGCACATGTCTACTACTTACTATATTGGATACCTAATATACTACACTATGTATATATATATATATAATCAGTTATGTGCAAAGTCAGGGCCGTGGAGCCAATTGCTGACCGGGGCCTGGTTTAATAAGGCCCCGGTTGACACCCTTGATGCTGGCATCCCCCTGCAGCCAATCACGCTGCTGAATTTATTTATTTTTCTTGCAGCCGCATCCGCTAGATTCGGCTGCTGGAAAAAAAAAGTAACAAAAAAATATCAATGCAACCAGATGTGAAGTTACGTGTAGGAAGGAGGAGTGCACAGAGAAGAGAACCGTGAGACAGAGCAGCAAGGAGGTGAGTACTGGGGAAGTGGGGAGGAGGGTGGCATGTAACGAGCATAATACTGGCATATTGAGTGACAAAATACTGGCATATTTAATGGCAAAAGACTGCAATACTGAATGGCAAAATTATGGCATATTGAGTGGCAAAATACTGGCAAAAGAATGGCATATTGAATGGCTAAATACTGGCATGTTGAGTGGATAAATAATGCAATATTGAGTGCCTAAATACTGGCATATTGAATGGCAAAATAATATTGGAATATATTAAATGGCAAAATACTGGCATATATTAAATGGCCAAATACTGGCATATTAAATGGCCAAATACTGGCATATTAAATGGCCAAATACTGGCATATTTTAAATGGCAAAATACTGCCATATATGGAATAGCAAAATACTGGCATATATTGAATGGCAAAATACTGGCATATATTTTAGCTTCTTGGATTTTTTTTTTTCATCTGGTCTTCAGATATGAAAGGCAGAGTGAATTAACACCTGTTTAGATATGTCATCCATGTGACGAAAGGAAAAGAATGCAGTTTGCAATAAACTTTACTTAACATAGTTAATTTGCATTTGATTTTAATGGTAATTTGAATGTCAGGCAAAATGTTTGGCCCTCACGCATGTTCACTTCATCAAATCTGGCACTCTTTGAACAAAGTTTGGACACCCCTGATATATATATATATATATATATATATTTTTTATTTATTTTTTTCCCAGCTTTTGGGTTTCAACACCTATTTACTGCAGTCATTGCTCCAACTGCAGTGTTTTACAGTAAGTGCTCTATTTATAACTTTAAAATTACTCTTTAACTAATATGTCTTCTTAGCATCCAAAATACATCCTAAGATAATACTAACAAAAGACCGTCTGTTCCCTTTACACAAAGCAACCTTTATTTCCTAAGCAATTGCATTACAAATCCCTTTGCAGGCAGGAGCTCAGCAATTACAAACTATTTTGCAAATTTAACCATCTCACATATAAATACTCTACAAACTGAACCTTCAAGGTGCAAATTTAAAACATATTATATAATTAGGATGCTGAGAGTAATTAATACACAGAAATTAAATAATTCAAATTCTGGTAGTAATTAATACAGATAAAGAGGGCACATTTTACAAAACAATGCTTAGTTTTATTCTGCAGAACATTAATTTGCATTACTTAAAGAAAACATACGCTTTTTTCACTTGTGCTTACTGTGAAGATAAACTAGCATGTTCTTATAAGTTAATAAGATGCCAGTAAGATGCGAGATTTTAATAAGATGCCAGAAAAGCAGTAAGAAAACCTAATTTTTACATGCCACCAACAGAGGGGACCTCAACTAGAGGGTGTTAGGGACCAGACAGAGACAGAATGTAACATGCAAAACACTTTTATCAATAATAAGTAGAGAAAATGTAAAAGTAGTCCAAAAGCAAAATCCAGTAGGAAAGCCAGGGTCAGGAACCAAATCAGGTAGTCAGATGAGCCAGAATCAGGAGAATGGAGATCAGCGTAGTCAGGAACAAAGCCAAGAGTCAGGAACCAGAAGGGAAGTCAGCCGAGCCAGCTCAAACATGAGAATTACAGGAATCACAATGAAAAGCAGTTTATTTGCATATCAAGTTTGCACTTGGAATCCACACATAACTCAAGGGCAAAGGAGCAACTTAGATTAGCTGCTTGAATAATAATGTACTAAGCAGCAAAGGGGCTGGTTAATAACAACCAGGTTAGTAACTAGAGTAACAGTAGATGAAAGGAGCTGGTCATTAATAACAGCTGATCAACTCACTAAAAGAAGGGTTTCTGTTTAAAAATAGCAGAAAAAAACCCAACAGAGAGGCAGTGTTCAGAGTAAACCTGCATGTATAGGTGAACATCCAAAGATGCTTTTATTGAAGCAAAAGTTTAAAAAAAAGTGGCACTGGATGACATTTTGTGAAAATGTCACAGGAGCCGCTACGCGTTAAGATTCCAGGTATCTACTACTAGAAATACCTTTAAAAAAAGTTGAAGGGTGTGGAAGGCAACATTTTGGTATAAAAAGTGAACTGTTGTGACCTGCCATGGAAACTGTAAAAATCCACATTAATAGCCCATGGTAACCCACAGTCCCGCTTTTCATTCTGGTTATGATTGGGACATTTTGTTGGATTTCACAGTTATTTATGAGAGTGCTCTGTCTTGTCATATGACTCTGGGTTCATGGATGCATGATAGATGCTGATAGAAAGCCACTTTTTAATGTGAGGTGAAAACAGACCTTTCATCCCCCTCTGATTAGCACAGGCAAAATGATAAAAACAGAACACAGAATTTCAAATGTATTTATGGAACTTCTGATAATGTATATAAGTGAATTTTACATAATGTTCTTTAATTTAGCAATAGATAAATATATTATCTTGCAACATATTTATCAAAAATGTATCTTGTATGTCATACAAAAGAGATGTCTGTGTCACATTTTAAAGGATACATAATGTTGAATACATGTTTTTTTAAAGTTTAGCTGAGCTGATGTTTGTACACATATATATTTTCTCTGAATAAAAGCTACAGTTCTGATTTATGAAATCATAGCACGTAGGTGCTGCCTGCCTCAACTGGGCCTATTAGTTGTTTTCACACAGGCAGGGAGCAATAGAAAAATGAATTCTTTGCTACAGTAAAGGGAGTACTGCAGTACAACACTAGCTGAAGAACACTCTTCAGTCATTCTAAACATAGCAGGGATACCGTGGTTCTATAAAATCATATACTTGTTTAGAGTTATAAGATCTCACCTTTAACTGAGATTGTAGTTGAAATAACTACACTATAAAAGTAAATATGAATTTGGATGTGTTGTGGCATAAAGTGAAAACACTCTGGGGTCTACTCAATATGAGACAAATTCTGGAAGGATTCAGTGCATAGGATATGTCTTGTCAGCCAAGTTCATAGCAAACAAGTTCCATTGAAAAAAAAAAATAAATTCACCCTTTGGGTGCAAAAAAATAAAAATGATTCCACCAATCTCAACAGAAAATAATTGTGCCGCCAAAAAAATTAATCGTGATCCCTTCTCTTATGCATCCGCCCTTAGTGGAGGAGAGGATGAATGTTTAATGACAACCCTGCTTTGAGAGTGTGCATTTGAGGGGGAAAAAGGCATCTGATTGGCTAACCGTGTCCTAAACAGCTTATACTGTGAATGAGGAGAATAAGAAAAATATAAAATATCAATGCACTTTGTTCTCACAATTGGAAGCTAATGCAAAAATTAAGAGAACAATTTTTTTTTAAATATGCCTGTGGTGTCTCCTTTTTAAGACATTACCTGTAACTTGATATGCAAGTGAACTGCTTTTCACTGGGAAAATGTATAATTTGTATATAAAGCAACAAGGTGATGATTAACGTCAATTATGAAACAATGTTTCTTTATGGAAGGTTTATTGGGCATTTGTTATTCTTTAAATAAGCATCTAATTAATATCATGTCTACAAAATTTATAGCTGGAGGGCCAAATTTGGACACCTAGACTCTGCATCCTCCTCCAAGTCCTTGTTTGTGTCACCTCCAGTCATACCAAAAAAGGAGACTCATCTGGTCAGCACACCTTCAACAGAGAGTGTTTCAAAGTTGAAGAGGCACTACTTTACCATCACCAATGATATCATGTAAGATGTCCACCATAGAGGACTCCTTTCTTTACATGATTATTGGGACATATTGTATGTCATCATTGTTAAGCAGAGTTTGACAACCGGTACATTTGTTCAGGGATCTGCGGTGTCACAATACAAGTGGGATTGCAAAACAGAATCATGGCTTTGCTGGCAGAAAAATACACAGCAGTCAGCCCATCAATCAGCCACTTCATCATCAGTCTCTGCAAGACCCCAACAGAGTACTCTAACAAGAGAGGTAACCAGGCAGAGAAAACAAACAGCGAGTTCTGGTATACAATCTAAATAAAATAACAATTTATTTAATCTTCTAATTGTCATTGTCATCAAAATATAATTCAACCTGTAGTATCATTGCCTTCAAAATATGATTCCTTCTCTAACTTTGTCTTCTCTAATGTTGTCTTCCAAATAGCATTTTTCCTCTAATATTATTGTCTTCCAAATATTTCTACCATAATATTATATATATATATATATATATATATATATATATATATATATATATGCACTGAACAAAATTATAAACGTTACACTTTTGTTTTTGCTCCCATTTTTCATGTATGATAGAGTGTGGATAGTTCAGGTTGTAGCCTGATACCCCAAACCCCTGATCCAATAAATAATGACGCAACACTCAATGATGGTGAAACAAAGGCCACAGCAATTTTATTGAACATTATTAGTGTTGAGCGAACCCGAACTGCACTGTTCGGGTTCGTACCGAACATTACGGTTTTTGGACCCCGGACCCGAACACGGACATTGCACTGTATGTTCGTGTTGGAGTTCGGGGTTCGGCGATTACATTGTATATAATGCTATTGGCTTTCTATAAACTGAAATAGAGTCCCCATTCATAAGAATTTCTTATGAATGGGGACTCTATTTCGGTTTATAGAAAGCCAATAGCATTACATGTATTCCATAAGCCGAAAGTCTATAAACCGAACAACATTTTCGGTTTATAGACTTTTGGTTTATAGAATAGCAAAAGCATTACATGTATTCTATAAACCGAAAGTCTATAAACCGAATGTCTCTTTGTTGTCTCGTTCACTTGGGCAGCCCAGATCATTTCGTTTTTCTCCTCTTACCCTTTTACCTTATCCTTCTCCATGCTTAACACTAGACGACTCTTCACTCAGTGGGCACGTACCAAATGGTGACTGATCACCTTAATAGAGGTTAGGGGAGGGCTGAGCCCAAAAACTTCTACCAATGGGTCTGACTCCTCCTTTCCCATTAACAACACTGACTGGCAAGGACATGCACCCCCTGCTGCGAAAAGAGAAACAAAGTAAGACAACATATAAAACATGAAATCTGTAAACACAGGGATGGGCAGGCGGGAAGTGACTTCGTGGATTTTAAAATGGCTGCTGTTAGGGGGAGGCTGGATAAGCTATATATACTACTGGATCCCCAGACCCTCCCTTTACCCTGGCTATGACCCTAACACATTCCCCCCACCCTCATACATGTCCTTTCCGCTTCAGCTCTGCCTAACTACCAGGATTCTTGCGCTGAGCTCAAAGATATAAGACTTTTTCTATGTACAAAAGGCCTATTCCTCTCAAATATTGGTCACAAATCTGTGTTGATTATTATGATTATTGCAAAGGTGTGTCTCATCAGTTCTTCCAGGATAAGCTGCAAACACCTGAGTTTGCAGCTAATCCTGAGTTTGCAGCTTAGTTTCATGTTGGCATCTCTTACCATCTGTGAATTGATGGAATGGTCCAGCTTCTTTTTCTTTCTGAAAAATGGCACCCTCTGTAGAGTAGCTGGAGTAGTCGGAGCAACTAGACCCATGTAAATGAGTTATTAAAAATCATATTAAGCTGCACATAAACATTTCCACCTTACTAGTGCCTAAAATACAAAAGTTAGCATCTGTTTGATACCTGTAGAGTAGAAAATCCTGAATGTTTAAGGTTGTCAGCTGTCCATTGTCTTATCCAAGAATATCAGGATATTCCTGTTAAATGTTTTATCCAACTGACAAATTCCATTATTATTATTATGAAGTTGTACAAATAAATATAGACCAAATTATAAAGAGGGAAAACAAATTACATTGTTAGTAGGCTAAAAGTATTACATTTGTACCTTGCATTCACAAAGTAAAATCAATTGGGTTTTATTTATTAGATGCTTTCCAACAAATGGTGAATAGAATTAATTTAAGGGCTAATAAAGCATATGTTTCCTGCTGAAGGCGAGGGGCAAAAGCTCCCACTGCTGATTTTTAAAGCTGACAGACCAATTGCTGTTTGCAATGTAACCGTTTAGTTGGCTTTAAAACAATTAACAACGATGTTGTTAACATAGTGGCAGGTTCATTTGAAATAGTGGTTACTTGTCATGTGAACTTATGGGAGCACTCTACTTGTATTCAACATTTTGTTTCAATGCAGCATTATAACTTTAGGTGTGGATGCCATCCCAAAACATGATGATGGTGAGAGTGTGCAAAAAAACCAACATATATTACAAACTTCTCTTTTAATAAATCTAAAATAACATGTAGTGAGAGAAAAAAACACAAGAGGGATATCCCCACAGATATGACCACAGATGTATTTGTGGAATTTGGTTATACCCAATATCGATTGAGCCTGGTTAGAAACATAGAAAGATAGAAACATAGAATGTGTCGGCAGATAAGAACCATTCGGTCCATCTAACCTGCCCAATTTTTTGAATACTTTTATTAGTTCCCCGTTCCCGGTCTTATAGCTAGGATAGCCTTGTGTCTATCCCATGCATGCTTAAAACTCCTTCACTGTGTTTACCTCTACCACTTCTGCTGGAAGGCTATTCCATACATCCACTACCCTCTCAGTAAAGTAATACTTCCTGATATCACTTTTAAATCGTTGTCCCTCTAATTTAAGACTATGTCCTCTAGTTGTGGTAGTTTTTCTTATTTTAAATATACTCTCTTCCTTTACTGTGTTGATTCCCTTTATGTATTTAACCCCTTAGTGACATGACTTTTTTGGCTTGTCCGACGCTTGGTGACATGGGCTGTTTTAACATTTCTGAGGTGTTTGTGTATTGCTGTAATTTATTTCTGTCTCATTTAGTGTACCCGCACAAACTATATATCGTTTTTATCGTTATAAGAAGGGCTTTCTTTTGATACCATTATTTTGATAATAGCATATAATTTGATGTAAAAAAAATAATAAAATATGGCAAAAAAATTGAAAAAATAATTTTTTTATGACTTTTATTTGAAAAATCGTATACTCATGTACAAGAGACAACAAAAAAAACACTGCTAAAAAGTTTCTAATATATGTCCTGAGTTCAGAAATAGCCCATGTTTTTATGTTTTTGTGCTTTTTTATTCATGTTACCGGGCCAGAACTATAAGTGGTGCAAAGCTATTTTAAAATCCTTTCTTTCAAAATTAGCGATAGTGACATTGTAACACTGATTTCTGTACTAAATCCATGAATGACCCCCAACATGTACATATTTTTGAAAACTAGACAACTCAGGGCATTTAACTTGGGGTATTTTGACACATTTCATGTAGCCATTTTACCACCAATCTATGCCAAAGTTTGCAGCAAAAAATATATTTTTTAATTTTTCACATAGATTGCAATTTAGGTAAACATTACCTTAAAATGTGAAGGGGTATTTCCAAATAACACCTCAATATGTGTTCAGCAACATCTCCTGAGTACAGGGATACCACCCATGCATAGGTTTGTTGGTTTGTTTTGGGGCTAAAAGGCCACATTTAGGGGGTGCGCATTTTGGTTTTCCAACTTGGAATTCTGACATGCAGAAAACTTGTGCCCATGTCCCATTTGGGACATTTTTGAAGCCAGAAAGTGTATTCTACCCCACAAAACCATATATTTTTTTAAACTAGACACCCTAGGGTATTTCAAATGGTAGTATTTTAACACTTTCCATGCACTAATTATACTACCAGCCTATGTCAATGTTTGGGGTAGTAATTTTTTTTCACATACATTGTACTTTGGGCATGAATTCACAGATCCTGTTATATGTCAGTGCCAAACAACACCTCAATATGTGTTCAGCAACATCTCCTGAGTACAGGGATACCCCCCATGTATAGGTTGGTTAGGTTATTTGGGGGTTAAAAGGCCACATTTGAGAGGTGCGCTTTTTGGTTTTCCAACTTGGAATTCTGACGTGCAGAAAACCTGCGCCCATGTCCCATTTGGGACATTTTTGAAGCCAAAAAGTGTATTCTATCCCACAAAACCATATATTTTTGAAAACTAGACACCCTAGGGTATTTCAAATGGTAGTATTCTAACACTTTCCATGCACTAATTTTACTACCAGCCTATGTCAATGTTATGGATAGTAATTTTTTTTCACATACATAGTACTTTGGGCATGAATTCACAGATCCTGTTATATGTCAGTGCCAAACAACACCTCAATATGTGTTCAGCAACATCTCCTGAGTACAGGGATACCCCCCATGTATAGGTTGGTTAGGTTATTTGGGGGTTAAAAGGCCACATTTGAGAGGTGCGCTTTTTGGTTTTCCGACTTGGAATTCTGACGTGCAGAAAACCTGCGCCCATGTCCCATTTGGGACATTTTTGAAGCCAAAAAGTGTATTCTATCCCACAAAACCATATATTTTTGAAAACTAGACACCCTAGGGTATTTCAAATGGTAGTATTTTAACACTTTCCATGCACTAATTATACTACCAGCCTATGTCAATGTTATGGATAGTTTTTTTTTTTCACATACATAGTACTTTGGGCATGAATTCACAGATCCTGTTATATGTCAGTGCCAAACAACACCTCAATATGTGTTCAGCAACATCTCCTGAGGACAGGGATACCACCCATGTATAGGTTGGTTAGGTTATTTGGGGGTTAAAAGGCCACATTTGAGAGGTGCGCTTTTTGGTTTTCCAACTTGGAATTCTGACGTGCAGAAAACCTGCGCCCATGTCCCATTTGGGACATTTTTGAAGCCAAAAAGTGTATTCTACCCCACAAAACCATATATTTTTGAAAACTAGACACCCTAGGGTATTTCAAATGGTAGTATTTTAACACTTTTCATGCACTAATTCTACCACCAGCCTATGTCAATGTTATGGATAGTAATTTGTTTTTCACATTCATTGTACATCGGGCATGAATTCACAGATCCTATTATGTGTCAGTGCCAAACAACACCTTAATATGTGTTCAGCAACATCTCCTGAGTACAGGGATACCACCCATGTGTAGGTTAGTTAGATTATTTGGGGGCTAAAAGGCCACGTTTAGGGGGGTGCATTTCCAACTTGGAATTTTGACATGTAGTCAGCCTGCGCCCATGTTCCATTTGGGACACTTTTGAAGCCTGTCAAAGTATTTTACCCCATAAAACCATATATTTTGGAAAACTAGACATCCTAGGGTATTTAAAATTGTGGTATTTTAACACTTTCCAAGTGCTAATTCTACCACCAACCTATGTCAAAGGGTTGGGATGTCATTTTTTTTTCCTCACACACATTGTAGTTCAGGCAGGAATTTTCAGATTCTGGTATTTGCCACTGCCAACCAACACCTCAATATGTGTTCAGCAACATCTCCTGAGTACAGGGATACCCCCCTTGCATAGGTTTGTTGGTTTGTATTGGGTCTAAAATTCCACATTTAGGTGGTGCGCAATTCCAACCTGGAGTTTTGACATGTAGTCAGCCTGCGCCCATGTTCCATTTGGAACATTTTTGAAGCCGTCCAATGAATTTTACCCCATCAAACCATATATTTTTGGAAAATAGACATCCTAAGGTATTTCAAATGGCGGTATTTTAATACTGTATAGGTACTAATTCTACCACCAGCCTTTGTAAAAGTTTGTGGTAGTACTTTTTTGGGAGTTTTTTTTCCACATGCATTGTACTTCAGGCATGAATTCACAGATTCTGGTATATGTCACTGCCAAACAACAACCCAATATGTGTTCAGCAACATCTCCCGAGTACAGGGATAGCACCCATGCATAGGTTTGTTGGTTTGTTTTTGGCTAGAAGGCAACATTTGTGAGATGCGCATCTCAAAATTCCAACTTGGAATTTTGACATGTAGTCAACCTGCGTCCGTGTCCTTTATGGTATATATCTTTGAAGCCAGCCAATGTAATTTACCCCCACCAAACCATATATTTTTTTATCGGTAGACCCCATCACTACTTGTGGCTAGGGCTCAGCAGCCACCGATACATCGCTAGATGATGTATCAGAAAGCTGAATAGGGTCAAAATCGAACCCTGAGTCCGTGGCCTCAGAATCAGTGCGTAAGCAGTGATCTCGAGCAAAGAAGGGGTTAATAGCTCTTAGAAGAGCCTATCTAGTACTGTAATACATTACAGTACAAAGAAATTAATCCATAAAACAGTGCAGACAGCAAAACATACTGTTGCTGTGCAAGATTACTGCTTACACAGTGATGAATGGCAGGGAAGGGGTTAATACACAGTGAAAGACTTTCATAAAACCTGCCAATTTTATAAAATGTTATTTTATATCACTAATACTGATCTGTCTCTTTCCGTCACAAAAATGTAAGTGAGGAGACGGATTAATTTTGATCTGACCAGGGCGAATGGTGAGCTTAATTGAGAAATCACCAAACCGCCTTTGCCACTAATTCGCTGTTACTGATCGCTATGCGCTCAGGCAGCTTAAAAAAAAAAATCTCAAATATTTTTACTTTACATGTAATCCCCTAGCGGGTATGTGTAAAAAAAAAAAAAAAAAAAAAAATATGCAGACAGATAAAAATTGCTTTGGCGTCAATATCATTGCGTAAGCAGTGATCGACGGCAAATAAGGGGTTAATAACTCTTAGAAGAGCCTTTTTAGTACTGTAATAAATTACAGTACAAAAAAAATGAACCCCTAAAAAATTCACAAACAGCAAAAATAAATGCGCTGATGTGCACGATCACTGCTTATGCAAGATCAGTGGCAGGGAAGGGGTTAAACGCAGGGAATTGCTTTAATAAATTTTTTTTTATTGTTTTATTATTTGTGTGTTGTGTATTTATTGTTTTTTTTAACTTTTACTTACTTTTCTTACTTTGATCTGTCTCTCTCCCTCACTAAAAAAAAATATGAGGAGAGGGAGGCAGATCATAACTGGTCAGATCAATATAGAGTTAATATTGATCTGACCAGTCAGTGGGGATGTTCAGCAGAACATCCCCACTGCCTGTCAGTGTGCCTGGCAGTCACTGATTGCCTCTGTGAAGAGGCAATCGTGTGACAGCCAGAGAGCACAGGAAGCAGGTACTTCCTGCCTCCTGTGCTCTTGCCCTTAGAAGGGCAGCGCCATCTTGGTCACTCAGTGACCAAGATCGTGCATTTTTTTTTTTTGTGTTTCTCATTGCCTCGACTTGCGAGGCAATCAGAAACACTTTCTGAGCATAGGAAGCGAAAGATTCGCTTCCTATGCTCATTTTTTTAATGCACGTGTTTTAAAGGCTCTGTGCCTTTAAAACCGGCATTTCGATCGCTCTCCGGAGCGATCGAAATGCCGACGGGCATTTTTTTTAGTATTGTACGATGCTTCCACACGGAAGCATCGTTACAATACCCTTTGAGCACTGAAAGCGGAAAAACTCCGCTTTCAGTGCTCGTTTTGACACAGGACGGACTAACGCCTGTCGCCAAGGGGTTAAATGGTTCTTTAAAGTTCAACACTTGTGAGTAATACTCCATATGGGTGGCTATAACAAATACCATAACGTACATGTATGGGTACATAACGTACCCATACAGCATTGCCTTAAGGTAACCCTTTTATGTTTTCTTCCCTCCCTGCATGTCAACGGAGATTAATTGTAAAATAAGTTTTTAATATATGTTGTTTTTGCGCACCCTCACTATCATTCGCCCATACCGATGAGACTTTACCATCACTTTAATGATTATTACTATGTTTAAAAGCAGGTAATTGTTGACACATGATAACTCTTTTAGAAGAGTTTGAAGACATTTTACATACTCATTACCTATTTCAGCGTCCTTAATCCATCTGGGATTATGCACATCTCTTCTGTTTATTGTTTCATACTTTATGCCATTTATTCTTGTTGCTGTAAGCAGATTGAGATTCCAAGGGGGGTGGAATAGGTGCTAATTAAACATCATCTATGCTTACATACATTTATTCTAATAATGTTGGACTTATGCATTCATAATCCAGAGCCCAGTGTTGGATGGCATGGCCAACTGCAGGACCCCATCAACTTTGCAACTGATCTTAGCCAAAGACCAGTGCTGCCTAACAAATGATTTCTTGACTTGCATAGTTAATGTCACAGAGAATAAGCTAGCCCTACAACCAGCTTATATTGGCTTACATAATTAGTGAAAAGTACCACACAAAAAAAACAAATTAATAATGTTAACAATTTTTATCTAACTCTAAAAAAGTTGCATATGACTCCAGTGACTTAAAGAGCAGTCCAGTCTAAATATAATGAGCAAATGAAAGCATAATAAAGTTGACACTTTAAATTTAAATATGAATATATATTGAATATGTATTGGAGTTTTTTCTTTTACCTTTTGCAATATTTAACTTAAAAAGTTACCTTTTTCAGACTTTTGCTAATGGATTGGAATTCCCAATTTTAAATCTTACGTCATCTGTAAAAAAAAGAAAATCAGAGCTTCTCCTGGGATAGAGCTAAAGGGCACCAGTAGAGATGAATAAGGATGCCAACTGCATGTGACCAAAATGTCAGTGATTTCACAAAAGACTCCATACAACTGACCTGCTCACCCAATCACTGCTGGGGGAAGCAGTTATCAGCTACTGAATGAACGTGTACATGCTCAGTGCAATAGGTCTTGGTTTTTGACACTGTGCTTACATTTGCTTTTTGTTTACAAAAAAATGCTAGAGCAGACCACATTGAAAGGATTCTATGCATGGATTTGTATGCAAAATTGACACTATACATGTTAAGTACTACCAGATAAATTAAAGTAAGTTTTAAGCCTAGTATATGTTTAATTTAATATTCCAAAAAATTATGTTATCAACCTAGATATTTGAAATCACCAAGTCCTAGTCCATAGATATTTTCAGATATAATTTCATAACATCAAACAAGCGTAGAACAACTGTTCAGATGTATATTATTAGGACTGATTAGTTTAATTTATTTTAAGAGTTCAAGAAATAACTGCAATATGTTTTTCTAGGTCCCGAAATTGATTTTGTCACAATTCCATAAGTTTAGAATTGTGGTCAAGTCTTCAATATATCATTTGCTTATGGATGAGCAAGTTTCAAAGTTTACAGCTCATAAGCAATAAAAAAAAAAATTTTTGTGCCATTTCATGTTGCACAAGTCATGATGCACATGCACCAATCACAAAGAGTGATGGTCATCAGACTCTGCACACTTCCAATATAAGGAGTATATTAAAAGGGATGTTAACTCACACAAGGAGGATTTTATTGCCTCTTTACAGGACTATGGTAAGACCCCACCTTGAACGTTCGGTTTATAGACTTTCGTCATTTGGAATGCATGTAATAGTACTATTGGCTCCATTCATAAAAATTTAGTCAATAGTACTAGATAGAAATTCTTATGAATGGGGACTCCATTCATAAGAATTTCTTATGAATGGGGCTCTCGTTCGGTTTATAGAAAGGCAATAGTATTACACGTATTCTATAAGCCGAAAGTCTATAAACTGAAGGTCGTTCGGTTTATAGACTTTCGGTTTTTAGAATACATGTAATTCTATGTATTCTATAAGCCGAAAGTCTATAAACCTTATAACTAGGTCCCACTGCTCTGTAGTAGAATTCACTGATCTACAGAGTAAATAATAACCAAGGAGCTGGAATGTTTCATGAATAGGTCACCTCTTCAGGTCTCTTTGTCACACCATACCGTAAGATCACAAAGAGCTCTTCGCTCAAAGGGACAAAACAACATCAGTCCAGTAAGTCTGAATCCCACAGTTTATAGTTGAAGAAATAAAAAATCGTGTCTTAACCATGGTCGCTGGCTATTCCCTGAACCATTTAAATGTGATCCAGTTGTTTCTTGTTTTTCTTCTTCACTCCAGACCTTCCCACTATGATCATTCTCACAAAAGGTCAAGTATAGCTTTGTAAAAGTAATTTAAGTTGAAGATTGTAAATGTTCTACAACTTTACCTGAGCTAACCCCTCTAACCCTTTTATTTCCAGAATTTGTTTTTGATCTAAGGAAGCCATTGATTGTTAGGTTACAAAGATGTAATGAAGCATTGATCAATTCTCTAACACAACGTTTCCTGCTTGTTAATTAAGGCCACACAAAACAGCCATTTTAAGCAGTAATAGAACTGTAAATTACTAACAAGACCTGTAAATTACTAATACGATTAGGTTGATTTGAAAATAGTTCAATCATTATAACAACAACCACCCAAAAAAAAAAAAAGTAGAAAATGGCTTCTGTGCAAAAGGTTTGTTTTTTCCGGATCAGATACGATGTCCTTGGAAATACTATAAGAGTGTTGTGAAGAGGATAAGCTGGTTTGCTATGTTGGGGTTACTATGGCAACCATTCAATTTACATACTTGTTATTTTGACGAGCAAAGCAAATTAGTTATATTAGACCTCTCTTCAGTGTATGCTTTTTTTTCTTTACTCCGGAGTATGCTCCCTATTAATCTTCCTCTGCAGATTAAATTTCAGTGCACAAAATATTACTTGATGGAATTTGAGCGAGAGAGGGGGAACAACTAAAAAAAAAAAACTTGCATGAAGCAAACGCTATAGGGCAGTCTTTAGAAGCTCAGATTTCAATTTCCGGCACTAGCAAATACAATGCACTGTGGCATAATAGTATCTGAAAGCTTGGTGTCAGATTGAAAGACAACCTTCCTTCTTTCATTCATTTATTCAACCCTTCCTTCCTTTTCTGTGCGACTTTCAATCCTGGCACCAGCACACAGCTGTTATGCTGCAGATGAGACGGGAAGGCTGTGCCTTCTAGACAGAAAACTCTGCGTGAGTGACATAGAGAACAGTTTATCCAAATCTGTATTGTACTCCCTGTTCATTCAGTGCTCCTCAACAACATTACCTCTCTCTCTCACTCTCACTCTCTCAGTCTCTCCTTGAGCCAGGGTAGATCCATAGAACACTTCTATCAATACTTTTTCTTTTATACTCAAAGTATTAAATAGTGGCTATGCGGACAGGATTTTTAAACGTACAGATGCAAATGTGATACATGCCACGTATTGCTTATATGGTTAATTTCTCAAAATCTGTGTGAGGTTTTTTTTTTTTTTACTCTTGTGAAGTTTAAGTGATTGCATTACTTGCACTTTGCTAATCAAGACCTTTGTCACCATGGAGATCAGAGGTGTAGTACTTTCAACTGAAATTCAGATTTTAAGTTCTTTTTATCCAATGATTTTCTAAATTTTTATAGGATAGCAACTGACATAACTGAATAGTCTGATCAGAAATATAATCAGTATTAAATGAAAACTACTATTAAGATATTCATTATTTAGCTAGAACAGGAACAAAATGTCATTTTTTTTTTACAATAATTAACCTTTTTTAAAGTTTTTTTGTGTATCGCTTTTATTTTTTGTCCTCATTTCCATTCTTCTATAAAGTTTTCCCTGCCAGTTAGCCTATGTATATGTCTAGGATGCACTTAATAATAACAATGTCTAAAGAATGCATTAATTTGCTTTTGGGCATGCTGAAAGTGTAATTGGCTATACAATATATACAACCCTAAAAGAGTAGCCAATTACACTGCATTTGTGCATACATTTTGTGCATGCATTTGTTCTCCTCAAGCCTCAAGGATATCTGACGATGAAGTGGGTTCTGTGCTATACCACATACTCACCAGTGATCGCTGTACCATCCTACCATCCAAAATGATATTTTGGATTTTCCAATATTTTTGCCATCTACTGGTGTTTACCATGGGCCGAGGCTGCCCAGCTCCCCCCGGTCTCTAGCTAAATAAAAAAAGACCTACTTACCAACCCTATCATTAAGTAGCCCAGGTAGAGGAGTTCAAGGTCATACCTGTAAAAAATTAAAACACCCTATGGGTGACAGTAGGGTGGTCAGTTAAAATCACTGGGCACCCATAGAGTGCACCCTGTAGAAAGAAATTAACTGATTTAAAATCCATTGATGATCAACAATGCCCATTTATCTTCATCTTCTGCTGGACCAGCCATCTTTCTCAGAGGGTAAATACCTCTGTATTGCACTTGCCACTTTGCTTGTCTCTCTCTTCCTTTTATTCAGTGATAACTGCTGGTGCTGTATCATAACCATTTTGTTGGTGGGAGCCACACTGATTCTAATGTCATGTCCACTAATTTCCAGTGATTACTGGTACTGCATCATACATCCGACTCCCCCCGGTAATTTTGATGGTGGGGAGCTAGACCAAACTTCACCTTAAATAGGCCCCCTCCCATGTAAAAACAAGGGTCTCTATACAGACTGTGATCAGACGAACAGGGACTAGCCCAAGCTCTGTCTCAACTGTGAGGCAGAGAGTAACCCTCTGAGGCCAAGAGTATACCTTGAGTATGGAAAATTTTGTAAAAATGCTTCCCATAAAGGAATATACAAAAGAAATAAAAAATAAGAATAAAGTGTATTGGTCAAAAGTATAAAAAAAACTACAACATTTAATAAACCAATTAAAAACAGACTCACAATGAAAGTGGCATGCTATACAAATATATTTATAAAATGTAAATAGGCTTAAATGTAACTTATGTGATATCGACTGTCCGGGGTCTCACCCGCCTCTTCCATCTGACAATAGAAGTACGATGATGGTCCTGGTATTCCTGTTGTTACCAGTGTGACTGCAGGTGCCATATTGAAAGGCAGCATGCTTTTCCAATATGACACTGCCCTGTTGTGGGCAAGATCTTTGTAAGAGATTGATTATCACTTCCATCACTCTGTTGGTGTTGCTAAACTACCTCTAGAGGCAGTCAGTAACATTACAGTACAAAAATATTAAAGTTAGCCTCATATCTTGACTTTTATGGTAGGGTTAGAGTTAGGGTTAGTGATAGAGTTGAAATTAGGGTTGGGGACACTGTAGGACAAAATGGTTAGGAAAAAACTTACCCTATAACTTGCAAAGAACAACAGATACACATTAAACAATGTCTATTTATTAACTCAGAACATATATCTATTTAGCAAATTTGTAGATTTATAGAAAAAGTATATAAAATTTAGAAAAACATTTTTTTCATCCTATTTTATGGTTTTTATAGTAAATTGTATTACATGATGAAAAATATAATACAGGTTGTGTATCCCTTATCCAGACATCCGTTATCCAAAATGATCCGTTATCCAAACTTTTTGAGGCATTTTGCCACAAGTTGAAAATTCCACACTCACCTGCCAAAATGCAAGTGCACAATAGTTTATTCAGTATCCAGTCCCTTTAAGCCTTTTCCATGCATGCTCAGATTTCCCCAAATCCACAAATAGTAATAGAGTGGCACATGTGCAGACCTGATGTGCCAATGGTAGGTTCCCAATTATTACTCACATTACAGCCACATGTATGTTAGACCTGACCGGCAAGGACATGCACCCCCGGTGCGACAAAAGAAAACATAGTGAGACATAATCATGGGAGGGTACTTTTCTGAGTGTATGCAAGGGTTGTAAAATGACTTCTGCAAGGGGAGGGCTGGCACAGACCTTTAAACTGCTACCCCCAGGCCCTCCCCTTGCCCAGTCCATAACCCCTGCACACTTCCACTTCCACAAACATGCCCTGTCCATTATAGCTAGCTTAATTACCAGGGTTCTTCACAGTAAAAAGGCATGTATTTGCTCTATATAGTATTTGCATTGATATATACTGTATTTCATGTTTTCATTGGTGAAAATCATCCGTAATCCAGAATGATCCATTATCCAAAATACCTCTGGTCCCAAGCATTTTGGATAAGGGATACTCAACCTGGATCTTATTAAAGCCCTTCTTATGCCAATAAAAACAATATATAATATGTGTCAGTACATACATGAGAAAGAGATAAATTACAGATTTAACAAAAGTGTTAAAATAGCACCTGTCACCAAAGGGGAAGACATGGCAAAAATAATCAGGTCACCCAGGGAGTAAAGTCAGTAGCCCAAATGGCATGATCCACAAGATATCTGAAAAAGTTTAAGAGATACCTTTTTTTGAAGATATTGCTGAATGGAAACTCTTTGTTTGTATAGACCTGATTTTTAAATGGATCTTAGTACAATCAGTAAAGTGGGCAGGGAAATAAAAATCCATATAATCTCTCTCAGTATAATCACTGTGAAACTAATTACTACATCACACAGTAGGAGAATAATGTAGTTGAGTTTGGTAAAGTATAATAACATGATAGGTGAAGCATTGGTTCAGCTCGGGGATTAATGGAGTGATAAGGGTAATAACTTAATAGCACAGTAAGAAAACATATGATTAGCCATGAAAAGCTACAGAAATAGATTATTGAGGATCATTTTTTTCCTTTTTTTCAGGAGTGTCTGTTATATCTTGATGATAAAACATATAATAGTTACTGAACAGCGATGGGGAACTACATTGAATTGACAAGTCAATTAGAAAAATAGGCTGTTTTGCCTGATTTTTTTAAACTTCGTCTCAATTCACTGAGCATACATCTTCTTTATACTAATCCTGCCGATATACTATGCCTGATCAGTAAAATTGTGTATTTGTCTGAAAGAAAACAAAGTATCTAGAAATTTCTGCCAAAAGTTTACTCAATGGGAACTATTCCCTAAGAGTCAACATTGGAGGTCTAGATTAGTACTAATCTCGACCCACTAGTGTGGGTAATGTTTGAGGCTACAGCACACAAATGATCATTTAAACACTGTAGCACTTGTATCACTATTATTTTTTACAGAGAATTCAGGTGGATGCAGTGTTAATTTTGACAGAAAATTTTGATTTAGTTTAAGTGATAATATTTTTACTAAAATGGCATTTCTGTAAAAATGGCCCCTCCTTAAATTTTTTGTCACATTTTAGTCCGTCGACGAATTGCGATTAATTTTAGTCATAGTTTTAGTCCAACAAAAGGGTAAAACAAGCCGGCTCCACTGTTGGCAGTAAACATACCTCCTATATGTCTTGGGAAGATAGGTGCTCCGTCCGTGCTGCAGCAAAAGCACCATATGCGAAAATAGAAAAAATTGTGGACAAAGGACGCATGCACTCCAAACTCCAATATGATTGTAAAACTTCCGATTTAATCATAGGCTTGAGTCCTGCTAACTTTGTTTTTATTTAGTTATTGTTTACTTTTATTCACTGAAAACATGCAGTTGACTAAAACTGGGAGAAAAATGTCTAGTCGACAAAATTAACACTGACTGGATTGGAGAATGTATCCAACTGGGCTACTTTGGTCTTAAGTTAAAAACACCAGTACTTGTTAGACCCCAGGTTGTTTCTGTGGGTGACAGTTTATCTTTTTGGGTCATGATGAATAGTTTATCATTACAGTAATGCTGAAGAAAGTGATTTGTTGCCATAACATCACAACATTGTCTAAAGTTGATTCAACAAATGACATCATTAAAGAATTAAAGTTGTCAGGAAATTAGTTGATGTCCTTAGTATGTAAGTCAGAGGTTATTGGTGTGGACAGAATAATGGATCTTAAACTAGTCTTCAAATCCAGGTTATAAATATTCCTATTTAAACATAATGAGTAATCCAAAAATCCTTATATGTTGCTGGGTCCTGTGGACCAGTTTGAAAAGTATTGGCATTGGGAGCAGTACCATGTGTCAGTACCAGGGAAAGTTTTTTGGGGCATGAAGGGTCTGGATAGTAGCAGTGCAGATATAATAACTGTTAATGATCACTATACAAATAACAATGGCAAACATTGTTTAGAACTTAATATGAATGCTGTATATTAATGAGATTTGGTAACATAAATACTCAGCTATATATGGCAGACACTTAATATTGGTACATACACTTTGCCATTCTCTGCACATGGTCCCCAATACATTTTTGAAAATTAGCTATCTCTCAATGAATTTTATAATACATTAAATAAGTAGATAGATATTGCGGTGTTGAGATCTAATTAAAATCTGTGGTTATGAACAGCGACATGTAAAATTGATGTTTAGTTTTTTTTAATTATGTCTTTATTAGAATAGAATTTTTAATTAGGACAAAATCATACATGTTGTACTAATGGTAAACACAACACCCACGCCTTCATCTATGAAAATGTTATTTGTGTTGTAGTTGTAACTTATAACTACAGACATTTTGCCTGGGTATTTTCTAAACAGGAAGTTTGTGTGGTGACAATGCCAGACGTTGTATCTAAAGGAGAATTGCTACACCTAGCCTGCAGACAATATTTTTCATGTCAAAGACTTCTAGTGCTTTCAAGATAGAGAACTCTATTTATGTAATTATGCAATCTGTTTTTTAATATGGGAGAATCTATTGTACATGTTTCTTTTTGTAAAGAAACCAGTCTCTATTGGGTCTATTCACTGACATTGGAGAGTAGCTTGAGGAGGTCAACCATGGAAGTCGACTTTTATTTTGAGACTAATGGGTCTATTCACTAAAATTCGACTTTGGAAGTAAAAAAAAAACAATGTTCGAATCTTTCTCATTGAAAATAATGGGAGGTAAATTGATCAAAGCTATTCTTGAGACTAAGTCAAATTTGGCACTAACTTCAATTATTTCACCTCCCATTACTTTCAAACTTGGGTGCCTAATTTGACTTAATCTCAAAATGAAAGGCGACCTCCTCAAGCTATTCTAGAATTTTAGTGAATAGACCCATCTCTCTTTAAGTTTTCTCATAAAGGATTGGTGTAGATATTTTGCACGTTTATGTGTGACACTGTGTGTGAGAAGAAAAGTCGGCATCTGTATTTCCAGGGTGCCTCAAGGCAACCCAACTTTCAATTTGTATTACAAGTAAGTGAATTTATGCAATGTTGGGATCCTCACAATTCTGGGCTAACCCCCCATATTTGCATTGCGGAATTTAAACATTGCCCCGTGGGTACCCATCATCCCCGCAATGTTAACCCACACTTACATTTAAAAATGGAAAAAAAGTCTCCTGGAACTAAATTAGGTATGGAGATTTGAGGATTATGTACATTTTTTTTTACCTTGCCTACTGGATATTCGGCAATTTAGTTTGTTTGTTTTGTACTAAAAGGATGCACTTTGTAAACACTTATGTATATAAATGGTTCTAATCTAAGTAAGAACTGGAGGTAAAAAAATAACAGTAAACCTGAGTTGTATAAAAGTATTAAAAAGAACTCACACAATGTAGGTATAAAAAAAATGTAGTGACTGGTAAGTATAATACAGAAACAGAATGAGTGAGATGTGACAGACAGCCATCAGGCAGGGGTGAAAGGTTTCTTCAAATGAAGATTCAGCCAATACTGTGAGTAAACAGCATGGCTGGTAGACTAATTAAATCATTTGTATGTGGTGGATCTGGAGGGAATGGGGCTGAGTGGGGCATGAAAGTCAGCCTAATGGATTTGTGAAAATGTATTTCAATCTGTTGGAGACACGGCTAGTAAAACTCTGTAATTTCTTAAAGTTTAACCCTGTGATGGTTGAAGGCACAGTCAAGCTTCAACACATAAAATAAAAATAGAAAATGGTGTGAATCATTCCTGTTGCATTGTGTAATGTTGACTGTATGGTGTTTGTAATTAATAAGCAAATTAATTCTTGACACTCGACGGAACTGTCAAAAATGATAAGGTGGAGGAGGGATATCAACAAAATAGTATTGTGCTCGCAGCCCACACATTGGAAACGATGAGTGTATGAATTAACTCACGCCTTGCCACCCGATCATCGATAGAAGAGTGTATGCTGGTACTCTTTAATTCAGCTGGATACTAGTTGGCTCAGCTGAAGATTAACTTCTCTAAGCTCTGGGGGCCAAATGCAAACGATATCCAATCTAACTATCAAGAAAAAAACATAAATGCTAATGACAATCAATGGAAGATGAGGACTCCACGTTCGTCACCCAAAAACTGGGTTTACTGTATCAGAAAATAATCCACTGTGAATCAACAAAGCACTGAAGGCACAGACAGATAACATTAGGCTGACCATCTTTTGAGGAAGGAGGAGAAGAGATAGCCTGTTTTTTTCCCCATTAAGATTCATTTGGCATGATCTCCATAATGTAAACCCATGTTTCTGATCTTGCAACCCATGTGATTTCAGATGTTCAATAATTTGAGTCAAGAAGGAATGAAAGATTAAATTTGAAGTGTTGTTTTTTTTTTTTTTGCCTTCTTCTGAAAATGTGTGGAAAGGTTTAATGTGACAGACGGTATGTCTTTTACTTTAGCTTAAATAACTATGTAACTAAGTACTTAATATGGTGGGAAGTTCTCTGCTCCAACCATTTTTATTTTCCTGATTGTCTCTGATCATAGTATAGCTGCCTAAACCTCAATAGTCCTAGGAAACACCAAAGAAAACAGTGCATTCTTCTCTTCGTCATTTTACCCAGATGCAGTGGTTCTATTTGCCCTAAACAAAATGTAGTATCTGTTTAGACCTCTTCATTTTTCTATGTAACAGCTCATTTAACAGTAAAAAAAGATTGCGTGACATGGGCTTAAAATAAAAAGCTAAAGATCAGACCTGTCCCACCCCCCCCCCCCCCCCCCTTCAAATTAGATGTGGGCACTGGAGTGTATTAATCAATGATTTAATTTGTGCTAACATTAAACTAGCAGCTGTCACACCAGCAAATGTGAATTTAATTTTGAATTCAAAAACAGAACATAAGGCAAGCAAGGAAAGGCAGCAGTGGACGCTGGCTCACTACAATGTACATGGATGAAGTCCGAATACAAGAACAAACAGAACTAGCAGACTGCTTGATTGCAATGTATTGGCTTATAATAGCCTGGGTAGCACATTTGTCAACAGAGGGACAGAGGTACAGTCCAAATAAAAAGGTTAATCATTCTCAGAAGTGCAGCAGGTTGCTGAAAGAAAGTGTTGTAAGAAAAGTATTTATGGAAAACCCACAAATACTTAAGGAAGAGGTATGAAGATATAACGCATTTGTTAGAGGTTTGACAGAGACCAGTCTTTGAGGAATGTCCACCCTTGTTGAAAACGTTTATGATAAACCAGGCAAAACTGTATAAATTGTCCTCATGTGGATTGTGGGGCCTGGCTAGATAATTGTAACTAGGTACGAATAGGGCTAATGATTTTGGTAGGCTAGGTAATTGTCTAGAACAGTGGGAGACAGGTAGACAGGGGATTCATTAGGTCGTTTCTAAGGTAACAAGGGATTGTAGCAATCTATTTTTATCCAGCCAGGGCACCTCTAGAACAGAGAACTCCAAATGTCCGATTTCAAGCTGCTAATGGCCTACATTTCTCATACTTTCCCTGCCAGCCGTTTATCTGAGTATCATGGCAGATGTAGGCCATCAGAAGTTGGAGAGCCATGGTTTAGAAGTATGTCCCTATCATTCCTCCCAGTAATATCCTTTGTTTTTGCCATAATCAATTATGGGGTATCAGCCAGTTTCTCTTAAGTTTACTTCAATTTAAGTACAAATTAGTGTTTGGAGAGAAGAACTGGGTTGAAGAAGTTTGTAAGTTCTTTACAAAATAAAGTTGACTGTTTGGTAATTGTGTAACAAAACCCTAATTAAAAGTTTACAGCTTTCATCCAAGAAAAATCAAGTCAGTGTAATCTATTTTATTATTTGAGGTGTGCTGGGTGTCCCATAAAATCCTCAGTTATTTACTAATTCCCTAGTTCCATGAGACAAAGTCTACTTATTTCCTTAGCATATGGTAACCTGACAAATTAAGTAGTAAGTAGTTTGAAAGAGAACGTGAACATCTGACATGAGGAATCACAGGGTCTGGCTAATAGCAACTAGATGAATAACCATGGTAACAGTAGCTGAAATGAGCTGGTCATTAATAACAGCTGATCAACTCACTGAAGAAAGGGTTTTTGTTTAAAACAGCAGAGAAACCCTGACACTTAATCAAAGCCATATGTTGCATGACAAATTCTTGTGGGTTCTAACTAATATTATAAAATCTTGTTTATGGGCTAGGGCGAAGTTTTCTTTGTTCCAGTTTTATTTCACGCCAGTGGCATGGAATAGGAAGGAGCGAGGTACTATATGAGCATATGGCCTCTAAAATACTAATTTACATAGGATAATTGCATCCCATGAATACTATGAAATTAAAAATAAAAGCATATATCTGTAGTATCTACTAAATAAAAAATGACATACAATAAACAAAATAAATCTTACTTTTAGAAGTGGCTGACCATGCTCCACATGTGACTGGTGGTAAAGATATACTTAACAAACACTTACACACTGTTAAACCTCACTGTAAAACAACTTTTACAAATAAAGAAGGAACAAACAATAAAACCATTTGTGATCGTGAATGTGGAATGTGAGTGAGGGGGCATGTCATGTTATGCAGGGTTAAGTACTGAATGTGCAATGTGGGGTAGGGGGCATGTCCTGGGGTGCAGGGGTAAGTCCTGGGTGAGCAATGGGGGTGAGGGAGCATGTCCTGGGGTAAGTCCTGAGTTTGCAATATGGGGGAGGGGGCATGTGTTGGGTGTGCATTGGCATGATATACAAAGACTTGGCTAAAATGAAGTTGGGAGGGTAGGGGGGTGAGAGGGAGATATGGGGATTAGGGGCCCAGAAAATGTGTTCTGTATGGGGCCCCAGAATTTCTGATAGCAGCCCAGTTTAGCTGTTCAGAAGTCTACTGATTATTGAGTCTTTACTACTAATACACACCTGCCAACATTTCCCCCCAGCAAATATGGACATCGATTGCTAGAGCTTAGGAGGTCACAGTTGCGATGACACTGTTAGTCATTCTGACAGCTCTACGCACCTTTGCTGGTGTCCCAGACACCAGAGAATGTGATCAGTACCACAGAATCACAGTCCTGAATCTTGAAAAGTGAGACAGAGACAAACCCCATAAATCAGGATTGTCCTGCACAAAGTGGGACATTTGGGGGGCATGTTAATATAGTATTAGGTTTTTAAATTATTTTGTCCACCCCTGTAATTTTCATACTCAGGGGGACAATCAAGGATACTTAGTTCTCTCATACCCAAAATAAAAGGGAGGATCACCTTTGTTGCTTTCCATGCCGAAAAAAAAGACTGCACCAGTAACTGCTCATCCTAAGAAGGGAGCGGAAATTGGTCACAGCATACCTTCCCTGAATAGAGATATAGTGATTTGCTTACCTCAGTATGTACGCTTGCACAAACTAACATCCGTAAAAATGACATTGAGACACGGAATTCTCTGCACAAAATAAAAGATGGAAGTGATTATAGTTCAAGAAGGAAATACAAGGAAGATATAAAAAAATCTTTATAGTTTATGAGTTTTTAGAGAGTCTAGAATTCCATTTAATTATTAAGGGTTATAATGTTCTAGTGTGAAAGCTCATTTTTGGAAACACTGGTTTGAAATATCTATTGAAAAATAAATTGTCCAATTTCAACTGTAGTACATAGATGCAATTTCCTTAGGCAAACAGCACTACAATCCGTCTAGTGTAATTGATGTGACTCTGAAGTACAGTACACTAGCAAAAATAAGCATATGTAGAGAAACACACTGCTGTTTTGGTGTCAGAAATGAATTCTGTTGTGAGAGACTGCAATACTGATCACTAAATTATTCAGCTTGGAGATTGAGCACTTTCTGACCTCATTAGTAACCCTGAGGTGAAATGAGACCATTAGACTAACCACAAAAATGTCACCAAAGATAAAACCTCAGGGCATTAAAATGTATTAAAGTGCTTTAACAAGAACTACTGCATAACCACTAGTAAACCAGCCCTGCAATACAGAGAGCAAGCAATGTGTGATTGAGAAGTAAATTCTAATCCAAGTCAAATCAGAAGCAATGCAGCATCTTTTTAACCATTTGCGAGCCTATCGTTTTCTCCGTATGGTTTTTCCTCTCAAATTAATAACACACAAGGCCTGTCACCAATAGGCCAGAATAATGTTCTCATATGAATACACTGATAAGAGCACATGTGTCACACAAGGGAATGTGAATACTGTTTTTTGCTTTCTTCAGTTCTCTACAGGTATTTTCTCTGTGTTCGTGTGCCATTCAATGACCGGATGCTAAGCTCCTGTTACACCTCTGAAGAAGCCTAGTGCGGAACGTGTCAGGTGTTCTTCCATCAGGAGCCCCATCAAGCTAGCTTCTTTTTATAAACTGGCTGATTTTATTGACTGTATCATACTGTATTTCACATATGTATTATTAAATGTATTTTATTTAAATGGTAGTAGGTCCTTCACACCTTCTAAGCACTAGCACCTCTTTACCATGTAACTAAAGCCAGATTAGAGAGAGGCATCTCATAGTATATACAGTTGTACAATATAGAGCTATGAATAGAATAGGAAAGCCTCATACATTTACAAGAACACTAATCTGCTCAGTATTGAGGGTACGATGTGGGTGTTGGCCAAGACCTGTGTGTGCCATATAGATGCTAGGCAAGACATGTGAGTGTGGTGGAAATATTGTGGGTGCAGTCTGGGTGGTACTGTGGCAAGTTATGTCACACAGTTGCCATTAGAAAAGGGAAAAAAACAAGGAACTCATTTTTTTATTCTCTGCATTTACAGCACAAACAATGTTTAGTTGATGGAGCATGCTGTTAAAGCATGCTCTATTATGCATAGTATTTTCATATGTAAGTAATGAACTAGCATGACACACTCTTAGAATTGTGCATGCCAAAGTCTTTCCGCATCATAATAAATGGTCAAAGTGCTAGGCATGTATAAACATGATGTCACTTGTACTCAGTGCTGACACGTGCAGTGTCATACACATAGAGACATTGAATGCAAGTGCACCAGTCATTCGTATTGCACACATGTGCATCCCTGGGGATGCCTATTTTCAGAAGAGTGAGAGAATTCCATGGACAAAGTTAGCTTTTGCCTTTAATAAGCACTGCAAGATCTAAAACAAGAAAATGAAATAAACACAATGCATTTGTTATGTTAAAGTGTCAGTTTCAATATTCATTGATTTGTTATTTTTTCTAGACTGCAGTGGCCCTTTAATTACACTCTATTACATTGATGTCTACTTATACAGTGCCAGTAATTTATGCAGTCCTTGGTACAGGGGTTTTACAAACCCAATTAGTCAAACAGTGACAGTCTAGGCAGTGCCGTCTTTAATAGTGATTGGACCCTGGGCAAGCATTTGCTTGGGCCCCCTGGACCCTGCCCCCTACCCTGCATGCAATCCCGCCATCCATCGCAATGTTACCCCCCCCCCCCCACACACACACATATGCCATAATTGTTGTGCCATTCAGATGCCAGTAATATTGTAACTTTCGGATGCCAGTAATATTGTGCCAGTCAGAGCCCAGTAATATTGTGCCAGTCAGAGCCTAGTAATATTGTGCCAGTCAGATGCCTGCAATATTGTGCCAGTCAGATGCCTGCAATATTGTGCCAGTCAGATACCAGGAATATGGTGCCTGTCAGATGCCTGTAATATTATGCCAGTCAGATGCCTGTAATAGTGTGTAGTCAGAGGCCAGGAATATTGTGCCAGTCAGATGCCTGTAATATTGTGCCAGTCAGATGCCTGTAATATTGTGCCAGTCAGATGCCTGTAATATTATGCCAGTCAGATGCTTGTAATAGTGTGCCAGTCAGAGCCCAGGAATATTGTCCCTGTCAGAGCCCAGGAATATGGTGCCTGTCAGATGCCTGTAATATTATGCCAGTCAGATGCCTGTAATAGTGTGCAGTCAGAGGCCAGGAATATTGTGCCAGTCAGATGCCTGTAATATTGTGCCAGTCAGATGCCTGTAATATTATGCCAGTCAGATGCCTGTAATATTGTGCCAGCCAGAGCCCAGTATTGTGCCAGTCAGAGCCCAGTAATATTGTGCCAGCCAGAGCCCAGTAATATTGTGCCAGTCAGATGCCCAGTACTATAGTGCCAATTAGATGCCCAGTAATATAGTGCCAGTCAGATGCCTGTAATATTATGCCAGTCAGATGCCTGTAATATTGTGCCAGCCAGAGCCCAGTATTGTGCCAGTCAGAGCCCAGTAATATTGTGCCAGCCAGAGCCCAGTAATATTGTGCCAGTCAGATGCCCAGTAATATAGTGCCAATCAGATGCCCAGTAATATAGTGCCAGTCAGAGCCCAGGAATATTGTGCCAGTCAGAGACCAGGAATATTCTGCCATTCAGAGCCCAGTAATATTGTGCCAGTCAGAGCCCAGTAATATTGTGCCAGTCAGATACCAGGAATATTGTTGCATTCAGAGCCCAGTAATATTGTGCCAGTCAGAGCCCAATAATATTGTGCAAGTCAGATACCAGGAATATTGTGTCATTCCAGTGCTCGTTTTCTTCCTCCCCCCTTCCCCATCACTTACCGAATGGCTGTTGCTCTGTGTCCCCGGCCGGATGTCTCCGTGTAGTGTTCCCTCCTGCACGGAGGAGGGAAACACAGTCACCGGATATAACGTAACATCATATCCGGTCAATGGGATTTTTTTTTTTTCCGGCGGCCGAATCCAGCAGATGCGGCTGCCAGAAGAAAAAAAAAGTTAGGCAGCGCGATGTGGTGCTGGGGGATGCCGGCAGCACGGGTGTCACCCCCGCGACCTAATTTAGCCCTGACCTATGCATTGTACAGAAACGTCCCTGGATAAACCGATGATGCATCCACCCATATGTGCACTATTTTTTGGAGTTTTTTACTTTGCTGGAGCATGGGTATTGAAAGCGGTTTCTCTTTCCTTATAGTCTCATTATTTTCTTACATTTCATCCCTATCGATCAGTTCCTACTTTAATATAATTGAAATAAAAGAATTACAGTTTTGAAGATAACCTAACCTAATGGATAGTGTGAACAATATTTTCAAAGTAGCTGATGAAAAATGCATATTTCATAGTTGCATTGGCTGATATGGAGGCTGGTATACTTTTTACATGTTGCATATTATATTACACTAGCATTTATTAGCACCAACAAATTAAGTAGCGCTCACTACAGGTCGTATGGGGGAACTACATACTACAGTTAGACAAAAAGGGACAGACTGATACACAAAGTAGAGAGCTTGCAAGCTTACAATCTCATAGTTGCCAACATTGGTCATATTTCCAGGGACACATAATTGTTCCACATGCTGCAGACAGAGCATGCAAACTGCAGCCCAGCAGTGTATAGGATGGATATACGCACAGACAGAATCCAGTTAATTAATCAGGGTGGAGATCTCATAGGACCTTCCATGATTAATTAATTAGATTCTGTCTCTGGGTACATGCATCCTACATACTGCCTGGCTGCACGTTTCATGCTCATTCTGCAGCATGTGGAACACATATGTGTCCCTGGAAACATGGCCGATGTTGGCAACTATGCAATCTAAGTGGAGTGGGGAACATTAGACACAAAGGGTAGGCTGTGGTAATAACACTATTTGGGATGATGGGATCTAAGTGGGGTTGGCCAGAGATTAATTAGGTGTGTTCTAGTTGGATTAGCTGTAAACTTCCTTAAAGGGACTGTATCACCTAAACATTGTTTTACTATGAATGTAGAGCTTAAAATGATCTATACATTGTGTAAGCAAAATTGCAAGCAAATGCATAAATTAGAAGAAAATGTGTTTTAAATGTGTCTGTGGAGTCTTCGGTTTATGACTAGAGTTGAGAGAACCCGAACCGCAAAGTTCGGGTTCGTACCAAACATTAGGATTTTTGGATCCCACCAAAATCAGAGTGGTAGCCATTTTAAATAGAGTGGGAAAATTCCAAAGAACTTTCCCACGCTGTGTAAAATTATTTCAAACCAACCAATCAGAGTGCTGTGACAGGTAAATGGAGAGACTTACCTGTCAGTCTCTTCATTTACCTGTCAGAGCACTATGATTGGTTGGCTTAAACCAACCAATCAGAGTGCTCTGAGCTTAATTGCAGGGCGGGGCAAGGCTTTATAAGCCTTCCCCCGCCCTGCAGAGCTCAGTCTGCACGGAGCCCTCAATGGGCGAAGATGGGTTATTTTTATTCACCAGTGGATTCTTTTATTTTTTTGCGCTCATTTTTTTGAATTTTTTTTTAACAGTTGTGGCGCTTATTATGGTTTTTTATTTGGCCTTTTTTGGGGCTAAAGAAAAGAAGAAAGAAAAAAGAAGACATCAAATGGTAAGTATGAAATTGTTATTTTTTTACAGGTTAGTTTATTGCCCACCCCCTCACTATTATTAGGGTGAGGGGGGGTAGGTAGGCATTTTTTTTATTGCGGGGGGGGGGAGTGACTAGGGGCTGGGCACCCCTAGTCACTTTATTTGTGGTCCCCACTCGCAGCTCATGGGTGGGGACCGGGGGGGGGGACACTAGGTCCCCCCCTAATCATTGTTATAGATCATCATCATCTGACAGATGTTAGGAGTCGGCTCTAAATGTGGGGGTCCCACACTCCTGTCTTGTCCCAGCCCATTTAGCCCTGGCTCAGGCTATGTTTTTTTTTTTTTTTAAAAACAGATGTTAAAAAAGCTAATAAAAAAATAGCAAAAAATCTCTGCCAGGTCCATTCAGACTGTGGTACTAATACCCGCACCACACACTACCACAAAAGAAAGGACGGTTACTCATTTTTTGTGGGACTTTATGATTTATGACATTCTCCTCCAAATCACACAGTTTAATAATGTGCATTCTATAGTTTGTGCTAAGGAACTAGTCACAATACAAATTGTCACAGTAAATTCCTCCCTGTTTTCAAACAAAGACAACATTTAATAAATGTCTTTATTGTGTAGAACGACTTCTAAGCTTGACTCTTCATCATTATGCATATCTTATCAGTAGTGGGTAGGCACATTATACACAAAAACAATGTGTAAAGAATCAGGCCTACTTGCACATCAACACCGTGGCCTATTGCTAATAAACTATAGTTTGTGTTTTTATTTGAATTTGATGACAAATTCACACTGCTTTATTTGCATTTGTCAATTGACAAATGTATCTAGAGAAGAGAAGAATATACAACGTTTGTCAATTGACAAATGTATCAGGAGTAAAGTAGAATATCCAGCATGTCAGGTTAAGTGTGGCACAGCAGAACTAAACAGCATTATAGAAAATCCCCACCTTGTCAACCTTTGGATTGTTTTGTAATATGATTTTAGAAGCAGATCAAATGGATCTGCAATGCTCAGTATGCATTGTCTTCTAATGTATTTGTTAAATCAAGCTTGCATTCTGTTTTTCAGTAAACATCTACATGTTCTCCTCCTATTAATTGGTTTATGGAAGGTTTAACTATTTTAATGGCAGTAGGGTGAACAAAAACACATTTTTAAAATGTGAATTCTGGAGTTCTAAAAGTGGACTAATTATTAGCAACATTCCATTGGTTTCCATAGTGATTGCTTCACTTTTAGAACTCTGTCCCACATTTTTGTCCCTCCCCCATCCCCACCTCACTGGAGTTGCACATTCACTGTAAGTGCCAATGTACATTGTAACTTCTATCACTTTATCACTGCACCATGCTGATGTGTAGCATGTAGAAGTCATATGGTACAAAAGGAACTTAATCAAAGTGCTACTGTATCTTTCCCTTAATTTACTTTTGGACCATATGACTTACTCCCCAACTGTACCGCTTTATACGGGATGGTTGCTATTTTGGGAGTCTGTCCCATAGAGCTGCACAGTAGTGCTGCCAGCTTCAGTGACAGTGTTACCACACATTTCAGGTACCGCTGACACTTAGGGTTGCCCCCTGGCCGGTATTTTACCGGCAGGCCGGTAAAAAATTGGCATCAGGCCAATGTTAAGTCTATGGAGACAGTGCCAAGGCCGGTATTTTTTTGACGAAAAGGTGGCAACCCTGCTGACACTAGACCTCCTAAGCCCCGCTCACTGGTTCCCAATTTGCTAGGGGGGAAAGTTGCAGGGTATGCATATTGCAGCATATGAAAATTATTTGTGTGGCAAAAAATGTCTGCCTTTTTAGTGCTGACTAGATGTGTGTTTATGTTTATTTGCTGTTTGACATCAGTTGTTTGAGACTGGCCTTCAAAAGGGAGATTTGCCATACATAACATGGAGAAATATCCAACTCTGCTGCTAATCCCTGACTGTTGCAGTTCATTTATCAGCTCACCACAGTTACATTTTTACTAAATACATCCATTTGCTCTACAAAATTATTCTTCCAAGCAAACTTGTGAGCGGGGCTCTCTAACTCATGTATCAGTCTGTCTCTGTTCATCTAACATAGTATGTAGTGGCCCTCTGTGCTCAATGTGCAAACACATTGTAAGTGCTATATAAATAATGTTAATGTAGTGATAGCTACTTATACCGAAAGGGATCGGTTAATGCTCCCCCTGATGCTACTTATCTATTTCTGTGTTTTTAACTCAGAAATTTCCATTCCAGTCTTTGGTGTTTCATTGTTGTTAACAGTCTCTGCTTTAACAGGCCTGTCCTGTTTTGGGGGTGCCTGTCAAGAGTTATGGCATCTTTGAGGAGATATGATCATGTTGTATAACAGTGGTTAACAGTGTGTAACAGTACAAAGCACAAGAGGTCACCCACTTAGACTTGAAGAAAAGAGATTTAGTCTATGACAGTGGAAGGGATTTTTACAGTAAGCTATGGAATTAAATACCTGCAAATACATTAGATGCCTTTAAAAGGGGCCTGGGTACTTTGTTAATGAACCAGAATATAGAGGACTATGTTTGTTAGTATAGAAATTAACATTTATTTAGTGCTTGTTGTACTAAAGCCATTTGGAGAAGCCATTTGGAGTCAAAAAGCAATTTTCCCCCTTGAAAGCAGATTTTCAAATTGGTCAAATCAGGGTTAACTTTGGTGCAGCATCCAAGAGTGCATGAGGATGCTCGCACCTCTAACCTTCTCTGATGGTGTATCCCAGGTGCCCTCCATAGGTCTACGAGATATTTGCAGCCTGGTCTCAGGGCTGTTAGGAACCCTAGGTCTTCAAAACAGTGGCTCTTCTTCTCAAAATGGTGAATAGTCTTAATTTATTACCTCTTTTAGGGACGTGTTTGCCTTCCCCTTCCTATTTACGCCCTCTGTCTAGTTCATACCTTGCCTCCAATAGACATTATTAATATTTTGGCGCCTCAGTATTCTATTGATTGATTTCTGGTTTGACTTCGGCTTCTCTTTTGGTTTCATCTCCTGCTCCATTCCTGTGCTTGTCCTGTTTTCTGACTCTACTTTCATTCAAGGAACAGGAAAAGGGTTGAACTTGATAAATTCAAGTTCTTTTTTTTTCAGCCTAAACTACAAAAAAAAAACCTAAAAATGTAAAAATATTAAAATATTTCGTGCATTTCAAATGTAACTCCTTGTTATGATTAGTTTTACAATACCTTTTAAGAAAATAAAAGTTCACTTTGACAGGCAATTTTTAAATGTAAATTTTAACATATAAAAGCACTTAAAAATAATAATGTTGTCACATTTTCAAAAAGCAGCAGGGAAAAAAAAAAAGCATAAAATGTATAGATGTTCCACAGACCGATTCTCCAGTGAATAATATATTGGTAAGAGAATTCACAGTCGGTGCTATTCAGTTTCGTCTACAGTGATTTGAGATTTGGCAGGTGCTAATGTGTTCAGAGAAAGTGGAACCCCTACAGCTGTGTCAATTTGGGGGATATCCAACAGAGTGCATTGTATGTTGCTATGGTAACGTTATATTGCACAGCACTATAGCAGAGCTGGTTTAGACATGTTGATTTTCTATGATTTAGGTGTCTTCAGTGGCACAGGAGAAGAATCATTTGATGTTAATGTAAGTCACTATGCTTGCGAATCCACTCAAAAAAGATATATGGGTTCTCTGAATTTGTTAATAGTGCAGAATTTTTTTTTTTTTTTTCTTTCTGTTGCTATCATTGTAGGATAAAAAAAATGTGCACCATGCGACGGTTGTTGCAGCTCACTCTAACTGGTTGTGCTAATATGATTGCGGAAAGTCGTATTTATAGTATTACAAATGATGCAAATCTATTTAAAGCCAGCTAGAAAAAAAGGACCAGTCGTGGTTCTAATTATATTTGGATAGTTTTACTGCCTTGTTAATTTAGGTGTACTGAGCACTAATCTAGACTAATTAATAGATAACAAATGCATTTCTGGAGCTTATTCGTGCTTCCTGTGGAATTGTTATACAAATGTAATATGAATTGCAGAGGCTTTAATTTACAAACTAATCCCTCTGGGGTTTTGTTTTGTTTTGTTTTTTACCACAAAATACTTCATTTAAATTCTTGATGCTCTTGAATCTGAAGCCTGAAAAAGACCCATAGCTTCTAAAACAGGGGTAGGGAATCTGTGGCCCTCCAGATGTTTCAGGAATACATTTCCCATACTACCCCGGTGCTAACCTCTTGGCTGAAAGAGCTTTATGGGAGATGGAGGGCCCCAGGTCATCACCCCTGTTCTAAAATAAGTAATAAACTCCCTCCACCAATAGGAAAGGGGAAGATGCTTTCAACTTTAAGTTTATTAGACATGTTTTTATTGGTTTGCCATGTTTGTAAATAAATGCTTAGACTTATATGTCCTGGCATGATGGACCTCAAGAACAAGAACAACTTTTGGCCTGCTCTAATCTTTCAAGTAAAGAATTGCCTTATTTGCTAAAGGGGAAGAATAATGCTGACAGTTCAGGACTGAAAGAAATAGGAGGTCCAAACCAGAAGGGGCCCTATCGTAAAGAGAAAGGCAGAATTAAACTTGTGGGAGTTTTAAAGAAACGGAAAGTGTGAATAAATGTATAATTAGTGAATTAAAAAAAACTGAACCAGCATAGAAGAGGTAACAACAATCAGAGACTGGGGAATGACAATTCATCAGTCCTCAGCTTTTCATTTTGCTACCATGGTCCTCCCACAAATGCTTTGATAAAGCAGGTATCTCAGTCTGCTCCATCCCAGGGATTGGCCACACTCCACTACCATTAGATTAAGACCTCTGCAGACTGTAGTGCATGCATAATGCAGGCTTGGTACAATGCAATGATGACAGGTGCCAGAATCTCATTTACACAAGGTGATTTGTCAACAGACAATACAGTTGTAATTTCAAACAACCATAAGCACAGGAAAATCAATTAGACAGTATTGGGCATGGGGGTAACTACTGTCCCATGCACACCTAGGGTTTACTTGGAGCCACGTCTTTGGTGTTGCTTAGTACTACAATGGTTAAATGACTCCATCTTATTCCCAATGGAGGGTGATAAAGTGGCTCCATAGTATATACTAGACACATTCTAATGAATGCAAAACAAGTGGGGAACTATAAAGAAGAAGAAACATAGTAGATGAAATTAAATACAAACTGGATAGAAAGGTCCACTTGACTGCCTTCAAATGAGTAAATTGTATTAATGTTCAGTAAAACTTCTCTGTGTTGTTGGCCAGATCCTGTTTTTTATTTTAAAGAGGCAGGAGGCCAGTAAAAGTAAACTATCCATAACATGACTACACGGGTATAAAAAAAAACCAAAGGTGTGGGATCCCTCTCAGCGAGAACGGGAAAAAGCTGAAATAGCCAACCCCAAAGGATGTAACCTACTCGGGAGAGGAATCACTGTTTTATGCTCCCTTGCACCATTACAGAGGAAACCTCTCCATTAGCATATCAGACTGGTCCCACCCATAAGGGCAGTCCAGATCCAAATAGCTTGGCAGGTCTCCTCTGCATGCAGAAAACAGCAACAACAGACATACGTTTCGGCCTTCATTGGCCTTGTCAGTGCAGTACGGCTGGTAACGCTCTAGGTGCAGCGAGCTAGGGACCCATGTCTGGGCATACCCTAATAACTCATTCAGACAAATATTGAAGGTGTGGGATCCCTCTCAGCAAGAAAGGGCAAAAGCTGAAATAGCCGGCCCTATAGGATGTAACCTACTCGGAAGAGGAATCACTGTTATTTGCTCGCTTGCACCATTACAGAGGAAAACTCTCCAGTAGAATATCAGACTGGTCCCACCCATAAGGGCAGTCCCGATCCAAATAGCCTGGCAGGTCTCCTCTACAAAGAATACAGCAACCACAAAAGTACGTTTCAGTCTGATATGCTAATGGAGAGGTTTCCTCTGTAATGGTGTAAGCGATCAAAAAATGGTGATTCCTCTCCCGAGTAGGTTACATCCTATAGGGCTGGCTATTTCAGCTTCTGTCCCGTTCTCACTGAGAGGGATCCCACATCTTTGTTTCTTACATAGGATATACCCCCATTATCTCAAGCATTCTTCAGTATCTCCTTTAGATTGGATGCTTTTTTCCCCAAAACTAATGTGATAGCATCACATTTTTCTCCATGCTAGAGAGAATATCAATTTTTTTTTTTTAAATGCTGGCTGTTATTTAAAAATCATGGTAACTGTTGGTGTTAAGTTATCTTTAGCTTCTCACTCACACTATGGTAGCTGAGTGTGGCACAGTGTTACTTTATGAATAAGCCCTTTGTCACTTGCACTAGTGAACAGTATGTTGGACAATACTATTACTTGACACAGATGAATGAAACCATGGGTCCGGTAAGTCCAATACAGAAAGCCACAACTATATAGCTCCCTGAAGTCAGATGGGCATATTCATTAAAGTTGGAGGTAGACTTTAATTTTAAGAAAAATCAAAGCTCTGATCATTTTACGTGTGCACTCCGCTCTCCATGATGATCAATAAGTAGGTGCTTTAATTCAGTATACAAGCAAACAGAAAAAATATCATCCAACGGACTTCAATATAGGAGTGAGAGAAGACACCTTATGCGTTTCACGTGTTGCCACGCTTAATCATAGGGGTAGGTGATCACACCTATGATTAAGCGTGGCAACACGCGAAACGTATTAGGTGTCTTCTCTCACTCCAATATTTAAGTCCGTTGGATGATATTTTTTCTGTTTGCTTGTGTACTGAATTAAAGCACCTACTTATTGGTCATCGTGGAGAGCAGAGTGCATCACTTTGTTTGATGCTATTAAAATTGCGTTTGATCAATGCTGTGGAGAACCCGCCTATCCGAGATCCAAATAGTGAGTGGAGCCGTTTTTCTTGTTTTTTACTTGGGATCTCTGATCATTTTACCTCCCATTACTTTCAATGGGGAAAATGTGAACCTGGGTATTTTCTAAGTCAAACTCAGGTGTCGCGTTTGACTGAGTCTCAAAATGAAAGTCAACCTCCAAAGTCGAATTTTAGTGAATAGTTACATAGTAGATTAGGTTGAAAAAAGACTTGCGTCCATCAAGTTCAACCCTTTTCTTATCCCATGTTTACCGCTGTTGATCCAAAAGAAGGCAAATAAAAACCCCTTCAGCAATTTCAAATTCTGCATTCAGCGGTGTAGAGAGGGGAATAGACCCAAATGCTTTCAAATAAAAGTTGTGGAAGAGTTCAATGTTTAATTATTTAACTTATTCTTTTTATTTTACCTTGCATAACTTAAAGAATGGTTGCAGACAGACTTTTGCAGGCCTCAGTGTCCCTTTATCTGACTGCATGGCCATTTCACAATAGCTAATGTTTTCTCTTCTTACAAAATATCAATAATAACACTGGATATCCGTTCACTACTGTACCCCTGGCCCAAGGTTGCAGCTGGTAATGAAAAATGTGAATGATCTTGATAATATAAGAAATTTAACTAGATAAAATTGTATTCATGATATTTTCCAATCATTTTGCATGCACATTAAGTACTGTAGACAGTCTAAACATTACCCAGCAAAAAAGATAACTATGTTGTTGTTAATTATGAAAACACTTTCTATGAGATCATATCTTCAAAAGTCAAACTGAAATAAGTTGTTCGCAGATAACGCAATTCGACGATTTTTTTTTTAATACAAATGTAACACTAAAGAACAAAAAGCCTAACAAATATCACAGCAGTACTCTCCGCAGAGAAGGGCTCGGGTTTTGGAGCAATAATCAAATAGTTGTAATGGCCCGAGTGTTTTTCAAATGTATTGTTATTATTAATGTTGCAAAAAGGGCTTTAAAATGCAGCTGGCGAGTTACACCATGGCATTGACAAATGTCATTGAAAAATTGGATAATTTGTACAATAAAAGATGTCTACCATTTTGTGTGGTCTAATAATTCACTGGTATGGTTTTACATATACCATAATATAATTGTAGCTTGTAATACAGTTTGTACAGTATCAAACATACCTCTTATAACACAATGTGTATTAAATAACAATAGAACTACAAAAAACAGGCAATATTAGTGGAGTTGGCCAGATTTATTTGGGGACATTCTGCAATTAACCTGCTAGTAATATCTGATTTTTGCCGCTCACACTGATTGCCTGGCAGGCCATCTTCATTTGCACTGTGCTTAATGCTTTATCTACATGCAGAGACCCCATGCAGCCTTGTGATCACCCACTTATGCCCTGGTTCTCAATGTCTAAGTAATATATTTTTTGTAATGTTCCTGGATAACAATGCTATAACAACAATCTGTTCCAGTGATTTAAACCACTATAGCTACCGTTAACCAAAACTACAGAAGAAAAGGATGGAAAAGAGCCATAGAAGTATCACTGACCATGAGACATGGCATGTAACTGACATGGTAATATATTAAAATATGATGTTTTTCAAAGGTTCACTTAAGGTAAGGCCTCACTGAAGCCATTGCATGAAAAAAACTATTTACGTAGGATTGAGTTGTATTCATCTGTCCTTTTTTTTCTATATCTTGTTAAATGAATTTTCAAACCCACAGAGATAAAGATCAAGGCGAAATCCCAATGCTATGGATTTTACATGTTTCTGGGAGAATTGAAACAGCTTGAATTCTTTTTTGAGGACATTGATAGCATGTGGGTTTCTTACTTTTTAATAAAAAAGGTTCTATTCTACCTGAAAACAAAATGGACCTATTCATTTAGTGTATGACAGACAATGGCACATTTGAATGATTACTGAATTCTAAACACTAAAAAACTAAGAATTTAATCTGTCGTATTTAAGTAATTGCTTCTCGTATCATATATTCTTATGTGGTGATATTTGTATGTAATGATATTAAATCTTATTGGTATAACCTCTGCATTGCCTGTTTAGTGTTATTGATTATTTGTTAACATTTAACGTATGGTTTCTCATCTCTATGAGCCTTAAAGGGACACTAAACATTATTTTTCACTTTTAGTGGAATTTTAGTTGTCCCAGTATGAGACTACTTTTGATAGTACACGCCAGTTTATCCTCTGGCCGACAGCTGCCATGTTTCCATAGGCAGTAGGCAGCCGTCTGGTCGGCGACTGTCTCTCTCTGCTAGCGCAGAGAGAGACCCTCGTTTTTGCATGGGATCAGCAGGGGGACCCTGTTTCCTTCAAGGAAGCAAGGGTTAAACAATGTTTAATGTTCCTTTAATAAATGTAACTGTTTCATAACAGAGGAGTATGTATTCTGTGTAATTATGTATCAATCCTTCATCAGCGGTCATGGGTTTGGCACTCCATGGCAAACTTGGCGCAACACATTACCAATCCCACATTGCAGTTCTTTTGCAATTTTTAAGCATATCTTTCTGACCAAATTTGGGCGCTCCTCCCACAAAAAAAGAATCATGAGAAATGATCACCTGACTGAGCTTTTTCTAGCGCACACGGTTAACTCTTGTTTGTATCTTTTTTATTATATATGTACATTTCAGAATTGTGCATAGGGGATCCAAGGGCTTCCACTGAAATGCAGCAGTGTTTCGTAATAGGCACTGAAGAGAATACTGTCTCTTGTGGCTTCAGGTGACTAGGAGTACATGACTCCTAGTCACCTGACAAATGTTTGCTCTTGGATATCGATGTCTTCCCTTCCTGGATTAACCACTATTGTCCTCTGTTCCATTAGACACATATTTAGGGTAACCTAAAAAAGTGAATTGCAAAATCAGGCATAAATAGGTGACTTGGAAATGCTCCATTTTGCCATCTTTACAACTGAGCTAGTAAAGGATAATTGGTAGCAAACAATTTAGTTATGTTAAATTAACTAAACACTAGAGAGGCATGGTGTCTCTGGATTTCAAGGATATTCTGGGGATGCTACATTTGCTCATCATCCAGAGGATGGTACTGTTACACAATTTAATGGTACTCATTTTATCTAAATGAGAAAATGGTGGATTCAATTCACCAGCAGACCCTGTAGGGTTATAAATCCACAACCTTTTCTTCCATTAATATGTGCAGACAGAAAAATAGTGAGACGCAGAGACAGAAGAACCATTAATGAAATGCCACATATATATTGAGCCACCAAGTCATTGTATCTACCTCAGAAGGAGAGTTGAGCAGATTCTAAAGGTGGAGCATTAGCCCACTGGGCATTCTCACTGACTATGTACACCAGGGATCTCTTTCAATTGTTAAAGGAATCTCCCATTGTAATTTGACTCTTCATATAATATTTGCATCTGCATAACTAATACAGTGTGTGTGTGTGTGTATATATATATATATATATATATATATATATATATATATATACACACACACACAATAGAGAAATTTGTGTGTGTGTGTATATATATATATATATATATATATATATATATATATATATATATATATATATATATACACACTCTGTATTACAGTTATAATTATGTGCAGAGATCTTCACTCTGACGCACCCCAAAATAACTTACACAGTGCTAAATATTTCTATTGTATACTATTGCTAACATAAGCAATTTCTTGGTAGCAATTTTACAAAATACAATTTATTGAAAATAAAATAGTGCTGTAAAATCAATTGAAATCCACTTTTAATGCTAATGACCTACAGTTTGGTTCAATATTTTGCATGTGAAATAGTCTAATTGAATAGAGAATGCAAACAGGCCCTTGAATTATGTGCATAATGCTCTGTTTATAGAGTACAATGCATTAGAGTTCTCTGTGAAAGCACAAAATGGGCAGGATGTGGTTGGAGGTGATAAAATTAGGAAATTACAGTCTCTGCTAGAGGTATTGATGAGTAAAAGAATATTTTACTACATCATTCATGATTTATCATCCTGTTCAGTTTGGGTTAAATGCATCCAAAACCAAAATGTAAGATCTTGCTGATTTGAATCCTTGGCTGATTAGAAAGTGCATAGATAGCTATCTATTTGTTATTTAATTATTTTTTGTCTACAGCCAGCATATCTATAAATGGTTAATCAGATATCACAGTTAATAGTTGTCATGTTTGACTTTCCCACAGTTTCTTTTTTGTAATGCATTAACATCCCTCCTGTTAAAACCAAGCCAGAGTCTTTATTAGTTTTAAATGCTGCGGATGGACCTGTGGTTTTTCAGAGATATGTGAGTGGTGCTGTTATCTCTTATAGCTTTTAGAAAACATTCTTCTTTGTGGCAAGGGATTGGGCCTTGGGAGTTTTAAAAAGCCAATTACAAAGCATCTTGGGTAGTGCTGCACATCGCTAGATAGTTACTCAATTATAACAATGCTGATGATACAGACTCCGAAGAAATGTTTTGAATCACCTCCCTGACATTCTAAATAAGCTACCATTATATTCATATTGGATTGTTTTCTTCAGGTTCCAGCCATATTTATATTAAGCTGGGAATTGTCTGTTTACAAATAATTTTGTTTGCAAATTTTAAGCATAAGCTTAATTAGGTCACAGGGTATTTTCTCTTTGTTTTCTTTACATTTCCCAACTTTTGACCCTATAATGTCCATGTTACAGGCTTATTGGTACTTCTTTGCCATATATACAAAATTAGTAAACATGTCACTCAAATCAATATACTTTCTTCACATAAATAGCATAGTAATAAAATTTGAAATATTTTGTGCCAACACACATTTTCTAACAATAGTATTTAGCTAACTCACTGATTAAAAATGGGATAAAATCCTGCATTTTAGATCAGTACAATGGGGTCTATTTAATGAATTGAGTTAATGTATCGCATGTCATTGAATCCCTTAAAATGCAACAGAAAACTTTGAGTTAAAAAACAGTAGTAAGTGAAAATGTTTGTCATTGAATCAGGCCCCATACCAGAAAGCATGCTCTTTTGTTACAATCAGTAACACAGCAGCTTTAGATGTAGAGACTAAGGATCTGTCACTAATCTCTGGACAAATCCATCTTGGAATTTTGTTTTAGGCAGAGCCAACCATCTTCAGTCAGTGGTTACTAGGTTGACCATATCTCCATTTTATTCATGCACATATGCAAAAAATACATACTTCTAGGCTGTATTGGGTAGAGTAAAAATTGCAGACCATTCCATATTTTACTGACTACAACCCTGGCGTGTGCATTTGCCATAGGTGTTCCTGAAAAATGGCAATGGGGCCACCCTTAGGGCTACAATGCTCAGAATATTATTCTAGCTGTAAGATACAGTAGAGGATGGTGGATCAAGCAGGTGTCATGGAGTACTTGGCGTTACTGTTCTCTCCACCATTGTGGCAAACGAGTTTTGGCATTTTTTCCATGACCTTGAATTGGGGCAGATTGACCATGACCAGAAAATCTGAGCATTGTTGTTTTGTAAAAATATTCGTATGGCATTTTATGCTTGAAAGGTGTAAGAAAATGATTTAAAAAAACAAACAAAACTGTCTGTGCTTCTCACCCTAATAATGTTTGCAAAAACTAAAACAATTTTCTATACATGTTGACTGTTCATTTCTATACTGACTCTTCATAATAAAACACTAGTATGTGTACAGAAACAGCACTCCTGCACCTAAACTCAACAAAGAACAAAATTTGCTATTGACTCATGTATTAGTAGCAACTAAGATGATAATAGAGTGGAGGAAGGATGATACCTTCAAAGAAGAACAGTTGGAAAATAAAATTAAGTTCCAATTAAAAATGGAAAAAGGGTTAAGATGGCTTAACAAGAAAACTTTATATAATGCACAAATAATTGAAAAATGGCTAGAGGCAATAGAGAACCGAGACAAGGGAGGGCAAGAATAGATCCCAACTGAGTAAAAAGCAAATCTTAAATAGTGAAACAAAGAATTGACATCCACAGATTTTAATGTATATATGTATAAGATAATTCTGGAATTAAGATGTAATATTGAATGCATGCTATGTATGTCTCTTTATAAAAAGAAAATAATAAAGAGTATTAAAAAAAATAAAAAAAATAAAATAAAACACTAGTATGTAAAACTTTAAAACAAAATATAAATTAGAGATACAAATTATTAGATCCTTACTTGGTAATTGCTCAGATAGTCAACATGCATTCATAAATCGTATTCATTTTTATTTGTTTGAAGTTAAATATTGTATTACTATTCAGTATTGATTTTGCATGTACCCAGTTTTCTTCAATACAGACTTGTGTCTCCATTTTTTTGTACCTAAAAGCCAAAATAATTACACACATTCTAGAAAATGTAGAATACTATATTTAGTGCCTTACATCAATATTTGTGTATACTTTTTCTTTAAGCACCAATAGCAATAAGAAAATGTGAAATGCTTCCATTGTTTATTTTGTCAGTGTTCCGCATGAAAAAAGCATTTTGTTTTCCATGTCTAAATTGTATTTGGTTGTAACAAAAACCGAATCACTTTATCTCTATAAATCATTTCCACATTATTGTGCCTGGAACGAACCAAGTCTTAATAAATAATATTCTAGGGATGATACTATTAGTGTGTTATTTCTATGTATACCTACTAATATTCATTTTCCCATTTTGCAAAATGAGTGCTCGTGGCTGAATGGAACAGTCACCATCCGCTTCTATTTTCAGACCCAGAGTCCTACACTGAATAAGGAATCACTCATTTATGGCACATGAATTCTGCATTAACACGTAGGCTGCGCAGATAGGAGCAGAGAGCTCCGGCAAATGAGATACTGTTTAAAGCTCCCATTGATTGAGAAAGAATAGGCATATGATTAGCTAGAGGCATGTTACCTAGTCAGTAAGTGCAGAAGCAGATTTGATTATGTTTAGGAAGCCATCTCCTTGCACAGAAGCAGAGTTATGAATGTTTTTGTACCTGACAGACTTTCTTTTATTTATTTTTTTATTAGCAATGTCCTATTGCCCCATGTAAAAGGCATTCCTGCCACATGGCAAAAAATATATAAATAAGTAAATAAAAGCTTATTTAAACAATATTGCCCACACTGATTTGTTTTATTAAAGGTGTTAGTGCTTCATTGTGGATATGTGGATACATGTAAAATAAGGCACCTTGGGTGTAAAAACCAGAGTTTATAAAATATTTGATTCAGTTTAAACATCTAAGGAAAGGGATTTAGGATGAAATATTTCAGAGGACTTAACAATGACCAAAACCCAAGGTCAGCATCCATTGGATGTCACATATTAATTGATAAACTATCGGGGGGAGGGGGCAGAATTCTTTTTTGCCCTGGGAAGTGACCTTCCCAGGGTCCTGCCTACACACATACACAGCCACACTTACACACTCACACATAAATACAGAGTCATACTTACACACACACACTTAGTCATCATTACACACACATGCATGCACTTACAGAGACAGCCTTATATACACACTTGCAGACACCATTACATACTTACACACATAGTCACACTTACAGACAGTAACACACACATTGACTCACACACAGGGAAATACACATAATTAAGCAGACCCTTTAATAAAAAATAAAAAATAAAAGTTCACTATTGGTCCTCCTCCCTGCTTAGTTCATTTAATTTGCAGGGAGCAGGATGTTTCAGGCTGTGTCTGCATGTGGCGAGCACTAGCCGCACCTCTAGGAGGAGGTCCTGGTTCATGGATTATAGGACAAAACTTGTACAGGAAAAGTTCATTGATAGTGGAAGATAAATCAAACAGGTGGGATATAATAGAAACATTTAAATATATAAAGGGAATCAATACTGTAAAGGAAGAGAGTATATTTAAAAGAATAATAACTACCACAATAAAAGGTCTTAAATTAGATGGGCAAGGTTTTAAAAGTAATTACAGGAAGTATTACTTTACTGAGAAGTGGATTCTTGGTATAGCCTTCCAGCAGAAGTGGTAGTGAAGGAGTTTACATTCATGAGATAGGCATAGAGCTACCTTAAATAGGGTTTATAATTTTTGTTTATATTGTGAACATAGAGAATAAAAATGGTCTACAGATTGTTAGCAGAATTGTAAGCAAATATGCAGATTTTATGGCATCACTTTTACCATTGGAAGTAGTTAATTTGCATGTCAAGCCACGAGTGAAATCATAAACTGAATACACCAAAGACACCCAGTTAACACATGTTTTTTCTTTCTACATTTGCATGCAATTCTGCTAACACAATGTATGAATCAATTTATTTTCTCTAATGTAACAGTATAAACAATGTTTAGTTGACTGAATGACTTTAAATAAGTCTTTGAATAGAGGGGAAGCCGGTTGATGTGGCAGTATTTGAGTTTTGAGATTACATTTAAAATATCTTGCTTATAAAAAAAATTAATTTGGTGGTTAATTTTAAACAGATATAAACATGTTATGAACATGATATAAACATGTAACAACATCTGTACAATGTACTGTGCCGTTTTGCACTACAGTGCGATATAACTCATCACTGTAAAATGTTAAAAGAGTTAAACTGGCTGACGCTTGCCTCCAGGCGCACTCTCCACCTAGTGTGCTAACTGCATAACCACTTCTCTGGAAAGCTCCCCCCCAACCTGAGCGGCATGATCACTCTAACTCCCTGCACATCCCACAATCTCAGATCCTGTACCAACCCTTCACTAGCGATCCCTTAAGCAGGTCAAGGTGCGTTCTCTTTCAGAGCTCCTCATATGTGGAATAGCCTTCCTGTTTCTGCAAAATCATCCTCTAGTCTAAAATTCCTGAAAGTGAGTGTCTCCCTAATTCTCAAAACAGATTGTACCTGTTATTAGTTTACAAACTCCTTCTTTTACTGTACATGTTGTTTTTTTTTTTTGTGTTTTTTGTATAGCCTGTATGTTCTCCTTCCAACTTGTTAAAATATATGTATGCATGTATGTTTGTATTTTTAATCTACTGTTAAATGTGTAAGTCTGTTTAATACCATTCTGGACTGGTTCCCCAGGACATACCTGAAAACGAGAGAAATCTCAATGTATTCTTCCTGGTACAACACTTTCTAAAGAAATAAAATAAATAAATGAATAAACATGCTACCTACCTAGGGTGTAATTACTTAAAAAGTTAGGACTACCTACCTAGGTACAATTTACATTCCATAAACTGATTAAACAATAAGGGTAGTAATAATTTACTTATTATTAGAGAAGCAATAGGTGAACCCTTTAATTACACAAAACATTAGCATATATGAGTTAATGCTCTGTGTTTTAAGTTTGACTCAAAAAACCTCCTGTAGTACTGGAATTGAGAAGACTATTCTGTAACATGCACTTTAACCATTCAGTGAAACAGATGTTATTTTAAAGAAATGCTGTGAGAAAAGTCATAGCAGATTTCTCAGGTGTGATTCCTGGCTGTAGAAAAATTGCATTCTCTTTTAAACCGAAACCTGCTGGTGTATGAATGTAGTCAGAATGCGTTGGAACTCCAAACAAAACTAGATTACAGTGCTGACCTCTGGGCAAGATTTATGGGTCTTGCTGGAGACAAACATCTCTTATGTCACAGAAAGAATGTACAGAGTAAAAGCATGTCCTTACATCAGACTCAATGATCAATGGCCATATAGAAGGGAGGTCATGATACAAACTGTGTCAGGAAGTGGTGAGAAAGAAAACAAGCTGAACTAAAGAGATTTATGTTGACTACCAGAAGAAGCCTGTTCAGGGAAACCGAAAAAGGGAAAATACAAGAGCGTGATAAAGATAGGAATGACACATGAACATGTAGAACTTTATACAGGTGGGATCATGTTACATAATGGTCTCTATTCAATGACCTGAGTTGTTTTAGCTCAGGTCATTAAATACCATAGATGAAATAGAACATTTTGAGGTAAAAACCAGTGATAAAAGAACCCATGTCATTGAATAGAGCACAGTGTCTTTTTTTTCTTTTGTTTGTCGAGAGACGGGTTGGTGAAAGGAAAGGGAGAACCTGTAATAATGGAGTTTATTCATATTGCTGTCGTTACGATTGGTTTATTTATGAGCCATCATATTCTGTTGGACTGGGTTTTCAGCTGGCTTTGTGTCTATATGAGGTGGACAAGGTTGGATAGGCATTGTATTCCTACTCCACTGCCCACCAATGTATTAGGAAAGACTAGTAATTAATGTCATGTCTTGCAGAATACAACCACAATTAAATATGAGGGTAATCCTGTATTTAAAGCATATTCTCTTAAACTGCTGACATGTCTAAAACCATAGATTCCAAATAACTACAAGTAACGTACTTTTTTATTGAGTCAAATTTTAAAAATACTGTAGTATTTACTATAAAGTACACATTTTAATTTGTTTTTATTCTTTTTTCTTTTCTTACCTAAAAAGATGTTGGAGGGCTGAGTGCTTTCTTTACTCTTCTGGTTTTGTAATTTGTGGTCAAATAATTTTAGGAGCTCAGAGTCGTTAATGAGTTAAATAATTCTGTTAACAAACTGTTGCTTCTCAAGCAAATCCCGCAAACAATGAAGGTGTCGATTTGGTGCAGGTACAAGCCCACCACAGTGGTGACCAGAATAGCATAAAAACCAACTAATCTGACACAGTGGTTTCTCTGAATGCACAGATATTAATTTTCCCGCTGTTATAACTGGTTAGCCTGCTGCAGTGTTTATTCTTCCATATAGTGAGAACTATGGTGAGAGGTATTGGTATCTCTGTTCTATGATAATGATAATGCAGGCCTGTGGTGCACATTATGACTCCACACTGTAGATTCTAAAAGAGGAATTGTTAATGGTTTTCCTGGGAACCCAAGCATCATAGTGCAGAAGTCTGGCGCCAGATAGCACTGCTGGTGTTGGTAAACCATAGGTGCCCTGCATGATTTAGTGATACCAAGAGATCGCGGGGTTGGAGACCTGCAGAGGTCCTGGAAGTTTCAGGCTGTTGTTTTGGCTGTGAAAAATAATTAACTGAGAATCAAGCACCTGCAGCAGCTGAGGGAATTGAAGTCTCTGAAGTGTTGTCTTAACTGAGATGCTCTTCATACAAAAGCCTCAGCTTCTGCTTCATGTAACAAATTCATTTTCAGCTTTCTGTGTTATCATCCCTGCTATTATTAGGAGGAATATGTTTCCAAAGATCTTGACTGCAAATTGCTTCCTTACCTCATGGACTGCTCCGTTTTTTTGTGCTACCAGACAATCACAGGCTTGATAAGACCACAATGAGAGCAGCTCAAACCTCTGGGACAGGTTTCCAACGCACTCTGCTAAAAATGTTCTGCGTAGAATTGATTTTAATTTCTGCCTTCCTCGTCTGTTAATGATCCCTTTAGAGAGAGGAATCTCTTGCAGTTGTTTATTATTCAACAATGAACATTATCTTGAAAGGTCTATCAAAACACTGCAGGTTTTATATATCTGACACTGTATGACATGAGAGGTTTTTATCACACCTGATTTCTAAAAATCCTATTTGAAATCAATGCTAGTGAACTAAAGGTACGCAGCTGGTCATGTGACTGGGCTCCCATTTGTCCACCATATGGTACAATTATCAGAATTGTTGTTGTGATAATCTTCTCATTTGAGTTTTCCTTGCCATACTGTGCGTAGTTTGCATTTCAAAGTGTCAGGCTATGTTCAATTATAAATCTACCTGCTGGGTGGCCATGTCACATGGCGGCCTTTGTTTCATTCACAACAAATTAGCCAGCACACTGTGTTCTTTCCTCTAAAATGACATGATTAATTCTTGATTTAATTTCCCATTTAGGACAAACTTTTGGATTCCAATGGAACAATGAGGTTTCTGCATTTAGATAAATTGTGGGGCAGAGTTCTAAAAGGGGTCCAGTCACCATGGAAACCAATAGAATGTTCCTGCTGATTAGATCACTTTTAGAACTTTGCCCCAGAAATGACCTTTATACATAATGCCCAATGTTGCATCCACACAGTCGTGTACTATCTTCTATTTTGCCTTTGTACATTGCTGATACACACAGCAATACGAATTTGGTTTGGTTGCTCCTTCTCCGTATTTTGGTGTTCATTCAGATTTCCTACCTATTTGTTTCTCAAATTTGTGGTCATTGTTCAGGGTTCCTACGTGTTTCTTTCCTCCTCAGTCATTTCAGAAAACATATTTATCCTAAATCACTGTCTCACCCGAAGACTGACTCGCCTATGTTCCAATGTCTTTCTTATTATGATGTCCCAACATGTCTTCTTATTCCCATGGTCTTCTCCAAGTCTTGCAATCACTGTCCCTCTTATGATGACAAACATGTTTTTTAGCCCCATCTCAAGGGGATCATTTGGTTTCCATAATGGGTAGCTGGTTACAAATAGAAAATCAGAAAGAAATCCCTGTGACATTTATTTTTATCTAGTTTTCTCCAGACTGGCGGAGAACAAAACCGAACTAACTAGACCATCATTGGTCTGAGATGTGGCTCCCCCATTAGTTTCAATATCATCCATTATGTTCCATAGTTTTATTTATTTGCATTTATGAGATAAATAAATATTTGAGATAAATTAATAGTCATACTTATTTTCATCTGCTAATTGCAGCTATGGCAAAAGGTAAAAAAAAAAATCAGTTTGTAATATGATTATTTATTATTATTATTATTATTATTATTAGCAAGTTTAATTCAGTTTGCATTTCTTTAGAACTGAATGTACTTTGCAGGACCAATTGTCATAAAGATGTGCTTTAGTGGTGCACAACAAAAACTATTCTCACTTATTCTTCTTCAAGCTCACTCATCTGAGAATTGAAATGGTTTTTGGTGTGTTTTTCTCAATGAGTTGTTTTGACAGCTAAAATTACATGGACTTTAGGGAAGAATTGTATATAAAGTAAGCTTGATTCAGTGGTGATAAGTTGTTACCCCCACCACCTCCATCAATAAGTTAGAAATATTATAATTGGTCTAAACTAGACCAGTGAAGTCCAAGAGTTGCTGTATCCTAGGTGTCCAATCTTCTGCACCATAAAATGTTAAAGGGGCTCTGCTGTCTAATAGGTTTTTTTTCCCCCGATCTCTTAATTACTCAGGTATTCTGTACTTATCGAGTTGTTGTGTTTATTAAACTAACTTTTTGTTTCAAAATGAAAACTGTTTCCCTTCTGCCATCTAGTGTGTAAATATTTTGTTATGGTCCACTCAAATCTTTCTCTGCATTCTCACAGTTAAACTTCCATGCTGTTTTTGTTTGACAGGGAGTATTTAAAAAAATAAAAATAGAGTGTAGGTACAGCAGCACCATTTTTTTTTACCTCCATCCACTGTTTTATGGCAAATGCTCTGAAAAATACCTCTCATCTTACATCCAAGCTCTGTCTTATAATCATTCCTCAAATAGAGGTCTGACTATAAGACTGCGATCCAGACCCCCACCCCTACCCCAGACTTAGCCAATGCTGGTGCAGCCCCCTCCCACCCCCTATCATAGAAGATGGAAGTGTCGGGCAGCATCAGAGGATGTCTTCATGCATTGGTCAGACATCCACCGACTGCCCCCACTAGTCAGCAGGGAGATTGAGGCAGCCGGTGGATGTCTGCATAATACGTGCAGACATCCTCTGATGCTGCCTGACACTTCCGTCTTCTATGACAGGGGGTGGGAGGGGGCAGCACCCGCATTGGCTAAGTCTGGGTTAGGGGTGGGGAGCAGAATTGCCAAAGTCTGGGGGAAAGATGGCTTTGGGGGGATGCATAGGCAAATTCTTGGGGCAGATGGCTGTGGGGGATGCATTGGCTAAGTCTAGGGGGTAGTGTTGGCTGTGTGGGGGATGCACTGGGTAAGTGTAGGAAGCAGAAGGCTGTGGCGAGATACATAGGCAGAGGGCTGTGTGGGACGATGCATTGGTCTACGGGGCAGATTGGGAAATAAAAAACAAAAAATGTATTTTCTATCATAATTTTCTGAAATATGAAAAAACAGTTTACATGTGTATAATTAAAAATTTTTTTTAGGGTAGTCTTATATTCAGACTCTTTCTTTTTTCCTAAATGAATATCCAAAGTTTGGAGGGTCAACTTATATTCATGGTCGTCTTATATTCAAGCAAATACGGTATATAAAGTGTGTGCGTCAGTTTGTATGTTCATTTTTAAATGTATACCTCTTCAAGTAGACCTTTAATATTTAGAAATGCGTTGTTATTTGTCTTCCACAAGTCACGTGGTAAAATGGTTACTCTATTTTGGATTTCCTATATTAGTAACTTTGGGAACCTATAAAGTGTTAAGAGATACCAATTGATATCAAATCTATTATTCATTTAGATATTTGGAAATTTAGCATTAATTATTACATGGTCAATGCTCTTCAAGTGTCTTGTTTATTTGGGCTTCTAGGTTTGATAGCCTGATACAGTTTCAACCTAGCTGCACAAGAGAGCGGCCTTAAATCATTAAAGCCCAAACAACGGAGGTAAAGTATGTAAATGTTAAGTGTTCAACCTAATTTAACACTACATGTATTTAGTGGTGCACTTCTAGCTTCAACCTCTTGCTTAAAAATCATGAATGGCTAATATTTTCTGCTAAATGATCTGACCCATGCCTTTGTCAAATGGCTCCTTGAGAGAACCGGTATTATAGTTTGAGGAACTCTGTTATATCAAATTTGTTCTTATCTGCCTTCTGAGCAGGGTAGGCAAAGTGTCCAATAAAGGACCAGTGTCCTTTTGAAAGATGTTTGAATGTCCAGGAACATCATTAATTTTTTTTTACCCCATTAAAAGTCCACGTGAGCAATTTTAGGGTCTACCCCTGCTTCTGTGCATAAACACCAACTCAACAGAGAAAGTACCTGTTCTCTAGCACGGAGTAACATGGAAAGTAACAATCTAGAGGACTTTGATTCTATACTACTGCAGATCGGCTGAAGACTGTTCTGTGGATCTTGAAACTGTGAATTGAAACTGCTATAATATTTCTATTTAACTAACTTAATCATTGAACACTTTCACTTTACAAATATATTTGCACACCTTATCACATGCCACATTAATCACAATAAAACGTGACATGGTTCTTGGGCTACAAATTTTGAACAACCATTCTATTTCAAGAGAAAAGTCTTTATTTTTGTAATGGAGGTATAGCTGGCAATTAACATAATCAATGTAGCAAACAGGTGATGATTCCTCTTTAATCTAATGTTCGAATATTACCAGCAGACATTGCAAAGGGTTTCCACTGGCCTCCTGACCTTGCATTTAATGGACTGACTTTGCAGAGAATTGCAATACATTTCTTTGTTATTTTTCACAAAGCAAACCTTTTCAACCACTATTTCCATAAGGCAGTCATAGAACAACTAGCGCAGTACAAAAGCAGACAGGGAGAGGTGGGTGTTATATTCACTTGCTTAAAATTCTCCTGAGTAGGCGGAAGGACATCGTTCCTCCTCCCACACTCTTCCTCAAGATGACAGCATATTTTCTTTCCTATGGCATTGCTGTTTTTTAAGTAGAAAACAGAACTTGGTTTCCAGTAATGATTAGAGAAGCTGGAGAATTAGAGCGATTACCTCTAATTACAGGGTTCCTACAGAGGAGGCAAGCAGGGCAAACAAACATGCAAGAGTTTATGCTATAAGAGGGTTGGAGAGAGGCAATCTTTTTCTATCAAATAAAGGTTCATCATGCTCTTTCATCATGGTACATTGACCTTAGGTTAGTTTTAGGGTTCGTATTAGTACTAGGATTGTATTAGGGTTAGTTTTAGAGTTAGTATTAGAGATTAGTTTTAGGGTTAGCATTAGGTTTGCATCAGGGTAAGTTCTAGCATTAGTATTAAGGTTAGGAGTTTGTTTTAGAGTTAGTATTAGGGCTAGGGATTAGTTTTAGGGTTGGTACTACATTTGTATTAGAGTTAGTATCAAGGTTAGAGGTTAGTTTTAGATTTGGAGGAATAACTGGGGTTAGTATTTGTCAGCTCTGACAGTTCAACCCCGAAACTGCTGTGCTGAACTGTCAAGACTGTAACTGCAGCAAATAAATAGCAGTGAAGAACAGTCATAGACCCAATATGGCTGACGTGTCTGAGTTAATGTCTGTAAATCTATCCTTTGTGTTATTTTGATCATTTCTATTTTAAATATGATCACATGCAATGCAGTTAGTATGGTAATTTTTATAAATGTCCCTTAATTTTTTATTAGGTTTTATAAATAATTTTATTTTCAAACATAATACATAATTTTAAACAAAAATAAACTCCCAGGCAGTTTATGGCTGAGAAAACTGGTACAATTTTATAATAATTATTTAATACTAAAATTATTTATTTTATGAGTCTTACATAAGCTGCATGTAGGCGATTTTGTTCTTTATTAGAGTTTGGTTATTCAAAGCATTTTAATGCTGTAATTAGATATGAGTTTCTGATGAGAACAGACAATGAGTATTATAAATGTAAACAACATCAGTTAAATATAACAGCATAAACAGATTGCATTATTGGGGCGTCCATATGTTTGCTGCTTTAGCAAGAATGGAGCCACAGTCTGTAAATCTTCAACTCAAACACCATCAATATAGGTGAGGGATATGCAATTCAGACACAGCATCTATATATATATATACACATTGCCTTATGAATGTGGGGTTTCCCCAAAGGAATTAAAGGAACAGTCAACCCATTACAAACCAAAACAATAAAGTAAAGAGTGTTATGGAATGACAAGTATGTGCCGAACAGTTATTGTAGTTGCATTGTGACTGTAGATATGCAGTGAGGAAAAGTTTTAGCTTTCCCTTTTCTCTGTTACTGTTCTCTTTCCTTTTGTTGCCCCATCTCAATGTCCCTTGTGTGCTCTACTTACATCCATGTATCATGATTGTGACAATGCACTCAGATGGTAAGTGCTACCCTGAAGGCTCCCTAATGCCATAGGTGGCACCCCTGTCATAGGTTGCCATCATTGGCCTAGTGGGATGAGAGGGAGGATAAATTGTCTCTCACCAGGGACATTAACAATCTTGTTCCACCATTGGTAGCACAGATATGTACAGGGATTTTACACTATCTTAACACACTCAAGGATTACATATCATAAAAAGAGTCTCTTTCTAAACTAGCAAGTAGAGACTGTCAGACCCATCATACCAAACGTTGGCTCTAATTCAGAGCGGCATATAATGGCATGCATCTCTCATAGTTGTATGTCAGAAGTTGTACCAAGAGTCATAGTTATAAATGTGTAGATTAACATTTTATAATATTTCTATATGTTGTAAATAGATATACAAAACGTGGAGTTTGAAGCGCATTTATCATTTTTGACTAATTTTATGCATTTTGAATTTTTTTTTTCTTTCTTTTGTAATGTATTTGATACTTTTCTGAAAACTGAAAGATTATAAATACATACAATAATTTCATTACATATTTATACCAGTGCAGCAAAAATTGCTGGTGTATTAGAAAACAAATGAATAAATAGAAATACCATTAAAATAATGTGGGATATAGAAGGTAAATGAACCTTATGGAGCTTGGAATGAGCAGGAAACACCAGACAATAGCATATAGTACTTATAATTTATGGGCAGATCGTACATTTCATCTTGTGTATAAATAAACTTCTTGCTGATTATGTTTACAGAAGAATAGCTGTTGTAGCCCTGACAGGAACAACCAGATTTAAGAAACCATTTCCCTGAAGTGCTGAAGTAATCCCCTGTGTGCAAATATCTTTGTCTCTTATTTACCAAACACTTGATGTATTGATTTTCAGCTAACTTGATTTGACAACCAACATTTTATAACAAAAATGCACTACTGTTCAAAAGTTTGGGGTCACTTAGAAATGTCCTTGCTTTTGAAACAAAATATTTTGTCCATTAAACTAACATCAAATGGATCCGAAATATTCACTCACAGGAGAAAGATATTATTCTGCCTCTTTAAAGGTCCATGCTAAGATCCCATCTTGAATATACAGTTCGATTCTGGGTAATTTTTCTAAAAAAAGACATTATGGAACTATAAAAAGTGCAAAGAAGGGCTAGGGGAATGGAAAGTTTTAGTAATGAAGAAAGACTAGAAACGTTAAACTTGTACACGCTAAAGAAACATCATCTTAGAGGATATATGATAATGTTATATAAATATGTACATAGCCAATATAAACAACCCTCTAAAGACCTGTTCATTAACAGAACAGTACAAGGGACAAAAAGTTACCTTCTAAGAACTGAAGAAAGGTGATTTAGTTAGTTAGATACTTATGACCAGGTGTTTCCATGCCAATGGCCACTTCAGCCCCAATGACTGTTTTCAGTCCCCATGAGCTAGAGAAGCTCCTTCTCAAACTCCAGCAGTTCAGCCAGCTCTGTAGGGCTGTCATCTGTGTCTGAAGTAGCAGCTGCCTCTTGATAAATAAGTGTCTGAAGTATAACAGGAGAGCATTAATGATTTTATTATGTCATCCCATATATCTCATTTCACATTACACAGGTATACACTATAGTGTCTACTCAATAAAGAGAGAAAGCAGGGAATTGAGATGCAATATTAAACTTTAGGCCAACGTAGCCAAGATTAAAAAAGTTATCCAATGCAGCTGAAAGAAATATTTTTCTAACTCTCTTTATTGTGTAGACCCTTATATGGACAAAAGTATTGGGGTACACCACTTAATTACTGAATTCATGTGTTTCAGTCAGACCCATGGTTACATGTGCATAAAATCAAGCATCTAGCATATGAAAGGATGGTACCGTTGCAATAAGTCAGTATGTGAAGTGTTAGTGGAATTATTGGAAATAGAAGCATTTAGAAACAGCAACACAGCCACAAAAGTGGAAGACCACGTAAAGTCACATAGCATGGTCACTTAGAATACAGCGCTATACAAGTGCCTGTTGGTGTAATGGTCTGGTATGCTGATACTTTTTTCCATATATTTTATATACACATATTTCTGTGTATTTGTACTGCAGCTTTGGATTGCAACTCCCATGGACTTAGCAATTTCCATAATGCATTCCTATGTTATATCTGGCAATGTGCTGCTTGCCCATCCTCACTACAGCCATCATGCTCTGAACAGCTACAGAATATACACACACAGGGCTAGCCTTTGGGGTGTGCGACTGTTACTTTTTGTAAGATGCAGTCTGCTGGCTGCTAATCCTGCTCTAAAATGGTCTTGTTTTGTGCTCACTATTTACACAAACAATTCTTGACACCAATTTGCTGTGAGTTAATTTCAAGTATAGTTTGTATCAGTTTCTTTGAATCTGGGCCTATTTCCTATGAAAGGTTTGGTATATTTCAATTAGATTTTGGATACATTTCTGTAATTTTTGGCTATTTCTTCCATCTTTGAAACCTACCATAGGATATCAAGAGGCGTGTGAGGCTACCACTTTGGTTAAGCCCTATTTGGATTGATTTCGCCGGAACTTGGGACCGATCCTATAAGTCTTGGTTTGGCTATCATTTATGTATTTCAGCTATGGTCCAATTTGGATAAATGATATGCTCTAAATCAACCCAAAGTTTGGGGTTACGATTTTCAGTGGAATAATCGGTTATGTGAATAAACTCCTCTGCGTAGTCTACTGACCAGAGAATTCTTATCTACTTAGTAAAGAGTGAATGTTTTTTTTTTCAAAAACCATTACAAATACCACAAACTGAAAAGCGCTTCCACTGACTAAACATCTAACAATTCCTGCTTGAAACGTACTGCCAATTTAATGCCCAATAAATGAACTAATTGCCATCTCTGCAACATGCCCTTATGTTGGGATAAATAGCACCCACTAAGCATTAATTAATACCATCTACACTAAAAACCCCAATGTTGCAATGATAAAGTCCCATATAAAAGAAGAACTGTAACCTTTTTCTGACACTGACCACAGACATTGACCACATAACTTGCATTGCATTGTTCTTTATTGTTTGAACCCCCAAAAACCAATGTGACTTCTCCTGTTGATGACCGGGTGCAGAGGAACATACAGAATGATGATGTAGAAATATGTCAAGATCGCAATCAAAATTCTAAGACATTTCCACTTTTGCAAAGCATTTGATCTCATTTGAAACAATCTAACTGCTGATGTGTTTTAATTTGGTTCAATAAAACATTTCATTATTCCGATCGCATCTGTTATTTTAGGAGGCCAGTAGATGGTGCTAGGGAGTGCTTTTGTGGTTAGGAACGTCTTTTTACTGAATGTTGTATCACAGTTTCCGCAAACGGTCTTCACTATAATGGAGTTCAGTGTTCAAGTATCGTTTTTATTCTGTAAGGAACTTTTTTTTACATTTTTTTTCTCCTGGCAGCAGAGTTTAGGATTTTTCTGAATTTCTGTGCCCACAATTTGCAGGTTCCTTCGCACATGCTGTGAAGTAATTAAAAAAAAAAAACACACAAAAAAACGGAGCCAACTGCTTCTTGTGATGTGAGGATACTAGATCCTCTGAATAACTGCTGCTCTTCCAACAGATTATAACATGAGCAGATTACAGAGTGGCAAAGACAGTGGTTTGTAGAACAGAGGTCCAGAACAATGAAAAGGGAAATTAAGCATAATAAACATACTGTGTACAGAGTTACAAAGCAGCATTGTACCTGCCATCCAATAAAATGCTATAAAACATAAATTGACACACATTGTATTAATCAACATTTGGAACATGCTTAACAAAAACATTTTACATTTGAATTATTTGCATTTTTAGCTTAATTTAATAGTCAGGAACTGTACTGGTGCAGTGAATATTACAAATATGTGTACTGTGCCAAGAACTATTAACCTTTTCAGTACATGATGCTACAGTATATGAGGTTCTTTTCTGTAAACTAACATTCACCCATAGTACAGTTACAATGTTATTAAAAATGAACAGTTATCAACTTTATTTCCACTAATATCCACTGGCATTGTGCCAAGTTTAAAGGATCACTCTAACCTGCAAATTACTTTTTTAAAAAGCATAAAGAATTCTAAAAATGTTTGTGTTCAGATCTGTATTTGGAATAGGTTTATGGATAGGTCTGCTCCTCATAATAGTATGTGCAGTGTGTGAGTTTGTCACAAAGCTCCACAAAAATAAATCTCACAGTATCGTGTATGATTGTGTATCTGTCACGATTCATTCCACATGCAGGATCATCCCGTGTCCAGTTTATACCCAATTTTAAGTTCCATTTTTTCCTTGCCGATATGTTTATTGTTTATGCTCATTCCTGTTTTTTTCTTTGTATCCCTGTTCGTACCACCTTTTCAAGTACGGCCACAGTGTGTCAATCTTTCGAGTTGGCCCAAGAATGGCACCTGCCTTAGCTTAGCTGCTGTCTGGCACCTACCTGTCTTAGCTACCCTAGCTTAGCTAGTGTCTGGCACCTACCTGTCTTAGCTACCCTAGCTTAGCTAGTGTCTGGCACCTACCCAAACCTATACCTGCCAAGTCTATCCACAGACTGGCAACTGCCTAAGTCTAACTAGTCAGCATCTGCCCAAGCCTACTCATAGACCGGTACCTGCCTGAGTCTGTTTTTTGACTTGCACCAGCCTATGATAAGCTACAGTCTGGCTCCTGTCAAGTATGGGCCGGTGCAAGGGATTTTTCCACCCTAGGCAAAACCTCCTTTTGCAGGCCCCTTAGCCCCATCCCTTGTCCTGCCTACTTATACCACACCCGGGACATCAGTAATTTAAATGCATATTATGGTTAAATAACTATACTAATGTATACATTAAAATGTAATGTATCTAATAGCATTCTAAATTTGCTAACCTATTCACCAATGCGCCTGCCAAGGCCTACATTGTACAGAGCAGGGTCAGCCACACAAGGAATCAATCCGCATCCAATTCTTGGGATGCTGAAATGTCAGTTGAACAGGGCATGACTATCTAGTAATTTAGGTTGAAAAAAAGACACAAGTCCATCAAGTTCAACCCTTCTACCTATCATTACAGCTTTTGATCCAAAAGAAGGCAAAAACCCTTAAGGAAGCTATTTCGAATTTTGCCTCCAGGGGGAAAAATTCCTTGACTCCAAGAGGCAATCAGATTTCTCCTTGGATCAATAAGCTCTTTTATTAATGCGTATTCTATTATTAATATCCCTGTATGTTCTGCTTTCCTAAAAAAACATCCAAACCATTTTTAAATGCATCTATTGTGGTTGATAGCACTACCTCTCTTGGCAGGGAGTTCCATAACTTTATTGTCCTAACCGTAAAGAATCCCTTCCTTTGCCGTCTATGAAATCTTTGCTCTTCCAGTCTGAGGGGGTGACCTCTTGTTCTTTGTACCTTTCTGTTAATGAACAGGTCACTGGAGAGCTCTTTATATTGGCCCTGCACAAATTTATATAATGTAATCATATCCCCTCTGAGATGCCTTTTTTCTATATAAATGCAATTTTTTAAGTCTCTCTTCATAACTAAGATCCTCCAAACTCCTTATTAATTTTGTAGCTCTCCTTTGCACTTTTTCTAGTTCCTTAATATCCTTTTTAAGGACTGGTGCCCAGAACTGTACTGCATATTCAAGGTGAGGTCGTACCATTGATTTGTAAAGAGGCACGATGATATCCTCCTCCCGTGAATCTATACCTTGTTTTATACATGCCAATATTTTATTGGCCCTTGCAGCTGCTGACTGGCATTGGGCACTGTTGCCAAGTTTGTTATCTACAATTATTCCTAAATCCTTTTCATTAGTAGTTTTTCCCAGGGAAAAACCATTTAAAGTATATGTTGCTTTGTTATTATTTTTCCCATAATGCATAACTTTACATTTGTCTATATTGAGCCTCATTTGCCACTTTACTGCCCAGTACCCCACTCTGTCCAAATCTTCCTGCAAAGAAAAAACATCAAGATTAGTCTTTATTACCTTACCTAATTTAGTGTTGTCCGCAAACACGGAGACATGGCTCTCAGCACAATGTGGTAGATCATTAATAAACAAATTAAAAAGAAGAGGGCCCAAAACAGACCCCTGAGGTACTCCGCTCAATACCCTTGTCCAATTTGAGGATTTTCCATTTACAACAACCCTTTGTGTTCTATCTTTTAGCCAATTTTCAATCCAAATACATACATTTGCCCCCAAACCTATTTCTTTCAATTTGTAGAGTAACCTTTTGTGTGGAACTGTATCAAATGCTTTCGCAAAATCCAAATAGATCACATCAACTGCCACACCTAGATCTATATTTTTACTGACTTCTTCATAGAATGTTATTAAGTTTGTTTGACAAGACCTGTCTTTCACAAAACCATGTTGACTTTTACTGATTATATTATTGTTCAAGATGTATTCTTGAGTGTATACCTTAAGCAACCCTTCAAATAGTTTCCCCACTACAGATGTCAAGCTCACTGGCCTATAATTACCTGGCAGAGATTTTGATCCCTTTTTAAATATTGGAATGACATCCGCCTTTCGCCAGTCTGTTGGCACTCTACCTGAACTGAAAGAATCCCTAAAGATCATAAATAGTGGTCTGGCCAGAATTATGCTTAACTCTCTAAGTACCCTTGGGTGTATACCATCTGGCCCTGGGGCCTTGTCTATCTTAACAGAGTTTAATTGCTTAAGCACTTTTTCCTGTGTCAGCCAATCCTATGTTTGCGGCGAATGTCCATAACTTCCTGTAGCAGGGGCTCGTCCATCTGCTCTTCCTTAGTATAAACAGAAGTATAAACTAAATGTAGTTTATTAGTATCTCTCTCCCTTCCCAATGTCCGTCTCTCTCTCTCTCTCTCTTCCCAAAGTCCATCTCTCTCTCCATTCCCAATGTCCGTCTCTCTCTCCCTTCCCACTCTCCATCCTTCTCTTCTGTCCCACTCTCCGTCTCTCTCCCCTTCTCCACTGTCTTTGACTCTCTCCTTCCACTGTCTCTCACTCCCCCTTCCACTATCTATCTTTCCCCCTCTTCCACTCTTTCTCTTTTGCCACTACACTGTATCTCTCTCTCTCTCCCCCTTCCACTGTCTCTCTTCCTTCCTCTCCACTGTGTCTCTTTCACCCCTACACTCTGTGTCTCTCTCCCACCCATTTACTGTGTGCCTTCCCCTCCATCACCGTGTGATTCAGTGCAAAGCTGCGGGCAGTCTCACCTCTGTGTGTTAAACACACACAGAGCTCAGACAGTGTTGGTTGCGCTCCTTGCGGGTAGTGATGATGCAGGGCATCGCATTTCTGATGCTCTGAATAATCAGTGGGTGCTGGGAGTGCAACCAACACTTTCTGAGCTCTGAGTGCATTTAACACAATGTTCCCAGTGTTCTGACTCTGAAGAATGGGGAGAAGTGTAGGGAAGCATCAGAGGAAGTCTGTAAGTCTGTACACACCATACAACATACCGACATCATATGGGTGCCCTACTAGACACCAGTGAGACATCCTTGAGGTACAATTGAATGTCTTTGGGAGGTGGGAAAAATGTTTGGAGGGAGCAATGGCAAGCTCTGAGGGTTTAATGGCAATTCAGTGCAAGTCCTTTAGTTAGCAATGGCAGCTGCTTAAGTGTAATGGCAGGTCCAGCAGGGACAGTGCCAAGTTCAGTGGGTACTACAATGCAGTGTGGGGCAAGTCAACATGAAATGTAATTCCACTAGTGGTTTGTGTGGGGGCAATTCCTGAAAGGTTATGGCACATGTGAGAAACTCTGTATGAGTGGTCACCTTGATTCACTTTTTGTTTATAATTTGGAATTGCTAGTAAAATGCTCAAGCTGCAGTAATGTATAAAAAAATAATAATAATAAAAATAATATTTGCAACTATGTTGTCCTTGCAGATGCCCATTCTGAGATATCCTGAACTGATGCCAAATCCATGATACATGTTCATTGTTTCTTTTGTAGACAGACACAACCTAGGTTATAAAAACGTGTTCACATTGTATTGTGAGGAACATTAGAAAGACAATTGTAAACTCAAAACTTGCCCATTCTTATCATTTATTAATATTTAAAAATAATGTTCTGGCATCCGTCTGTTTCAATCATTGTGCGTCAGTCATGCTGCTTTAAGCCAGCAGCAGGAGAGGATATGAAAATCACCTGCCCCACTGAAGATATGTCACAGCTACCTGCCAGCAATCAGAGATGGCAGTTCATGTAGCAGGAGTTCTGCGCAAAAGCCTTTTTAAGTCTGTCGGGTTAGTTTAGTTCCTCCTTTAAATGGACTCTTGTAAAGAGTAGGATATTGGTAGCAATCTGCTCTTGGTAGGACATCTCTTCCTTAGCCCGCAATGTGATTTAGCAATGCCCAGCAAATGTGGCTTGGCACCCTGCTATTCATCCCACAATAATCCAATTGACACTTGAAATAGGAACAGAAGCAGTAACAAGAACATTTATTGCAGGACATGCAGTGTATTTATACAGAAAATGATCTGATGAAAGAAAGGAACTTTTAAATACATTAACAGTAAAACAATTATCCCCATGGTAGCCAAAGAGAGCCCCCAGCAGCCGGTCTTAACCTTTACTGTAGTGGGCTGCTCAGGTGCTTTCATGGCAGCTGGCTTTACCTTAGAAAAGGGGCTATAATCACTGGGATGAAAACGGGAAAACGTACTCATCCTCAGACCTGTCCTGGGGGAGCCTTGCGGGTAAGGGTATGGACATCAGACTGAAGTCACAACCATAATCACATTAATCCCTTTAACCCCACACAATAGTCACCCCTCCTTTAACCTTCCTTCAGGCCGCCTGGCAGGTCCCTCAGTCTCGGGAGGCAGGGGCAGCCAATCAGATGGGAAGCTACATCGGACCTTTAAACAAGCGACCAATGGTTAGGTGAGCGTTGCCCGCACTGGGCGTCAGGGAATCCAAACGGACTAATGGCTGCTCCGCCTACCCTTTAGTGGTCTATGGTGAGCCTAGAAGCTGCCAGGGGATTCCAGACAATAGGGATACCTTCCAGGTAATGTTCCCGTACCCTGGAGTGGTCAATAAGGTCCAAGTTGCATAGCTCCTCCGGGAAAGTGTGACAAAGAGAGCCTGGGCATGAGTTGGTCACAGACTTAACGCAGCTCTACTTCTTAATAAATCTACAGTTGTTGATGTTTCTATTTATTTATTCTACTAAATCACTTATTCTATTCCCCACTTTCCTTTAGGGTGCAGATTGATGAAAAACAATGATAAATTATAAGTAGCTGTCAGAAGAGTTCACAAATACAGAACTCATAAAGAAAAAAATACATAACAATGTTGTGTCTTCTAATAGATCTGGAAGAGTAAACAAATAATTTATTTCTTAGCTTGATCATTTTACAGACTTGGTTGTTCTTTAAAATGGGCACATTTTCCCTGTTATCTTTTGAAGCGATAAACAGGATAAATATCAGCACAGAAAATGGAAAGAAAAAGAATTACAGGGAGCAGATGGATGACAAACCCAGGACATTTCTAAACAGCAGAGTGGTTCATGAATAAAAAATCATGTTTGATGACTACTGTTATGAACCCTTCTAGTGCAATTCCAACAGATTTGAAGACACTGTTTGTACGGGTACCATGGATGGAAATGATTTGATTCTGCAGAAATCATATCCCAATGGAACCTTCTCTGTGGGTTCCTTTGTAGAGCACAATGGTGTAGATTGAGATTATTCATATATTAATGTAACTCTTGCTCGGTACTATGATATTACTTTCAAAAGAATGACTTTGAATGCCGTTTTTCATCAATGTATACCTAGGTGACAGTAACTCAGATTTATTTGTATCTTCAAACTTAGCTAACAATGATATATTTCTGATTTATTTGGGACGCTGTTCCCAACACTAGTTACTTGATATACTATTTTTGAAGCTATAAGAAAGTGAATAGTTTTATGTTGTGAAGAATTCTATTGTTATTCTTGCATTCACAGCATTACAATTTTGGTACAGAAAATCAGGTATTCTGAAACCGCATTAGGGGATTCATGTAATGTATTGTGTGATTTATCAGCATATGTATAACTTGCATATTACCTCATGCTGTGTTTTTTTTGTAGGATTAATACATTTGATTTGTTTATTATAATTATTATTATTATTATTTGGGGGGGGACCACTTCTATGCACATATTTAATAACCTCTAGTGACATCATGTATGATCATCTAATCCATCTGAGATTCAGCTTTGGTCTCTCAGCATTGGTTTTATTGAAAGAGCAGTAGAATGCTTATGTGGGTGCATGGAGTGCTCATACATACTTTCCAAAATCTCGGAATGGTTGAAACACAACATAAAATATGCACAGTGCAGAGCACTATGTGTAGGTGACAATGATACTGAAAAATGTGATGAGAGAAGACCCCAAAAGAACAGGCAAATCTGGAACAGTTGGCAACTATACAGACATTCTCACGGTATTCTTCTACTAAAAGCAAAATTAGTGAATTTGGACATGGGTACTGTGGTAATCAGGAGCCTCAGTGGTAATTTTACAATGATATGCTGCATTCATGTGAGTTTTCATTCATGTTACATTTTCATTTAGGTAGTAACTTGAGTACTATGGGTACATCTTTATGGAGGCGGTCAAGACTAATGAGAGGGATGTCACATAGGACAACATTGCAATAGATAGATAATATGGAGTACAAAGAGGTCATAGAAGAGTAAATAATGTGTCCAATTAATAGAAAGGCAGTAGGGGGGAATTGGGCAACTATGGGCCAGTAAGCCTTACTCAGTAATAGGGAAAGTAATAGAAATCATGTTAAAGGATAGGATTTTTGAGCATTTAAAATTATAGGAATTTACCAATCAGACACAACATGGGTTTACTTCAGGGAGATCATGCCAAACTAATCTTTAGGATTTTTTTGATTGGGTGACTAAAATAATAGATCAGGGTGGTGCAGTAGACATTACTTACCTAGATTTCAGCACGGCTTTTCACACATAGAAGGCTTATCAATAAACTGCAATCTTTGAGTTTGTGGTCCAATATTGTTGAACCGCAATGGGTGTTAGGCAGTGGCTGAGCGACAGACAACAGAGGGTTGAACTTAATGGACTATATTCGAAGGAAGGTCTTCTTCGCAGTGGGGTACCTCAGGGATCTGTACTTGGATCTTTATATTTTTATTAGTAATGTTACTGAAATTCTTGACGGTATGGTATTTCTTTTTTTCTAATGATACAAGATTGATGTCCCTGAAGGGATAATGCATCTTGGGCATAAAAGCCCAAGGGCAGAGTAGAATATTCGATACAGTCCTAACCGCAACATCTGAGGAAAGGAAGTTAGGGGTAATTATTTTGGAGAAAATAAAGGTAATATAACAGAGCAGCAGGAAAAGCTAGCAGAATGCTAGAGGGAAGTGCTCATGCCGTTGTACAGAGCATTGGTGGTCATATTGTCAGTGAAGGAGTTTAAGCATACATGGGATAGGCACAAGGCTATCCTAGATATAAGATAAGGGACTAATACAAGTATCTCAAAAACTGGACAGACTAGATGGGCAGAATGGTTCTTCTCTCTGAACGCATTCTTTATGTCTATATTATAGAAACATTTTGAAGATTTTGGAGACATATTCAAGAAATAAATGCTCAGCTAATGTTAAGGGCAAGGCAAGCACTGTTAGATAGACAGTAGAATTAAGGATCACTGCAAAGGCACAGGGGTAGTCTGATGACTGGCACCTTGAGCTGTTTCCTGTAAAAAGAACACATATTTGACCTAGCTGGGTATCATATACAGTATACATGTCCCTGAATTAAATTGTGAGTTTATAGATTTTGAAGTGTATGCATTAAATAGGAAATGTAATCCAGTCTTTGCTAGTTGGCCCTTTGCAGCACAATGTGGATACTGACATGCAGGTCCAGGCTCTACTGAATTGTTACTCTATATCTGACATTTGACCATTAGCTATTTACCTAAATCCTTATCTCAAAATGATCCAGTTCAGTAGCAGTGAGTACTCATTATGGGCTTTTAACCTCATGTATGCAGCAGATGGGCTCTTCTAATCCCTGATGTTCCCTAGGATACAGGGTGTGTACTTCATAAAATAATAATTAGTATTAAAAGGTTAAAAGTGTAAAAATGATGCCTTTCTATGCTAACTGCATGCACTGAAATAAGAGCAGAAATACGTTTTATAAATAATAGCAGACAAGAAAATATTCATAAACTATACAGTGAATTCAATTCAAAACATCTAGTCATGTCAATGGGAAATTTAAAAGCTCTTGTTATAACATTTTATAACATTATATCCACTTGCCTCTGTGTCTGTGATACTATATGATAGCCTAAAAATTTAGCACATCTATCTCACTTCCTTGTTCCTGTCCCAGTTTAGACTCACATTGGACACAACTAAAAGATTTAGCAACAGTTAATCAAACAGTACACTGCACTAATTAGGATGCAGACAATTTGGAAGCTGCTAGAAATCCCCAGTGTGAAGGATGAGAAGAGAGTCTCCTAGTCCCCCAAATAAAAACACCCTACTAAACAAACGCTCCAAAAATAGATCTGTCAAACGAATCGCCTTCCCTCCCTGTGCTTGCAGTGCTAGTCTGTGTCAATGTAAATCAACAGAGCAGAAAGTGAGAGGGATCTCTAGGGGAATCACTTGGCACTTCTTCCAAGGAAGAGGGAGGAAAATACATGATTTTATTTTGATTATGTTTCACTGATTTATTTACTTTGTTGGCGATGACAGGACAGGCATCAGAGTGCAAGGTGCACATGTACAAGACAACATGTAGCATCTGCAAAAGGTTTTTAACACCTCTGATGTTTCAGGACAACTTAACTTTGGCATCAGCTGCTAATGTGGGAGCTTCCTTATTATACACAACTGTAAAATGCTCAACAGATTAGACATAGATAACATAGAATGTGCTATGGAGGCCAAGGATTGGGCAAAAATAGACTTTGTGTGGTTGGAACTAATCAGGAGGACATGAAGTGCAAATAGCTAGACAAATAAAAGTTGTGCTGTAGACAAGTAGATGGGAAATCCAGCCTTGTGCTTGGGAATCCAGAAACGTATATATGAGTTCCATCAGTCACTAGATCTTGATGTGGCATTCATGGTGGTGAGGTGCAAAGCTGACCAGCCAGAAAGGTTGGGTGAAGGTGTAAAGTCGTGGTTGGGATAGACAGAATAGGTTACAAGTAAATGGATGTACAGTTTTGGAAGCTATGGATAAGCTAGATCATAACAGAGAAGCTAAACATAAAGAAATGTAATGAATGTAGCACAGTAGCAGCCTAAAATAACACATTCTTTAAACAAGTATCCTTTCATGACTCCTTTCAATTTCCAGAGTATAATTCTAGCACAGATAATGTTGTTGCAAACGTCATGCATTTCTGTGTTTATGCCTTCGTCTACCAAAGGTTATTGACAATCAAGTCTAAGCCAACTTTATTTCAATAAGGAATATGTCATACTTATTTGATACTTATTGTTTCAGTTTCATTTAATACAGCATTAAAAATGATACAGTTAAAACTTCAGTTTTAGTATTATTATTATTTTATTGTATTGCCTTACACATCAACCTATGCTTACTTGGCGTTTTGATGATGCTATTTAGCAACCGAAACCTTCCGATATTAACGTTTCATTTTTCTATGTGTATCCACCTTTAAATATTTATTTACTCTGTGACTTTGAAGCCTATACTTTCAACACAAGACACATGTCTAATTAAAGTATTTCTTACCTAATTACCAGTGTAATTATAGAGTAAATGCACAATAAATGGAAAACTATGTTAACTGTAAACATGACTAAATCTGCACTAATGTGATGCAGAAATTAGTTAATAATGGTGTGTGTTGTTTTATTGTTTTATTTGTTAATATGCCCAAATAAATAATCTATAGTTCAGTTTCTCTTGTATAATGTTTTTGATATTATACCAATTAAATGCCAGAAGTCGTTTAACTGAAAAATAATGTTTTCAGTATAATTTGCCCCTGCTCACTTACTAAGAATGGAAGGGAATAGATCAGGGGCACATAAATCAGGGCATGCACTACAAAAAGTGAATATATTTTATGTGCAAAATTATTTTTGCTCTTTGCTCCTTATGCAATGTACTAAACATGTAACACTCAAATTAGAAATGTGAGCAAAATGTTTGAGAATAAAAACAGGCAAGTTTGTGAATCATTTTTTCTGCCTTTTTTTATTTGCCATTGCTAAAAGCTCGTGCAATTTTCACATGCAGAATAAGAATTATTTTTCTCAAAATATTCACAAAAAGTGTTTAGCGTGCGCAAATTTAATCGCAATCTATTAACACAACTGGAAAAAAGGCACACTAAAAATAAAATATATGGCAGATGAGCAAAGTGAGAAATAAAAAAAAAAGCTAAATGTTACAAATATTCGCAAATAGTTTTTTTTTCTCACTGCGCTTATTTAGTTCATGACCCCCATAGTTGTGGAATAAAAGACAAAAGGCATATTCTTGTGAAATTGTTTGTTCTCTGTGTAAGGGAACAGCTGGAATGTAACACAGCATTAACCTCCAACAGAGCTAAGTTGCATGTGATAAAACATGTTTAGTGGGTCATGTATCACACCAGCGCATGGGAAAACACCAGTATGGAGCAACTTGCGAATATTTGTAAAGTTTTGTGTTTTTGTTTTTCTGTTTGTGCTTCTTCTGTGTATTTTTATATAGTGTGCAATTCTCCAATTGTGCTACTATTAGAATGAATGTTTTGTGAAAATGAATGCTACATTTACACTAGCTTATAGCAAGTACTAATAAAGGCAAACAATATCCTTTTTTATTTGCACGTTAGCCCCTTTTATTCACAAGTTACTCATATTTACTGATGGTTAAATGTATAGTACATTGCAAAAGTAGCAAAGGGCAAAAATAGTTTTTAAGGAACAATGTATTTGCTTTTACTTAGTACATACACCAACCTGTGTCATATTATGATGTTTGAATAATCCCATCTAAATTATTATGTTTACATTTTTAAAGCATTGATTTTAATTTGATTTTTGATATACTGGTGCCTTGTCCAAAAAAAGATTTAAATTATTTTTTTTAAAAATGAAACACGTGAATTCTTTCCACTGATATATATTACTATATTATTCTTGTATTCTGCTGAATCTGCACAATTTTTTTAAAAAAATAGGGTGTTTTGTCAGTATTTTTTGTCTCTTTTTATTTAGTATCTGTTAATGTTAAAAATATGAAGGGTTTCTCAGAACATATTTACAAATATGGGTAGCACATACATACATCTAATTCTGAATTCCATGAATAGCCTTTGTTTATGTGGCACCATCAACAACTGGCTTGAGAGGAAGGTGCTGTTTGACTGAATGTGTGTATTATTATATAATAAAGCAACTAACATGTTAGAAGTGTGAAGTACAAACCCACCATATAACAACTAAGTGTGTACTTTCAGGATGAAACAGGAAAAACACTGCCACATATACTGGTTTTCCATATATATGATTTTTTTCAGAATGGATTGATGCTGATGGTATAAAATGTCAAATTGCCCTTAGGCTACATAGGGTTTGGCTGATAAAAAAAAAAAAAAAAAGACTGCCTGTTGATTTTTGGGGGGCATTTTTATGGCTGTTGAGTATTGTGACCTTTTATTTTTTTGTCAGTTGCACTAAAGTTCATGCCACATTCCTGTTCAGGGGCAGACTGACAGCAACTTGCGTCCCATGACACAATAGGGAGCAGAGCCACAGGCATCTCTTTTAAAAGTGGGCTACTCACCATCCCACCCATATTGTACAAAATATATCAACAAATTATAAAGCACAAACTATTAACCCTCCTCAAATTCACTCTTCCTTCCACCATCCCCTGGGAGGAGGCCCCAGTTAATACATTTTTATACCCCTCACCATGACCAAAACTTAGTTTCTAAACCTTTTTTTTCTCCACATCGCATTTCTATTCTGGGGGGAAACCACATGGTTTGGAGTGCCACTTTGATTGTAGTACTGGGCAAAAACTCACACTGTCCATTGAATGAGGTGGCCCTGGTAATGAATCCATGCACAATTGTTTTACACAATACAAATTACACAGCGACAAGTTCATACTGCACAAACGCCATAAATGCATCCAACTTCACGTTCAATACCAAAAGGAACCACATAAATGCACATCCTGTATCCTTAAACAGCTAATATATTTCAAATCAGTGAATAACAAATAACAATCAGTGACACACACATCTGGCGGTATGACATTGCAGGAAGGGACCAAATTCACACTAATCAGATCTAATCAGTTGGGGATAATAATTGTATCCAATAATTCCATTTATCATTTTTATCCGAGTAAGGCATTTGGTACTTTTATTATAACTCTCTCAATTTTTATTTCAAACTGCTTTATTTATTTTTTTTACTGAGGTCCAAGATGGGATCCATACTGACTTCCAATTTCTGTCAATCAATCTAAATTTTTGCTGTGATCAAAAAGTGAACAATAACATCTTGTTCTCTTTGAGACATCTTATGAAAGTTCAGATGCAACAGATAGACTCTGGTCTCCAAATAAGTCTGATGGTCAGAGAAGGGCTACTAAACTGGTTCATGGGTTGAAGGATAAAACTTACCAGGAAAGGTTAAAGCATCTTAACATGTATAGCTTGGAGGAAAGACTTAACAGGGGGGATATGATAGAAACATTTAAATACATAAAGGGAATCAACACAGTAAAGGAAGAGAGTATATTTAAAAGAAGAAAAACTACCACAACTAGAGGACATAGTCTTAAATTAGAGGGGCAACGATTTAAAAGTAATATCAGGAACTATTACTTTACTGAGAGGGTAGTGGATGTATGGAATAGCCTGCCAGCAGAAGTGGTAGAGGTAAACACAGTCAAGGATTTTAAGCATGTGTGGGATAGACACAAGGCTATCCTAGCTATAAGACCGGGAACGGGGGACTAATAAAAGTACTCAAAAAAAATTGGGCAGACTAGATGGACCGAATGGTTCTTATCTGCCGACACATTCTATGTTTCTATATTACTTACTTCACAAATGTTCAGAGCAATTAACCTCCAGAAACTCTTGAGGGAATCGCATGACCACCAGGTGTGTAACAGATCCACCATTTATATATCGCATCTCCAACATCTTCCAGAACATTCTGGAGAGGATACTAGGGACAAGGAATAAACGATTATTCAGTTCTGCTTTTCTGCTAAATTCAAACATATAACTGTCTTGTAGACTCTTTGGAAAGCCTCAAACCAGACTCTGAAAGACATTTTCATTCTGAAGTACTTTTCCCATTTTTAATAGCCGTTATATTTGTCCACACACCCTTAGTAAATCTACACACTGCGACAATAAGCACTTTATGTCTTTCTTGTCCACTATTATTTATATTTATATTTTAATTGCCTCTGTTCTCCCCATGTGGAGGCACCTAGAACGATTCCCTTTAATTCTTAAATAATTAAAAACCTCCCCTTTCAGTAAAGGCCTTTCTTCAATTATTTGTTGGAATGTTTTGATCTTCTGTCCAACTGTTAAATCTTCAATTCTGATTCTATCGCTATTATACCATTTCCTAAGGGATAAATCCTCAACATATAAACCTTGGTGGGAAAACCTTGAGTAGTTTTATTTTAAACTTTTCCTAAATTTATTCCAAGTCTCAAAAATACTTTTCAGCACTAAACTATTATCAAAAGGCCTTTATCCAGGTCCTCGCTGGCTGTGGCCCAGAAAATACTGTCCAATCACCTCATTTTGGTCAGATCTTGTTCTATTACATAACAATTATCCATACTTGAGGAGTAACAACTGCGTGTATCAGAGAGCTGGCTTTAAAATTCTTCTGAATATATGGCTTTGTTAAACTCCTTTAGAGATCTCTAAGACATTTCAGACTCATTAGGGTTTTTTTTACTATACCAAACGAAATTCCGAAATGAAGACTAGATCAAAGACAACCAGGGCTCTGACACTCCACAAGGGCTCCGCAAGTAATCATGAGGAATGTGTATAACCATCTGGGGAGAGTGTAAGATTTGAGAATATTTAAGGGTCTACACAATATGCATCAATCAGAAATAGATTTGAATCGGGCATGATAGCCGAGTTGAACTGATACTGGCTAATCTGAACAATCGAAAAAAAAAGCCTCCGAGGCATTCGGATGGAAAAAGGATAGAAATTCGGCTACACAATTATGCACTGATCTTTTCTGAAATGGATTTGGATTGGGCATAATAGCAGAATCAAATAGATCCCCTAAATTCTGCTACACAATATGGTGCATATCAGGTCTGCTTTCGGCTAATGTAACTATCCAGAAACCAAAACATAGAGGGCCTTCGTATCAGTACAGTTTCGCTAAAAAGAATAGAATTTTGGCTAAGGATATGCGGCCCACACTCCTGAAGAAGCTGGAACAGAAAGCAACCAGCAAAAAACGTTTTTGGGACTTTGTGGTTCATTTTCGTACTTTTGGTACGGTGTAAGTGCATTTTGTATGTACAAGAAGCTAAATATATGACACGTTATTGCACTATGTACTGTTTCATTCATTATTGAAAGATTAACAGGAACCATTTGTGGGGTCACATATTTGTCTACATCTGTTATTTATTGAGGCACAATACTATACAACTGGGAGTGAATACAAAGCACTGTATCTTAATTTTATGTGTCAAGACATATTGAACTAGTGTGTGTTTCCCTTACATAAGCATTCTGCGCCTTCCCATGTTGTGTGTATTGTATCCAAACTAATAATAAACAGGGCTGGGAACTGTCAAAATGGTTCCTAACCCCTAAAATAAACATGGGGTGCAGGGCATGTAGCCCTGATCCCCCCTATTAAAAACAGCTTACAACCTTTAAAACAAAAATGCCCTTTGTGTGCCAGGGGTTAGGCAGGGATTTGCACTGTAAATAAAATATTACCTGAATCAAGGTTCCAGTGGCGATCAGTGATTTTCACTGCCCACCCTCATGGCACTCAAAAGGTGTTTTTTTTTTTTTTTTTTTGGGGGGGGTATGGCAGCATATTTAAGAATTGTCTTTCCCCTAGCTAGCCAAGGTAGAGGTAGGGTGGCTAAGTAGGGTAAATGTAATTTTATTTAACTTATTATTGTTATCCGAAGGCTTTGGGGCAAAATTATATTTTATTTAGTTGCCATTTTATTATTTATTTTGTTGTCCGGGGCGTTGGGCCATTTGCCAGGCTCCCAGTCCATCAATTATAACATGGGGGAGGCACTTAGAATTTTCTCTATGCAGGCCCATTTGTGAAAGTTTAGTGGTTCTAGACTGTGGGCATTATCTACGTCCCATATTATTAAAAAAAAAAAATGAAGACTTAGGCTTAATCACAGTTGCCATTAGCAAAATCATTTTGGAATATATGTATATAATTCAGTACATGGCACAATAGTTTTATTTGGCCTTTTAGCACATACTTGTCATATTCTTAACTGGAAATTCAGAATGTAAGTTCATTTATGATAACCTTGTTGATTAGTGAAACACTAAAATGTTCCTGCTCAGCCAGAGTAAATCAAACCCCTTGCAGCAAAGCAAGACATATTCCCTTGAGTCCATGGAGAGAGAAAATACTTTCTAAGTCTGTCTACATGATGACAATTTGCTAGATGTTTAATTGAGCCTGAGGAGTGTTATTTAACTGTTTCTTAATACACTGCTAATACATGCATTTACTTTGCTCTGCATGGTATTTCAAGTATGATACAAATGCATATTGGGAAAGTGTCCTAAATATGTATTTTTACATCTATAATAAGCATGGATTATGCATTTAGAACTATTCGTGAAGTACTATACGTAAAGTTTGTGACCTTAAAAACATTGTTCACAATCACCTATTCCTCATCAAAGAGTCTGAAAATATGCTAGAACACAATCATATTATCTCCTGTCGTAACTACTATAACCCTCTTCTGATTGGCCTTCCTCTGACTCAACACCGACCCCTAATATCTATCCAAAATGCAGCTGTCAAGGTAATCTTACTGGACGCTCTTCATCTGCTGTCGGATTTTGGAAAGTTCTAATCAGACCTACTAACTTCCACAATCTGTCCAATGCACGTTCTGTTACTACTTTATTTTCTCACTTATTCAGTATCTATTTGGTCTCTTCAATTCCCTCTAGATTGTAAGCTAGAGAGCAGGGTTCAATCTATTTCATAGAGTCAGGGTATGTTCAATTTCCTAGAGTAGTTTGTTCATACAACCTAGTTTGTAACTCCCTTGTAAAGGACACCTGTCAGCAAAAATCAGAAAAATGTTTGGTTTAATTGAAAGATTGCACCAGGGAAGCATTTTAAATAGAAATGTTTCAGTGAGAGAACACTAAGTACCTTAATGTGCTCTGTTTAATTGTATGGCATTATCGGGGGCTAACGTCTAGAATCTTGAGTCTTCCCCCTGACAGAGCTGCATGGTACAAAGAGGGCTCAATTAAGCCTTTCTATTTAAAATTATGCAATGATTCAATTAAACATAACATTTTCTTTTCCAACCATAGTCCGTTAAACTCTGTACCAAGAGCTGTATAAATTGTTTTGTCATATGAATAAATATTAGCGTAATATAAAAAAAATTCAATAACAGTTTTTTTTTTTCTTACTATATTGGTGTCTGTGTTTGGTGGGGTGTGATCACTGCGTGGCACGTATTATAAGCTCCAGTTGTCTCTGGAAAGGTATATGGCGCTATCTTTAGCCTTTAATCATTTGTCCAATTTCTTTCAACTGTCAGTAAAAAGGTGAAAAATCAAATTTAGGCATTTTAAATAGATCTGCTTGAATGAAAGAATACAAGTAAGGTACTTTTTACTCTTTTGCTCTGTGTAGCTGAACCAGGGGGTGGACATTTGTTTAGAATCTTGGGTAAGATCTCACTCCGTTTCAGTCAGATGAAAGAAAGATCTGACCCAAGATTCTAAGCAACATGTCCGCCCCCAGATAAAGCTATACATAGCAAAGAAAGTTCAATCAAGTACTGAATATTTTTTCATTAAAGCATTTCTGTTTAAAATGCCTAAACTTGATAAATTGTTCAATTACGCATAAGTGATTTTTTTTGCCAACTGTTGTACTTTCAACTTGACACAGAGCCTTTATGAGACATACAGTTGTTTTCAATTGATATTAGTGCTTGAGTTTTACTAAATATTAACAATTAATGTAAAAAAAACTGTTGTTGGTTAAAGGTGGCCATTACCTTTACTTGCTGATGACTTTAAGTGCTGTTGGCCATTAGGGGGTATTCACTAAAAGGTCAGTTGCAGGTAGGCTGAGGTCATATGAATATTTTCCTTCAAGAAATGAGGCGAACAAAACATGGTGAGCTTTTTCTGGTAGAAGAGCTGAGCTGACCATAGAGAATTCACGTCTGCCTCCTGGTGGTGCTATTGGGGGTAAAAATGGCTCAATAAGGTACTTTATATGTATTCTTTCATTAAAGCATTTCTATCTAAAATGCCTACACTTGATGCAATCCTTTAATTAAACACAACTTCATTTTTTGCTACAGTTGTCCTTTAAGATGGGGAGATGAAATATTCATCTTACTTCAACTTAGCTGCAAATCATCTTCTAGTGAACAGACCCAATTAGGTCATTAAACAATTATCATGGATCACCTCCAATGAAGCATACGTTAAGGATTTAACCAGCCTTTAGTGCTTATTAAAGATCACTTATGAGCTATAGATGTGTGTGTGCAGGGTCTCACATGTCCAAGAAGGTCTAATAGCTATTCTCTGCAACTGCTATAAACCATTGGAAAGCACTGACCTTTCTGAATGAACAAACCCCTTTCAGATTGCATTTACCAGCAACAGTCTTGACACTCTATAATGTTCATTGGCTTTCAATGTGTCTGCCTGTTGTAGAGTTAAACATTTAAAACGACTACTAAGATCTTCTATTGAGTCCAATATTATCTCTCAACAATCAACCCCAGTTCTTACTTTATCACACTCTTTTGGTTAATTTTATCTCCCCTGCATGTATCTGTGCTTCCAATAACCGTATAGTGTAGAGTTATACATTCCAAGTTTAAAAATATTAAGTTCACCCAACATTTCAGTCTTGCTGTCCACCTATCACATGGCCTTTGCTTCATGCTATGGGAAACAGAGGTTAGGAAAGAAGAGTATTTTTTCTGTGCCTATTTTTTTATTTACTTGACATGCAGAAATACAATAGGCGACTCATCAGTTAATTTAATATGCCAAGGACCCAAGGGTTTTTATAGTATGTGTAATAATCACTGAGCTGTTCACATCTGTAATTTTGTGACAAAATGCTTCTTTAAATAAGAGAGCATTAACATTGAGAATCTATGAGACTGGAAATTTCATGATATATTAAAAAAACCTGGTTACAGGTGCCGCCACTCAAAGGGGCTTATGTGAACCCTTTGATCACCTGCTGGTTGGCCAGCCTCATTACTGCTATTACCTGTGGCAAGGATTTGACTGAGATCTTAAGAGCATAGGTGCACCAAAGATGGTCTCTCTCCAGCTCTTCCCTGCTATGTGGCTCCTGATGGAGTAGTGTGTGTCGCATGTAAGGCAGGAAATAAACTCCCATGCCAGTTATGGAAGTTCTGGGGGATCTTTGGCATCTGGTTGTTTTGTGATGTCACAAAGTGACCCCATGCATTGCTCCAGGACCCAGTGTGTCTAGTCCTGCCAACATTTAGGTTACTTATGCAAGCTGTGCTTTTTTTTGTGAATAATATTTCACACAATACCTTCAGATCTTATTGATTTAAAAAGATTTAAAGACAAAGGATTTGGAATTTGAGAAGCTGCATTTTTTTTTATTTCTGATGAAAGAAGTTCTGTTGGCTGAGAGAAGTAGGATATGGCCATAAATGGGTATTGCAGACTAAACTGGATAATAAGAAACCAACCTCATTCTGTCTGATAAAACTGGAACTGCTAACAGATGGCAAATAAAGATCCCCAAGTGAAGTCTGGATGTTTGTAGGCCTTAAGAATTATTTTCTCATAAAAATGGAGAGGATAGGTGGAAACGAGGTTCAATGCGTATTAGTTTGACTAAGATGGAAACAAGATGGAGTCTCCAAAGCAAGTATCCTGTAAGTTTATACCTGATTGTTTGCTTGTCAGTTCACCACTCATTACAAACAAGTGACTATACCCCACTATGAGCCAAAGCAGAAAGCAAACCAAGTATTTAGTCTTTATTCAGCACATGGCTTAAAGGTGAATGCCTATATATAACAATCTTCCGCTAAAAGATGGATACATCATTGACTTTGAAAGGGAAATGTTTATCCTGATTGGCTGTAAATGTCCACTTCTGGATGCTGCTTGTGAATGAGCTAAGAGGATTATTTATTAACCTCATTCCACGTCTCTCTGTCTGAATGGATGAATCAAGTATATTTCATTTTTAAGCGCAGAGGGGCTGATAATCCATGATCAATATTATACGTTGCATTTTTACTGAAGATTTTTTTTTGTAGTGATAAAGGATTCATGCTTTTGATTTGTGTTGTGGAATAGGTAAAAAATAAATAAAAAATACGGTATATGATCATTTATTTGCTAGGAAACTAGCCATCATATGTTTTCACACTGTATACATACCTACTGATGTTTCTGCGTCTGTCTCTGATTTTGTGCCAGTATGTTTATGAATGTTCTAACACACAGTTATAACACACAGTTATAACATATAAGCACTGAGTAACACTGTTGACAGAGGACAAAAGCGATCCTAGTAACTTTTTAAATACACAGCTATAGATGGAGCAGAAACTAGACAGCATGCATAATTGCTCTAAATACACTGCACCATATACAACCTTAAACCCATTAGCACTGGAATCTACATAATGGTCATTTAACCTAGTGGTTAATATATAGCCCGTATATGTTGATTACAAACTGTATCAGCTCCTATGGAGAGCAAAGCTGCACTAATTGTGAATAATAAATGGGTAAACCATAAAACAAATGACACATCTGTTAAAACTGGTTCATGTGATCTATAAACGTGCCATCTTTCATTTGATGACATTGCTTGGGCATTGTTAATGGAGCTTGCTGTACCTCTGTCACTGCACTGGCATTCCCTCATTTAACACAAAAGCTTAATTACATGATCCCTGCATTGTTTAGACATCTTCCCTGCTTGGTGATTTACAGGCCTAGGCTAGAGCACCTGCTGGGTCCCTCTGTGACGCTGCTTTTGCTTTTTATGTCCCCTTGTTATGAGTGCTATGGTTTAAAATGGTATGTCTCATAACATGTGTCAGCGTTCAATTTCCTGTAACATGAAGAAAGCTATGCCCAGGATAGCGGGTTTGTTCTGAACCACCTCATCATTTTCTATATTATAAAGAAATAATACAACATCACATGGAATTCTAGCTCAAAGAAAGGAATTTTCAGAGTATGGACATGCTCAGTATAACTCTCATGGTCCAAAAATGATTACAAATAAGTTTAAAGGGATCCTATGAATATTTTTTATGAAAAATCTACAAACTCGCCTAGTCGTAACTGTAGTCCACAAAAAAGATCAGGCCTTGATTACCCAAACCTACTCCATAGGCTGCCTAATCATGGAACTGAAAAAAATCCTTCTCTCATTCCAAATCACTAAGCTCGGTTTTTAATTCACTATGTTTAGATGTGGATTTTTCATATTTAAAAATCCACATGGGTGACTTTGCATTCATGTTATTATATATTCAACTCATCAATCAACATCTCTTTAGCCTCGCTATCATTCCCATCAGTGAAACAGCTAATGAATATGACTTTTTAAAGCCAAACAACATAGTTTTTTTTTTAAATTTGGAGTTGATTCCATTAAAGTTGAAAGTAAATATCTCAACTTTTTTTTTTTAATGTTTCAGAAAAAAAAAAGGAAATATACAATTTTTAGAAAATATTTGCAGAAAAGAGGACAGTGATGTATCATATGAACAGCCTATCACTATTAGTGCTCACACTATCTTCCAAAATGAATTAATATTTCTCCTCATGGTAATGCACATACTTTGCTTAACTTTAGGTCTCTTGATTTGTAAAAATTCTGCACAGATATTTAGCCTCCCCATTCTTGGCCTTTCTCTTTTCTGTGTTCAAATGGCGAGATTCCACTAATGCCGTTACAATATTGAAAGAACCCAACACACACACATACAGTGTCTCACAGAAGACATTTCTATCCCTTCTACTGCATTACAAGTTGAGTGTTTGAAACAAAAACGATGTTTTATTAACACTATTACTTACCTCTGAAAAAGGCAACACGGTGAAATGCATCAGGTTTCCCTAGAATACATTAAAACTTGGAATAACGCATTTCAAATTCCCTAAATGTTATTTTAATGTAGTTTATTGTGTTATGTACACTATTTAACCTATATACACAATTTTAATTCAATTATTATTTTCTGTTACAAACCTGTTCTCTATTACAGGTACTATTTTATCATTTTCTTTTTTGAGTGCTCACATCAGTTTCATTTGAACCTTTATCTTCTGAGCATTTAGGAACATGCTCTCTGATGTTTTGACAGCTGCTACAACCCAATCATTTTATATGCTTCCTTTTTCTATTTTTTTTTTCTGTTTTCTATCTGTTCTATATACTTCCCACTGATGCAGACCTACTCTGAGTTCTTAATTAGAGTTCCTTTAATAGTCAGGTTGGAAAAAGTCTTACATGTGCCTCATTTTTACTAAATAGCTCCAATCATCTACACCTTTTACCTCTTGTATAGCTATACTCCAAGCTACATTTTAGACTGGAAGCTTATTATTTGGGACAAAACTCTCTTTTTCTTTCAAAAACGTGTTACTTTAGCTACTATTGATATGTTTGTTTGCCCATTGTACAGAATTGTGGAATATAATGGTGCCTTATAAATAGCAAATAATCAAATAATCATTTGTATCACAGCCAGCAAGTCACCATTTTGCAGAAAGAATGTATTGTATTTTGATTCCCATTTTTTAGCCTAATACAATTCTCTTTTCTGGTATTCTACCCATACAAACACATTTTTAGCATAATGTTTTAAACTGTTATTCTTCAGTTGAAAAGCATGCCTATTGTTTTTTTTTTCCATTGTTTAAGTTTACTACTAACTAGAAATGGAAATGATAATGTACTATATAAATATGCCCCTGTACAGCCAGTAAATATAAGTAATTATTATAATAGTAAACATTTGCATGAGTGAGACAGAATTAAAACTTGTATCCACAAAACTAATAAAATGTCTTTCAGGATTATGGCAAATTATTTCAGAATTTACCATAACTCTTCTTCTGAGTTTGGCTGCTTTTGTTTTTTCTTCTGTACACATGATCCCACACAACTTTGAGTATCCCACATTTGGGGTTCTGAGGTGTTCAATCTAATATTGTGAGTGGTTCGCTCCCAGTAGGCCTTTAATCATGTTTTTGAGAGTGTGGGATCATTATTGTGCTGAAAGAAATGTTGTTTCTTGTCAGTTTCCGGAAAGCACAGAACGATGAATGACTTAATTACATTGAATTTGACCAGATCCTCTTCACCATTGGCTCAAATGCAGCTCCTAATTCTCCTTTTGACATATTGTATGCAAACAAAAAATATATATATAATTTGCACTCCTAGACCATAAATATCCCACTTTTATACTCTTCATGCACTGTAATCTTTTCTGCTTGTTGCCTTTCCTTAACCCCTTGCCGACAAAGGACGTGCCAGGCACGTCCTGGGAGAAACTCCCTTAACGACAAATGTCGTGACTGGCACGTCCTGCAGTCAATGAAGCGGTTTTCGCGATCAACGATCGCGAAAACCGCTTTAACAGTGCTGGTCTATTGCCTCGATATCGAGGCAGTAGCCAGCATCGAAATTTATATTTTGGGACCCCCACGATCGCCCCACGGAGCGATCGTGGGGAGCCATATTGACGGAGCATGCTGCTCCGTCAATATGGCTAAGCCCTCTGCCGGTCTGAGCTTCGGGAGTGAAGGTAACTTCACTTCCGTCGCTCTGAATATGCTACTTGACTGCCCCTAGTGGTAGTTTAGTAGCATTGCAATGGAAAAATTTTTAAATACATATTTAATAAATTAAAAACAGGTTATTTAGCTATATTAGCCTATAGGGTTAAAATTAAATATTTTTTAGCATAAGGGATAGGGTAAAAATTAAATTAAAGTTAAAAAATATTAAGGGATATAATAAGGATTAGAGTTGGGGTTAAATTTAGTGTTGGGGTTAAATTTTGGGTTCGGGTTGAGGTCAAAAGATCAATATAGGAAAAAAACAAAAAACACTATTTTTGTTTTTTGCCCCATAACTCGCAAAAAAATACCGAAATATATGGAAACATGCATATTTTTGAGCTCGGGAGAACATTTAGAAACTATTTAGATGGGGTCTTTTTTAATGATTTTATTTGTGTAAATTATATTTTAGGTCAAAGTTAGAAAAAGTGGTTTTTTTTTAATTTTTCATCATATTTTATGATTTTTTTTGTAGTAAATTATAAGATATGATGAACATAATGGTATCTAATGAAAGCCCTTCTTATGACGATAAAAACAACATATAATTTGTGTGGGTACTGTATGTGAGAAAGAAAAAAATTACAGCTAAACACAAACACCCTAGAAATGTCAAAACAGCCATTGTCACCAAGGGAAAGTCAAGGTGAAAATGTCTTGTCACTAAGGGGTTAATAATGGTTTCTAAGCTGCAACATGCTCTTCAAGACCACTACTTGGGAGATTTTTGTGTGAAGCATGTGTGCTGTATAGCTCTGCCTAATGCTTAACATTCTCTGTTCCTCAAGGTTAGGATATTTAAGCACTGATCCTCAGATACACATAGACATTTGGGCCTTCTACTGCATTATCAAAATCTGGCTAGATCTTTCCTCACTGGGAGTTACACAGGTTTATGCTTTAACTAGCTGTGTTAGCTTAGCCATTCCCAATCCAGTTCTCAAGGTGCTGCCATTACAACTGAGCTTTTTTGATTAATGTGTCTATTAATATAAGCAAAAAGTTACATGATTGCTGCTAAGGGTGTGCTTTATTTTTCCTCATTATTATAAATATGTGATGATATATATTAGTGTATTTATTTCCTTGCTTTATTCCCACACTTCTTTGTTTTCTTGGCACACTTTCTGTGCAGAAAGCTTCTGTGTAGATATGGCCAGAAAAAAAATAATAGTTTGTTTACCTGTCATTTGCGATTTTCAGTTGACTTTAGATCTATCGGAAGCAGACACTCATTTGTTAAATTCCATCACTAACTTTCAATCGGTGTGCCTGGGTGAAACACGCGAAATATGTCAGGTAATACAAAGCTGCATGTAGATTAACAGAGATGTGTCAAAGCATCGACTGGAAAACATGCTAGTACCCATCTTTTTATCAGTAACTATTTGGAATACACAAGAAAAACTTGCAATATTTCAGCTACATTTATGTTTATTTGTATGCTAGATATATAGATAGCTTAGACCACCAGATAGCTTCTGCTTTAGCAACCCTCCCTATCACAGATGCTCCATAAGTTTTGTCCAGACCTATAAATTGCAGGAGTGTCTCTGTACTGTACAATAGGAAGTCCTTTTTGGTCCCTGGTAAGCAATACACTGGAAGAGATCAAGCCCCATAAGCAACAGTATTTCTTTTTAGGGCCCACCAATATTGGAGTACCTTGGCAAAGGTTGTCTCCAGCAGCAACCCCTTATAACAAATGCTAGTTTAGGTGACTACATTCCTTTTGGTATTTTATTTATGTGGCTTTAACAATAATTGTCATTCTTTTTTTTTCAAATTTTAAAACAAATATGTTGGATTGCTTTAGCTATACATAATCTAACGTGATAAAGGCATACGCTATCATTAGACATGGCATTTTGAGTTTGGCATTCACATACTCGTGCATATTGAAAACTAATTAAAGCATTAAAAACAAAGACACCAAATACATAATTGGATTACTTCAAGTACACTCAAGGTCAATGCAAGGGAATTCATGTTGTGGACTATAAACATCAAGGTCTTCCTTCAGGAATAAAAAAGTAAAAGGTTTTGAATGCCAAAAGAGGTAAATATTATATTTTTACTGAAAAGGCAGTAAAGAAATAGAGGAAAACAGTGTAAGATTTGAGTGAAATGGTTGTGAAATGAAATAAATCTAAGACAATCCTATATTTGTACATTAATAATGCTTTGAAATTAGGGTCTGGCTTCCAAACCTCTATGAAAGCTAGAAATGGTTACACCCAGCAGGTATTTTACTGGCAGACTGGTGGTATTACACATATATATTAATATATTTTTTTAATTTCAAAGGAATGAGCAAACTGAATCTTAAGTGGATAAAAGTACTGTAAATTTAAGGTAGTTGAATGCGGGGAATCGGTAAAATTTTACTCATCGTGAAAAAATAATTATTTACAGAGCGAGCATCTTTCACACTCCTTAATGTAGAACAGATATTTTTAAATAGTGGAAATGTAGCAAGGGGTTTTCCTTATGCAATTAAATAGAACGTATGCCCTTGTACTTTGTGATGTTATTCTTTATAATTCAGTGGTGGTTTGTGTGTGTTCTCAGTAGTTTACTCACACATTACATTAAAACAACAAATTCTGATGAAGGAGAAAAGTTATTTTTCCTTGAAGCAATAGAAAATTAGGTGGATAAATAGATGTGTTTGGAATAAAAGGGAAAAAAATCTTATTCACAACATACACTGTCTGATCTTACAGGAACATTCACTAGAAAATACATAATTTGGTTCTCTGGCAGATTTTCAGTTTTGATTTTACATTACATACCTAACCATTAGAGATTTGCAGTTACAGCATTAGACTGTGTCTCGAAACAACTCATATCTATCAAGTTGCATTTGGTATGAAATGCTCAGAAATTTTGCTTGTATTGAAAGGGGCAGACTAACCTAGCGTATTGTGTTACGTTTCTACATGTGTTTAATATATGTGAAATGCACTTATTTTAACTTTTAAAATTTGTTCGTTTTCCTGTATTTCTACTTTGAATATTTTACAGGTGCCTTTAACTTGAATGACCTCCAGGAGAGTTGGAGAGATAGGCAGGACTGTTGCTATGGCAAAAACTATTACATTTTATCTGCTTTTTTTAAAAGACTTGTTTTTTAAAAGAATTTGTTTTGTTTTGCTTTACTTTACGCTATTCGGTACTTAGCGAAAATGTTTTTGACTTCCCCTTTTAAGCTATAGCATCTTTAAGGGAATAGTGATGACAAATAAGAGGATGTCAGTGTAATACATTGAAACAAACAGTGGATAACTTGTTTGTGCAAGATACTGTTACTTTAGTGTTTTTTTGTAGTCTCTTCCCGCAGGTTACTTGCTTTCATTTTGTATGCATGTAGCATAATTGTGAGGTTTCTGAGAATGTGAAGGTTTTTCCAAGGTGACTTTAATGATAGAAAGTAGTGTTATCTGATTATTTGGGATAAGATGTTCAAGTGGTTGATTTTGCACAATTGCATGTTTTTGTGTATATATTAGAATATAGTTTATCTTTTGAGAAAGTAAACCTAGAAATTAAAATCATGCCATATAAACGGGCTCCCTTAATACTTGCCTTTTTTATCCTGGTCTGGTGTGAATGGAATAAACAATGTACATATAAATCTTCAGCGTGTTCTGGTTCAATACTACCGTGTTGACTACAGTGTCATACTTCCTTATTGTGCAATGAGCATTCGCATATAAACAACTGTCTCCTTCCTAACTGTTCATAATAGCGTTTGAATACACTCCTACTTCATTAACTGTTCATATTAATTTTCTCATACACGTATCCATTTTCATTTGCATTCCATTAGCGTTCCCTTCTTAATTTCTTAAAAACACTGTTGAATGATGGCTTTATGTAGCACTGTTCAGAAGTGATTTGTATTGTGTTGTGATGACTTGGAAGATCTCCGAAATCTGGCAGTACTCTTTGGTGTTCAGTGTCTATGCTGATTGGCTGTGTGGAGTTCTATTGAAGCATCGTCAGAAAGTCTGTCTCTGCTGCCACAGAGCTATGTTCCATGAGATGGAAGCCCCCTAACATTTGTACAATTAGCGCAATTCTAATGACACTTTTAATGAGGCAAAACTGGCATATTAATACAAATGTCCTCAAGATACAATCCAACTTGAATTCTTTCAATCCAAACTCCAAGTCCTGTATGTCTTTTAATATAGGGGTTGGTTATATGAAACTGCCTGTCTGCTAATATAGGTGCTAATTTTCTGAAACTGTCTGTCTTTTAACAGTGGGGTTAATTCTCTGAAACTGCCTGTCTGCTAATAGAAGGGTTTATTCCCTGAAACTGTCTGTCTATCAAATCCAAAATATACATGACTCCCAGGGCTTCCTAATCATATATTTGTAATATTATTTATATAATATAAAATGTGTCCTTGAATGACAGAAATAAAATGTGGTCCTCTTAACACACACACACACATGCTGACACACTCACTCACTCATCCACACACAGAGCTGCTGATACACACACTATATACTTACAAATCGGAGTAACGGTGGGGGCCGGGCAGCTTTACCGCCTCTCTCCTACAGTCATGATGTGGTCACTGATCCTCCCCCAACCTCTCTCCTCCTCAGTCACAGCTGCAGTAACTGTATCTCTAAGAAGCAGTGCAGGCAGTTCAGTTCTGCCACTGGCATTATGGAATTTCACAAGTTTGAAATTCCAATATCAATTCTCTGCAATGCTCTCTGTATTGAGTAGGCCCTTGCATTTATCTCTTGGGACTCTAACATACACCTTTTTTCTTTCACTTTCATAAAATAAATCAAATCAACAAAAGGGGCACAATGGAGTGGCAGCACTGAAGAATAGATTCTAGAGAGCTGATTGGCATCACGATAGAGTCTTTCACATCCAAACTGGGATTTGAGTCAGACGTAGCTTTAAAGTGACTCACTCGTTACCATTTGAATGGCATTTAGAAGCCCATTTGTAATGAATAACTGAGGTTCACTTCTCATAGAACATGTGGTCACATACCAAAACCAAATCAAACCTGTCATCAAAACTGGCAGTGTATTGACCTGGCCATGTGGAAGCTGCACACCAGAGACACAATCCTGGGCATTAATATAGCCAAGTTGGAAAAATTATGTAATGCAGCTGAATGGGAGGCGTTTTTCAGTTACTTTGGCCTTAAGTTTGAAATTCTCATGTAATTTCTCTGCATTTTTTTTTTTTTTTTAAAAAGACCTTCTAGTTATGAGTCAGTTGAAGATATACCAGGAATTCATTTAAAGAAAATAATAGATCTGACATGTGACAAACTCCTAGAAAAAAAATGTAACCCCATCTATTTATACTTGGTATAGCTTTGAGGAAAGACGTAACACGGAGATATGATAGAAACATTTAAATACATACAGATCATCAAAACAGTAAAGAAGGAGAGTATATTCAAAAGATGTCTTAAATTAGAGGGGCAAAGATTTAAAAGTAGTATGAGCAAGTATTACTTTACTGAGATGGTAGTGGATGTATGGAATAGTCTTCCAGCTGAAGTGGTAGAGGAAAACACAGTGAAGGATGTGCAGTTAAGGCATGTGTGGGATTGGCACAAGACTATCCTAGATACAATATAAGGCCAGGGACTAATAAAAGTATTTAGAACATTGGGCAGACTAGATGGAGCGAATGGTTCTTATCTGATGACATATTTTATGTTTTTATGTTTTTATATCTGTTATAATATCCTGTGTTTAGTATAACATTAGTATCTGCATGGCACTGTGGCTCGTATTGGTATAACTTTGAAAGGTATAAAGTTTTATTTGGACAGTGTCAAATTTAGTGAGGTACAAAATGATTAACTTTGTGATGTCTGGAAATTTAAATCCTGAATAGAGTTGAGCGGACACCTGGATGTTCGGGTTCGGCAGGTTCGGCCGAACTTCGAAAAAATGTCCGGGTCCATGCTCGAACCTGACCCCGAACTTGACCCCGAACCCGAATCCCATTAAAGTCAATGGGGACATGAACTTTTGGCCACTAAAATGCCTCTAAAAAAGTCCTGGAAAAAGGCTAGAGGGCTGCAAAATTAAGTAAAATGTGGGTAAGAGTGTCCCCATTCATACGAATTGACCTATTCATATGAATGTGGACTCTATTTTGATTTATAGAATAGCAATAGCATTACATGTATTACATAAACTGAAAGTCTATAAACCGAATGTCTTTTGGTTTATAGACTTTCGGTTTATGGAATACATGTAATGCTATGGGCTTTCTATAAACCGAAATAGAGTCTCCATTCATACGAATAAGTCAATTGACCTATTCGTATGAATGGGGACTCTATTTCGGTTTGTAGAAAGCCCATAGCATTACATACAATGTAATTGCCGAACCCCGAACTCCAACCCGAACATACAGTGAAATGTCCGTGTTCAGGTCCGGGGTCCAAAAAACGTAATGTTCGATACGAACCCGAACAGTGCGGTTCAGGTTCGCTCAACACTAATCCTGAATAGAATAACAGCACACAGAAGCCCCAAAGGTTAGCCAGCTCTTCCCCTTAACTACCAAGTGTGCTATTTTGGTTCCAAGCCTTTATGCTACCAACAACTGCCGGCTCAGGGATTTTTCCCTGTAGGTAGATACACATGTACACCACATCATTCATGTCTGATGTTAATACAAATTTACTTTGTTTCCTCTGGTATAAAGTATTTGCACATATTACTGTACATCCATGCACATGGAAATGTGGACAATCATGTACAGCTGTATGACGTCTATGCACTTGAGCGCTGCAGTGATGTAGTAACCCCTCCTAGGTTTAATCATAGGATTCGCATGAAATGATTTAAGAATGGGCTTGTGTTTTTACCTGCTAAGTGATTATGTCAATAGCTATGATAACTGCAGAGAGAAAAACCTAATTATAAGGTGTTAATTAGTATGAGGCATGTCAGTGTACCATAGTTCAGAAATCTGATAGCCATGCATGTGATCAGTGAATGTGATGCCTACATTCTGAATTGTAATGTCCTAAACATCTTCTTTTCATCTGTTGTGATAAAAAAGGAAAAAGGACGAGCAAAAATAGTGCTACCAGGATCTATAAAAAACTATGTGTATATATAAAACAGGTGTCCACTAAGAACCAGCAGCCTAATCTAAAAAAACAGACAGCTTCAAAACTGTATGTGATAGGTGCATGGACACTTGAAATGCAAAATATAAATTGAAACTCGTGACGATGTGTCAAAAAATATATATATACAGTTTGTAAAAGATTCACAATAAAATCTGTGCAAATAAACAACGTGCATAAACACAGTTACTGTGTTTTTCCACGTTGTTTATTTGCACAGATTTTATTGTAAATCTGTGATCTGAGTTTCTTGGACAGAGTGGTACCCTTATAAAGAAATTTCAAGAAAAAAATTGCCTACAGGAAGTGCAGAGAATGGATAGATTAGAATTAACAAGGGACAGACCTAGAATACAGAAAGGTAAAAATGATTTCTCTTTTGCTTTCTTGACTAAATATAATAGTGGAGCCAATCGAATTAAAAAAAATTCTAGAAAACCACTGGCACATAATCAAACAAGACGAGATTCTAAAAGATCATATCCCAACAAAACTCCAGATCATCCATAAAAAAAACAGAAAGTATCAAACAGATCTTGGCCCCTATTGTCTTGCCTAAGAAAAACTTCAGTACCAGACAGTTCTTTGGAACCAATTATGGGTATCATAAGTGTGGGAGATGCAAACTATGCAAACTCTTAAAACAACAACCAAAAAAGGTAACTGATTTTACTTGTACGAACACAGGCCGTGCTTATAAAATCAAACACTTTATCAATTGTGAATCTGAAAACGTTGTCTATTTGTTGCAATGCGCCTGTAGTGCACAATACATAGGGAGAACCACAAGAAAATGTAAAGTAAGATCGCTAGAACATATTGGTGGTATTAGAAACAAAAGCAAGAAACATAGTATACCTATTCACTGCAACCAATGCAGAGAATTTACACTAGACACGTTTTCAGCTTTCGCTGTTGAGAAAATAGACCCCCACAGGAGAGGGGGAAATCATGCAGAAATACTATCTCAAAAAGAAACTGAGTGGATTTTCAGATTTAAAACTTTCAAAAGTGGTGGACTGAACACTGAACTTGATATCCTGTCTTTCATATAAATGATATCTCTCTAGGTTATCTTTTTGCTAACTTCTTAACCTCACCTATCTATAAACTATTCACAAACTGTTCTCTCTCCTTGAGTGATATCTGTCACCTAGTTCCAACAGTTGTATGTTTAACATTCTAACAGATGTCTCTGTGTTTTCACAGTTAAGCCGACACCGTGGGCTATCTGTTTATGTAAGAAACTCACCTATGTCATTACTATGTTGTTTTCGACTGTGAATGTTTTCAAACTATATATCTATAAGGCAAGCCTTCTACTACAGTTTATTGTATATAAAAAGACAAGTTCATGTAATTTTTATTTTTTATTGTAATTGATTTTTCTCTGTATGAGTTCATACTCTATGTGTAGTCATGTTTTATTATTATATGTTCTGTTTGTTAGTTTGTACACAGATTCTGCCAAACGCTGAGCCATTTATGATTTTTTTAGACTACAGAACACACATTTTTTCCTTTTCATTTTTTTATTTTCTTTTTTCTTCCCTTTTCCTTTTTTTCTTCTTCTTCTTTTTTAATCTTTTTTTCATATTAGCATATACATTCATTTATTTTTTCCCTACCATTTTTTCCCCTACCATCTTATTTCACATATCCACTAGTTTTATACATACATTATCATTTATTATGCACCATACAAATTGTCTTGTCCAGCTTTATATTCCACTCAGATTTACTTTCCTTTTCTTTCACATATCATTTGCTATACATTCACTTCATTTACATATTTTCTTCTCCATTCTTGCTTTTTATTATACACACTATCTATTATGCACCATATATATTTTCTTGCCCAGCTTTATATTCTATTCAGATTTATTTTATTTTATTTTTTTTCTCTTACACATCATTCGCTATACATTCACTTAATTTACATATTTCCTCCTCCATTCTAGCTTCTTACTATATACACTTCTTTCTTATACATCTTTTCCTTGTTAATTTTATTTTTTATTTAGACACATTTTCTTCTTTTTTCTTTTTTCTTCACATATTCTTTTTATGCACATATTATTTGTTCTATTTTCCTTTATTGTTTTACTAGCGATGCCTCCGTTTTTCCCCTTCGTCTATTCTCTTTTGTGATAGGTCCATTGCATGTAATCTAAGAGGTAAGGCGTCTGTTCACAGATCTGTCAGGCGTGTGTTAATAAAGTTACAGTTTTTTGAATAGGAGGTCACGTGTCCCGGACTGTCTATCCAACGTATCTCGTTGGTAATAGACAGACGCTTTGTATTACGTCACGGGGAGTCCTTCCAGAAAACGCGTTGAGAAGTGGATCCAAGCTGTTTTATCTTCAAGAGAAGCACCTGAGTCTCCCATCCTGGTGGCAACAGGAAAGAGGTTTAACCCTCAGGACTTTTTTCACGCAAGTTGCACTTTCAGTGCTATAATAATTTGTACGTGTATTTATGTTTTTAAATTGCCTGTTTTTTGTCAGCCACTGCGCAATGGTCTTTTAATGTGTTTTTTAGATAATGGATTAAACCGAATGACCACACTACTTTGATGAGCCTGAATTTATTACTCGTTTGTGAGTGTACCCCCTCAGCATCTTGTAATACATCCAATTGAATATATTGTGTTGCACTATTATTTTTTCTGTTTCTCTTCCCGGTACATGCGCCTCAATTTTGTCTGTCTTTCTACTGTATCAAGTGCCTGAGGAGCACTTAAGTGGGTGCTGCAGTACCAGAGGAGGAGTATATTTTTATTATTTTTTCGCAGATTTTATTGCACCGTTTTATTATATTTGAATTTGGGTTAGTGTCACATTTCCCTTTAGTAACCTACAACTGGCTGCTGTTTATAATGTGTACCTTTTTGATCTCATCTGACATTTTATGTCCTTGAATTATTTGTAGATATTACAATACAAATAATTCTGACTTTTTCTCGCTATGGGATTTATAGATTAAACTATTGGTAAGGATTAAATTCCATTGCTGCATCACCTCTCAATCCACCTCAAAAGTTTCTAACAAATGAATAACAAAAAGTATGTATTTTGGTTATATGTTTAATGAAAACCCTGTTGTCATCTTTGACATTAATTCCCATACAGCTATTCTATATAGTTATTTAATAATGTCATGATATAAAGTATTATACATGCTCATCATATAGTATAGTTAGTTATATTAGCACGCACAGAGTATTCAGATAGCAGAGAGCTGAAATATTCTGAAATGGGTAGATGGTTCTGGGTGTACACCATGTGTGTGACGGAAGATTAATTGCAGAAAATCCCTTCTGCTAAACCGTTTGTGAAAAGCACAGTAGAGGCAGCAGTCATTCTGAACCAGGGATTATGGACAATATGCTTGACAATCCATAGCCTAAGTGGTATAAGTTTAGATGCCCTGTTTCCAGAAGGCTCAATTTACACTTAGGAGGCTCACAATTTTTTAGCATTTCTCTTTCTCTGATATAGGCTCCTCTATGATAAAATGAGCTGAACCCTGCCAAAGTAAACATCTATGAAGTTAAAGGTTAAGAATGACATAACTCCCCAGGTCTTGTTCTGAAGTTCTGAAGATTGTTAGTGTTATGTGGCATATGTGTTTTAGCATTATGTGTATCTATTTTAATATCTTATTGGTAGGAAATTTGAAGCACTATTTTTTATACTACGATATTGAATTTCTAAAAAATGTCGTACTGTTATTGAAAGAATAAATAATAAAAAATATATAAATAAATTCAGCCCCGAGAGGCTGCGGACAAGAATTTGCCTGCTACCCCCATATAACATTTAAAATGTCCCCTCGGGCTACAGGCCAGAGGTATGGCCCCAGTAGGAATACAATATAGGCAACCTGGGGTCACAGGCCGCCACAATGCTCATGGCCCAAACATAACATAAATAAGGTCCAGCACACTGGCACAGTGACTCCTTAATATATAATAATATGCCCCCGGGCTTGGAACCGGCAATGTGCCCCAGGCCCTTAATAAATAAAATAATTAGCCCCAGGCCTTAGGGTTGACAATAAGCCCAAATCAAATAAAATTAAAACCCCAGTTAAATATACCAGGCACAATAAAAAAATTTTTTACCCAATATTGGTGAAAAACACCCTCTTTGAGTGGCATGAGGAGCACATAAAGGGTGCCCTATAGAGAAAAACGATATCTGTATCCAGGTTCCAGTGGCCATCCACAATCTTCTTGCCCAGGAAAAGTGGTCATCCATAATAAATAATGGATATTTTTATCCTCCTATCTCTAAAACAAAATCCATACTGGAAAAATAACTCAGTGGAGAGCAGACTCAGAATGAAGTATGGTATTTCAAAAGACAATAGAAGGTCTCTGACTGGCTGACAGAGCCAGCTAATCAGACACCTCCTACTATATTTTGAAATACTAGCCCTCCCTGGCTTGTATTTCATTTTGAGTCTACTCTGCACTTAGAGCAGACAGAAAAGAACTAGGTACATGCAGTTTTTTTTTTAAGTGTTATTTGCCTGCATGACTTTTTTAGAGACGGGAGGATTATAACTTTTGTGTGCCAGGATGGTGGGCACTTTTTTATAGGTATCGGGGCATTTTTGACCATACCCTCCACACCTATGGTGGAAGGGAAAATTTTCTTTAATCTGGGCTTAGTGCCAGAGCCCTGGTTAAAGTAAATTTCCCTCTCCCCATATCGAGTGTTATATTTATGTATTAAGGACTTGGTCACATCACCGGCCCCAAGCCAAGGGGGTATAGCATTTTGTTTATTAAGGAGCCATAGGCATTACGCCTGCACATGGCCCAAGAGGCTTATTGTTATATTGGGGGCATTACTGGCATTGTGCGAGCTCATGATTCAAGGCTATAATTTTTATGTTATATTGGAGCGATGTGGATTGCACCAGCCTGTTGCAAATTTTCGTTTAGTGACTGCAGGCATTATTCTCTTACCACAATATCAGTGTTTTAACACACTGGATATTTGTAAAACCCTGCTGCAGTTGAATAGTGACCAAATCATCATTTCATTCAGACAAGCCCAAAAAAAAGTTATTCATTTAATAAACATTTAAATGCAATTCTGCTAACACAATGTATACATGTTATTTTACTCTCCACACTCATCGTACAAACATTGTTTATATTAACTTTTAAGTCACTACCTTTAACTACTGGGCGTATCTTTAAAGGCAACATAAATATACTGAGAACGTTAAAATGTATTTTGACAGGAGACAAGTCTGAGTATAAAAAGAACCCAATAATCCAAAAGATCAAAGTGTAAGACAGAGATTAAACAACTTTGTTTTTATCTGCTGTCAATTTTGTTCTTGTTAGCTACAGAAAGTTAAGTTGAAAAACCATTTAAACATAGAGCAAGTGAACAATTACATTTTTGCCTCAGCATGTGTGAAAAGTAAATTCGGATTGTTAGGAGAACATTTTGTTGAGTGCTGCTGCAATACCCTTGGACTTTGGATTTAACAAGTACCTAGTGTTTTGTCAGAACTCCATTTTCAAACTTCTGGATGGAAAAGGAGTATCTGCTTGTACATTGAGTAACAGCTGATTATAGCAAAATGTGACTTTAAACCCTTGTACACTACTGAAGCAGCCCTCCTAAAGGGTAAAATGACTTACTCTCTGCCAAATCTAAAGGTCACATCTTCACTGATCTACTTAGATCTTGCTGCTGACATTTACACTGTTGACCACAGCCTCCATCTGAAGAGAAGGTGGCATGTCTCTCTCTCTTGGATTCAGTCATATCATTCTGAATGCTCCTTCCATACCATTTGCTGGTGCGACATCAAAGCCATCGCTCTCTTTGTTGGTGTTCTGTAAGGGTTGGTCCTTGGCTGTCTGCTGTTTTCCCTGTACACCTTCTCTCTAGGAAAACCGTTGTCTCTTCCAATACCACCCATACCACCCATAACATCTAAAATGTAGCTGATCATCTTCCTTTGTTTGAGCGCTGTCACTGTACCTAGATTCACCATTACCACTGAAGATGCTACCCACTGATTGAACTCACCAACCGAGCCTAGACGTAGTGGGGTGACTCGGCGTTATGTTTAATCCCCCATGTTCTGCCCTTGGCCAAATTCTGTTGCTTGCATCTAATGAACATTGTTTTGCTTCACATTCAGTGAAGAGGCAGCCAAAATCCTAATTCCCTTGCTAGTGATCTCTCGACTCCTGTAATACTCTTCTGACTGGCCTGTGTCTGGTCCTCAGAAAAAGTGGAGTTTCTTACTGGTATATTTACTCCAGAAGGAGACTGTCCATTCTCCCCCTATCTTAACCCCTTCGTGACGTTAGGACGTACTATGCCGTCCTGACTTTAAGTGCCTTAAAGTCGTTAGGACGGCATAGTACTTCCTTTGTTAAACAGCTCATCGCCGCTCCCCGCGATGAGCTGTTTTCGGATCCCGCTGCAGGCACTTGCAGCGGGATCCCACCTGTCATCTGAGGCCACTTTGAGTGGCCTCAGTCCGACATGGAAAATGTAGCCGGTGCTCAAGGAGAGCACCGGCTACATTTCTCTAAATCGCGCCGTGCCCGAACTTCCGGGTTCGGGCACGCCTCCGTGACGTCACACGTGACATCCGGAGGTCTCGCGATATTTTGGAAGGGACCCACAGGGTCTATTAAGACCCTGATCGGGTCTCTGCCAGAGTGTTCCTGGCTACCGATCACCTTGTGATCGGTGGCCAGGAACAATTTGTGATGTTTTGGTGCTTGCGTCGTTTGGGACGCAAGCACCTAGCGTCATGAAGGGGTTAAACAAAAAATAGAAAACAAAAAAAGTGGACCAGAAACCTCTGTGGGGCACTAAATGGAACAGTCACTAGTCTCCAAAAAAGGTTAACCGTATGATAAAGAAATATAAAAAATTCAAGTTTGAAAAAATACTATTTTTAACATTCTTTATTTGAAGAAACCATTAATACATAAGTCCAAGATTTCAATAGTATACAATATACAAATGATACCATTACATGACAATACAAGAACACATACAGAAAATATTAAAAGGACAGTACATAAGTTCAAGACAACAATAGTACACCATCAACAAATGGTAACATAAATACAAAAACACGCATAAAAAACATTAATAGGACAGTAGAAATAGTTCTTCAATCAATATTTTTATAATTAATTAAGAAAAAATAAAAATAACATAAGCTCGTTGTCTGCTACTCATCAATTTGTTAAATCAACCAGGACAGACAAGGTTATGGGAAATATGATAGGAAAGTAGATAAGAGAGAACATACAACACTTAGGGTAAAAAACAAAAACTAGTAAAATAAAAATAACAAAAAGGGAGAGGAAAAAAAAAAAAAAAGACATATATTACCCTGGGAAAGGAAGATAAAAAGGAAGGTGAATCAGAAAAGTATTAACGGGAATGGGTAAGGATAAGGGGGTATTGATATAATAGGGGGACCCAAGGGTGGAGGAACGATTATAAGTTTCGAAAGTTAATATTATGTTATGTAATTTAGTAAACTATAAAGATTTAAGGGAGGGCCAAGGTCCATAATGACCACATTTTTTGGAATCTGGCTGGAGTATCATGTACATATGCAGTTAAGAGGTCCATGTTTTTTACCTCAATAATCATGTTTTTAACTTCCGTTAACGTAGGCATGTTGGGTTGATTCGACAATTGTGCTATAGCTCTACGAGCTGCCAAAGTAATTTTAGTAATCAGTACATTTTCATGTTTGGTGCATATGTCAGCAGGTTTGGACAGTAGGAACAGCTCAGGTTCAAATGGTATTGGCTTAGCTATAACATGGATGAGGAGTTTGTGAATTTGCCCCCAAAAGGCTTGCAGATATTGACAGGACCACCAACAGTGAAAATAGGTACCCAATTGTCCACAATCTTTCCAACAAAGAGGAGAGGCTGAAGTGTACATTTTTGCCACAGTAGTGGGGGGCCGGTACCATCTCATCAGAGTTTTATAAGCCTGCTCTTTATGAGTAGTACAGATGGAAATTTTAGAGGTGGCTTCCCATATGTCAGACCAATCGTCTGAGTCCACTGGATGACCCAAATCACGTTCCCAAGCCTTTATATAGGATGGAGAAAAATTTGAATTTAAGTCAAGAAAATCTTGGTATAATTGAGAGATCAGACCCTTTTGTCTAGGATCATTCAAACAAAGCTTTTCAAACCATGTCTGTTTGATTTTGGCTGAATTAATTGAAGAGTAAGTGAGGGCAAGGTCTCTAAGTTGTAAATATCGGAAATAATCAGGCGAGCGTAAAGGTAAAGTCTTTTTAAGATCATCAAATAATATAACAGAATTATTATGAAATAAATTACAGATTCTTGAGATCCCCCCTTGATCAAAATTTCTGAACTGAACGTAATCCATACCAGGCGGAAAATTTCTATTGCGACAAATAGGCTGAAGAGATGATTGTGCTGTTGTTAAATTAATTTTAATGGCATATTTGTCCCAAACTCTAAGGGAATTAAGTATCATCGGACATCGCGTCCGTAAAAGAGGTCTGTGATTTTTAGGTAACCAAATATAATGGTTTAAGATATCTGGACTAAATAAATCATTCTCCAAGTCAGCCCATCGAATTGTAGCAACAGGGGAATGCCAGGCTGAAACTTGTGCAATCTGGGCAGATAGATAGTATTTTGAGAAATCAGGAAGGCCTAATCCCCCAGCAGATTTGGATTTGTACAACGTAGAGATGTTAATTCTAGATTTCTTACCTTGCCAGATAAAACGATTAACTGATTTTTGCAGTACCGAGAAATCTTTGGTGACTAGTGGGATTGACAATGCCTGGAAAAGGTACAGCAACCGAGGTAGGAGGTTCATTTTAATTGTAGTTAATCGTCCAATCCAAGAGATTAAAAGGGGATTCCATTTATCCAGATCTGATTTAAGTTTGTGCAGGAGGGGAGTGTAGTTGAGTTGATACAATTTAGTGTGGTCAGATGAGAGTTGTATACCCAAGTAAGTCAATGGTTGGTCAGATAATGGTATTAAGAAGGTGGACTGTATAGTCTGACGAGTTTGAGCAGCTAAATGAATCGGAAGTCCCCTGGACTTTTCTGGGTTAACTTGAAAACCAGAGACTTTAGAATAAATTTGTAATTCTTTAAAAATGTGTGGAAGGGATTGAAGTGGGTCAGTCTTAGAGAGTATAATATCATCTGCATAGGCAGCTACTATGTATCGATTATTGGCTACTGTGAATCCATTAATGTTTGTGTTCTGTCGTATAGAATGCAGAAGGGGTTCCAAAGAAATAGCAAATAAGAGGGGTGAAAGAGGGCAGCCCTGTCTAGTTCCATTAAAATTATACAGTCTTAAGGGTGTAGCCCCAGGTATACATATTTTAGAAGAAGGTTTATGGTAAATTGCCGCCAGACAATTTAAGAATTGTTGTGGAAAATTCATTTTTTCTATGACCAGTCTTAAGAAAGCCCAATTTACTCGGTCAAACGCCTTCTCTGCATCCAAAGAAAGAAACAGAGAAGGCGTTCGAGACTCATCTGCCATCCACAGAAGATCTATGCACCTCCTGGTGTTATCCAATGCCTGCCTACCAGGGATGAAGCCCACCTGATCCGGGTGAATTAGCTTAGGTAATATTGTATTAAGACGGTTGGCAAGAATTTTTGTAAAAAGTTTGTAGTCTATATTTAAAAGTGCTATTGGTCTGTAGTTGGTTGTATATTCCTTTGGTTTACCTGGTTTGTGAATGAGAGTAATGTTAGCTTCTTGCATGTCATCAGTTAGGTAGTTCCCCATCAAGAGACTGTTGTACACTGGAAGTAGTTGTGGAATTAGAATTTCTTTCAGGGTTTTGTAATAAAGAGCTGTAAAGCCATCTGGTCCAGGGGCCTTATTGGTCTTCAGGGTTCCGACAGCCGATTCAATTTCCAATTCAGTTATCGGGCAACCCAGAAGACCAATATCCTCTTGTGTAAGAGAAGGTAGCTGAATTTGATCTAGGTATTTAGAGACTTCATCAATATGTTTTTTGTTAAAAAAAGTTTCTTCAGGCGAATGATTGTAAAGACTCGTAAAATAATCATGAAACTCTTTAGCAATGTCTTGTGGGTTGGTTACCACAGTCCCTAAACCAGTGGTAATTGTAGAAATTAACCTAGACGACAATTGTGACTTCAACATAGAGGCTAGTAACTTATCTGCTTTGTTTGCATTTTCATAGTAGTATCGTTTGGTAAATTTAAGTGATTTAGCTGTATCTTTGAGCGTGAGTTGTTTAATTTGGCTCCTAACATTATTAAGCTGAGAAAGAATGGGCGCTGTTGGATTGGCTTTGTGCAAAGTTTCTAATTTGCAAAGATCAGTTTGTAGTTGTTGATGAAGTTTTGCTGAATCTTTCTTAAGTCGTGTACTAATGCTAATTAAGTGACCCCGTATCACCGTCTTGTGAGCTGCCCAAAGCGTAACAGGATTATCAACTGTTCCCTCATTCAAATTAAAATAATCTTTTAGTTGCTGTTTACACGATAATAAGACCTCTTTATTATGTAAGAGAGTATCATTCAATTTCCATGCCCAGTGTTTGGAGAATTCCTTATTTGTAAAAATTAATGAAATATCAGCATGGTCAGACCAAGTAATTGAGTGTATTTCTGTGGATTCAATGAGTGGGAGACAGGCATGAGACACACAAAATAGATCTATTCTTGAATAGCTATGATGAGGATGTGAGAAGAAGGTATAGTCCTTACGTGAGGGATGCTGTAGCCTCCAGATGTCTAAGAGATTGTGATTGTTTATGAAATCCAGAAGATGTTTATCAGCAGGATGAGTTGACCCTGTAGGACTGATATAAGACCTGTCCATTTCTGGGGATGGAGTAGCGTTCATGTCTCCCTCAAATATTAATTTATCATAAGGATGTTTGTCTAAGAAATCAGAGAGTTCGCGCCAAAAGATAACGCTAGGGATAGAAGGTGTAAATACTATTTGAATTGCTCTTTATCGCATGGTTAACCTGTTTTGGAGACTAGTGACTGTTCCCTTTTGTATCCCACAGAGGTGTTCCAGGTTTCTGGTCTACTTATTCCTCTGGATCTTCCCTGCAGTCTATTCAAAATGTAATTGCCAATCTCATCTTTCTCACTCTTTACTCCACTTTGGCTGCTCCGCTCTGCAAATCCCTCTACTGGCTTCCTATCTGCTCCAGAATAAAATGTAAAATGCTATATTTAACCCATTAGTCACATGACTTTACAATACACAAAACTGAATCCCTAAAAAAATGCAGAGAGCAAAAAATGTGCTGTTGTGCAAGATCACAGCTAATGCAGTCATCAATATCAAGGAAGAGGTTTAACACAGGGAATGGCTTTTATAAACGCATTTGTTTCTAAAAATGATATTAAATTTTATTATAACAACACTAATTAATACTGATCTATCTCTCTCCCTCACAAATATGTAAGTGAGGAGGGAGGTAGATCTAAATTGGTCACATCATGCAAATATTGATATGACCAGGCAGTGGTGATTGCTTATCTCGCTGCCTGGTTATGTTGTACTAGTGGCTAAAACTATTTTAGATACCTAAGAAAACTTGTAGGTGAAACAACCCCTTAAATGGCAGCATTACCCTGTTTTCAATAAAGGTGCATTCCACAGAAAGCAAAGCCACAATGGCCTAAATCACTGCAGAAGATATAAACTTCTGACCTACCTATCTGTTGATAGATGGCAGCATATAAGCACTATTCCTGTGTACCAGATAATATAAGGGGAATGGCAGCCAGCAAGAGATTAGAGGAGGGAAATTATGTACAGGTGTATAATAATTTCTTTATGCACAGTTCAGTGTTGAGATAATGGAACACTTAAAACTTAGAAGAAAATCTATACCTTATAGCTCTCATTTAACCCATTTAATGAGCTGAAGATTAAACACAGGGTGTCCTTTCTATCAGCACATCCCACCTCTTGATTTTTCTTTATTCAGACTTTCAGCATAAAAGGTGATAATTAAGAATTAACATTCACATCTCACACTTCCAACGTACTAGCACACAGCTTTGATTTTTGTCTTAATAAATAACAAGCTGCAGGCACATTTAAGTATTCAGTGGATGCTTCGGTTTGTTCCTGGCTGAACTCTGATTGACGTCACAAGCAATGGGCCATTTTGGGGCCTCATTATCAATGGCAGATTTTGACATATTAAAATAGTAATTAGGAGACTTTTTCAAATTGCATCTACAGAACAATTACAAAAGATCTCAAAAGTTAGGTGTGAACATATACATATTTAAATACTGCCTTTTCTCATTTAATCCATTTTGAGGCACCTATTTGTATGCTCTTGTAGTGCATAACGTAACAATAACATTGTCAAATATTACTTTAAATTCCTGTTTGCAAAAGCAATTATTTTTTAGTAAATATAAACGGTGGTGTTTACTGTAGACAGTTTCAATATATGGCTAACTCTAATTGGTTATACTAGTCATAGTAGACACTATGTCAAATATGTCAGCCTATTTTCATGCCTTCACTATACATAAAATTAACATACATACTGCAGGCAGCACAAAAGCCCAGTTTCAAATATTAGACTAACTGAGAATGAACTGGGTTTTCTCTAGAAGTTTTAAACATGAGCATTTAAAAGATTGACTTCTGGATCAGGTTCCTATTCTTGGATCATGGAATGAGGCACTGCCACACAGATTCACCTATTTTTTTTTGTCTGGGTAGGCACAGTATCCTCTAGGTTATTGAGCACAGAACCCTGGTCATTGTGTCAAGTTGTGTGCACTACATGATGATCATTTGGTAGGACGCAGGCTGGTTGACAATTGTGAACATTTAGGCAGGAGTCTAATCTGTCCCACTTTGAATGAGATGATCCCAGTTTTCATTCTTTGGCATTGGGAGACTGGAAAAAGGAATAATGCCCATACCGATTTGCCGGTGACAGAAGTTGGGGGTATGGTTAATATTGTTGATTACTTCTGATGTTCCAATGATTTGCAGTGTCTGATTTGTTACCGGGGGAGATATATTTGTTTTGTAAATAATGAAATCGGCCTTCACCAAATGATATGCATATTTCCCTAGTGTACTTTAACCTGAAATTATCAATCTGTAGTCTTCAAAAATAATAGTCAAGTGCTATAGTCATTTCAGTAAAAAAAAAAAAAAAGAATAAATTAGTGGCAAATGTCTACCCTTAATTACTTTAGCAGCTTACATGCAGAATTACAAGGAAAGCCAATTGCTAGTAAACCACACCAGCCAGAATATGAAAGCTTCTAATCCTGTAATATTGTGCTATCCAGCAAAAAGGTGGCAGAAATAATGCTTGTGGACACATTTCATATGTGCAAATATAACAAACTGAATGCTAAACTAACTTGTAAAATGCTGCAATCCCAGTCACAAAACACACAAGAGGGATAATAATACTTTGCAGTGGACCTTTGTGATTGTTATAGGCAGTTGTGGATATCACAGAGAGAGCTATTCTCTGAAAGGTGAGTTGCAGGTGATTTGAGGTGAGATGAACATTTCATCTGACCATTTTAGCTATACACTGTGCAAGGCAAACCTGGTACATTGGTTATACACTGTGCAAGGCAAACCTGGTACATTGGTTATACACTGTGCAAGGCAAACCTGGTACATTGGTTATACACTGTGCAAGGCAAACCTGGTACATTGGTTATACACTGTGCAAGGCAAACCTGGTACATTGGTTATACACTGTGCAAGGCAAACCTGGTACATTGGTTATACACTGTGCAAGGCAAACCTGGTACATTGGTTCCTCACTAAGCAAACTCACCAGTTTTGTCCCTGCGCAATATCTATCAAACTTGTCAAATGAAAGGTTCATCTCACCTCAACTCCAATCATCTCACCTCAGTTCACTGCAACTCACCATTTGGTGAGAACAAAAGCTTGAAATAATCCTCGTATCTGTAGACACCTGCAATTAATACTAATGAGTCTGAAGTCATAAATAGTTTGGTTGACCCCTGATCCTAGTGCTGCCAGTCACCAATATATGTCTTCAGCCATTCAAACCTATTGTGCTTCCTGCCACATGCAGATATATCAAATATCATGACACATATAATTAACCTTTCTACAGGTTGAGTATCGCCTATCCGAATAAGTGCTCGGGACTGGCAGCATTTTGAATAACGGATACTTACGGTTTATGGATCATTTTGGCAGCACCAGCCCGTAAAATGATCTACAGTACCTAAATTCAATGTGCGCAACATTGAATTTAGGTAATATAGATTATTTCCAGCAGTGGAGCTGGTGAACTTACCTGCTCCACGGTGCTGCAGAGATGATCTGTCTGTCTTGTGTAGTCCATACTTTCCGACGCAGAGCTCTGAGAACTACATTTCCCATGAGCGCTGGCTTCTCATTTGCCAGAAAGGTGAATATCGCTTATCTGAACTGACCCACATGCTAAATTTGTTTTTCGGAGTTTGGGTCATTTCGGTTTTTGGATCTTCGGATAAGGGATACTCAACCTGTATAAGAAAGCAAATGTTTTTGTCATTCCAAAATCTCCATTAACCCCTCCGTGACCTTATGATGAGTTAACTTCCTTATGACATGTTAACGTGTCATGTAGTTAACTGGTGCATTGCCAGTCAGTCTGTAACGGGTCCAGGACTCAAACTGATCTCCTGGACCCGATCTGTTTCCGGGCATGTGATCGGTCGATCACCGCGATAACATGCAAATTACATGGCAAAATCAAAGTGTTCACACACTGACTTTCCCTCTAATTCACTCCCTGTGCTTCACGTATTTATTGTGAAGCACAGAGAGTGACAGGCAAATGTAGAAGGAAAAAAAAAACATTTGCTGCAACAACAAAAAAGTTAAGCCTTCCCTTGCTGATCACAGTTTGTTACTGTAATCAGTTTACTTCATACTTTAACCCCTTAAGGACCAGGGATTTTCTGGGTCAATGACCAGAGTGATTTTTTTAATTTTTGATATGTGGTTGTTGAAATGTAATTTTACTCTCAGTCATTTCCTCTGTCAGTCATTTAATGCACCATAGATGTTATAAATTGTTTTTTTTAAAGGACAGTTAGAGCTTTAGTTGATACCCTATACCTAAAAAATAATCTACAATTTAGATTGTTTTACAATTGAAAATATTCTACACAATTAGTACAATCCTAACTAACCAGCTAAAAAAAATAAAAATAAACAATGGGACCTTTTTCACACCAACTGTGTAGGTTCCACCCTTTCTAGGATCTATTTATGGATTGTTTTGTTGTTTTTTTAATACTATAACTTTATTTTCATTTGTGAGTGCATATGCATGTAGTATATCAGTGGTTTAAATACAAGTTAGTATAGAAAAGGACAGTGCAATCCTGTATGATATAATTCTTGAAAGGTGGTTCCTGAGGAAATTTGACAAAATGCCTTAAACCATAATTATTTTTATTACATTGTGATTACTCTGTGGGCAGCAAAGTTCCTGTGTTTGTGCTTTACTATAATTCACCACCAGTGAATGTTGGTAATCATGATCAGCAGCAGTGGAATTGGCCATCCTTACAGCTGTGGGTAGTCTTTCTCCTGCAAACACCAACTGTATAGACATGTCCAACTGGAATGGAAACATGGGGAACTGCCACAAACCTGAGCCTTTAGCAAGAGAGCTGATCTCTGTTGCATGTTGGTTGTGTGAGTGTTTTTACCTATGTATTGAATACATTTAGTCATTTTGTTATACACTCGTGTGCTGTTCCATACCTCCTTTATGGTACAAAATATTAGCCTTCCTAGAGACCTTAGTGTGTCTGTATCCTAGTATGTGGTCTTTCTGTCATATTGTTAAATACACATTACACTATTATTTGTTTACATTCTTGTTCTATGTACTCAAGGATTATCAGGTGAATCACAGTCAGCCATAAAAAAGTCATTTACCCGTTATGGGCTAACAGCAGTTGAAAATAATTGGATGCCTAACACTGTTTTAAAAGAAAGACAATTTATAATGTTCTATTTAAATATTGAGGAAAGGGGCAGTTGATATACATTTAATGGGTTACATTATTCCAATACCATCTGTGAACATAAGGTTACCATATTTCTATTTAAAAAAAAAAAGACTTTTTCAAAATTAAATAGGCAGTGTCGGTACAAGAACACCAATGAGCGTGTCAAGGTCTGAGGAGGTCCATAGAAGATAATTAAATTGTCTGCCCCAAAATCCAGTAAATGAGTACCATCAACAACATTAGTGCACATCCCTACTTCTAACAGCCACAAAGAATCCAACTTTGTATTCAAATGGATTCCTTAATCAAATGGCCAATTCACAATGAATGTATTTGGCTTGCAAACCCTCCTCTTAATTGCAAACCTACCACTTACCGAATCTGTACTAGTATCCAATTCATATTAGAATGGGAAACAATTTTCACATTACTTTTGGTTTTTAGTGCTTGCCTTTTGCCAGATAGTGAGCAGCTCACTGACTTGTTCCCTTATGTTTTGTATCTTACGATCCATTGATAAGAAGTCACAGTGCAAGTGGGTGCGTTATCATCCTCCCTTCACCTTTTTGTAAAATATAAAGCTGCATTCTCAACACTTGGGAGCAGAAAATGATAAGGGACAATGTACACAACTGAAATAATTCTTTATACAAGAGCCAGAACCTATGATATCTTAAACCATGCATTCTTTTCAGACTGTCATGATGCACTATTGACTAAATTATTTCTTTGGAATCTTGGTTACACTTTTTTCCAATTTCCAATATAACCCTCCAGCACAAGAAATGTTGTCCACTTCTAAACATCACTAAAAATATGTATTTACACCTTCTCCCCTGTCCCCTTCATATATTGCCCATTAGACTTTGAACAAGGATTATAACTCGATGTTATAGGCTAAGGGTTCCAGGGACAAACAATTACTGGACATTATTGATTATCACGATCAATACAATTAACTGAATGCGGCTTTTCCATCATGCTTGGCATTGCAAAAAAAAATAAAAATAATAATAAGTCTATTGAACCTTTCTTTTGGGATATTTTCATGACAGTATTAAGATACTTGATTTATTTCAGCTCTGCTGCAAATTCATCAACAAGAGCACTTAATTTAATATGGCAATTTAGAGAGACGCAGCATGAAAATTGGTGTAGCGCAAATGGAAAAAAGACTCTAGGGCCAGTTTAAATAAGGATCTGTAGGTTATTGTGCATGTGTGTAATAAGTAATAGGTGATGACTCAGAGGAGGTGTGATCACACTGACGCAAAGTGGTAAACAATTAATTTAACTCTGTGAGGGAACAACTGGATATTGCACTGCTCTCTGGAACTCAAAATGTACTTTGAAAATTAATCTGGACCCTTAATGCTAATGTTAAATCTAGAGTGTCATCAATCATTTAATTTAATATACATTTAATATAAGGTTATAAAATGTCTCCTTTAAAGGAGAAACAAGGGTTGTCACCGAACTAGTAAAAAAGGTTATTGAGGCCAGTGGTAAATGTGTTGTTACATATGGGTTGTTTATGAAATGATCTTATTCTTGGCTTTAAACAACTTGCCTTTCTTCTCTAGTTTGTAAAAATATCCCCCAGTTTGATTTTTACCTTGGATCGCATATATCCTCTCACAAGTTTCCTCTGTCCCTGTGTACCCTCTCATATCTGACATCACCACAAGCATAGCTTAGAGAAGGCTGCAGGTTCCTAAACCTCTCCACCAACACATAGGGCAGGGGAGATTTGCACTCTTACTGGAATATCTAAGCTCATTGTCCTAACATCAGCCCTGCTCAGCTCCTGTTAAGTAGAATGTGTATGTTCATGCTATTGGGTAATATATGTGTTTATGAATTTGGGTACATGTAGGCAGGCTAACATTGCAGGGATTAAACAGACCCTATACTGTGCTATTCTCACACTTGCTACATGCTGACCCAGCAATAGACGATTGTGTTCTCCTTCTTATGCTTATTAAATTAGCTATTGTTTAACCCCTGAGTCACATGACTTTTTTGGCTTGTCTGACACTTGGTGACATGGGCTGTTTTAACATTTCTGCAGGGTTTGTGTTTTGCTGTAATTTATTTCTCTCTCATTTAGTGTACCCACACAAACTAAATATTGTTTTTATCAGCATAAGAAGGGATTTCTTTTGATATCATTATTTTGATAGTAGCATATAATTTTCTATAAAAAAAATAAATTCTGACTTTTATTTGAAAAATCATATACTCATCTACAAAAGACAACAAAAAAACATTGCTAAATAGTTTCTAATATTTGCCCTGAGTTCAGAAATAGCCCATGTTTTATGTTTTCGTGCTTTTTTAATTCAAGTTACAGGGCTAGATCTATAAGTAGTGCAAAGCTATTTCAAAATCCTTTTTTTTTTTTCAAAATTAGCGATAGTGACATTGTAACACTGATTTCTGTACTAAATCCATAAATGACCCCCCACATGTACATATTTTCCAAAACTAGACAGTTTAAGGCATTTAAATTGGGGTATTTTGACACTTTTCACGTAGCCATTTTACCACCAACCTTTGCCAAAATTTGAAGCAAAAAAAATAATTGTGATTTTTCACAGAGATTGCAATTCAGGTAAACATTTCATGAAAATGTTAAAGGGTACTGTCAAATAACACCTCAATATGCATTCAGCAAAATATCCTGCGTACAGGGATACCACCCATGCATAGGTTTGTCAGCTTGTTCTGGGGTAAAAAGGCCACATTTGAGAGGTGCGTTTTTTGGTTTTCCAACTTGGAATTTTGACATGCAGAAAACCTGTGCCCATGTCCCATCTGGGACATTATTGAAGTCAGCATGTGTATTTTACCCCACAAAACCATATATTTTTGAAAACTAGACACCCTAGGGTATTTCAAATGGTGGAATTTTAACACTTTCCATGCACTAATTCTACCACCAGCCAATGTCAAAGGTTTGGTTAGTAAATCTTTATGTTTTGTTGCCACATACATTGTATTTCGGGCATGAAGTTACAGATCCTGTTATGTGTCACTGCCAAACAACAGCTCAGTATGTGTTCAGCAACATCTCCTGAGTACAGGGATACCACCCTTGTTGTGTTTTTTAAGGGGTAAAAGACCACATTTGTGAGGTACGCATCTCAGTGTTCAAATTTGGAATTTTGACATGTAGTCAACCTGCGTCCATCTCCTATTTGGGATATATCTTTTAAGCTAGCCAGTGTAATTTACCCCACCAAACTATATATCTATATCTACGACTCTTTGTGGCAAAGGCTCAGCAGCCACTTATACATCACTACTGTAATACATTACAATACAAAGAAATTAATCCCTAAAAAATTGTGTTTCTGTCCAAGATTACTGCTAATTCAGTGATCAATGGCAGGGAAGGGGTTACTACACAGGGAATTCATAAAACCTGACCATTTTATAACATTTTATATTAACACTAATATTGATCTGTCTGTTTCCCTCACAAACCAGTAAGTGAGGAGAGGGAGGCAGAATTAAATTGGTCACATCAATATTCACAAATATTGATCTGACCAGGCGAATGGTGATGCTCATCTGAGCAATCACCAAAATGCCTTTGCCACTAATACGCTGTTACTGATCGCTATACTTGCGCTCCGCCAGCTTTACATGTAACCCCCTAACGGGTGAAAAAAAAAAAATCAAAAAATATGCAGACAGGTAAAAAAATATATATATTTATTGTTTTATTGTATTTTTATTATTTTAGGTTATTGTAATTTACTTTTACATTGATCTGTCTCTCTCCCTCACTAAAAACAATGTTTTTACAATTATTGATTTGACCAGGCAGTGGGGATGACCATCTGAGAATCCCCACTGCTGACAGTTTGCCTGGCAGTCACAGATTGCCTCTGTGGTGAGGCAATCGTGTGACAGCCTCAGAGCACAGGAAGCAGCTACTTCCTGATTCCTCTGCTCTTGCCCTTATAAGGGCACATGGAGACGTAGCAATACGTAGCAATACCATTGGAACACTGAAAGCAAAATAAAATCACTTTCAGTGCTCATTTTGCTGCAGGACTACACAGGACACAGGACAGACCTGCTCCGTTCTCTGTCAGCGAGGGGTTATGCATTCAAAGTAAGTAGGTATCCTTACTGACTTTCCCCTTCTTTTAAAAAGTCAATAATTTTTTTTTTTCAAAACACTTGAACCCCTTCCTATACTTGCCAACAGACCTAGTTTTCCAAAACACCTGATTGTCCTGGCATTGCTTGTGTAAAAAAGAAAGGAAAAAAAAGTTAAGTAAATCCAGCAACTCCAGAATTGGGACCAGGAGCTAGAAACTAAGCGATCTATTCACTAAAGGTCAAGTATAGTGCTAGGAGGTCAACTTGAGAGGTCTACTTTCACTTTAAAAGTCAACCTCCCAGGTCTACCTCCTCAAACTAATAACTAATGGAAACTGTATCTCGCACTACCCCACTTCACCAAAGTACTTCTTGATCTCTTATCTCAAACACACTCTAGTTAAAGCAATAAAAATTGCTATTCACTAAATTATGACGGGAGTTCGAATTGGGATGTGAGTTGGACTTTGATGTCAAGCCCCCCTCCCCCAACTCCTTAACAGGATTAAAACAATTTTGAAAACAATACCCCCAGTCAACAAACAAGTCCTGGGGATCTTCAAATACCACCATGATGCTTAACACATATGGGGGGCCTGGGCAAGTAGCCCTGCCCTCTCACTATAATTAAAACGGTGTCGGTAGATGCAACTGTTCCCTGTACCAATCATAAATAGGGGGCCAGGGAAAGTGGCCTGCTTACCTGCTCCCAGACCCCAAAACAATTAGAGACTAGAAGCCTACCAAATGGCTCCCAGTCCCACTAAAATAAATTAGCTAAGGACTTGCCCAGGGTGCTTCGTCCATTAAAAAATATTATTTCCCTCATTCACTGACATAAATAATTAAGACACCCCCCCCCAAATAATAATACAGAGGGCCATTAAATAATGAATTCTCTCCTCCATCTGTCTGGCACTGGCCGAAGGCCCCACCCATAAATAATTAATTTAATTGAAGAAACCTACCTTTACACCTACCTCTACCTTGGCCCAATTATGACCCCACCCAAATATTTTTAAAAAAATTATATTTCAATTGATAAAATGTCTCTGTTAGAGGTGAAATGCATAAATGTACAGAGCTGAGTGAGACCAATTTTTTGTAATGCACTCCTTTGACTGTTCGACATCTGTACACCGATTACCTACAACTTAAGTGTAAGGTATTTGATGCTTTTGTTAATAAATGTCATATTGCTATTACTGATACCTAGCTGTGTTTCCCTATTTTGGAGGTGTTTTAATGAGGCTACTGCATTAGACCAGCTTTCTCTTACTATGTGCTTGAAAAATTTCATAGGAAGTGTGAGTGCACAATTCACAACATCAATATAACTTAATTATTTTATCTAACCCTTCGCGAAAATGAACGTGTCAGGCACATCCTGCCAGTAATTCCATTCCCGACAATGGAAAAAGAGGTTGTCACGATCAATGCAACAAATTTCCTGTCTGGGGCACCCACGATCACCCCATGGAGCGATCACCCCACTAGGCGAACCTGGGCGCCATGTTAACGGAGCAGCATGCTCTGTCAATATGGCTATGCCCTCTTGTGGTCAGGGCTTCTAAAGTGAAACAAAATTCACTTCTGTCGCTCTGAATATGTTGCTTGACTGCCCCTAGAGGCAGAAAGCAACATTGCAATGTTAGAAAAAAGAAAGATTTAATTAGCTTAAAACTGGTATTATCGTTAGATTAGCCTATAGGGTTAAAATTAAATAATTTTAAGCGTAAGGGATAGGGTTAAAATGAAATCAAAATTAGAATATATTAAGGGATAGCATAAGGGTTAGAGTTGGGGTTAAATTTAGTGTTAGGGTTAAATTTAGGGTTCGGGTTGGGGTCAAAAGGTCAATATAGGAAAAAAACAAAAAACACTATTTTTGGGTTTTGCCCCATAACTCGCAAAACAATTTTGTAAAATATGGAAACATGCATATTTCTGAACTTGGGACAATATTTAGAAACTATTTACACAGGGACTTTTTTAATGATTGTATTTGTGTAAATTATATTTTAGGTCAAAGTTAGAAAAAGTGTTGGTTTTTTAATTCTTTATCATATTTTATGATTTTTTTTGTAGTAAATTATAAGATTTGATGAACATAATGGTATTTGATGAAAGCCCTTCTTATGACGATAAAAACAACATATAATTTGTGTGGGTACAGTATGTGAGAAAGAAGAAAATTACAGCTAAACACAAACACCCCAGAAATGTCAAAACAGCCATTGTCACCAAGGGAAATTCAAGGTACAAATGTCTTGTCACTAAGGGGTTAAATATACTACACTATATGTTCCTCTTTGTTTTCATATGTTTATATATGCTGAAGAAGTGAAGGGCATCCCCGTATAATCATCAGGTCATTTTCACTTGCCCTTTTATTTAACACTTTGTTTTGCTATTTTTGAACATTTGGGCAATTGTGGGGTAATTGCAGCTTTGTGTGTGACCCCAAAAGCACCAAATCACCCTTTCCCCCTTTTCCTTTTTTGGGGGTGGTATTTCAGTGATAAAGGTTTTTTTTTTTATATCAAAATATAAATGAATATGTTTGGCTAACATAATACAGTCAAATTAAATGCCGGTAGGTCTTCATCTCTAGGATGTGATAGTCAACACACTGTTCTGGGGTGGCCTTAGGTCAAATGGTTCCCCAGGCAAGAGGAACCCTCAGGCACATTATTTGTCACAGATTATCAGTGCAAGGTGTGCATTCATAAAATGTCATACAATGTCAAACACAAAAGGCCAGCCATACAGTGATGACAACAATACAGGGCTAATAAGACAGGCAGGTGACAAAGTTATTTTTATATTAATACACAGCTCCTTTCTTTGCCAGACGAATCCAGAAAAGCTTGTGTGTATCATATCTAGCCAACTTTTTGGTATTTTTACTGGCATATATGACAGAACCATTTTGGTAAAATATTAGCCTTCAGTGTAATTTGTGAGCAGCATATTAGTTTCCTTCATTAAAGTAAGGTAAGTAAAGTAAGTAGGACATTAATTCCTACTATTTCTTCTACTTTAGGAGTGATCTTAATCCCCAAATATTTGATTTCTTTATTTGTCCATCTAAAGCCATATCTTGATTTTAAGGAAATTATATATATATATATATATATATATATATATATATATATATATATATATATATATATATATATATATTGTGTGTGTGTATATATATATATATATATATAAATTAAAAACACTCATGGGACTTGAAATGTAAAAACCACACTCAGAATCAGAATATTAAAGCCTACATTTTTATATACTTCAAGTCCCATATATATTATTTATAGATTAAAAATGCATGGAAAAAGAAAGAAAAGAGAAAACAACATGTATGGTATGTATAGGCATTTGTAAGCTAACAAGTGGTGCATTTTTGTTTTTAGAAGTTTGGAAGACAATCATTTTAAGGGATTTTAGACTAGAGCAGGATTTGGTGGAATCTGGGGGAATATTCCACATATGAGGAGTTCTGTCCTTGAAATCAAGGTGTTGGGAACAAAAGTGTGCATGCTGTTAAGATTGAGGGTGAACTTTCCCAAGAAGCATGCTAGATAGAGAGTGTCCTATATTAAAGAGTTAGACAGTTTAGCTCTTTTAACATTTCACAGTGATGCGTGAATTTTGCATAGTGCCACGTTTACTGAGATTAGTCTGTGTTGCTGAATTGCATACTACATCCCCATAGTCTAAGATCCACAATCATGTTTGCTGCAGAATACGCTTCCATATTGTAGAATCTGGGTTAGATTTGCTTCTGAATAGACAGCCAATCCTGGGATCCAGCTTTGTCAATATGGAGACCAAAAGACAAGTTAGGATCAAGCCACATAAGGTTTAGTACTTATAGGAATTGACTAGGGTATAGTCAATTCTCGGGTTAATGCCCCCTATAAACCCCCCAATAATGACAGACACCAGAATTTATGGAAAATAATTATGGCCATACTTTTAAATATGGCCATATCTTTATTAAAATAACATCATCTGTCATTGCCTAGTATAACATTACCCCACCCTTTATTCACATAAACTTGGCAATGACACCCCAAAAGATATAAAATAATTTGCATACTGATAACAAAACTTGTAATAACAATATTACAACCAAACACCTAAAACACATAACACACATAAACACATATAAAGGAGGGGCATACCGAGATCCCCCTCCCACCCGGTTTGAGCTACCAACTTGCTCAGAACCACCAAACACACCAACAACCAACTGGATAACATATCCAAACATACATAAAACTCTCCCTAAAGTGCACTACCCTTGCAATCTACGCATAAACCCTATCCTACTAAATAAAAATTAGGGAGGGTGGGCGGGAAAATCAAGGTAGGTGAATCTTTTTACAAAATGACTGATCCTTAAAATGGCTGCTATCCCTTATATAGGACCTAACTCCTCCCTGTTATAACACCAACCCACTTCCTTACCCTCAAGCCATTAACCCTTTCCTAACCCAGTCAATGCCCCCTCAGGTTGACTCTGCTGCCCCCCGGAGGCTCCCTTACCTGGGTCCTGTTATAACCTGATTTGGTCTAGATGTATAGTTGAGGATTGTCTAATTTAATTCGATTAGCTTTTGTCTCAAACAACATTGACACAGTTTTTGCAGTGTTGAGGAATATTTTGTGGTGGCGTTACAATAAACCCCTGCATACACTGATATAAATCGTTAACCCCATAAATAAAATTACTGGGGTCTTTCCCGAGGCCTCCAGGTCACATATTAAATAATTAACCTACTTTACAGGGATGCCCCAAGGCCCTGGAAAATCAATAATTAATTTCATTAAATTAAATAACCCTACCTACACCCCCACCTCTACCTTGGCCAGGTATGGGGGAGGATTTTCAAATAGGGCCCCCAAAATTTTAAATTTGTTTTTATCCTTTGCGTGCCATGGGGTTGGGCAGTGAATTCACTGACCACCTCTGGATCACAAAGGGTGCCCTGTGAATTAATCTATAACCTGTATCCAGGTTCCAGCTGTCATCCGTGATGCCCTGGATCCTTATACTGGCCCAGTGAAAAAGGCCATCCATAAAAAAATGTTAAAGAGATATCATCCAAGTGCTCAAATATCTGTACCAGCAGAAAAAATGCACATTAGTCCTATTAGCACTAATCACAAACAGACTAATATCCAAGAATAAAACCACCATAAAAAAAATCCTATTTATCCCAGAATGGTGTGGGGTATAGTAAAACCTCACATACATTGATATAAATAATTTAACCCATAAATAATAATACCCAGGGGCATGCAAAGCCCCCAGGTACATGTTAAATAATTAACCCACCTAAATAATATTTAAATTAATGTTACATTACATTAACATTTATTTATATAGCACCAACAATTTACATAGTGCTGGGTACAGAGCATAGATGGGAACAACATCCTAAGTTAGACAGAATAGAACAGACTGGTACATGAGGTAGAGAGCCTTGCCCGCAAGCTTACAATCTACAGGGAATGGGGTACATGAGACACATAAAGGAGTGAAGAGGACAGAGGGAATGTAGTTGTAGTAACAGCAATGTGGATGGTTGGCACTAGGTGGAATTGGCCAATATTTAAATATGTGTGTTCCAGTCAGGTGGGATTAGCTAGAGGTAAAGTGACCAGTATTCTAGTGGGTTGGGTAGTAAGCTTCTTTATAGAGATGAGTTTGGAGGGACTTTTTAAAGTTTGAAAAGGAGGGAGAGAGCTGGATGCTCTGCAGAAGGGAGTTCCAGAGAGAGGATGCAGCTCAGGCGAAGTCTTGGAGGCGTGAGTGGGAAGGGGTGATGAGGTTAGAGAAGAGCTTTAGTCCCATTGAGGAACACAAAGGTTGTGCAGGGAAGTACCATATTTTCCGGCGTATAAGACAACTTTTTAACCCAGGAAAATCTTCTCAAAAGTTGGGGGGTTCGTCTTATACACCGGGTGCTGAGGTTTACTTACCTACTTTCTGCTCTGTCTCCTCTCCCACTGTTAAGCCGGTCCGTGGCTGTGAGGGAAGCGTTGTACGCTCACCTCCAGCCGTGCGGTCAATAAAGTTTGTTTATCTATTGACCGAGCGGCTGGAGGGGAGCGCACAACGCTTCCCTCACGCCACTGACCGGCTTAACAGCAGGAGACAGAGCATAAAGTAGGCAAGTACTGGGGATTGGGGATTTGGGATTGGGGAAGGGGGGAGGAGGGTGGCAAACTCTATATTTTAACCTCAGAAGTTAAAATATAGATACTAATTTCCGGCGTATAAGACGACTTTAACCCAGGAAATTCTTCTCAAAAGTTGGGGGGTCGTCTTATACGCCCAGTAGTCTTATACGCCGGAAAATACGGTATCTATTCAGGAGGGAGGCAATGTATGGAGCGGCTGAGGAGTGGAGGGCTTTGTAGGTTAAAGACAGAATTTTATCCTTGAGAAGACGGGAGCCAGTGGAGGCCAGGTGTATGAAACTTCATACTCCTGGGCTGCACTGGATAGAATAAAAATTCAAACAAATCTATGTTTAACTCATTACAGCCCTGGTTCATACATTTTTCATAAGTGTCCCTGAATAAAACATCAATGTTATCCCCCTATGAGAGCTAAAATATAAAGTTTAATGTTTTAGGGTGATATTTCAATGATAAAGACTTTTAAAAATTGGCTTTCATTATCTCAAAACAGGAATTAATATATTTGGATAAAATAATTAAATCAAATGTAATGCCTGGCAAGAGATAGTCAACACAAAGTTCTGGGCTGGCTGTAGGACAAATAGTTCCCCGGGCAAGAGGAATCCTAAGGCACAGTGTTTGTCGCAGAAGATCAGTGCAAGGTGTGCATTCACAATGTCATCCAGTCATCCAATGTCATACACAAAAGGCCAACCACACACAGCTAAACTGTTTTACAGTAATAAGACAGGCAGGTGAAACCATGAGCAGATGCACTTTCTATGTCATATGTATGTATGTGCAAGTATGTACTGTATACATGTATGCACTTATCCAAAGAAAATTGGAGTGCTTCAAGTCATGGGACTTGAAGCACTCCACGCTTAATCAGCAATGGAAGGGAGGAAGCATCAGCACTAGACACATAATAAGTACTGTCAGATAGGTATGAAAGAAACCAGGGAAGCGACCGCTCATTTACACTGGAGCAATTAACTTTGTTTAGAAGAATACCATATGAAAGGCCTTTGCAAAATCTTGGAAAACTTTTACAGTAAGCTTACCTTTCTCCGTGACACAATGGATGCCATTTCTCGCTTTTAAGAAGGCTGTGAAGTAATTCAAATGAAAACCACATTGAAGAGAGGTTAGAAAGTTGGACCATTGATAATACTTGCACATTTGTTCATGGGCACATTTTTCCAAGACTTTAGAAAGGATAGGTAACAGCGAAATAGGCTTCTAATTTAACACTATGTTTAGATCCCAATATTTGTGGCTAGGGACAACTATAGCTATTTTCCAGGTTTTTGGGGACATAACCAGAGGAAAGTGATGCAGTGATTAAATAGGCAATGGGTCGAGCAGACAAACAAAGAAATGGGATCCCTCTCAGCAAGAACGGAAAAAAGCTCAAATAGCCAACCCTGTAGGATGTAACCTAATCGGGAGAGGAATCACCATTTCTTTGCTCGCTTACACCATTACATAGGAAACCTCTCCAGTAGCATATCAGACTGGTCCCACCAATAAGGGCAGTCCCGATCCAAATTTCCTGGTAGGTCTCCTCTGCACGAAGAAAACAGCAACCACAGATGTACGTTTTGGCTTTTATTGGCCTCGTCATAGAGGTACGGCTGGTATCCCTCTAGGTGCAACGAGCAGGAACCCACGGCTCGGCAAAAAAGTGGGATCCCTCTCAGCGAGAATGGACAAAAGCTCAAACAGCCAGCCCTCTAGGATTTAACCTACTTGGGAGAGGAATCACAATTTTTTTTGATCGCTTTCACAGTTAAAAACTATGAACTGCTGGGTCGAGCAGTAAATTGCTTTATAGATGTTAATTTAAATTATAACACATTACAAGTTAATTCCATTGGAATGTGGGTATCTTAGACTGCTATTCACTGACAGTACAGTGAAACCTTGAAATGTATGTTTTCGTATATATGGTTGACTATCTGCATCTGTTCCGGTTTCATTTCTAATTTTTTTTCCCTATATCTGGATTTTCTTTTGTAATGCGTATTCCTCCTGTGATTGTGCATCTTTGTTTACCTATAAGTTTTAAATTTGATCCAGTGTTGATATGGGTTAAATATACATGACTGGTTAATTGTGCACATGCGTGAATCATCTGAGCAAAGAATAAAACAAGAGTGTAAAAAGCCACTGGACTAGGCTTTCAAAAGCATAATTTCAAAATCTATAATTTATTTTACAATATGGTCTTATATTTATGTTGTGTAGTGTAATGGTTCCCTTGATGCCCACAACATTCACTAGCATTAATAAATGAATAATAATAATAATATTAAAGTGGGTATATTACACCTGCTGTAAATAGATTTTAAATGCAATTATAATCCGTTGTTTCAAGTCATTTGACGATAACATTTTATAACCCTAGGGTTCAGGACCATAGTTGTAGACTTGATTTCTATGAATTTTGCCTGTTTTATAAACAAAATTAAATAAAGTTCACTCCCTCACCCCTGCTTTATTTGTTACACTATCTGATCCTAAAATGTTGTGCACAAATAGCACATCAATCAAAGGCACGTCAAAGATGTCATTTTTTTGTTTTGTTTCCTGAACTGTAACCCTAAATGAGTCCAGGGCTGATATGTCCGTGAAGGTGACCTCTCTTAGCTTCGAAAATTATAACCAGATAAAATACAAGCTGTAGTCAAAAAGCAAAGAAACAACATTAGCAACTTGACACAATTTTGACACATTGTAAGCGAAGGTTTGACGTGGTCTAGGCTCCAGGTTTGATAATGAACTTGACATAAGAAATACCTTTCCTACACCTTGAATGCATCTCTTGTTATTATACTGTCACTTCCACAAATTACACAAGTTACATCACTGAAATTAAACTATTTTTTTATCCCAAAATGCAGTATCTTCCTCCAGATTATAGTCTTCATCTTACAAGTTTAAAACGCTATAATTTTGCAAAGCAGAGATGTCGACCCCTGTACAGTGTAGTGTGAAATTATAAATGATTATATATTTTGTGGCACTAATAGAGAGGTATATAATTTATTGTTATAAAGAGGTTATATATGACTATAACTATTAGTGATCGTGTTAATAGATTATCTATACATCTATGGAAAATAGGTGTCTCCCTCCTCTGAGGCTGCATAACCCAAATAAAAATTATTAAAATAGTAAACATAATAATATAAAGAAGTCTAAGGGAGCTTGTCAATAAAAACAAAATGGGTTGAGGTGAGAAAACGGGTAGAATTCCCTTGAAAAAAAAGAGTTGGCCATGCATAATCGATTGTTAAAAAAGTGAGATTTTAAAAAGGAAGGCATTAGTATATTTAGCTGATATCAGGAGAAGATCTACAAGTTTGGTCTTGGGCAACGTATAATAATTCCCCCCAAAACCGACTCTATATTCAATATAGTTCGAGCAAATACAATGAAAGCATTTACCTGGTCCATTATGATCCCTGGGGGTTGTGTTTCTTATTCTATTTTTAATTAAGGTCCATTAATATTATATGGGGATGGCAATCTGGATTTTGAGAACCCAATACCAGAACAAGTGATGACAGCATTAATAAATACATGACATATATTAAACATAGCCTGCCAAATGCTCATAGACGAACAACATTTCATAATATTGAACATTACAAAGATAGGCCTAGCTAACATTTAAATTATCCAGAAGATATTCCCATACGCAATGTAGACCACAACACATATCAATTTGTGTGCAAAGGTAAATAATCAAATTTATGGAAACCTGCATGCTATTCAGAGCAAATGCGAGTTAGTTATACACAATAGATGCAGGATACATTTTTCTGAATAAAACTAGAAGAAATGCTAAAGGAAAAAAGGTTGCTAATGTTCGCTATAGCAAAAGTGCAAAATTCATTTGTATGAATGTCGGATGATTAGGTTATAAGAAATTGTGTAATACGTATTCAAAGCATAGAAATACGTATGACATAAATCTGCTTTTTTATTGTGACACTGAAAGCTGGAATTTCATTTCAATGACTGAATTATATACCAGTTGGTTTGATTTGTTGTGTGGAACACATATTTTTTTTATTTCAATTTTTCTCCAGGTATTTTAGAAACAAGTTTTCTAGCTAAATTAAAACCTGTTAGATCTAGCGTGACCCATCATACAATATCTGCATCTTGCATGTCTCATATGCTTTCGTGTTAAGTTTATAAATTGTATTATTTAATTATTATTTGTGATAATTGCATTTATTCACTTGTCAAACTTTGTGTATTGTTTCCTTTTCCAAAAATAGGGGATAAACAAACTCCTGTAACTGTCTACAATTGTTTAAATCTAGAGACACCGTAGAACGATACAGCAAAATACCTACAGAGTCCACTTGGACTCCAAAACCAGAATATAATCTCACACTAGACCGATATATAGAGAGGTTCAGACATAGTCAACTCAGAAATATTAGACAAACAACACACACAGACTAGCAACCTAACCACCAATGAGCAGAAGGCTAGCAGTTCATTAAAGAACAACCAGGATATTACAATTAAGCCAGCAGACAAGGGTGGGTGCTGTGGTGTTTATGGATACTAAGGATTACATAGAAGAAGCACACAGACAACACTCTAATGACAGACACTATGTCAGGAGGATCCCACACACATCTACACACAAAAAACTCAGAAAAACCATAAAAGAACCATCAGGCACCAGGTAGAATGTTTAGTGCCAACATATCCAAAGGTGGGCTCTTTCTAAAAGAGGGAAACCCAGGAAGACCCATAATTTCAGGTATTGGAATGCTCATAGAAAATATATCTGGCTGGGTTGAAAACATCCTTAAACCCCTAGTGAAAGAAATGTGCAGTTACCACCAAGACACCAAAGAACTTCTAAACAAACTTGGCAACTTTGGACCAGTTCCAGACGGCACCATTCTTGCTACTATGGATGTAGAATCCCTTTCAACAAACATTGCCCATTCTGATGGTATAGCAGTGTCAGGAAATGGATTTGAAGATCCACTGTGACGGGGGTTTTTGGAGGAGCCTGGCAGCCAGAAGACTCCCTGTGGACTATGGACTCTGTCTTTCAATATATTAGTTTGAGGGTACACACCTACTCTCACACAAACATTAACTTCCTGGACACCACCATATACATCAAGAACAATTACATTGAGAAAAAGGAGTGATATACAACCAAACGGAAGTATAAATACCGAGCGCCTATGAGTGAAAAATAAAAAAGTAATAAAACATACAAACCCGTCCGATGGTAGGTATTGAAACGGAGGTAGATGATATCTGTAGAGGGCCCTTCTGGCTTGTGTCGAGAGATTGACTAATTTTGGAACCAATAGGAAAAATGATTTAGGTAGCCGCCAGTCCAGAAAAAATCACAGTGGGTTAGCACCGTGAGGGGACAGGAAGATGTAGAAAAAAGGAAGACAGCGCTACAAAGTAATATTAATAAAAATAAATATAAATAATAAATGCGTATAAATACACCATAAAAAACACACAATTGGGAGGGTATAAAAATATATAAATTTAATAAATATAAAAATAAGTAAAATAGATACACACAGAACCACCTTAGTTGAGGTGGGAATACAGTATACAAATGAATTAAATTGTAATTAAGCAATAAGGATATGCTAGTAACAAATACAAGTAAGTATTACAAGGAAAAAACCAGATAAGAATAATAGTCACAGCAGGTAGATAGTACACACCTTTGAAGAGAGACCGTGATGCTGGACGCCAAAGGCTGAAGAAGTTTTTTCGAAACGCGTCCCTTTTTTGGCGTCCTGTTCTCTTTGCGAAAAGACCTGGCCAGGCTTCTTTCTTCGCACCGGATTCATTCACTGCTCTGAGTCCAGCATTGTCCCAAACGGTCTCTCTTCAAAGGTGTGTACTATCTACCTGCTGTGACTATTATTCTTATCTGGTTTTTTCCTTGTAATACTTACTTGTATTTGTTACTAGCATATCCTTATTGCTTAATTACAATTTAATTCATTTGTATACTGTATTCCCACCTCAACTAAGGTGGTTCTGTGTGTATCTATTTTACTTATTTTTATATTTATTAAATTTATATATTTTTATACCCTCCCAATTGTGTGTTTTTTATGGTGTATTTATACGCATTTATTATTTATATTTATTTTTATTAATATTACTTTGTAGCGCTGTCTTCCTTTTTTCAACAATTACATTGAGACTTTCCTGTACTGAAAACCCACAGACAGACCAACCTATCTGAAACACAACAGTTTCCATCCCAAACATACCAAAAACTCAATAACCTAAAGCCAAGTCATCAGATACAATTGCGTCTGCTCAGATTCCACAGACTGTGATTAACATATTCAGAACCTCAGGAAGAACTTCATCAACCATGGCTATAGTACAAATATCCCAGACTCTCAACTAAAGACACAAATATCCCCAGAGAACATCTCCTGAGATACCAGCAGCCACAAACCGTGTACTATTAGTGGTGACCTACAATCCATAAATGGAGGTCCTGCGCAAAATTTCAGGGGTACTGCAAACAATTTTAGACACAGATAAAAGACTCCGGACAGTATTCCAACATCCCCCACTCTTTCATTCAGGCAGCCTCCCAACCTCAAGCAACTAATGGTGAGGAGCACCCTGCACAGTGATATGATTAACGGTACATCTCCCTGCCAACAAAAAAGATGTGAGACCTGTGCCCCGTACCAACCTGGATGCTCTGGCTCCTGTGTCACCTGGACGCATCCCTAACACAGCAATAGCTAGATGTGCCATGAAATGTTTATTACATGACGTGTTGATTATCATGGTAATTATTTAATGCCATTAACATAATAGTTATTAAATACAATTATATGAATGAATTTTTGTATTAAGTATGCTTGGCATTATGGCATGTTTCAACATGGCAATTAATTGATTAATGATTTCTTATTTGTATTATTATTTATATGTATTATTATTTATATGTATATAACTCTTATATATATATATATATATAACTCTTATGTAAATTACATTAATATATTAATATTTTTTATTATGTTTCTGTTTTCTATTTTTTATTAATATTTACTTAATTGTATTTTATTTAATTTAATAACTTATTTATATAGAATTGTTATATTTATAATAACTTTACATTTCATTTTGCTAACTATTTTCTGGCGAAATGAAATGTTCACAATTTGGCTATTTATCAGAATTTGGGCCTTTAAGAGTACGGGGAATCCTATGGATTGCCCAGGCCAAGTTCCCCAATAGTTACAGATTACAGGCTAGAAAATATTACTTCTAAGTTAACACAAAATAATTAGCTGTTCTTTTTACATGGTCTGACTTTGATGTGAATGAGTTTTGTGTGGGGAGTTGGTATGAGACTGGGAGTCATCTTTACTGGGACCCAATGTTCATTTGTGTAAGACGTTTTGAACATTTGTAATTTATTGATATAAAGTGTAAGACATGTGAACAGACATATTTGTAATGTATGGATAAAAGAGGCTAGCCACCTATGTATCTACTGAAAATAGTTGGTTTCCTCTACCAAGAAATACTCCATATAACCAAAATAAAGCATTAAAATAGTAATAATAATATTAATAATAATAATATAAAGACGTCTAAGTATAATGGATTGTTTAAAAAAAAATGATTCTCTAAAGATTGTGCATTATCCGTGGAGAGCAGAGCTCATCCAGCAGGAGAAGTTCAAGAAGTGTGGCCCTATATATTTCACAGAGATAAAATGTTCAACTTGCCTCAACTCACTTCCAACAAAGGAAAGAAACAACCAACATTTTCCTAGTCACTGGTTCAGTCATTCTAGCATCCATTGCAAGGCTCGATAACCAAGAAGACCAACAGTGTTTCAGTCACACCATGTGTCCTAATAGTGCACAGAGATGTCACTGGTAAATAAACAGCAGCCCTTGTCCTCATGCCAGATTCCCAACACTCAACAATTTGCCGAGACAGCTGCAAAGTATAAATCACTCATAATTAAATAACCATGGCACAAAAGCTGTTTTTTAAGAAGAATTATCAGGTGTCAATGACGAGAACTGTAACTAATCTTAGCTCAAAGGAAACATGACTTAATCATCACTGAAAGCATAGTCCACATTGGGAGTGCCAGATGCTTAATATCATGATGTCTATTCAATGACGTGAGATATCATTAGTTTTCCCAGAAAAAAAAATTGTATTGCAGTCTATGGTATTCAGTGACCTGAGATAAAATAGCTTGGGTCATTGAATATAGCTCAGTATATTTTATGGCAAAATTTATCACCACTGTCTTATATAATAAAAGCATAGTATGTGATGAGGAGCCCTGAAGGACAGTTACGAGTTCAAAACTACTTTAATACTTGAGTCTACCAGCATAAAAAAAGTTTTATTCCATCCGTTACAAAGACAGGGTAATGACTGCAGATTTGCATTGCTTTTCATGTGAAATACTATGGGGATTTTCTGTTGCAGGCCCCATTAGTTGAAAAGGAGGTAAATTTAGCACTTCCCATCAAGCTTCTGTAAGTCTATGACGAAAACGTATGTTGCGTTCCCATCACAGTGTAAAATGTGCCTAACTTAGAAGCTGTAGATCTTTCTATGATTTTCATTTATTTCATCCAGAAAACATGTTTTTTTTTCCCTCTCTCTCTCTTTTGGCATTTGGATTGATGAAGAAAATAAATGATAACAAAAACCAGAATGAACACATTAAAGGGTTTCGACTTAATTTTGAAGAATAAGTTTGCTGGAGGCTAGAATGCATGAAGCGCATAAAATAGATCTTTCAATTGTAATAATGTTTCTGAAAACCATATTCTGTATTTTCTCAAAGCATTTTTCTATTTCAGTACATACTTAAATCTTCTAATCCCTAAACGATTAATATTACACAAGGTCTACCTATTCAAGTTTCTATTGAGTGTTGAGATGGCTTTATGAGCTAATGCATCAACTATAGAATCTGTTTGATTCTCATTGTAAGTTCAATATCTGGTGTATAAGATAAGTACTATAAAATTGGGTAATGGTAATATCGCCTGGGGTAGATGCTATGAAAACGTGCCTTAAAGCAATAATTAACAGGCATTTTTAATTTAATACCCACTCCTAACTAGGTGAACAGTTTGGTAATATCATAACAGAACCTGATTTAAAAAAAAAAAATACTTCACCTGGAGGTATAGCACAGCTGGTTAAAAATAAACAGCATTAAAACACTGTTGTGTGAAGTAATTTATTGTATTCATTGTGCCAGGGGCACGTGGCCTGCCCCTGGCACAAAAGGGGGAGGAGTAAAAAAAATGAAAATAGAGACTGCACACCAAATATATAAAATATAACTATTTGATCAAAATAAAAAATGAGCAATGGTGATGAATCACCAATGAGGCCTAATCAAAGCCATAAATAAATGTATACAAAACATACAGTAAATGAAAAACAAAAATAAACACACTAAGAAAAATAACTTAGAAAGAACTAGCCAAGACCAGTAAGGTAAATACCCAGGAATAGTACCCCAACGTCCATGGTGCAAAAAAAAAAGGAACCATCAGGAAAATCAATGGTAGATAGTTTCCTAATAAAGTCAGAGGTGTCTAGTATAAAAGATCCCATCTCCTTAACAATGCCCTGAAGTCTACAAACTGGTCAATAGGTTGTAGGACTGAATTACATGCTGCAACTATGGGTCTCCCAGGAGGATTCTGTAAGTTCTGAATTTTAGGGAGGAGGTAGAGGTATGGAGTAGAGGGATTTGCACGATTCAAAATTTAAAAGTTTTTAAAGAGATCAACATGCTCTCACGGCCGCAGTTGTAATGTGTCTTCCTATGTATCAGGGACTGGGTCCTTGTCAAGAACTTTATAGCTAATCTGATCATCAAGTTGTCTGAGGGCCTCCGTAAGGTATATGGCACTGTACATGACCACAATAGTACCCCCTTTAGCTGCTGGAATAACTTTGATAGAAGAATCATCTTAAAGTGCACATAACGCACGTCTCTCATTTACAGGCTCCATAGCCCATCCACTTAATCTTATCAAGATCAAGTTTACACATCCGGATAAATGTTTCAACAGCTGTGTTGCTGACAGGAGGCATGAATTTACTTTAAGTTTACACTTAGAAAGATTAAACAGGGACAGATCTAAGTCAGACTCAGTGTCATCGATAGATAAAGCAGAGGCAGAACAGCCAGAAAAAAATGCTTTGAGCCGAATGGAGCGAAAAAAGTTATCCAACTTAACATCAAGTTTAAGATGATCACCCTGAAAGGTAGGGACAAAACCCAACCCTTTACCTAATACCGAAGACTCTGCTTGTGAGAACGATTCCATGGTCAACGTGTTCTGGTTGGATATAGCTTCTGGTAATTGCCCCTTGTGTTGTTGGCGGCGTCCACGTAACCTCCGGAAATGTAATTGAGAGACGGGGTGTCTAGATTCAATAAAAAAGGGGGAGGAGACCTTTGTTTATATGTATTAGGAACTGGGAAGTCCTTAATTTACTTATTTGGGACTTGGGGCATAGCGTTGCCCCAAAGTCCTTGGGGGGGAGGTCGATATTTCATTTATTAGGGAGTTGGGTAATTTGCTATGGACACAACTAGGTACAGGAAAAGCCAGCCACTAATTATTGGGCATTCACAATACAGGAATGAAAATAATCTAAAATGTTCAATTCCTTTTTTAAAATATGTAGATAAAAAATACCATGTAATATCGGATGCATTCCTGTTTATCCACTTTGCCAGAATAAAAAAAAAATACTGATTTTAGCAGAGTGAAGTTCCGAAAGATTGAGATGCAGTTTCTCACTAAGCTGGATGCCTTTCAGTAATGTCTAAATAAGGAATAATATTTGGTGAGTTCTAGTGTGTACAGGACAGAATATTCCAGCATGTGTATTTTAATACTTTTATTTTATCTGTTTAGATCTTGTCTTCAAGACATCAAGCTGCCAAACTGTCCATGAACTGTATACTCTGGAAGAGAAGTAAAAGAGGTGGCATAGTCAGTATAAAAATGTAAAATAAGCTGACAAATATGGCAAGGGTGTTTTAATGGTGTATATCTCCTTTTTATGACATCATCTTTTTGGTTTTTAATATGTAAATTCTGCTAATACTACCTGTACATCATTTTTTTTCTTTCTGTACATTCTAGGTTTAAGTAATGTTCAGGAGCCCCTGTGAAAATCCCAAATTTATTCTGGTAGAAATACAAAGCACAATGGGGTAGATTCAATCCTTCCTGTTATTGACTGCATCCGTCTCATTTAGCATACCGCACATTATTCTGATTTGGAATAATGTGGAATGCAAAAGTAACAGGGATCAAATTAGTAATCGCTAACAAGTAACAGCACCATTAACCATGTATCCTGGTTTGGAAAAAAACAGGCATTACTCCACTAAATGGATGTAGAAAAGTGACCCAAATAACGGAGCAGGAAAAATGAATACACCAATCAGATAGCTGTGGAAACTGAAATCATAGAAATGCAAGTCAATTAACTGCATAGCTCTTAACTAATAAGGAGTCACAGACACATCCCAACACAAAAAAATGCCCAGGAAATCCATTACACTTTGCCTGATATTGGAACTTGTGCAAGACAACATGCAGGGCTTAGAAGTTGGAGGTTTGGTGATAGAGAGGTAGAGGAGAGACAGCGGAGTTACAGCCAAGTGGTTGATGAATGCATTGCTGCATGGTAGTGATGTATGTGTGCACATTTCTACAAATTACACATTGCAGACCATATATGTGTTAAATGTCTCACTTTTGATATTAACATTTCACATCACATATTTTAGGTGAGAAGGTGGAGAGAAAAGGCGGAGAGTAATGTTGAGGAGAGTGCAGTTATCTACTCCTCCTTCTCCCCATAGCAGTTATCTTTCCCCATCCTCCCCCCATAGCAGTTCTCTTTCCCCTCCTCCCTATAGCAGTTTTCTCCTTTCCCCCTCCACCGCATAGGAGTTCTCTTTCCCCATCCCCCCCCCCCCATAGCAGCTCAGTCCTTTCCCCCTCCTTCCCCATAGCAGTTCACTTTCCCCATCCTCTCCCATAGCAGTTCTTTCCCCATCACCCCATATCAGTTCTACGTTATCACTAAGTGCAAAGAGCCCCAGCAGCACAGACAGAGCTCTATGCTGCCTGCGGCTCCCCCATGAAGCATGTTGTGCTTCTTCACAGAGTGGGGGCGGACCTTTATCTTGCACCCGGTGCAGTCCGCCCCCTCCCTGGATCCTACACCTCAGCCAGCAATCTTTTTTTTGCCTTTTCTGGGCCCCCAGGGGCCCCAGAAGGCCGGACGTGCCAAAAGGAACAGGAGGAGGTCTCAGTTGCTGAGACTAGCAGCAAGGAGGAAGAGCAGAATGAGGCTAAGAGGCAGCATTCTCACCGCTCTTCTGTAGAGGATAATGTGCAGCTTGTCATTATCTGCCATAGCAGCATTCTTTTTGGGCAGCTTACCAGCAAAACTAGAGCTGTGAGGAGGACAAATTTGTGGCAGGACATAGAGGACTGCATTAATGCAGGCTGTCAGCATCACTGGACAAGGAGGCTACACGAAGAGGTGGAGTAATTTTAAATGCACACCCAAGGCCCTGATGGTGACTGAGAGCAGGGTCCAGGGTGCCACAGAAGTCACCCACAAGTCTGGGTCACATATACAAGATGGCAAGAGCTAATCTGACAGTATTTGTCCCGCATTGATGTTGAAGGCATCTCCAGAGGCATGGATGTGATGGGTCCAAAGACCTATACTTCACTTGGTAGGTACTACTCCATCACCCACTTATGCCATATGACTTAGGTGACTTCTACTGACTGACCTAGGTGAACATAAACAGCAGATATATCATTGGAACACAGGACAGATATCATGGATATAGTCCACTCTTCAGCAAATGGTCAGCCTCGCCACCCCTGGCTACATCGGCAGCATCTGCTGCTCCTACTGCATTGGGTGTACCTTTTATTGTTCACTTATACTCCAAAGCACCTGCTATGGACACCCCAGCCCAAACACGATCAGAAACACCCATGGGGGGGCCAACCCTCTAGGGTCATCCATAGTTCTAGGATCAAATTTAAAATTCTATCGTTAACCTACAAAGACCTCCACTCCTTGGCCCCTCCGTATATTGCCTCCCTCGTAAATTGATACTTCCCTTAACGTCCTCTGCACTCCTCAATGGGACTACAGCTCTCATCCTACCTCATCACCTCTTCCCACACGCACCTCTAAGATTTTGCCTGAGCTGCCCCCTCTGTTTGGAACTCCCTTTTCGCAGAGCATCCAGCTCTCTCCTTCCTTTTCAAACTTTAAAAAGTCCCTCTAATCTCTTTAATGAAGCTTACTATCCATTCTACTATCTTACCGGTTGGTTTACCTCTTGCTATTCCCACCTAGCTGTTGCTGTCCTCAATCACTGTTAAGATCAGGTAGCTTACAACTGATCCAGCTAGAACGCACACAATCTTTGGCCAAACTCACCTAGTGCCAACCTTCCACATAACTGTTACTACAACTACATTCCCTCCGTCCTCTTCGCTCCCTTATGTGTTTTATGGACCCCATTCTCTCTAGATTGTATGCTTGCGAGCAGGACTCTCTAACTCACTTACCAGTCTGTTCTAGTTTGTCTAACTTAGTATGTAGTTCCCTTCTATGCTCTGTTTCTACCGCTACGTAAATTGTTGTTAATGTAATGTAATGTACATTTGCCTTTGTTTCTCTTCCTGAGTTCCTGTCTACCTGTTGTATTTGGGTTACACTTCGGTGTAAGTGTAATTGACAGAGTGCAAAAGACCTGGGGAAATAATACCTGCTGCTCAACCATAGGGTGGATTTCCTTCAGGCAGAAGTATTCTGTTCTTTTACTCTGACATGTTGTTATACCCAGTACCTATCCTGCATTGTTGTCCCACGTCCTACCATTGCAGTTTCCAGGTCCATACCCTGCTCAGAGATCTAGCTGTCCTGTCTCAGCTTCCGGTTCCAGTCCTGTCAGAGAATTCCATCCAGTACTTAGTTATGCATCGTGGGATGCAGACAGGCCCCATAACCTGCCCTTCAACTAGGCTCCTCCCTGGTCTGTTATCCCAGGTTGTGAAAGCTTTTCTGACCACTATTTTTCATTGATTGTTAATTTTGATGCCATATAAATAGAACTCTGAGTAGTTGCACTCTTCATCCTGCCTATTACCACTCTCTCTTACTTGCCCCCCTAAGCTTTTTTCCAGTTAAGTGTCTCCAATTGGAGAAAAACTCAACCAGGCTGTGGGCCCCCTTTGGTGGTGTGCCCTGTACAAATACCCACATTGCCCTCGGATAAGGAGGCCCTGGGCACAGCATGTGGCAACTTGTGGCTGCATGGACTGTAGCAGGTCTCTGTTGGGAAGAGAAAAAGACCTACAATTAGCTCAATATCACTGATCACCAGGGAAGACTCCATAGGGACCAACAGAGATGACATGAGCCTCCCAGTCAGCTGAGTATCATAAAAAGGGGTGGGTTTGATTTCATTGTTTTGTAAAATCACAGCTATGAAACAATATACTATTTTCTATTCTTGCCCCAGGCACAGAAAGAGCTGGCTATGGCTTTGGTGTTCATATAATTAGCCATGTGTAACCATGCACCCTTATCCAGGCTGTATCAAGGCATTTCAGTATCATTCTTGCTTTGCTTTCCTATTTATTATTTATCCTCTTTCCTGTCTGCCTGTGTCTCCTCCCCTGCATCATAGCTCCTGTTCCCTGCACTTTGGTTTAGTGAGGAACATGAAAGGTTGTTGTTTCACTCCTCTGCCCCTCACTAGTAGTAACTGTCTCCCTTGTTGCATAACAACTGTGAATTCCACTGTTGCTGCACTTAGGGTTGCCACCTTTTCTTGAAAAAAATACCATAGAAACATAGAAACATAGAAACATAGAATGTGTCGGCAGATAAGAACCATTCGGTCCATCTAGTCTGCCCAATTTTTTTTTTTTTTTTTTTGAGTACTTTTATTAGTCCCCCGTTCCCGGTCTTATAGCTAGGATAGCCTTGTGTCTATCCCACGCATGCTTAAAATCCTTGACTGTGTTTACCTCTACCACTTCTGCTGGCAGGCTATTCCATACATCCACTACCCTCTCAGTAAAGTAATACTTCCTGATATTACTTTTAAATCGTTGCCCCTCTAATTTAAGACTATGTCCTCTAGTTGTGGTAGTTTTTCTTCTTTTAAATATACTCTCTTCCTTTACTGTGTTGATTCCCTTTATGTATTTAAATGTTTCTATGATATCCCCCCTGTTACGTCTTTCCTCCAAGCTATACATGTTAAGATGCTTTAACCTTTCCTGGTAAGTTTTATCCTTCAACCCATGAACCAGTTTAGTAGCCCTTCTCTGAACTCTCTCCAAAGTATCAATATCCTTCTGGAGATAAGGTCTCCAGTACTGCGTACAATACTCCAAGTGAGGTCTCACCAGTGCTCTGTACAATGGCATGAGCACTTCCCTCTTCCTACTGCTAATACCTCTCCCTATGCAACCAAGCATTCTGCTAGCATTTCCTGCTGCTCTATTGCATTGCCTACCCACCTTCAAGTCCTCTGAAATTATTACTCCTAAATCCCTTTCCTCAGATGTTGAGGTTAGGACTGTACCAAATAGTCTATATTATGCTTTTGGGTTTTTACGCCCAAGGTGCATAATCTTGCACTTGTCCACATTAAATGCCAGTTGCCACTGCTCTGACCATTTTTCTAGTTTAGCTAAATCATTTGCCATTTGGCTTATCCCTCCATGAATATCAACCCTGCTGCAAATCTTTGTATCATCAGCAAAAAGACATACTTTACCAACAAGACCTTCTGCAATATCGCTAATAAAAATATTAAAGAGAATGGGTCCAAGAACAGATCCCTGAGGTACCCCACTAGTAACAAGACCTTGCATCGAATATACCCCATTGACTACAACCCTCTGTTGCCTGTCACTCAGCCATTGTCTAATCCATTCAACAATATTGAAATCCAAACTCAAAGATTTCAGTTTATTGATAAGCCTTCTATGTGCGACAGTGTCAAAAGCCTTACTGAAATCTAGGTAAGCAATGTCTACTGCACCACCCTGATCTATTATTTTAGTTACCCAATCAAAAAAATCAATAAGATTAGTTTGGCATGATCTCCCTGAAGTAAACCCATGCTGTCTCTGATCTTGAAATCCAAGCGACTTTAGATGTTCAACAATCCTATTCTTTAACAAGGTTTCCATTATTTTCCCCACTACTGAAGTAAGACTTACTGGTCTATAGTTGCCCGCCTCCTCCTTACTACCTTTCTTGTGAATGGGCACAACATTAGCTAATTTCCAATCTTCTGGAACTACTCCCGTTAACAATGATTGGTTAAATAAATCTGTTAACGGTTTTGCTAGTACACCACTAAGTTCTTTTAATAACTTTGGATGTATCCCATCAGGTCCCATCGACTTATTTGTCTTTACTTTAGACAGCTGAAGTAAAACCTCTTCCTCTGTAAACTTACATGCATCAAAAGACTCATTAGTCTTTTTCCCTAAATGAGGTCCCTTACCCTCATTTTCATTTGTAAAAACTGAACAAAAATATTCATTAAAGCAGTCTGCTAAGCCTTTATCCTCTTCTACATAGCATCCTTCTTTTGTTTTTAATCTAACTAATCCTTGTTTTACTTTCCTTTTCTCATGTATGTATCTAAAAAATGTTTTATCCCCCTTTTTCACTGACTGGGCTATAGTCTCTTCTGTGTGTGCTTTGGAAGCTCTTATAGCTTGCTTTGCCTCTTTCTGCCTACTCTTATAGATCTTTCTATCTTCCTCACTCTGAGTATTTTTATAATTACTAAATGCTAGCTTTTTATTTTTTACTATTTTAGCCACCTCTGCAGAGTACCACAGTGGTTTCTTCAATTTTTTGCTCTTACTGACAAGCCTTATGCAATTTTCTGTTGCCTTCAGTAATGCAACTTTTAGATAATCCCATTTCTCCCGGCCTTGGTACTGTCTCCATAGACTTAACATTGGCCTGATGTCAATTTTTTACCGGCCTGCCGGTAAAATACCGGCCAGGTGGCAACCCTAGCTGCACTTCAACTCCAATTATGCAGAGGAGTGCTATGAGTGTCCTTGGCATAATGAGAGTTGAAGTGCCATGAGAGTTTGTATAATGCACAGGCATACAATCAACTGTTGTATCTAAAATGTAGTTGCTGGTCTCCATGACCTTTTGTATGGATGAATACTTTCCATGTGCGTCCTAGGAGTTAAAAAGAAATCTGGCAGTGGTGGGTGGTGTGGAGATACATGGGATTATCTAAAAGTTGCACTACTGAAGGCAACAGAAAATTGCATAAGGCTTGTCAGTAAGAGCAAAAAAATTGAAGAAACCACTGTGGTACTCTGCAGAGGTGGCTAAAATAGTAAAAAATAAAAAGCTAGCATTTAGTAATTATAAAAATACTCAGAGTGAGGAAGATAGAAAGATCTATAAGAGTAGGCAGAAAGAGGCAAAGCACGCTATAAGAGCTTCCAAAGTACACACAGAAGAGACTATAGCCCAGTCAGTGAAAAAGGGGGATAAAACATGTTTTAGATACATAAATGAGAAAAGGAAAGTAAAACAAGGATTAATTAGATTAAAAACAAAAGAAGGATGCTATGTAGAAGAGGATAAAGGCTTAGCAGACTGCCTTAATGAATATTTTTGTTCAGTTTTTACAAATGAAAATGAGGGTAAGGGACCTCATTTAGGGAAAAAGACTAATGAGTCTTTTGATGCATGTAAGTTTACAGAGGAAGAGGTTTTACTTCAGCTGTCTAAAGTAAAGACAAATAAGTCGATGGGACCTGATGGGATACATCCAAAGTTATTAAAAGAACTTAGTGGTGTACTAGCAAAACCGTTAACAGATTTATTTAACCAATCATTGTTAACGGGAGTAGTTCCAGAAGATTGGAAATTAGCTACTGTTGTGCCCATTCACAAGAAAGGTAGTAGGGAGGAGGCGGGCAACTATAGACCAGTAAGTCTTACTTCAGTAGTGGGGAAAATAATGGAAACCTTGTTAAAGAACAGGATTGTTGAACATCTAAAGTCGCTTGGATTTCAAGATCAGAGACAGCATGGGTTTACTTCAGGGAGATCATGCCAAACTAATCTTATTGATTTTTTTGATTGGGTAACTAAAATAATAGATCAGGGTGGTGCAGTAGACATTGCTTACCTAGATTTCAGTAAGGCTTTTGACACTGTCGCACATAGAAGGCTTATCAATAAACTGAAATCTTTGAGTTTGGATTTCAATATTGTTGAATGGATTAGACAATGGCTGAGTGACAGGCAACAGAGGGTTGTAGTCAATGGGGTATATTCAATGCAAGGTCTTGTTACTAGTGGGGTACCTCAGGGATCTGTTCTTGGACCCATTCTCTTTAATATTTTTATTAGCGATATTGCAGAAGGTCTTGTTGGCAAAGTATGTCTTTTTGCTGATGATACAAAGATTTGCAGCAGGGTTGATTTTCATGGAGGGATAAGCCAAATGGCAAATGATTTAGCTAAACTATAAAAATGGTCAGAGCAGTGGCAACTGACATTTAATGTGGACAAGTGCAAGATTATGCACCTTGGGCGTAAAAACCCAAAAGCAGAATATAGACTATTTGGTACAGTCCTAACCTCAACATCTGAGGAAAGGGATTTAGGAGTAATAATTTCAGAGGACTTGAAGGTAGGTAGGCAATGCAATAGAGCAGCAGGAAATGCTAGCAGAATGCTTGGTTGCATAGGGAGAGGTATTAGCAGTAGGAAGAGGGAAGTGCTCAAGCCATTGTACAGAGCACTGGTGAGACCTCACTTGGAGTATTGTACGCAGTACTGGAGACCGTATCTCCAGAAGGATATTGATACTTTGGAGAGAGTTCAGAGAAGGGCTACTAAACTGGTTCATGGGTTGAAGGATAAAACTTACCAGGAAAGGTTAAAGCATCTTAACATGTATAGCTTGGAGGAAAGACGTAACAGGGGGGATATCATAGAAACATTTAAATACATAAAGGGAATCAACACAGTAAAGGAAGAGAGTATATTTAAAAGAAGAAAAACTACCACAACTAGAGGACATAGTCTTAAATTAGAGGGGCAACGATTTAAAAGTAATATCAGGAAGTATTACTTTACTGAGAGGGTAGTGGATGTATGGAATAGCCTGCCAGCAGAAGTGGTAGAGGTAAACACAGTCAAGGATTTTAAACATGCGTGGGATAGACACAAGGCTATCCTAGCTATAAGACCGGGAACGGGGGACTAATAAAAGTACTCAAAAAAAATGTTCTTTCTACACTCCTAGTTGTGATGTGGGCCACATTGTACCTGTGTTCTGCTGGTGTGATTGGGTTGACCAAAGGTGTCATTTATGCCAAATACTGAGTCACCTGAGTGGTAGAAAAATGAAAAGCATTTACCTTGTCGTCGTCCCCCATGCCCTCCTTCAAACCTTGATCCCTTGAATAGCTGTACACACAGATCCCATGTTTACTCATCCAACAACCAGCTGATCTTGATTGTCTAATTTCCTGCAGAGAGTGGATTGACTGAGGATAAAATTGTCATGACTGTGCCCATGGTACCATGTATCAGTAATTCTCACGTTTGCATCACAGACATCTGTATGTTCTTCTTGTTAGACTATGTTCATTGTCTTGTAGAGGAACAATCTTGACATGGGTGCAGTCAAATCTGTCTTTAGTTGATCCCATATAAGTATGTCTGGAACCTCTTTACCATAGCTGCTAGTACTTTAGTTATGTCTCTGGAGCAGGAGAACCAGCAGTATCCTTCTGCTGACTGTTAGTTCTTTATAAGGTGTCAGTGGCCATGAATGATAATGCACACATTAATTTCTGTAACTCAGTGATAGCATGGTTCCCTGTGGACCTATAGTCAATATCATCACTGATGGCCTTGTAGAGGACAAGTATTCTATGAGTTGTCAATTTAAAGTTTTCACTGACCTCGTCCTCATGCAAAAGTGGTCAACACAAGTGCTGATGTCTCTCTCCCCTTATCTGCATCTGTACATTGGTCCAGGTGATGCAGATGCGGTTGCTGCCTGTTATGGAGGGGCATGTAGGGCCATTTATTATGTTGCAGCTACTGTGGAAAAGTTAGTGAGGTGAGAATTATTTCACAGGTACAGGTGGTGATAATTGTATTTGGTGTGTGTAGGTACCTACCATTTTGCTTCTGTTGATCCTGTTGTATGAGAGGGGATGCAGAGAGTTATTTGCTGTTGAGTGCTGTCAGTCTTATCAGGTACATTATTGGAAACATGTTTGCTATTGTTTGCAGGTGTATATTGTTGTGTTTTTATACGTGGGCAATCAATAGACAAAAAATAGAAAATATAAATTTATTAGGAATCCTACAGATGGGGACAGTGAGATTTTCACTTCTATAAACACCACAAAACCCACAATACAAGCATAGAAATAAACAAATAAATATAAAACACAAAACCAAATCCTGCAGGACAACATAGGTAGATGCCCTAAAGTGGCGCACTGTAACAATAAAAAAAATGTACCTCTCAAGCACACGCAAGAAAATTATGATATTGCTGTGTGTCCACAGCTAATTATAGCATTCCAGTAGCCAACTAAACAAACAGTGCCATGGAAAGAGCCAAAAAGCGTTAGGTTGAGGGTGGAAAATGGAACATCTCAAACTTAGGCTCTGTAGCAAGAAACAGGGGAAAGTTGGTGTATTAAGAGCAAAATACAAAAGATGCTTATCTGAGTGTTCCTGGTAGGATAAGCAGAAAGTCCAAACACACCATAAACAGAGCTACTAATGATATGTAATAATCAGTGCTCTATATTCCTAGGTAGTCCTATAAAGTGAGGTAAAGAATAAATAGCCACTGGAACTCGCACAGGACTCCTCCATCAGGATTCAGATGAACCATAACAAAACGTAACCAATGATTATTTCACCTTTAGGAGCTTCTTCCGGGTCAGCTATCATGCATATCATTTTATTAGTAGTTCATGTGCATCATGTGTAGAATTTAATAACGTGTGGTATGTGTGATGATGTTGTTGTACCCCTCTGAGCATTTTTGTTTTACAAGGTAAAAATTACAATGCTATCTAGCATTGATAGGGGTTAAATGGGTATGAATCGGTCATTCTGCGCATGTGTTTTTAACTTTTCCATCTGCGTTAACATCTTATATCGGATCAGTTATGTCATGGTTTAAATAGTGTTGTTAATTTAAAGGGCTACATTTCTCATTAACACACTCATTAATGGTTAACGCAGTATTGCAGTAATTAGCATACATTTCCATTGTAAGTATTGGGTGTGTTTATTTGAATGGTGCAGTAATTTTTTACATGTTGTGGTAATATATTTTACATTGAAAGTTCCCTGGTATTAAGGGGAGGCCAGGGACATCTTGTCCAACCGCTGGTCCCAAAACTCATTAGGGTGCCGAGACCCATTTCAGCAGCCCCCTGGCCCAACATGGCAAGTCTGGGGGCCAGAGCCCTATGTGCTCTGTCTATCTTCAGTGGTGTTTCATTATCATGCAGCAATTTAGCATTGAAGAAGTGCTGGAGGGTAACATCTATGTCCTCAAGCAGAATCTCTTTGGGGTCCCCTCTGACACAGATGATGCACCTTCTTCCCCTATTCTCCAGATCCTCTAGTTGTTTAAGAGTATGGATGGTGACGGCTTGTTGATCTACTATCTGAGAGAAGGTGTGTGCAGTATACTGGACTCCAGTATTGTCTTCCTCAATCACAACCATGTGATCTCTGTTCATCTGATGCTGCAGAAAGTTCTACTTCTTCATAGCAGTTTTGATAAAGGGAGAGAAAATGTCTTTCCCCGTGACACTTGTAGGCTTTGTTTTTGGTCCTTGAGACCTGGGAGTGTTCTGTGACTTATTTTGCTTCCCCATTCTGCAGAAAATTAAGTAAAAGGAGCAGACCAAGACGGACGAGAGCACAGTTGATCTAGAACACGCCTGACATATTGTGCTGGCCACATACTCTTAAATATGTATGCTGGCATGGCAACAGACGTAGTGTTACGGTAAGATCTAGTCAGGTAAACATAAAGATAATGGTAGCAATTCAAAAAATGTGATTGAAGGGAATGGCTGCTTAGGGTACAAGTTATAAAACCGTGGGGGAGAAGGAAAATGCTTTCAGTGGGTATTTAAGTTCATTAAATCTGATATAAAACCTATCATTTGTATGTTTTGTTTATCTATGGTACATTGCTGCGATGATGCTTTCAAAAGAAATGGAACAATAATTACAAAAGTATTAAGAATATATTTAAGGCATTTCCATTTAATAAATATATTGCTTTAAGTGATCCGTAATTCCTTATTCCAGCAGCACATCTGCACAGTACATTCTTGCCTATAGGCTGGTATTGCTTACACAGAACATGACCTCAGGCACAACACAGCACGTGTACTCTCTAGGGAAATATCTGGTTGCGTGTCTATTTCCACTCCTTTCTGAAATGGGTCGGAGAGCAACAGTTGACAGCAAAAAATGTCAACTTTAGCATTCAATCCTCTTTCTGTGTTTTTCATGATATAGATGGGATTCTATGTAAAGAAAATGGATATGGCTAATTTGTTATTGGAATCATTCCTAAGTGTTTAGTGACCAGATTTCTATATTCATAAAGAACATATGTAGCAAATGCCATGGACCTTCCATAATGTGGAATAGAGCAACGCCTTTTGCCATCTTGTGTTCTGCATTTTCCGTTTTCACTGAAATGCCAATCTGCTCATCCCACATAAATAGAATTTCAAATAATAACAGACATGTAATGACATTTTAATTTTGGATTTCTATTCTCTTACAATTGACGAGTAGATGGAATCTTATAAATGGTGATAAAGTGAGTAGGCCATTCCCACATGCCATCAGTTGAAATAATGACAACATATCTTAAGGCAGCGTTATGGCTAATCCTTACTTGCTTCAGCTAATTAACGGAAGGCGATGTTGATATATTTTTAGGGCCTGTAACATTGATCAGTCTAAGTACAAGACAAAGGAACAAAGCATTGGGGGCTAAACACTAAAAGGTGAGATTAGGGGAACATTTCATCTCAACTATTAAGATGCCATGTTTGCAAGCAGAAACCTTGTGAGTTTCCCCTGCTTTGCTAAGTTCATCTTAACGCACTTACTTAATTTCACCTTTTTTGAGAATAGCCCACATTGCAAGTGATGTTACTTCATTAGCCTTGGCTCTATGACAATGACATGTTGTGCTCACACACATCTTTCCCACAACGTACTTTTTTCACAAAGTTCTTTCCCAGCTCCACCATAACAACTCACACTACCACAATGCACTGCTGCCACGTGACATCATATTATTGCCATCAAGACACCTACAATATTCTGCTCCCATTGCTGACACTAATGCTACCTTCAATGTTCTGCTCTCACAAAGTGAGTTGCAGTTGAGATGAGGTGAGTTGAGGTGAGATGAACATTTCAGTTGAAATATAAATTGTGCAGGGACAAAGATGGTTAGTTTCCCTTGCTTAGCAAACTCATCATATTGGTCTCAGCACAATGTATAGCTAAATTTGTGAGTTGAAATGTTAATTTCACCTCAACTCACATAACCTCACCTGCAACTCACCTCTTAGTGAATACCCCCAGGGTCTTTGGCAGCTCTAAATAATTAGAACCACTCCATAGATTGTGTTCCATCATGTTTTATGTTCACTGTACAGGATCATGAAACCTATGAAAATAAGTGATTATGTCTTAGCGACCAAAACAATCCCCAGTTGAGTGGTGACCTAGTTCAGTTCAAATTTGGCTTAAGCCAGTAAATGCTGTGACATATTCAGATGTGCTAATCATAAAATAGGCTTAATGCTTTTCAGTGAGTATGAAATGATTGATGCAGGAAGTCTTTGCCAAACCACAAAATCCTTAAAACATTTTTACAGTCTCCCAGAAGTCATGTTACAGAGCATCAAACCTAGACACATTGAACTAAATGTTTCTGACTCAAGTTACAGAAAACCCACAGGACAAATTAGTTGATGATTGCTATTCCAGCTTTACCTTTTTCCCCCATGGATGTACAAATATTGCCACATAAACTTTAGAGCATTGGTTTTCAACCCATCTAACCTCAGGACCCATATTTGTCTTTGGTCATTAAGTCACAACCCAAAAATAATTTAATTTCTGAGACTTCATAATGTATCCCACAAAACAATTTGCACAGTATTCCACAATGTACCTATGCAATGTTCAAAACATGAAACAAACCAAAAAACAGGGCATGTTCACAAAATTAATAATACAGTAATTGATGTGTAAGTGAAAATAAAAGTGCTATTGAGCTAAAAACCCAATGAGCTAAAAAGCCGTTGAAGCATATGAGACTAATAACAACTAATGGGAAAGCTGGAGATGCTTTCTGTATGGGGTGATGGTAAACAAAGCAACTCTGAGTACTTGTTCAATGTCCATTCTGTCATATTTTGTCTTGAGTTGGAGCAGAGTGTAGAAGCCAATCTCACACAGATGGGTACATTAAACAATCACTAGCATGTTTTGGCCACATCAAGTCCAAAAAGTTGGACTTTTTGATGAAGCTAAAGCACATGTCCACGACCCAATTTTGGGTCAGGACCCACCAGTTGTGAAACTCTGCTTTGGAGAATAACATGAACACAGTTACTGTGCCCAGAGTCATGCAAGAATGAAAAAGAATACTTATTTATCATTTTAAACTTTACCATCATTATTATAGCTCATTTATGTTATTCTATTCTAGAAAAGTATTTGAAGAAATGGTTGAAGTCCCGGTTCTTCTGTCTTTCTAAATACTACATGACACAGATCACACACATTACAAACATGTCTGGCAGGGACGATAACACCAATATAAAGTGATACACAAATGTGCCCTGCTCTAGAGCAACATAATGGAAAAATGATATATAGGCATAATCCTAGGAGATAATCTTAGAGCTATAGTGAAACATGTGATACATGAACTACAAACTGAACACATACAGTATAGTAAAGTTATAGGCAGGTGTGAAACAATGCTGTAAATTAAGACTGCTTTCAAAAATAGAAATGTTAAAAACAAACTATTATCAGTTAACAAAATGCAAAGTGAGCAGCTGAAAAATCCAAATCACATCAATATTTGGTGTTGCCACCCTTTGCCTTCACAACAATTTATGTACTTTGTGTCCCTGTTTTCTTCTCCTCAGATTATATATCATTAGTTCTGTTACAATAACTATGTAAACAAATGGAAATCCAGATGCAAATAGTGTAAACCTGAGGGAAAGTTGCAATACAGTCCAGAAGAAAATGTTTCCCATTTTACGTCTCAAGACCCAGTGCCAGAGGTAGGAACTGAGCTGTGTGACAAATAATTCATTAGGACGAAGTACTTTACATGGAGTTAAAAAGAAACCATGTAAGTTACTTCAGTTTCAACTGACATGTAAACATCCAAGTAGATTAGGGAAAGAATCACTAAATTTGGAAGTGCAAGTGCCAAATCATTTTAAATATTGACATATTATTATCGAATGGACACATATGAATGTTGAATACTTTTTCTGAAGAATCAACATGGATTTCATTTACAGTTTCCCCTTCAGGTAAAAGAATAAGGGGAGATGACAGATGCAGCTTGTATATCAAATAATTAATAACACAGTCTGATTCAGTATATCAAAAAATAGAAACTGCCCACTTTCCCAGGAGACGGGCTTTATTGAGCTGACTCATAGAACATTCCCTATCATTATTATTATCATCAATGCAATGGCAGCTTTAACCATCTGAGTGAAAAAGGAATTTGCTACATGTTGGGTTATGGGTTAAAGGTTTATAGTTGTCATGGTGATAGTCAATAATTAGTTCTTAAAGGACCTCTATGACTTTAAAATGCCCTACCTTTTTTCTTAAGCATAGTACAGTTTCATAATGATATCTTATGTATTTATTACAATTTTAATTAAGTATTCTGAATTTACTTACAAATATCAGATTTACAGCTTCTACTGACTCTTCCCTTTCAGCTCTTTTAGGGTATGACTGGAGCCTCAAGGGGAAAAAGTCATATAGTAAATGTGCATAACATAGGATATGCATCTGCAGGGCTTTTTCCATCAGGTGTACTGCTGTATTCTTGAAATACTTCAGATATAGACAGATCTAGATATAGACAATGGATGGCGTTAACATTAGCACAATTCAGGTTAATATCAAGTAAACTGTAGCAATATAAATAGTGAGACTAGGACAGATGGCTGCCTAGGATACAAGCAAGAACATTATTTTGCTTTGAATGGGCATTTTAATGCTCTAATGAGAAAAATCAACTGCTTTTCTATGTATATCATTTATTTTTATGAACATGGTAAACATGTTTCTGTTTAAAGAATGCATCAATCAGGTTACAGAACCTTTTAGATTATTTTTTTTGTCCCTAGCCCCTTCAGACACACATTACCACTGTGCAGTAAATAATTGGAATTCCTGACTTGACTATCCAGTGTTCATATGCTGATTAAGTTAATTACCCTCTCCACTGATAAGTTAAATCTTTCAGATATCTATTAGTAAAAGGCATATTCTTTGCATTTTATCACTGTTGCCCACATTGTATTACAGTCTCAGTTTTTGGGTTGTTGTATCCTGGGTTTGTTGCCGGCTGCAGACAGTACATTTCGCTATTGTCTTTAAGACATAATGGGGTCTATTCAATGAAATTTATCTCATGTCCTTGAATCCCATTGACTTTAACAGAAAAATATCCAGATAAAAACCAGTAAAAGGTGACATTTTGCCTCACTGAATCGGGCCCATTAGCCTACAGTCAATGTTGGCCGTTAAAAGTAAAACATCCTTGTGCACAATAGAGGTTATGTATAAAAACTACCACACTGCAAAGTGTTGAGAGTTTTATAAAAAGGAGCTATCAACGTTTGTTGTTTATAATAGGCAAGTGTGCCTTTTTATACATACCAGGCGAATAGTGAGCCAGGCGAATTCAAGGGAGCAGCTTCTAAAGTGAAAAAAGCTTCTTAAGTGTGGGAGTTAGAAGCAAATAAGGAAAGTATATTTAGATTTTTACTGCAAGGGGAGCACTGTTTATTTTGTTTGCATTTTTGATAAAGATTGGTTGAAAAAAAAACTGTTTGGAGGGAAAAGGTTTGCAAGGCTGTTTGCAATCAGTTAATTAACCTTCTCTGGGAGTCTCTTTACTTTGAAGGCCATTTCACTGGAAGGAGCAGGCGAATAGAGAGCCAGGCGAATTCAAGGGAGCAGCAGCTTCTAAAGTGAAAAAAGCTTCTTAAGTGTGGGAGTTAGAAGCAAAGAAGGAGTTAAAAGGAAAGAAGGAGGGTAAAGTATAAATCTTTTTTTTATTTTATTCTATTTTTAATTTTGTGGTTTACACTAGAGAGCATGTTGGACAATGCCACTAAGTGCATGTCTTGCAGCATGTATGCGGTCTTGGACCAAGTTCCCCAGGGTCCATACCGCTGCTGCAGATGTTAGCAGGTTGCTGCTTTGGAAAATATAATATTAGATCTAAAGAGGCAACTGGCAACACTTAGGGACATAAGCAACATGGAGCGGAGTTTACTGCTCACGGAGCAGGCATTGGCTGGGGCCAGTGTAGAGGAGGGTGATGATGGGGGAGAAGAGGTTTCTAGGGCAGAGAGCTGGGTTAGTTGTGTAAGGGGCAGTAGGGGTCGGAGAGCGAGGGAGGCTTGTTCTGAGCTGGTTCACCCCAACATGTTTGCCAGCTTGTGTGAGGATGCTGGGGGGATTAGCTCAGAAGAGGCATTTCTGGGGCAGGCAGACTCTCCTAGCAGCCAGGTGAGTAGCCTCTCCAGCGCAGTTGTGAGCCAGGACACTAGGAAGGCTAGACAGGTTGTGGTGGTAGGGAATTCTATTATTAGGAAGGTAGATAGGGTAATCTGTCGCCAGGACCCTGAATGCCGAACTGTATGTTGTCTCCCGGGTGCTCGGGTTCGGCATGTTGCGGAACGGGTAGGCAGATTATTGGGAGGGGCTGGGCATGATCCAGCGGTCATAGTACACATTGGTACTAATGACAAAGTAAATGGTAGGTGGGGGGTCCTTAAAAATGATTTTAGGGAACTAGGAAAGAAGCTAAAGGAAAGGACCTCCAAGGTAATATTCTCAGAAATATTACCAGTACCACGCGCTACGTCAGGGAGACAGCGGGAGCTTAGGGAGATTAATGCGTGGTTGCGAAGGTGGTGCAAGCAAGAGGGATTTGGGTTCTTGGAGCACTGGGCAGACTTTGCAGTCGGCTACAGACTCTTTGGACGGGATGGGCTGCACCTCAATGATGAGGGGGCTGCAGTATTAGGGGCGAGGATGGCTAGAGGATTAGATGAGCTTTTAAACTAAGCTCTGGGGGGGAGGGTCAAGATCAAAATGAAGCAATGGTAGCTAGGGTAGATTGGAAGATGGGTCTAGCTATGGGAGAGGAGGAGGAAAGCAGTGGTGGGGTTAACATAGACCAAAGGGAGGTTCATATAATTATACCTGCACACATTAAGTGTTTGTCAACTAAACAGAAAATGGGTAGTAATCTTAAATGTCTTTTAGCAAATGCAAGAAGCTTGACAAACAAAATGGGTGAGCTGGAGATACTGGTAAGTGCTGAACAGTATGATTTAATCGGAATCACAGAAACGTGGTGGGATGAGACACACGACTGGTCAGTTAATTTACAAGGCTACTCACTTTTTAGAAAGGACAGAGTAAATAGAAAAGGGGGAGGGATTTGTCTGTATGTAAATCCTAAATTAAAGCCCAGTATTAAAGAAGGTGTACATGATGTAGCTGAAACTGATGTAGAGTCACTGTGGGTGGAGATTAGCTTAGACGCTAAAAAGAATCGCACATTACTTGTAGGTGTATGCTACAAGCCACCAAATATTAGCATTGATGGAGAAGATCAGCTTTTATTACAAATTGAAAAGGCTGCAAATATGAATGAAGTTCTAATCATGGGAGATTTTAATTACCCAGATCTAGATTGGAAGTGTGGCACAACTAGTTCAGCTAGGGGCAGCAAGTTTCTGAACCTGCTTAATAACACATTTATGGCACAATTAGTAGACACCCCAACTAGAATGGATGCCTGTCTGGATTTGGTAATAACAAACAATGAGGAGCTTATCTCAAACATCCAAATAAGAGAACACTTGGGGAATAGTGACCATAATATGGTCTCATTTGAGATTAATGCAAAAAAGCAAATTGGTAACTACGCTACCAAAACACTTAATTTTAGAAGGGCTAACTTTGATGGACTAAGGGCATCGATTGAACGTTTAGACTGGGAATGATTGTTTTCTGGACAAAACACAAAAGACAAGTGGAATGCCTTTAAGCACACATTACAAAAGTACACATCCCAATATATACCTTTGGGAAACAAATGCAAAAGACACAAATCAAAAGCAATGTGGCTTACCGGTAACGTGAAACAGGAAATACAAAACAAGAAAATGGCATTCAAACATTATAAAAACACAGGATCAGCATTATCATTTATAGAGTACAAAGAGGCCAACAAAGCCTGCAAAAAGGCAATTAAAATGGCTAAATTGTAAAATGAGAAAAGGGTTGCCAAGGAGAGTAAAACTAACCCCAAAATGTTTTATAAATATATAAATGGAAAAAAAGCTAAAGAGGGAAAATGTTGGGCCCTTGTTATCCCAAATGGGAAATTTGGTAAGTGAGGACAGAGAGAAAGCAGACATTTTAAATACTTTTTTTTCTTCTGTTTATACTAAGGAAGAGCAGATGGACGAGCCCCTGCTACAGGAAGTTATGGGACATTTGCCGCAAACATGGGATTGGCTGACACAGGAAAAAGTGCTTAAGCAATTAAACTCTGTTAAGATAGACAAGGCCCCAGGACCAGATGGTATACACCCAAGGGTACTTAAAGAGTTAAGCATAATTCTGGCCAGACCACTATTCATGATCTTTAGGGACTCATTCAGTTCAGGTACAGTGCCAACAGACTGGCGAAAGGCGGATGTCATTCCAATATTTAAAAAGGGATCAAAATCTCTGCCAGGTAATTATAGGCCAGTGAGCTTGACATCTGTAGTGGGGAAACTATTTGAAGGATTTCTAAAGGGATACACTCAAGAATACATCTTGAACCAGAATATAATTAGTAAAAGTCAACATGGTTTTGTGAAAGACAGGTCTTGTCAAACAAACTTAATAACATTCTATGAAGAAGTCAGTAAAAATATAGATCTAGGTGTGGCAGTTGATGTGATCTATTTGGATTTTGCGAAAGCATTTGATACAGTTCCACACAAAAGGTTACTCTACAAATTGAGAGAAATAGGTTTGGGGGCAAATGTGTGTATGTGGATTGAAAATTGGCTAAAAGATAAAACACAAAGGGTTGTTGTAAATGGAAAATCCTCAGATTGGACAAGGGTATTAAGCGGAGTACCTCAGGGGTCTGTTTTGGGCCCTCTTCTTTTTCATTTTTTTATTAATGATCTTCCACATTGTGCTGAGAGCCATGTCTCTGTGTTTGCGGACGACACTAAATTAGGTAAAGCAATAAAGACTAATCTTGATGTTTTTTCTTTACAGGAAGATTTGGACAGAGTGGGGGACTGGGCAGTAAAGTGGCAAATGAGGTTCAATATAGACAAATGTAAAGTTATGCATTATGGGAAAAATAATAACAAAGAAACATATACGTTAAATGGTTTTTCCCTGGGAAAAACTACTAATGAAAAGGATTTAGGAATAATTATAGACAACAAACTTGGCAACAGTGCCCAATGCCAGTCAGTAGCTGCAAGGGCCAATAAAATATTGGCATGTATAAAACGAGGTATAGATTCACGGGAGGAGGATATCATCTTGCCTCTTTACAAATCAATGGTAAGACCTCACCTTGAATATGCAGTACAGTTCTGGGCACCAGTCCTTAAAAAGGATATTAAGGAACTAGAAAAAGTGCAAAGGAGAGCTACAAAATTAATAAGGAGTTTGGAGGATCTTAGTTATGAAGAGAGACTTAAAAAATTGAATTTATATACGTTAGAAAAAAGGCGTCTCAGAGGGGATATGATAACATTATATAAATATGTGCAGGGCCAATATAAAGATCTCTCCAGTGACCTGTTCATTAACAGAAAGGTACAAAGAACAAGGGGTCACCCCCTCAGACTGGAAGAGCAAAGATTTCATAGACAGCAAAGGAAGGGATTCTTTACGGTTAGGACAATAAAGTTATGGAACTCCCTGCCAAGAGAGGTAGTGCTATCAACCACAATAGATGCATTTAAAAATGGTTTGGATGTTTTTTTAGGAAAGCAGAACATACAGGGCTATTAATAATAGAATAAGCATTAATAAAAGAGCTTATTGATCCAAGGAGAAATCTGATTGCCTCTTGGAGTCAAGAAGGAATTTTTTCCCCCAGGAGGCAAAATTCGAAAAAGCTTCCTATTGGGTTTTTGCCTTTTTTTGGATCAAAAGCTGTAATGATAGGTAGAAGGGTTGAACTTGATGGACTTGTGTCTTTTTTCAACCTAAATTACTATGCTACTATGTTACAGGCACTTTGCAGGGCAGGAGAGGGACTCAACACGAAGCTCCTTTTTTATACATCGGCTGCATTGGCACTGTCGAAAACTGTCTGGAGTCTGCTTTATACTTTGGTGCACACGCCAATTGAGCCAGTATTTGGTGCAATCTGTGTGTATGCTGTGTGTATGCCCCCGTTATTTTGAAAGCCTTTGGCATGTTACTATTGTCTACTATTTACCAATCTAATGGTACCCATTTTATCTACTTCAGAACAATGAAGGCCTGAGTCAAACCTGCCAGAAATAGAACCTGTATTCCCTAGGTTTGACCAGATTCTAAGGATGATGCATTAGCCCACTGAACTATCTCACTGGCATTGTTGTCATATATTACAAGAATATCATCAAAGGCTCACTCCAAACAAAACACATGCACCCACTTTTTTATTTCTTGTACCCAAAGCACCCATCCCTCTCATCCACACTTTATGAACTGCTATTGTTTTTTATTATATTAATCTGAACAGACCTTACATTCCCTTTTTTTGAGGGAGAACTATAACTTTTATATGCTGCACTGATTTTTACTTCCCAGTCTGCAGCCCAAAAAACCCCCACTTAATATTTGTAAATTAAAAATATTTAGATATTCAAATTTTAATAACTGCATACATTTTATTATTTTTATTATTTATTTAAATTTAATATGCATGGGGAAATGTTTGTTATATTTAATATCCATTGTTTTCACTGGCCTGGCGATAAAATACCTGCAGTAGTAACCCTGTATGAGGTAAGATGAAGAATCAATTAATCATAAACGTCACTCAATAATACAGCAATGTGGTCACCTTGTTACAGCATCAAGACTAAGATTCACAAACTATGGGCTCAAAATCTGCACTACTATTGAGGGAATAACCCCTTAAGGACAGAGCCTTTGAAACATTTTTGTCCTTTCTGGACAATGGCTATTTTAACATTTCTGTGCTGTTTGTGTTTAGCAGTAATTTTCTTCTTCGTCATTTGCTGTACCCACACATATTATATATTGTTTTTATCGGGACAAAAAGGGCTTTCTATGGATGCCATATTTTTGATCATATCTTATCATATTATTAAAAAAAAATAATAAAATATGGTAAAAAAAAAAAAAATACACAAATTTCTTTGTTTTTATTTGAAACAACTTCTCCTCATCGACAATAGCGAACGAAAAAACATGCTAAATAGATTCTACTATTTCTCCTGAGTACAGGGATACCACCCATGCATAGGTTTGTTGGGTTGTTTGGGGGCTAAAATGCCAAATTTGTGAGGTGCAGTTTTTTGTTTTCCAACTTGAAATTTTTACATGCAGACAGCCTGCACCCATGTCCCATTTGGGACATATTTGAAACCAGCCAGTGTATTTTACCCCATCAACCCATATATTTTTTAAAAGTAGACACCCTAGGCTATCTCAAATGGTGGTATTTTAACACTTTCCATGCACTATTTCTACCACCAGCCTTTGTCAAAGTTTGTGGTAGTAATTTTTTTGTGTTTTTTTTTCACAAACCTTGTACTTCAGACATAAATTTACAGATTTTGGTATGTGTCACTGCCAAATAACACCCCAATAAGTGTTCAGAAACATCTCTTGAGTACAGGGATACCCCCCATGCATAGGTTTGTTGGATTGTTTGGGGGGTAAAAGGCCAAATTTGGGAGGTGAAGTTTTTGGTTTTCCAATTTGAAATTTTGACATGCAGACAGCCTGCACCCATGTCCCATTTGGGACATATTTGAAACCAGCCAGTGTATTTTACCCCATCAACCCATATATTTTTTAAAAGTAGACACCCTAGGCTATCTCAAATGGTGGTATTTTAACACTTTCCATGCACTATTTCTACCACCAGCCTTTGTCAAAGTTTGTGGTAGTAATTTTTTTGTGTTTTTTTTTCACAAACCTTGTACTTCAGACATAAATTTACAGATTTTGGTATGTGTCACTGCCAAATAACACCCCAATAAGTGTTCAGAAACATCTCTTGAGTACAGGGATACCCCCCATGCATAGGTTTGTTGGATTGTTTGGGGGGTAAAAGGCCAAATTTGGGAGGTGAAGTTTTTGGTTTTCCAATTTGAAATTTTGACATGCAGACAGCCTGCACCCATGTCCCATTTGGGACATATTTGAAACCAGCCAGTGTATTTTACCACATCAACCCATATATTTTTTTAAAGTAGACACCCTAGGCTATCTCAAATGGTGGTATTTTTACACTTTCCATGCACTAATTCTACCACCAGCCTTTGTCAAAGTTTGTGGTAGTCATTTTTTTGTGTTTTTTTTTCACAAACCTTGTACTTCAGACATGAATTTACAGATTTTGGTATGTGTCACTGCCAAATAACACCCCAATAAGTGTTCAGCAACATCTCTTGAGTACAGGGATACCACCCATGCATAGGTTTGTTGGGTTGTTTGGGGGCTAAAAGGGCCACATTGTGAAGGTGCGCATTTTCAACTTGGAATATTGACGTGTAGCCAGCCTGAGCCCATCTTTCATTTGGGACTTTTTTTTAAAGTAGGACAGTGTATTTTACCCCAAAAAGTATATATTTTGTAAAAGTAGACACCCTAGGCTATTTTAAATGGTGTTATTTTAACACTTTCCATGCACCAATTCTACCACCAGCCTTTGTCAAAGTTTGTGGTAGTCATTTTATTGTGTATTTTTTCCCACATACATTGTACTTTAGACACAAATTCACATATTTCGGTATGTGTCACTGACAAACAATACCACAATATATGTTCAGCAACATCTCCCGAGCACAGGGATACCACCCATGCATAGCTTTGTCAGCTTTGTTGGGTGTTGAAAGGCTACATTTGAGAGGTGCGCTTTTTGATTTTCAAACTTGGAATTTGAACATGTAGAGCAAGGAAGGGGTTAATAGCTCTTATAAGAGCCTTTGTAGTACTGTACAAAAAAATTAACCCCTAAAAATGCACAGACAAGAAAAAAATTTCTGCTGTGCAGTGATCAGTGGCAGGGAAGGGGTTAATACACTACACTATACAAAGGGTATGGCTTTTATAAAAGCCCTTGGGACTCACAATTTTTTTAACATTTTATTTAATTTATTACAATTAAAAAATTATGTTATACAGATCTGTCTCTTTCCCTCACTAAAACTCAAGTGAGGAGAGGGAGGCAGATCCATATGGGTCAGAACAATATTTACCAATATTGATCGAACCAGACGAATGGTGATGCTCATCTGAGAAATCACCAAACCACCTTTGCCACTGATCGGCTGTTACTGATCGCTATACACGTGTTCAGACAGCTTCAAAAGGAATACAGGTAATCCCCTAGTGGGTATAATTAACCCCTAGCGAGTCTGACAAAAAAAATGCTGATAGCAAAAAAAAAATCCTTCTGCGACTAGATTGCTCCATATGCGCTGCTTAGGCAGTGACCATATGCACTGCTTAGGCAGTGACCATATGTGCTGCTTAGGAAGTGATATACGGCAAGGAAGGGGTTAATAGCTCTTATTTAAAAAAAAAATTACGTTAAACGTAGTCCCCTAGCGGGTATAATTAACACGTGACGGGTGTAATAAAAAAGTTTTAAAAAAATTAAAAATGCTTCTGCAGCAAGATTGCTGCATTTGCGTCAGATCTCTGCTTAGGCAGTGATCTACAGCAAGAAAGGGGTTAATCTCTCTTAAAAGAGCTTTTTTTTATACTGTAATGAATTACAGTAAAAAAAATTAACCCCTAAAAAATGCACAGACAGCAAAAAATGTGCTGCTGTGTATGATCACTGCGTACACAGCGATCAATGGCAGGGAAGGGGTTAAATGGCTTTTATAAAAGCCCTTGGTGTTTAAAATTTTATTAAATATTTGTTTTATTATTTTATTTTATTTTTTTACTTTATCTGATCTGTCTCTCTCCCTTACTATAACTAGTAAGGTGAGGGAGGCAGATCAATACTTGTCAAAGGCAATATTTGCTAATATTGCCTTTGACAGTATGATAAGTGCTCATCAGAGCACTTATCATACATGCCTGCACACAGATCACATAGATCTGTTGTGCCGGCATCGATTGGCTCCCCCTAGAGCATCGGAAGTGAAATACTTTCACTTCCGATGCTCTTGCCATTAGAAGGGAAGCGCTGCCTGTATAGGCAGCGTTCCCTTCTACTGAGCCGATGGGGTCGCTCAGGAGAGCGACCACCATCGGCTCTGGGGAGCAGAACGGTGTTGTTAAGTGCCTCGCTGGCGAGGCACTTTAACAACACCGGAGATGCTTAGAAAGCGAACGATCGTTCGCTTTCTAAGCACATGTGTTGCGCGGGCGCAGCCATTTTTAAATGGCTGCTACGATCACTCCGTGGAGTGATCGTAGCGCGCCCCTGCACTTTTGGGGGGTGTTGCACAATGCCTCTACCTAGAGGCATTGTAGCAACACCGTTAGAGTAAAGAAAGCGACCGCTGGTCGCTTTCTTTACTCAGTTTAGTGCATGACGTGCCAGGCACGTCAGCTGTCGGCAAGTCCTCGATTTGCCGTGACGTGCCTGGCACGTCATCTGTCGTTAAGGGGTTAACACCCAAGCACCTTAAGCAGAGAGTCTCCAGTATGCCCTAAAATAATAATAATAATTCAAAACCTAAAATTGGGCAGAGAATGTTTTAAAAAAGGAAAGGTGGGAATTGGTTAACATATGGGACTCAAACTGGGTGAAAAGCCAGCACACTGACCCCTAATCCTTTTAACTCTTGCTGCCCCTTAAATAAATTGGCTATGTTAACAAATCTGACTGATTATCCATTTGCCTTCTATATGATGAATATACAGCTCTTCAGTGAATAAATGAGCTTTGCAGTAATGTACATTGATTGCTTTCAATACTGTGTATATATTTGGTTATTTAAGCAGCCGGCCAATAATATATCTGTTTAGGTGAGTTCTTAAATTTTCTCTTTAATGTAAACATGCGTGTTAATTTACGTTAATAAATGTAAGTATGCTTTATGTTAATATATGACATATATTCAAACTATTGTTATTAAAGTATTCAAGTGTAATGCTTCAAGAGAAGGATGCAAATGGTTGTAGCCGTGAGAGAACTGTTGTGCTGTGTACGTTGGTAAATGACAGGCCTGAGCAAACCATAGAATATGAACACGGTATTGTGAGAGCTGACATGTATAAAAGCGGGAAATAGTGGAAAGCCTTGAAGGAGTTTAATAAGGACTCAGTAGAGGTTTTTCAGGAAGAAAAGGAGGCAGATGCTATCAGGAGATTAAGCGTATGCTTGCTGTGAGGGAATGAGACCAGTGAGAAATAGGTTCCAATAGTCTAGACATGGGAAGCAAAGAAACAAAAAGAATTAGGAATTTCATAGAAAATAAATAAACAAAGCAGATGTATACTATGTGAACTTGAGCATAGAAGCTCCATTTGTTTGTTTCACGGCCACATAATTCAAAGTAATGTGAGTCTGAAGTCTACCGACATGGTCAGAAACAACTGTCTAAAATGACGAATGGGGGGGACTGCAGCCAAATGACAGGCGAAAAAGCAAACACTGAATAGGGATCAGAACACAAACAAATCTTTACCAGAAATATTCAGAAGAGAGCCCATTAATAGGGATGACAACTTTTACTAAAAAAAAAAAAAGAACATTTTATTGCTTCCATAGACTTAACATTGGCCTCAAGACAATCATTTTTTAACCGGCCTGTTGGCAACCCTACCTATCCTTTACCTTAATATTTGGATAGACCTCAATCTCGCTTGGTCTTCATGTTGTTAAACTGTCGTCTAAACTGTTAAAATTGGTACTTTGTACAAAAGTAAATCTTGCTTTGAACTCCCGGTTAGAAAACTGCTCATGCAACAAGTTCAAGTTAGAAAACTGCTCATGCAACAAGTTCAAATAGTTAAAATATCGGAATCTAGGTGAATGTTATTTGATTTGGTTCTTAGCTAAAGCAGATATGACCACAGATAAATGTTGTAATTGATTTATTGGACTTGGTTGAATGTATCATGTTGTTTACTGATGGGCAAAATAATTTTTCTCCTGTTACGCAACCATTTCTGAACATTTGGGTTACTTTTGAGCCTCATTGTGTCTGCATCTATAATCACTAGGGGTGGGCTACTGGGGCTATAGACTTGAATCCACCTTCATAGCCCCGAATGGAGACTGTGGGGCTAAAGTATACTGTAGCCCCGAGACTCAAGGGCTGTCATTGTTTTAAAAAAATTAAAATTCCCCCGCTGAGCTTTCCTCCATCTGGGACATGGTCGATCGGGAAGAGAGGCTGCTATAGGGAGCTCTCTCCCTAACCCCTCCTCCTCGAGGTGCGGCCCACAGGCAAGTGCCTGTAAGTGTGTGTCAGGGTGTCTAGGTGTGTGTGTAAGGGTGTTTGGGTAAGTGTATGTATGTGAGTGTGTCTCAGGGTGTCTGTGTGTGTGTGAGAAAGAGAGAAAGAGACAGTGTGTGAGCAAGAGAGAGCGAGATAGAGAGACAGTGTGTGAGCAAGGGAGAGCGAGATAGAGAGACTGTGTGTGTGAGCAAGAGATAGAGAGACAGTGTGTGTGAGCAAGAGATAGAGAGAGACAGTGTGTGTGAGAAAGAGACAGCGAGAGACAGTGTGTGTGAGAAAGAGACAGAGAGAGACAGTGTGTGTGAGAAAGAGAGACGGTGTGTGAGAAAGAGAGAGAGAGACGGTGTGTGAGAAAGAGAGAGAGAGAGACGGTGTGTGAGAAAGAGAGAGAGAGAGACGGTGTGTGAGAGAGAGAGAGAGAGACGGTGTGTGAGAGAGAGAGAGAGAGAGAGAGAGAGAGAGACGGTGTGTGAGAGAGAGAGAGAGAGAGAGAGAGACGGTGTGTGAGAGAGAGAGAGAGAGAGACGGTGTGTGAGAGAGAGAGAGAGAGAGACGGTGTGTGAGAGAGACAGAGAGACGGTGTGTGAGAGAGACAGAGAGACGGTGTGTGTATGTGAGAGACGAAGTGTGTGTGTGTGAGAGAAACGCAGTGTGAGAGAGAGATGGAGTGTGTGTGTATGTGTGAGAGAGTGTGTGTGACAGAGCTCATCTGGGCTCTAGCCCGAGATCATTTAAAGACCTAGCAACGCCGCTGGGATTAGCTAGGTTTTGTTTTTTAAATCATTCCAATGATAGCAAACGTGTGCAACCAAATTTATTTTAAAACTAGCTGTTTCACGGCCACATAATTCAAAGTAATGTGAGTCTGAAGTCTACCAACATGGTCAGAAACAACTGTCTAAAATGACGAATGGGGGGGACTGCAGCCAAATGACAGGCGAAAAAGCAAACACTGAATAGGGATCAGAACACAAACAAATCTTTACCAGAAATATTCAGAAGAGAGCCCATTAATAGGGATGACAACTTTTACTAAAAAAAAAAAAAAGTGTGTGTGACAGAGCTCATCTGGGCTCTAGCCCGAGATCATTTAAAGACCTAGCAACGCCGCTGGGATTAGCTAGGTTTTGTTTTTTAAATCATTCCAATGATAGCAAACGTGTGCAACCAAATTTATTTTAAAACTAGCACTAATTTTTGTAGAACTACAGTACTTAAGTGTTTGTAAGATTATTTGTCTGACCATATCCAGGACTATACACCAATACTGTTCACGGTGGACATTTACTGTTTTATTTTTGATGGACTATTTAATGATGTTGCATGGACCTTCAAAGATCTTGTGCACGGACAGTAGACTCCATATACAAAGAATTTGCTTATCTTTGAGCATATCCACAATTATTGAGCAAAATGGTGTTATTATCAAATGGATAAGACTAATATTGATGTTGCCTAAACTAACTTAGAACATCAGGAAACCATAAGTGCTGAGTCATCAAATAGTTATACATGATATAACTCTGAATGTTTATTGGTATTAATAATAAAGCTATGATTATTCTTTCTGACAGACCTATCTGTTACTGTACTTGTATAACTTAAATACACATGGTACTATGAAGAACTACTAGTGACTTTACGTACATTTGCTCAGTCTGATTATTAATTTCTGATACTTACAACAACAAAAAGACTGTGAAACCTCTTGGATGTTTTTCAACTCTTAACCACACATCATGTTACAAGTTCTGTCTCTCTGGTATACTCTTCTGATAATTAACCCTTTGGCGATGAGAAAAGGGTTTCTTCATTAACCCCTTAGTAACATGACTTTTTGACCTTGTCTTACCTTGGTGACATGGGCTGTTTTATAATGTCTGCGATGTTTGTGTGTCTATAATTAAGCGTAGTAATACGCAAACCCCGTAAAGCATGGTCTCTTTTCCCCTGATATTTACTGTCTGTGCGATTGTCGGTTTTGCACAAGAATAAAGCACCCCCTTTTTTTCTTGCACCAATTGGAATGTCGAGTGCATCTTATTTTGTCTCATTGAGTATTTTTTGTGTGTTTTTTTCAAATACTTTGTAGGTCAGGCATGAATTTACAGATCCTATTATGTGTCACTGCCAAATAACATCTCAATATGTTTTCAGCAACATCTCATGAGTACAGAAATACAACCCATGCATTTGTTTGTTGGGTTGTTTTGGGACTAAAAGACCACATTTTGGGGGGGGTGCATTTCGGATTTCCCACTTGGAATTTGGACATGTAGCAGGTGTACTCAGACTGTGCCCATGTTCCATTTGGGACTTTTTTTTTGGTAATAATAATTTTATTGGCACACATTAAAGACATCCATGAGATATACTATATTAGTGTGATGAGTTTCCACAAAAGTTAGACAAAGAATTGTCCCGAACAGCTTGTGGAATGGTTCGATACAAGAACCTATGCTGAACTGTGGCTTTTCCAGGTCATTGGGGAAGGTGTGAAACCCAACTGGTGGTGCGCTAGGAATACAATGGTTGCTTTCAGTTGCTTACAGTATAAAAAATGTAAAAAAGGAGAGAGAGTAAATAGACAGAAAGTGATAAAGACTGGAAAGAGGGTGGGAATGCAGGGTAGTGGGAGGGAAAGTAGCAGAATCCGTATTGTTTAGGGAGGCTTGGCGTGGTCAGTACACATGGTGTAGAGTAGGTCAAATCTATTCATTAAATTGTTGTTTAAATAATGAAGCTTTTCCATTTGAAGATTAAATGCGATCAGGTTGCATAGCTCAGTCGTGGTTGGAATTTTTGACGTCTTCCAGTTCCTGGCAACGAGCGTTGTAGCTGATATTAGGATTAAACCTATCAGGATTTTTTGGTAGGGGCTCTGGTATTTGTGTAGTAATGCTAAGTATGGCTTATGTGGGAGAAGGATGTAGTTCTAATAATGAGTGCGAAGATTGTTGAACAATATGACTGAGTGAGAGGGCAGGAACACTAGATGTGGGTCATGTTTCCATTCCTTCATGCAGAGTCGCCAGCATAGGTTAGAGGAGGAAGGATATAGTCTGGCTAATTTGGCAAGTATATGTACAATACTTTTTTGGCAAGTTCAATATGATTCATGCTATGAGAATAGAGTTGTATTTAAAACTGCTTATTTCCAGTCTTTTTCACTGATAGTTATTTTTAGTTCCTTCTCCCATGCGACCATAAAAGGGAGCTTGTTAGGGAGGGAGTCCGAGATGAGAATATGGTAACAAAGAGATAGTAGTTTAGTTCTTTTGGCCAGTGGGGTACAGGTAAGTGGCAATTCTAGTGAGGATTCCGTCTGGTTGAAGAGGGTGTTAACATTGGAATGGATCGCATGTCTAATCTGTATTTATAGTATTTATAGAAGTCCGTGTTTGGAATATAGAATTCCTCTTGTAATGATTCATAGGTTCTTAAGTTCTGTTCAGTAAATAAGAGTCCAAGATTAGTTATTCTTGAGTCCACCCCTTCAAAGTGAGGTTGGGAATCAGCAGTCCCATCATCCGTGGCGGGGTGACTGAAGTGAGTTGATTTAATGTTGTGATCTGGGTAGCAAATTCATTCTAGGCTTTGTAGGAAGTAATATTGATGGGTAAAAGTGATTTGCCTTTTAAAAGAGGTGGGTGGCATAACCAGAGCGTGTCACATATTCTATATGGAGTCAGTTGGCAATCCTCCATATCTACCCATGCTATTGTTCCCGGTGGGGAGTGACGGAGGATAGCTTGAGAAATATGGGCTACTTTATAGTAGTGTATAAGGGATGAAATCCCCAGGCCAGCTTTTTTGCTTTGAAGAAGTAGCCAATTGTTTGCTATTCTCTTCCTTTTGTAGCCATGAATGAATGCTGGTATTTTAGATTGCATGTCATGTAACATAGTGCTTGGTATGAGTATCGGTAATGTAATGAATAAGTATAGGAGTTTTGGGATGATATTCATTTTGATCGCAGCAGTGCGACCCAGCCATAATAAAAACAATTTGTCCCATACTTGCATCTTTCGGTGGCATTTGTTTGATCAAGTATTCTGGATTCGTAGTGAGGGAGTCTCTTAGATTGAATGTTGTCCTTTCTCCATTCATTTGGGTAACTAGTTTTTAGATTAGCTAAGGTGGCGTTAGGTGCGTGTTTTAGTTGTGTTTACTTTATGGTACGAAACCTGACTGTATTCTAGAAGTAATTTATGTAAGTATGGGAGGGATGTTTCAGGGTCTGTTAATGTAATTAAAATGTCATCAGCGAATAGCTCTAATTTGGTTACTTTGTTATTGGGCTAAGGAAAGCCTTTTTTATAGGCTAGGTTACAGATGGCTTGGGCCAGAGGTTCTAGGGCAAGAACGTAAATTATAGGTACGTAAAGTATAGGTGAAAGTGGACAACCTTATCTTGAGCCGTTGGATATGTTGAAGGGTGTCGATAAAAAGCCAGCATAGGAGACTTTGGCTGATGGGGCTGAGTATAGGGCGTGACAGCTGCAACATAATCCAGGGGAAATTTACATTTATGGAGCACTGATTTAAGATATTCCCAATGTAGGTGATCGAAAGCTTTCTCAGTGTCGATTGCCAGTAACAGACTAGGATTTTGTGTTGTATGTGCATAGGAAATTAGGTTGTTAATCTTACTGGTATTATCTGAGGCATGTCGGCTGCTGACAAAAATTACCTGGTCATAGTATAATAAATGGAGAAGTATTGTTTTTATGCGGGTTGCTAGAATTTTAGCGTAGATTTTTAGGTCAGTGTTGAGAAGAGAGATGGGACAGAAATTAGGACAGAAATGTGTAGGCTTATTTGGTTTAGGAATGGTCATGATGTGGGACATTAGCATGGATTTGGGGAATTCACTTTTTTGTTTGCAAGAATTGAATGTATCAGTTAAGTGTGGGGAAATAATCTGTTAGAAAGTTTTTTTAACTGTACGTTGATTGACAAGAGCCGGGATAGCTTTTTTGGATTCTTGTTTTGTTATATGCCTGGCTAGCAGTTTGCCAACTTTGTTGCTTTTAGTGTAGTATGACTGTTTTAGTTTGGTTAACTGAAGGTGGGTATGATAAAATTAGATTTTCAATATTTCATGCTTAATGGCTTGAATTTGTTTAGTTCTTTGTTTGGTTGGGTGTTTATTGTGAACATTCAAGATAGTTGTCAGTTCATTTATTTTTTTTCCCGACCTCGTATTACTTATTTGTGTGCTCCCCATACAGTTTCTGGGGGTAGGTCTGGCATATTGTTAATAGAGAAGTATTTCAGTGAATAGTTTTTTTTTGTGTTTGTATGTGCTAGTAGATGATCATTGATCTTCCAGGATCCTGTGTTACTGGAGCATGATCTGACCATTGAATAACTCCTATACTACATTTGGTAACTTTTTGCAAGGTATTTTTGTTGGTCAGGAAATAATCCAGGTGGGAGTCCGAGTCAAGAGCTTGGGAGAAAGTATAATCTTTGGATTGTGGGTTGAGGACTGTCCATATGTCGAACAGTTGGGCTTCTGTAAGGATGCGTTGGAATGAGGTGTCTAGTGCGGCCGTTTATTTGAAGGTTTGTAGTGGAGTCTAATGATGGGTCTGTGACTATGTTAAAATCTCTGCATATACGGAGTGAGCCCTGTTGATAGTTGATAGATATTGGGTTACGCTGCGTAGAAAGTGATTAGCATTGGAGCTCAGGGTGTATTAATTTAATTGTGTTTGTGTTTTGTTAATAGAAAGGGTGAGTGTAAGGTGTCTGCCTTTTGGGTTCCTCTTTATTAATATAATGTCAGTTTCAAAAGAGTTATGGATCCATAAGGATACTCCTGCCTTTTTGCTATGGACTGTAGCATGAAACGCTAAAGGAACATTTTTGGTCAGGCATAAAGGTATTTTGGTTCTAGCAAAGTGCGTTTCCTGAGCACAGATTGTTTGCGCTTTTGTCTGCTTAGCTTCTTACATCAAAAGTTTCCTCTTGTGGGGGGTGTTCAGGCCCTTAGTGTTTAATGATAAAATTGTTAAGGCCTGCATTCAGGTTTGTGACACATGCTTGTGGGTTGTCAAAAGAAGTGGGTGCAGTTTGGTGTGGGTTGAATGGTACTTACTGCTAGTCGTTTGTGAAGACTTGCTGGTGGTGGTGGTCTGCACTCCATAGGAAGAGGAATTTGAGTCTTCAGGATCTGCGGTTGCCATGTATACCTGGCAGCCAGGGCGATGGGTTAGTTGTCGAGGATTCCACTGCTTCAAATAGAGGGGCGAGGAGGAGGCACAGAGTAGGGGAAGGGCAAGGGTATGATAGGTGATAGTAAAGAGAGAGCAGAAAAGGATGTAAAAAAGAAGACAAGGTTACATTCCATGAATGTGAGAAGAGCTGATTCTTCCTTTGTGAAATGATTGATACAAATGCAAATGTAACAATAAAAATATTGAACATATAGCACAGGTCTCATACCCAGATGAGTCGGTGGTGTCTTCTGGGAAGCCAGTGTTAAAAAAAAACTTGAGCTAACAGGTGCAAATGGAGAAACCAGGGGAACTGAAATGTTGTGTATCCAAATAAGGAGTGCTAAGAGAACCTTTTTTTTCCTACACACAGTTTACTGGAACAACTGAATTGCTCTAGAGGTCATTGATATTCAGTGTTGTGGTACGGGCGATCTCTGGTAATGTGCACTTCTGACAGTGGTGGTGGGTCAAGAGTTGAATGAAATTATGGGAAATTCTATTGTAGTGTACTAGGTACCTTATATATCGGTTGTAAAAAAAATAGATAAATATATAAATCATAAAGGTGACAATGGGTTGCTATATCTTGAGCGTATGGTAAAAACGCCACGCTGACTATTGTGAAGGTACGATCATTGAGGGATGCTATGGAAAGTGGTTGTAGGAGAGTGTGATGAGAAAGTTTGGACCTAGGGCAAGGGAATATTGACGTTGTGGAGGAGCAGTGAACTAATTTGTTCAGCAAGAGGCTTTAGGAACCGTGACTGTACATCTGAAAACGTTGACAAGATCAGTATTAGTAGGCCATGAGTGTATACTCTGGTGCATGCTTTGTCCTGTGATCATGAGGGCAGTCAATAACGGGTGAGCCTAGACACACAAGTATTGGAAGGCAAAGGGTTCGCTTGTTGAGTGGAGTCGTGCAGGTTCAGGAACGATGACGTGTTTGGTAATTAGCATCCTTACTCCTCTTGCAGGTAATGTTCAGATTCGCCTAGGTCATAGAGGTGCGTGTTAGGGCCACTGGTGTCCAATCTTTTGCAAGTTTCAGTGAGTTATTCTTTTTCTGGATGCTGTCTTCAGGGACTTGTAGTTCACATTTTTCAATGAGCTGCATACCTTCTTCATGGGTTGTCAATATAGAGGTTGTGCCATTAAGGGAGATAATGAGCTTGACAGGTGTGAATGGTCACTTTGTCCTATGGTACTCCACAAGGAAATGAAGAGTCAAAGAAACAAGACAAGGCCCAGATTTTGAGTTGACTAAGCGAAGTTTAATACAAATGTATATAAGTAGGGTAGTGTCTTTGCACAGACTGCTCTGCTGCACCCTAAATTCACATAAACTTGTAGTAAAATAGTACAGCATAATTTCATAATTCAAAGTAAATAAAAGCATATGATTGGTTAAAATGTGTTGCAGTGCCACATATTAACTTTATGAAACCACATTGTTTACCAGCTAAACTAGCTGGAAAATTCCAGTTAGACAACCTGACCGTTGCGGTTGTACCCTTGCTTCATTCTTTGTACTTTTCAGCTAAAGTTTAAGCAAGCTTGGCTTCTTGTGTAATCTTTCAACACTAAGAGCAATATATCACATTTATATGCCCCATTTATATCAGTTCCACATTAACCTCTCACTCTCTTTGGGTATCACAAAGGACAAACATGGAAGAAGGCATACAAAATGGAGTTGTTAGGACAAAATGGCTTCCAGGAAAATGTCATCATCCACACAGGATATCCCCATTTATACTTAATCTCAACTGCACATAGGGCTTGGGTGATCTGATGAAAGGTGCAGCATCGTTGCAGAGTGGAAGGAGAAAGATCCACAAAAAGCTGGATGTTGGTGAATGGGGCCGGCAGGGTTGGTGTATGCCTGCTTGCTCGGAGGAGCTCTTCCTTGCAGTGTTAATAATGCAGCCTCAGTATAGTGTCTCTTGGGGCATCTGGCAAGACATGTTGTTTTGTCTTGGGGAGCCTGTGAATCTGATCTATCAGCATGTCGGATGTAGCCGACTCCGGTGTAAGGGCGGCAAAGTAGGCCTGAGCCCAATCTTTGAGATTCACAGGGTGAATATCTTCTGCAATGCCGCGGAGTCGGATGTTGTTCTGGGTGGATCATTTCTCAAGGTCCCACAGTTTCTCCTTAATTAGGGCGACTTTTTTTTTAAGTTTGTGTGTTGGTCTGTGAGTTCATTTTGTTTTCAGTCACCTCATCCATTGTGATTTCCATTTTGTGCATTCGTTCATCCAGATCACTTATTTCCCTCATTAACTCAGCGGATATTGATTTAATATTGTTTTTTATGTCAGATCATAGAGTGCTGAGCATTTTCTTCATATCTTTCACAGGTAAGAGGAGTTGTGCAGAAGATGTGGAGGCCGCATCCTCTATTTCGGAGGCTTCATCTTCTATCTCCATACCGGCGCCATCTTGGGAGCTGGACTTCGTAAGTTTGACCTACTGTTTTCCTTCTTTAGGAGTCAGAAACTTCAGCATTTTTTCTTGGTTTCTGGTGCTCCATTGTGAGGACATGTATAGGGAAGCATTTCAGATGTTTCAGAAGTGCCGGTATGCTAGCGGTGGCGGGTGCTTTTTCCCTGGTTCCCTTGGGAGCTCACTCAAAACACAGCCAGGTCGGTTGGCAGCTAGGACACGCCTGCCATTTGAGAAATTTTTGAAGCCAGCCAATGTATTTTACTGCATAAAACCATTTCATTTTGAAAACTAAAAAAAAAAAAAAGTACCATGAAGAGGACACTGCAGGGAGATATACAAAGCTAAATGTATAGCCAATGTATATGTGCCAAATGAAAAAAAAATCAAGTACTTGGAGAGAATGGTGAAGAAGGTAGACACGATTAAACAAGGCAAAGTGCTGTGTGGAGGGGATTTTAATTGTATATTAGAGGAGAGTTAATATTGATAGAAAAAACGAGAAACAAGTCTGGGCAATTCCTACAGCTGGTAAAGAAAGCAGAGCTGTTTGAAATCTGATGCATAAACCATCCCAAAGAAAGAGACTTTACTTGTTTTTCAAAACCATATTCCACGTACCCAAGAATCGCTACATTAAAATCCAAGAGAACCTGGTCAGATCACAATGCTGTGTGGTTAGAACTAAAGAGCAGTAAAACATCAAAGTGAAGGAATACCCGGTGGCTCAATAATGGATTAGTGAAAGTATATAAAGATGTAGAATATATAAAAGAGGTAACAAGGAACTTTTTTGAGGAGAATAGAAATGGGGGTATGGTGCGCCTACAAAGCTATAGTGAGAGGCCATCTGATCAAAAAGGGAGCAAAAATTTAAAAAAAAAGGGAATCCTATTTGGCAGACCTCTATATTACATTATACACCCTTTCTAGAACCAACAAAGTTGTCACAGGAAATTTCAGACATTAAAAACCAGATAAATAAGGTATTAAAAGATGATCAAGTATTTAAGAACTTAGAGAAGTTAAGGGTAAGATGATACTATAAAGGAAATAGAGCAGACAGCATACTTACCAATAAAATGAAGGGGAGGAGAGTAATTAATCATATCCATAAAATCAAGGTGAACGATAAAACTTTACTATCGCCAGATAAAATAGGAGGGGCATTTAATACCTTTTACCAAAAATTATATAGTATCCCAGCAACAATTAACGATCCAGAAATCTTCTTCAAAAATAGACAAATGAGAAATGTAACACAAGAGCAATTGAAGGAACTAAATAAACCTTTAAAGAAGGAAGAAATACAGAGAATGATAGAGAATTTAGAAAAAAGGAAGTACCCTGGTCCCCATGGATTTTCAAATCGATTTTATAAGATACTGAAAAATTAGCTAGTGGAAAATATGACTGAGACCTTCAATGAAATAGTACAAGGTAAAGCGATACCAGAGGTAATATAATGCCTATTTTAAAACCAGGCAAAACGCCATTGTTGAACAATGATGTCAAGATATACTCAAGCATACTGGCACAAAGAATACAAAATTTCTAGGATATTTAATCCATTTGGACCAGATGGGCTTCATAAAGGGAACATAGTCGGGAACTAATGTTAGGAGAATGCTGGATATTATAGACAGCATGAATACCATTCCTGACCCTGTCGCAGAGAAGACCTTCAAAAAGGTCAGGTGGGACTTATTGAGAGCCACACTGAGGGCCTTTGGATACTAAATACAATCTTGACACACTCCCCAAAAGCAAGAACAATAGACATGGGCCTAGTCTCGGATTGGTTCAAGGTGACAAATGGGACAAGACAGGGCTGCACTTTGTCACCCTTGCTATAGCTGCTCTCAGTGGAGTTCTTAGCTGGTGAGGTGAGAGAAAATAAGCAGATAGAGGGCTTTAAAATAGACAATAAAGATTATATATGATATGCTTAGACGTGGATGATGTAATAACAGTACAAAATCCTGAAACATCTTTGGCAGAGTTAATGAGGCTTATTGATAATTATGGCCTATATTCAAATTATAAGATAAATATAGACAAGTCAATGATTCTGCCAAAGAATATGAGTATAGAACAAACTGACCTGTTAAATAAAAAATATGGTTTTGTCTGGGCCAGAATGGAGCTTCGATATTTAGGAATTAAAATAATGGAAAATCCTGGAAAAATACTGGAGGCTAATGGTCTGGCTAGGAAGAATTAACGTGATGAGAGCATATATTATCCCCATATGGACTTACCTTTTTCAGTTAATCCCTATAAGAATGACAAGCCAATGGCTGGCAATGATTCAGCCATTAGGAACTATACATGGAGGAATAGCAGACCTAGAATAAATATGACTGTATTGTCTATAAAAATGAAAAAAGGAGGTTTGGGAATCCCATATATAAAAACAATTCATGAAGCAAGCATGATAGCCCATCTCATTAATAGGATGAAAGAAGGGTCAAATAGACTGGCATGGTATCAAATAGAGGCCGCAAGCTTAGGTGTCAAGAACTTGTATGAAAGGCTATGGGAACTAGGGAATCTGAGTATCACCACCCCTTGCACTGTTATTGCCAGTTACATATTGCCTCTATAATGAGGCAATCATGTAACAGGCTACAGCGCACAGGAAGCATCTACGTCCTGCTTCCTGTGCTCTTGCACTTAGAAGGGCAGAGCCATACTGGTCACACAGTGACCAAAGATGCCTTTTTTTTAACTTGCTGACTGCCTCAACTTGCAGGTGAACTTTAGTATTTATTACTATATTGATGAACAGAATTTTATTTGGCAGTTAGTGGATATGTTGTCAGGTTACGTGTTGCGGAGCAACAGAGCAGAGGGGTTTATGCATGCATGTGATAGGCACAAGACAATCATAAATATAAGATAAGTCCAGGGACTAATAAAAGGATTTTGAAAATTGGACAAACTAGATGAGTTAAATGGTTCTTATCTGCCAACACATTCTATGTAACATAATGACCACCTGCCTCATATTGTGTAGGTCCCTTTTGTATGCCAAAACAGCATTGGATAGTTGAGGCATGGACTTCACTGGACCTCTGAAGGTGTGCTGTGGTGGTTAAGTCCTGTAAGTTGTGAGGTGGGGCCTCTATGGATTGTTTGTCCAGCACATCACACAGCTGCTCGATTGGATTGAGATCTGGAGAATTTGGAGTCCACGTCAACACCTTGAACTTGTTGTTGTGTTCCTCAAACCATTCCTGAACCATTTTTCTTGGTTGCAGAGCACATGATTCTGCTTAAAGAGGCCAAAACCAAAGGTAATACCATTTCTGTAAATGAGTGTACATGATCTGCAACAATAAATTTCTTTGATTCAAGAATACAGATAAACTATGTAAAGATAAATTCCAAAAGACATTGTGATATATATATAATATCGTTTATTTATACCTCTGGCTGTAAAAACAATATATCTAAAAGGATATCACAAACATACAACTATTATATTCTATATAGCATTGTGTTAATTAGATAACATATGTACTTAACTTCAGAGAGGTTCAGCAAAGCACACGGCTGTGTCCAAATTGGCTCCTGATTCCAGGTTGAAAAGGGAGATTTGAAAGAGGTTCTGCAGCAGTGACTTTCTACTTTTAGTTACAATACTAGGCATTAAACTAAACCTTAGCTTCTTAACCCTAGCTTCTTGGCACGTAAACTAAACCTAGGATGAAAGCTTTACTTGTAACTATAAATAGTTTCAGAGCACTCAATTACTCTATCCATGCTGTTTCCTGGTCCTTCCAAATGTGTTGTCTATCCTTCCTCCATTCCAGCAAATTTAGTCTTTCCTCTCCCCTCCTGGATTTACCTGGTGGAACAAAAGGTCATCATTCCCTAGTGACACCTGTTGGTAGGAATAATGCACTTCTTACAATGCTACATAGAACATCAGGTATCACATGGATGCACAGTTAAAGGGAGTGGTTTATCTAAAGGGAGGTTCTTCATATCATTAATATGTACTTATGAAGTTGAGTCTGTGACGTGAATCACGAATAAATGACTATGCAAGCCATATCCAATACATGGCTGATCAGTGTATATTGCCAAGAACACTCCTTTTTGAAAAGGAAAGAGAAAAATGTTTTTTTGTTCTTTTTTAGAGGAAGATAATTAAAATGCTAAAAAAAAGTCATGAGAAAAGCTTTAATACTTGTTTCTAAACAATTATGATGAGCAACAAAGTGAGAGAGTACAGTTTGAATTGTTATGCTAATGACAACGTTACTACACCATAGAACACCCCAAAACCAGTTGGATTTAGTTACCCGCTGCATACACAAGTCTATTCTGCAAAGTCAATTCACGTATTTTTTACCCTTTATTTATTTAATGCATCCGTGTCTGTATTTGCATACCACAATAATGTAGCCATGGTACATGCAACTTGGTAACTATTTTCCACCTATGATGTAATTAAATATGGTTAACATATGTGGTATAACCATAAGTTGTAAAAACATTGCTCTATTTAATTATCATTAGAATTCATTTATGCTTTGATTATTTATTCTGCTTATTTTAGATGGACGCATTGTCTTTGGAATTAGGGAGGATTCCACCAAATGTTGTAATTATTTTAACTGGTCTGAAGAGCTGTGTAATCTTTAAAAAGAAAATAGAGGAGTTTAAAACACCATAGTAAATTGATATGGTTACATACTCAGTGTATATAGAGATAGGATGGGTTAACATTGTATTTTTGACATTATCATATCATTTTTTTTTCCACTTTTTTCATTTACCCTACAAGGTAAAGGTTATTGCCTTTTATTATTTTTCTGTCTGACACTATCATCCTTATGTCATTTGCTTTTTTATATCATTTTTAAATATTGCTATATTTAGGTATACATTTTTCTCTTGGAAAGGATATATTCATCTAGTTATTTAATGCTGATCACTAATCGGCCTCAAACGCTTTCTCACTTTAAATATACTTTGCAATAGAATCAATACTCTCTGAAAATAAACGAAATCTCATTTGTATGACATATGTTTCTATTCTTCTGCCTTGTCCACCATTTGTTTGCTTCAGATTCTCATTATTCTAGTGCTGGTCTGACATGGTGAATAGAGAAAAATTGGAAAATAAAAGAATGGAGGCACATGCAAATAAATAAAAAGCTGAGAAGCACTTAACATAATAGTGACTGGGAGAACCAAACAAATCAGTCAAACCTACATGTAAAGTATTAACATTAAAGTTCCAATCCTTTTCCCAGACATTGTATAGGTTAAAATGTTTACCTGTAAAGTCAATCACAACGCACTAGTGCCCCTAAAAACAAAAATACACATGGATACAATCTGGCCATCATTGTTTATTGTGACATTACTGCACACTGTGATGGAAACTTTTATAATGTTCTTTCAACCTTCAAAGACCTAACCATGGGCATTGATCTTCTTGGATTGAAACATTGCCTAGTGCTGGACACCATTCATTAATAAAACCAGTTAAAATAATGATTCTGCCTGGTGATGGACAGAGAAATTATTATTTGTTGTTTTTGCTATTTAACATGGAGCAGACTGGAAAGTGTGGTGGGAGAAGTTGGAGTGGACAGGGTTCATTTGGTTCACAAATGTCACCATCAAGAAGCAAAAAAAGGGCAGAAGGGAGAGGCAGGGAACAAGGAAAGAAGGGCACATTCCTTAAGTTACATCTATGAGGAGAATCAAGGAAGTGTGGCAGAATTATGATGCAATGATGGACACAGAACAAAAAGAATATCACAAAGGAGGATGGCAGGCAGCCACATCAGTTCAAACTGATGTATCATAATGCTGTTGCAACTGATTATCAATATGCACATTGGGGGATAAATAGATGTGACAGTCATATCATGTGTGTGATGTGAATGGGGCACTAGTAATGTTATTGCAAGTCACTGATACAGGTATCACATTAATTGTCAAGCATATATTGGATTATGATTATGATGGCTATAATAATATTCATTGTCAGCCCACATAATATCTCTTCACATTACCAATTCAAATTAAATATGATACGTCATTTACAAGAGGAAACCAAAATGTTAGCCAGGAGTACAGGATTGTGGTCCCAATAATTCTCATGGTGCTCACACTTCCTTCGAGATAATATTTGTTTTTTTGCAGCTTTGCTGGAGAGGCTATTTAACCAAGAACATCTTATGGGGAACATCTCTAAGCATGTACATTGCAGGAAGACATAGGGATCAGGGATATGACAGAAAGTGCTGCCCACAATAGGAATGTGACACTTTCTAGAAACAATCAGATTACCTCACTCACAACAACAAAAAAACAACTATTGTGTCATCTCTTTGAATATTCTGCGTGAGGCTGCCATGCCAATGTGCAATTTCATCTTGACTTCTTGGAGCACATTTGCATTTTAAAACTATAACCAAGGGTGATAATTAGGAGGAATATAGGTTCCCTGCCATTGCTCCAGTTGCCTCCACAGATGATGACGGTGATGAATTAGCGCCCTTATCCAAAAGACATCATAGCAGTGCAGACTGATGACTGCCATCATTTGCTGAGTACTCTCTGGAACGCTGGTTATCCATCAATCTCTTCCACGTGCTCATCTTCATTGGTAAAATCGGTATGTCATCTTCTGTACTTGGCCATCTTCCTTGTTTGACTTGTCAATAATCAACCATGTCCTATGAAGCAGGTGTTTCTAAAAATAAATAAATTCACTTTCCTTTCTTATTTGCTAATCCAAATTCTTTTTATGATGATAAATTTTATTTTGGCTGATTACAAGTCTCTAGTATAGTTTAGTTGACCATTGTCCCTCCACTTACAAATACAAATAACGTTGTTTGAAATTAGCAAATGTAACAAATAGGAGACTGCCTGCAGAGGGTACTCCCAGTTTGGCAATAAAAGCAAATGTTGTTCCCTTCTCCGATATTCATCCACTGCAAAAATAGGGAAATTTGGCTGATTGATAACTTATATCCTTTCATTTGCTTTTGCTATAGGGCAAATCAGTTAACAAGTAGGTGAAAGTGCTCTAGAGAGTCAGAGAATGTTTGATTCTAGTGATGGTTGAGAATTTCAGCACATTCTTGATGATCCATTCTTTTTTAAATAATCACCTGTATGTGTGCCAATGTGTGAACCTGACATGACGCAGCCCACTGACATTCTCAGGTGGGCATCTGTTTTAGAAACATACAGTTGAATTTCCATCTGTCTGGGCAGTTTCCCTTCATATGTACCATGTCATCTACAGATTAAACATTTCCACCATGCATTAAACTCTTAATAAATCTCCAACATGTGTTCTCAGAGAGGGCCAGAATACAAACACATGCCATAATGATTTTAATTGTTTAGTGGGTATTGTGATTTTTATCATGTTTTAGATGTTTTAATCCAACCTATTTTTTTCCCCAGTGATCTGCAGTTTACATTTCAGGTATTCTCGGTTATTCTCCAAGCATTAGAATTATGTCCTGGCCAGCACGTTTCCTAGATTTGGGGAGCCATGGCCAGCCTATAGTTTATGATACTGTAAGACTTGAAACCGCTGGGCATGAGTGAGTTATAACCTCCTGTGGATACTCCTGATGGTCATTGACAGATTTTTAGAATATATGCTTGGAAAGTCAAGTCATTGAAAGCTAAAGCTGAGGTGGGTATCCTTTCAGAGTACCTGGTGATGGTTGAAGGTTGTTGCTCTACTCTATGACAATGCCACACCAAACCACAGTGGACACATACCTGAGCCAAACAAAGATTACTCATTGCTTGACCAATATGTCTCCAAGTGACAAATACTCACTGCACTTGACATAGAGACAAGCTAATTCATATACATTGTAAAATAAGACAAAAAAAGCCTTCTGCAAATCATTTGTGTTAACCTATTCATCAGCACAATTCAACAGACAGACAATTACAAGATTAGTAAAGTGCAAACACTTTAGAAAAGAGGATTGCTTGTAATGCTATTTTAACTAAAAAAAAAAAATACGTATGATCCACATTATATAAGAAGTCTGCTTTTATTAGTCGTACATATATCCCAAGACTACCAAAAGTACAATTTGTCTGCAAATGCATGATGCTGAGACAGAAAATCTGGGATTACGTTTGCAGTCATTATTCCTTATTCCCATGAATTGTGATGTAGAGTAGCTGTGAGTATATTATGTAATATCTCATATTCACTTCCATTAAAAAGTAGATCTTCTTGTAATGTAAATGTGAATTCTTGGTAATACTGTTTAACGTTATCTCCCACCATGCTGGTACTTCTGTCATTCTTTAATATAAGATTTAATCTAGACTGCTACTAGCGAGTTCTTTTCTGCTTTCTTCAAAGATCTTCTTGAGCTGACAAATCCTCAGAATTCAAACCAAGAGGCGTTAGCTTTTTTTTTTTTTTTTTTAAACCATAGAAATCTTTTAATATTCCAGCAGTTATAAGTGTTTTTCCTACAGGATTTAACCTGTTCAGTGCCAGCAAGTGAACGAATCAACAAATCTGCAATACATCCCACAGCACACTGACCCTGCAAAGACGTCTGCATTTGGGTATTACTTGTAGATTTTTAAGGATAGGCCTTCCTTTCCATTGGAGCACATCCCCAATTAATATTTATGCTATAAATATGATTGCATTCTCTTCTTTTCTACAAGACCATTTGAAAAATAAAAAAAACATTACTTTTAGTCACATTTGTGTTTTAGCACCCTTATATTAATGAGTATAAATTTATTTCATATGCCACATGTTTTTCATCAAATTATATGCTCTGTATTCTATGTATTGGGACACCTGACCATTACAACAACTGAAATCTCCGTTCCCATTCCTCCCAAAGGTGGTCGATGGGGTTGAGGTCAAGGCTCTGTGTGGGCCAGTCAAGATCTTCCACACCAAACTCATCCAACCTTGTCTTTAAGGACCTTATTTTGTGCACTGGGGCACAGTCATGCTGGAATGGAAAGGTCCTTCCCCAAACTGTTTCCACAAAGTTCGAAGCATAGCATTGTCCAAAATGTCTTGAAAATTTCCCTTCACAGTTTGGGTTGATATTTGGTCCAGTGGAAGTTTGGAAATCTTCAGCTATGGAACCAGCAGAGCATTGTTGACTTTTATACCCCACGGGTCTCAGCACTCGGTGACCCTGCTCTGTGACTTTACATGGTCTTCTGCGTCATTGCTGCTGTTCCTAAACACTTCCACTTTCCAATAAAACCATCCTATTACAATACCACACTGAACTCATGCAGAATGCACAGCTAGGGCCTTGATTTTATACAGCTGTGGCAATGTGTCTGATTGATATACCTGAATTTAATAATTAAGTGGCATGTCTCAATACTTTTGTCCATGTAGTGCATTTAAGTTCGCTGGTTGTAGTGCAGACTCCACCTCCCTATATGCTGAACTTGCTTTAGCTGTTTTTACATGGATACGAGTGTACTATAAAATTCCCATTACTTTTAAAATGTGGGCAAAAGCTAGCAGAACAATCACCATGGAATGCAAAGTAACTGTCTTTGTGCCTTGACATTATTTCGCTGCCAACAATAATGACTTACAAATTGCATGTTTCATACATCTACTGTATCCCCAGCAATTCAAGTGCTCTTTCTAAGTTTTGAGGTCTATTCACTAAGTTGTACAATGGCAAAATCTCGGCCCTAAAGGGAGTTCGAATGCTAAACAAATTCACTGCTGTCTGAAGATCTTTAACTCTTCACAAGTCGTGTATAATTTGATTTCCCATAGACTTAGAGAATTGGCCTCAGGAATAAATAGATCTATACATTGATTTATAAATTGTAAGCAAATACATGTATTTTACATGGGTCCGTGTGAAATTACCTTCTGGCTTGACATGAAAATCCCATCTGACCTACAGAGCAGCAGCCCACCCTGGGATGATCAATCACCTCAATGACAGATCCCCCCCCCCCCTTACCTTTAACCTATTCATGACACTAGGACGTTCTATGTCGTCCTGATTTTAGTGGTCCTAAAAGATGCTAGGACAGCATAAAACATCCTGCGTTTAACAGCTCATCACAGCTCCCCGCGATGAGCTGTGCTTGGATCATGCTGCAGGGACTTGCAGCAGGATCCTATCTGTCAGATGAGGCCACTTTGAATGGCCTCAGTCTGACAGGGAAAATGTAACTGGTGGTCAAAGCAAGCACCGGCTACATTTTACCTAATCACGCTGTGCCCGAACTTCAGGGTTCAGGCACGCCTCCGTGACTTTTTGGCAGGGACCAACATGGTCTATTAAGACCCTGATCGGCTCTCTGCCATAGTGTGCAAAAGGTGATCGGTGGCCAGGAGAAAAATGTGACGTTTTGGTGCTTGCGTCATTTGGGACACAAGCACCATGCGTCATGAATGGGGTTAATTACAAAATGTTTGACTATATTGATTATTGACTCATGTAATAGGAATACATTTCAAAAGCCCAAATAGTTTACTGGGACTATTTGGACATGCTAAAGCGAGACGTATCTTTGCAAATTTTTAAACAGGAACAATACGCTAGCATCTCTTTTATTTTTAGGGAATTTCTGGGGAACATATACTTTTTCAAATTGGATATGTAAGCAATGATAATTGCAAATTTTTACAATCAATGTCAGTAGATTTATAATGACACCACAACCATTAAGCAAATGTATGACCAACAAAAATATATATAATATACTGCACCTTTATGTGGTGGAGTGAGCAGCACCTTGACACAGCTAGTGTTTCACTCCTAGGAAACAAGTGTAAACAAAATATCAAAAAGTGACAAGTGCGCTTAAAACCAACACTAATCACACTAAATATTTACCCTTTTCAGTAAGTAAAGCTTACACAGGTGTTATCCAAAGGGAAAAAGAATAAAAAATAGTAATAAAATATAGTGTAGTATATCAGCTTAAAGTGAAAATATACCGTATTTGCTCGATTATAAGACGACCCTGATTATAAGACGACCCCCCAAACTTTGGTTATTCCTTTAGGAAAAAAACTAAAAGCCTGAATATAAGACTACCCTATAGGAAAAAAGTTAAACTTGTATATATTCACATGTAAATTGCTTTTTTAATAAAAAATTATATCAAAAAAATGCATTTGTTTTTATTTCCTTTTATGTGCCAATTCTGCCTCTCTTTCTCTTGCCCCCAGCTTTGTCTCTCTCCCCCTCCCTTTGATTCCCCCCTCTCCTCTGTCTCTTCCCCCCCCTTGTTTCTCTCTGCCCCCCGTCCCTCTGTCTCTTCCCCCCCTTTTAGCTCTCTTCCCCCCTCCCTCCCCTGTCTCTGTTTCTGCCCCCTCCCTCCCCCTGTCTCTGTCTCTGCCCCCCTCCATCCCCCTGTCTCTTCCCCCCTCCCTCCCTCCCCCTGTCTCTCTGCCCCCCTCCCCCTGTCTCTCTGCCCCCTCCCTCCCCCTCACCTTGAAGTCGATCCCTGGTGGCTAGTGGGGGCAGCCGGGTGATGTCTGCACGTTATGTGCAGACATCCTCCATGCTGCCCGACACGGCACTCTATTATGACGGACAGCTGGTCCATCATAATAGTCTGCCGTGTCGGGCAGCATGGAGGATGTCTGCACGTATCGTGTAGACATCCCCCAGCTGCCCGATTTACCCTGGTGTCTAGTGGGGCAGCAGAGGATGTCTGCGCGATGAGGGCAGACCCTCCCTGCTGCCGCCCGGCATGCTCGCCGGGACTTCTGTGACGAAAGCGGAAGTACCCGGCTTCTTCACAGAAGCCCCGGCGGTCGTGCCGGGCGGAAGCAGGGGAGTCTGCGCTCTGCTGGGGACCTGGATCCATGTCTTATCATCTGACCTCAATTTGAGGTCAGATTATAAGAAGACCTCGATTATAAGACGAGGGGTAGTTTTCAGAAAAAAAATTCTGAAAAAAACCTCGTCTTATAATCGAGCAAATAGGGTACAATGGAATCTGCGAAGTGACCACTCACATTTGTTAGAGCAGTAATCTGCTCAGGAGTATCAGCATAAGGGAGCCCAGAAGCGCGTGACAGATGACAGGACACCATTGACAGCTCACAGCTCGCAGATCCAAGAATCATATACGTGTACACATGGGGAAGAGAGCTGGGATATCAGTATAAAAAAATGTAATATACGCTTACAAACACATAGTAAAGCCTTACACTTAAAATCACAGGATTCTTCTCCCAATTAAAAACAGTGCAGATTTTGAAAAAGTGTCCAGTGTTCAGAATATCCCCTTGGTCTCCTCACACAGGGTTGTGATGATTCTTGGATCTGCGAACTGTGAGCTGTCTATGGTGTCCTGTCATCTGTCACCCGCTTCTGGGCTCCCTTATGCTGATACTCCTCAGAAGATTACTGCTCCAACAAATGTGAGTGGTCACTTCGCAGATTCCATTTTATATTTTCACTTTTAAGCTGATATACTACACTATATTTTATTACTATTTTTTTTATTGTTTTTCCCTTTGGATTACACCTGTGTAAGCTTTACTTGCTGAAAAGGGTAAATATTTAGTGTGATTAGTGTTGGTTTTAAGCGCACTTGTCACTTTTTGATATTTTGATTAAGCAAATATATGCTGCAAATATTAGGATTCTCAGACTAACAAACTTTTTATAAAAAAATCCAGTATTATATGAAATACACATCAAGCATGTTCTAGAGATAGACAATATGTTAATTATAGTTATCTTGTCAATCTATAAGGGGGGATTCTCAAACATTCCCATAGAGTGCTTTGTTGAACTGGTGGTCCTTACGGATTTTTTTGAGGCACCTATCCTAGCTTTAGGTTCTTTTCTATGACCATCCTGAAATTAATAATGTCCAACTCCCCCAGATAGAGCTACCGCCCAGCCAGTGTTTTACTGACAGGCAGTTAAAAAAAAAAATTGGCTCAAGGCCAATATTGACACTAACATGGTTTGTATTTGTTTTCTAGAAAGAGTGGAAACCCTACCTACAATCCTGCATGAGACATTGTCCTCCAGATTATATAGTTGGCTGACACTGATTTAGAACATGGATCACGGCTTACATAGAACAGTAAAACAAAGTTTATTATTTTAGTGCGATGTAAAAGATCTTCAGAACTTTACAAACAAGTTTTTAAAAGTAATTAATATTTTAGTCTACACAATCATTAGACATTTCAACTATGATGAGACAGGGATGGAAGATCACAATAAGTGATCGTATAATGACAAGTGGCTAAATTGATGAAAGTATACCCAAGGAGTTTTACCATTTTACACGTTTTAGATAATAGCAGTAGAAACATGTACAGTAGCCACATACAATAAACATTAATTGATATATTTATTACAGTCATTTTGTAATGCCGGTTGAGTATCCCATCCCCAAAATGCAAGGGGCCATAAGTATTTTGGATAATGAGTCATTGTGAATAATGGGTGATTTTTCACCAATAAGATATATTAAAGCCTCTCAGCACACATGAAATACACTAGTATCAATGCAAATTCTGGATGGAGCAAATAAATCACTTTTACTGTGATGTAAATGTGATATAGGACATTGTTAGGAACCAGTCGTCAGTGTGTCGGGCCTGCACACAAACCATTGTATTACCATTTGTGTGCATGGGGGAATCTGAGCATGCATGGAAAGGCTGTATCACAGTTTAAGGGGGCTATACATTGGATACACTATTGCGCGCTTGAAGTCTGACAGGTGTGAGTGGGATTTGCAACTTATCATTTTGGACAATGGATTTTTGGATAAGGTATACTCAACCTGTATGTACAATCGTCAATCTCACATCGTGAAGAAGCGACATCTGACAAAATGCATAGTATGGGACCAACACAAACAGAGGACGCTCCCTAGAACAGCCTTATGGGGGGTGTTATTAGAAAGTCACTTCCACAGTGATTTTAAAGTAATGCATTTCTGCTATAATTATTTATTGTGTGTGCTTCTGGTCTACAGTCTACCCCATTTTTTTCTTTCTTGGACCATGTTTTTTTTTGTGGATGACGTATAGGAATCACATCTGGAAAGAATCACTTCTGGTTATTTACTTCTCAGAAGAAGAATGCCTTCTATGCAGAGCACAGAACTTCTCTGGAAGAAGTAACTGTATCTTCATATGACTATTTTGGAAATCCTGCACTTTTGCTTCTATTTATCCTTGAGGCAATAGCTGCAAGCAAGCAAAAGAGACTTCAAATGAAAGGGCTACAAAGAAGGACTGATTAGCAATTGGAAGCTAACTTAAGAGTTTGTAATCTCACACTCTAGGGTGTCTGCTGGTTATACTGGAACCTAGAATGTAACATAAAATATGTTTTTATATTCACAAAAAAAAGAAGAATGAAGGTTATTGACACCATTCTCAGAGAGCCTAAATCACTCCTGTACACCCTTTGAAATCTTAGTGCTTGTGAAGCGATGTCCAATACAGTCCAATACCTGGTGCATCCAGCCAAATGCCTTTGGCAAACATGTAATATATATGTGGTTAAAAATGCTTTTTTTCCCAAACATTCATAGGACTTCCTTCAAATACTGTCACAATTCTTTTTTTTATTCTAACTTTTTAAGTTCTACACATTTAGAGCTTTATCCAGATGATATATATGTGATATATACATATTCCTCTTTAACCTCTATACCAAGTTGTGGGCACTATAAACATACATGTTGAGGTAAGGTAATATAAAATATATTGGGGCAGATTAAATGCTGCCAGTTAAGTTAAGTTTATTCATCATCTGCTTCCATCTCGTGGACCATTGCTCCATGGCAGCAGAGAGACATTCTGGCTATGGTCTCTCACCATCATTGGTATGTGAGCATGACATCTCCTACCCCGCTGGAAGCTGCACACTCTTCAGCATGGAGTAGCAGGTCCACAACATGGCAGCCTGGAAGACTAGATGAATCTTCCAAATCAGATGTGAATCTATTTGGATCAGATGTAGTCTTCTGTCTGAACAAAAATACCATCTGAATGGTGTACTCCAATTTGAAGTAAATTTATATTATGAAACCAATAGCAAGCTTCATAAAATATCATGTGTCAAAACTGAAGTTTTCTGAAAATAGTCTCTGCTCTTCACCAATTTCTTTATTACATGAGTGTTTATTTATGTAGCACCAATAATGTATGCACCAAATGGACGTTGTTACAAACTCAAGTACACTAAAAGAGTCAAACTGGTACATAAAGTAGGGACATCTGCTCTCAAACAAACAATACTCTGTTTCCTCAGATGACGGCATAGACAATTTTTTCAGTTTTTAATGTGGCAAGCTGCATGTTGTGCAGAATTTTAGGTTAGGTACCCAAACATTATGCCTTTCATGAGGTAATATAATAGAACATATGGGCTTTTCTGCCAGTATAGGGGCTATATAAAAGCCCTATAAAAAGGCCTCCAGTTGGACAACAATGGCTTAGCTACTTAAAATCTTAAAAAATTACTTTGTTTATTGTAGAAACAATGAGTTGTAAAATAAGCTTCAAAATAACTTTTGGTTATAGCAAAGAGCAGAAAATGTTTTGTATATATATTTTTTTTTTTTAAAGATGAAATAAATATATCATTTTTTTATGGGAACAACTCATTTCTTATAATTCAAGAGCAATTGACACAATTTTAGTGAGAATATAATTTAATGCCTGGGTATAAATGCTGCCATTAGTGCTTCGAAGCAGAATGTCATTGGTACACAACAAAGATGGGGTGAAATTTGGCAAATATATAACATTTTAAATTTGAATGGGAAATGCATGAAATACTAAGAGACAAGGGAAAATGTTACACCAAACGATAGATGATGAATGATGGATGAGTATTTTGCTGAACATGGAGAGATGTTCACACAGTGTCACATTTAATGAACAGGCATATTGCATGCGTCATCTCACCTATCAAGGCCCAGTTGTCATGAATCTTTATTGCTCCACTGCCCCACCAATTTGCTTGTGGCTGCCAAGAGCTAAGAAATTTCTATCAAACATAAAGAAAGTGATATCACTAAATAAAAAGTGTTAAACTACTTTTTTTTTAAAGGTGGCATTTAGCACAGTGATACACAAATATTTCAATTGCAGTTTTAATGTGGTACTATTCCCTCAGATAATTGTTGCCAGAGTAGAATTGCATATACAAGAGCCAATGTGCAGCAGTAGATGACCCCTTTTCTGTTTAAACAAAAGTATATGAAGTTCAGGCATGCCAATCTGTTACAGTGGATGGTTATTGGCTGAAAGTTATAATCTTGTCACAGAATGAACAATGTTGGTGTCTTAACCTGAACCCCGGCAGTTTTTTTTATTTGAAGAGTATATGACTGAATATAGAGGGTTATAAGTAGAAATCACTATTCAGAACTATTTCAGTTAGTAAATTTGGCTATTCAGTTCCTCTTTCTCATTTACTGAACTCATACTTAATATATTCTATTTGAATCACCATCAAATGGCTTTCTCTAGATACCATTATTTTCACCATATCATATAATTTACTATAAACAAAACATCAAATATGATGAAAAGATTTTTAAAAAACACACTTTTTCTATCATATTTTTATGTGTTAAAAAATCTTTAACACATTTACAAAACCCAAAAAACACCTGCTATTTTTTTTTTTTTTACTGCAATATTGCTGACTGTCTGTAGGAACACTTTACCAACACTCCCTGAGCTCTTACCAAGTACAGGGCAGCGCCATCTAGATACGGCATCCTGCTTCTCAATATGGCGCTTGAGATTGCTCTAGTGGCAAATATGGGTGTTGCTAGATGCCTTGTTGTCGAAGTATTGCAGCAACACCCGTTTCCTGTGCTTGTTTCACTGAATGACAGCTCACTTTTGAGTGACATGCCTGGTACATAAATTGTCGCAAAAGGGGTTAATATTTACAATGTAACCATCACCATAAACTTAGCATATTCCAGGTAATGAGCTGCTGGTAGTTTCCTAGACAGGAAAATAAACAGTACTCTTTTAGTTTAATCAGAACAGTTTTGTTTTGAACTCATAGAAGCAACTGTGGAGATTAGCACTATAAATGGCTCAGTACAATAACAGTCACAAGGAATCATTTATCAAGAGATAAAAAGTGACACATTTTTTTTTTATTTCTCCTTATGTTCACCTACACAAACAGTGCAGGTTAGATTTAAGGATATAATTCCTATGGCTTTGATAAAGAAATACATAGTGCATCTCATTTCTGTGTGGAATCCCTTTAATCTCAGTCCAAAATTTCCTACATAAATTGACACAAGGTCTACTGACAAAAATCATAAGTTTAAAACCTGAGATTGTCTTGAAGCCGTGATAAATAACGCTTTCTGTGTCAAAGTGAAGCATTGCATGGACATATTTAGCTCAATATCAAATTCAAATGACAAAATCTATGATGGTGTAAATCCTCTTTGAGGATAGCAGTGCTCCTAAATCTAAGAGTATAAGGACAGACAGTAGGATTTTATGTGGAGAAATGTAATCCTGGAATTTTCAGGGAGGATGTGTGTAGGGATTTTTTTTCTTTTTACACAAGTGATAAAACAGATCCAGATTAATGGCTCAATTGTCTAGTATAACACACATATAAATATATATATATACATACACATGCATACACCACTGTGCAAACATTTAAGGCAGGTGTGGAAAAATGCTGCAAAGTAAGAATGTTAATAGTTTATTTTTCTCAGTTAACAAAAAGCAAAGTGAATGAACCTAAATCAAATTAATATTTACATTCAAAACCACATTAACTCTTCTAGGTACATTTGTACAATGTCAGGGATGTATGAATCAGGTGTATGATTAAACAATTATACCAAACAGCTGCTATGATCATCCATTTAATATGTAGGTTGAAACACAATTGTTAACTGAGACAGAAACAGCTGAGTAGGAGGAATAAAACTGTGTGAGGAACAGCCTAAACTCACCATATCAAGGCACAGCAACAAGACAAAAGATAGTTACACTGCATCAGCAAGGTCTCTAGGTGCAGGGGATGGGACGGTTCATTGTGGGTGTATAAACACAGCCACTTCACCATCCCCTCTCACACAATGGCAAGTTCATCATGCGAGAGGTCATTGCCGGACCTTTCTTTGCGGGACAGTTCATCGCAGGATCGCTAAAGGTGAGTATTATTAAGGGGTTAGGTATTAATATTAGGTTGAGGGCAGGGTGGTATTAGTATGAGGGTGAGGGGGTTAATGTTACTATTAGGGTTCAGGGGTGTTAGGTATTAGGGTTTGGGGACGTAGTATTAGTATTAGGGTTCGGGAGGATAGGCATTAGTATCAGGGTTTGGGAAGGGTAGTATTAGTATTAGGGTTAGGGGAGGGAAGTATGTATTGGCAAACATTGAGGACAGTAGAAATAGCATTTGGCCAAGGAAACTTAGTGCATCAGATGAAAGATATATCATGCTTACTTTGATTCGCAATCAGATAGTGTTTCGCATTATCATCTTCTCAGAAATGGCTGAAAAGTGTGACCCTCGTACACCCATCAGCAACAGTAAAGCATGGTGGAAGTTGCTTGCAAGTTTGGAGCTGCATTTCTGCAAATGAAGTTGGGGATTTGGCGAGAATGAATGTTCTCCAAAGGCAGATACTTATTCATCATGTAATGCGATCAGGGAGTCATCTGATTAGCTCCAAATTTAGTCTACAGCTTGACAATGACCTCAAACATACAGCCAAAATCATTAAGGACTATACTTTGTGTAAAGAAGAACAAGTAGTCCTGGTAGACATGCTATGGCCCCCACAGAGCCCTGATCTCAATATCATAGCGTCAATCTGTGATTACATGAAGAGAGAGAAGCAACTGAGACTACTTCTATCCAGAGAATAATTTGCTTAGTTGTTAAAGATGTTCAGAACAACCTGCCTACTGAGTAAAAAGCTATGTGCCAGTGTACCTTGAAAAATTGATGCTGTTTTGAAGGAATATTGATTCAATTAAGATTTTTCTTCTTTTCACTTACTTTATTATTTGCATTTTATTAATTGATTAAAAAAAATTAAGGATTAACATGTCTATTTTTGAAAGCATTCTTATTTTAAAGCATTGGAAGGACCTTTTGAAAGGACTGAATTCCCCCCAAAGTTGGTTCAAAATCAGTGGAAATTGACAAATTTAAAGCAAGGGGCCTTGGTTCTATGAGCCTGAACATATAGGCTCTTTGTCAAGTGAGTGTATTTTCAGGAGGATATATTACCAAAATACTCTCTTTGTGTGTACATACCAGTCTGCACTACTAATGAGGAATGATTTTCTTTAGTGTACTACACCGATTAGCCAGAACATAATGACTGCTGACAGGTGGGCGGAGGCAGTGTGATGCTTTGGGCAATTTTCTGCTGGGAAACCTTGGGTCCTGCCATTCACGTGGATGTTACTTTTTAAATGGTACACCTACCTAAATATTGCAGACCATGAGCACCCTTTCATGGAAACGGTAGTCCCTGATTTATAGGCCTCTTTCAGCAGGATAATGCACCCTGTTACAAAACAGAAATGGTTCAGGAATGGTTTGAGGACACAACAACGAGTTCAAGATGTTGACTTGGCCTCCCAATTCAACAGATTTATATTTTGCGCACCTTCATTTTTTATTTCACAGTTAGTATTATATTGTGGTGTTTATAAAAAGGTACACTATATTTTTGGTTGTTGCAACTTATTTGACAATATTATTGCACAAAGTCCAGACCTCAACCCAACTGAAAGGCTGTGGCGGCACCTTAAAATAGCTGTGCATAAAAAAATACCAGCAAACCTCAATGAACTGAAACAACGTAGTAAAGAAGAGTGGGCCAAAATTCCTCCACAACGTTGTGAGAGACTGATAAAGTCATACAGAAAACTGTTACTTCAAGTTATTGCTGGTAAATGTGGTTCTACAAGCTATTGAATCAAAAGGTGTACTTAGCTTTTCACAGATGCCTTCTCCATCTTGTCTTTATTTTTGTTAAATAAATCACACAATGTAATATGTCATGTGTTGTTCATCTGAGGTTGTATTTTTGTATTTACCTATATATATATATGACAATATATGACAATAAATCCATCAGGATATATATATATATATATATATATATATATATATATATCCTGATGGATTTATTGTCTTGACTACTGTATTAGTGAAAGCCAAGCTCCATTGAAATGACTCACATTACAGAGAAGATTCCAGAGGTTGACTTCAGGATGGAATATCTTCAAAAAGTGAATTGCATAAAATCACAACTTTATTGCAAAAAACTAAAGAAACAGCACATCAACTAATCCAATACAGTACTAGTCTAGTACCTGAACTGTTCAACACAAAGCTCTAAATGTCAAACTCATTTTGTGTGATTAACACATGTGGTCATGAAAATGAATCCCTTTGTTTGCTAAACCCTACCATTAATGAGCAGATATTCAGTATAATGGGAGGGCTGACAAGTGCATATCAATGTTTTTGAGTGTCAAGAATTCTAAGCACAAGAGGCAGGTAGTGCATTTTGCAATGAATTGTCAGCCCCATAACGACCAAAGTCTTTTTGGTGCTTTTGTCCTTTAGGAGGAAAAAGCATCAATCGTTGATTTCGTATTCATCACCCTGATCACAGATGGACACGGATACAGAGACTGAACAGGGTCTTTACAGACTCAGTATGTTAAATTATATAACAAGACTCATACCTTAGCGGATGTCAAAACCAGGTGCCTGTAGCACGATCCAGAGCATAGCTCATTGCTTTTCAAATGCACATTGCTGTCCCAATGCACAATGTGGTTAAATATATATATATATACATTTATGTTAAGTATTTTATTCTACTTTAATTTGTAATCAAGAGAAATTGAAATGCTTGCATGATTTTTTTTTGTCATTCTGTTAGTTGAAATAGTGATTGTATTGGGTGGTCGGAACAAAAAATACAATAGAACAAGTTAGGCAGATATTACCGCTAAGTGAGAAACCCTAAAGATTAAAATACATATTGTTATTTTAGAAACAGACTTAACCCATAATGTAGATTTTGTAGTAAATCTCAAAGTCCTATTCAGATAAAAGAATTCTAATACTTCTTACTGATTTCGTTCTAGGCTGACCTTTATTTGTAGTTAAAAGTAAGAGTGGGTTTCAAAATAGCTAAATTGTCTGTAAGATGGAAGGGGAAAATAATTACAGACTAATAGATGTAATATGAAAAATAATCTGTAACATTCATGCCATTAAAGTAGCAGTAAGCAAGAATGATAGGCCAAGATCGCAAAGATTGGAGGCCGTTAAGATTATTTGATAAGTATCTTTTCTGTCCAATCTCTGTTCCAGTTTCATTCAAGACAACAATATACTCCAGGGTAGTCATACTGTGGCCCTCTAGATGTCGGAGCACTACATCTACCATAGTCTGCCGACAGCTTCTTAGCTGATAAAATTGTTCTGCATATGTAGACAGAGCTGTCTGTACCACAGGTCAAAAGGCACAGATGTCATGGGTCCAAGCACACTGCAGGGGTCAATGAGTCTGTTACATAAGCGATATAGCTGCTGAATCTTTTGCTTCATATTCTCACTTGTAAAGGTGAAAAATGTACCCCTGGGTATTAGCAACCCCGTGAGATTCCCTCTGTCAGATGAGGCCAGTCTGACATGGAAAATGTATCTGTGTGAGGGGGTTGCCTGCTGCTCCATGACAACCCGGTGCTCAGAACTGCAGCTTCAGGGCACAGCCCATTCTAGAGAGCCCCTCTCCCTGCTATGAGAGATAATATAGCAGGGAGGGGAGGTGCATACTCAATATGCCCTTTTTAAATGCTAGCTTTGTGTGTACGTGACTGAACGTGCATGCTTTGTGTATATATATAAATATATATATATATTTGTATGTATGTTTGTGTTGTGTAAGTGTGAGCATGACTGTGTATGAGTGTCTGTGAGGACTATTCACTAAAAGGTGAGCTGAGGTGAGATGAACATTTCCTCTCACCAATTTAGCTATATATTGTGGGGAGACAAACCTGGTGGGCTTTCCCCCTCTAATCAAACTCAGCAAGTCAATGGAACTGGTGTGAGGTAGGTGGCGCTAGAGAAGATATTGCACAAGCAGCAACTTGTCTAGCAGTTATCCCAAAATACTGCAGTAAAACACATATACAAAAAATACACAAAGTGACAGTGCGGTATATGTGCTATAAAGTGACAGTGCAATCAATCTGCTGTGCAGAAAATGCAGGATATATACCCAGTGTAACAAATGAAGGTATAAAGGTGAAGGCAATGAAATATAAAGCACTCACATATAGTCCCTACATATGGGACAAAACTTAAATGTAAGTGACAGCTTTCTTGTCCTGGATTGATGCAATCTCCAAAGGGAATAAGCAATGTTCAACCTCCAAGGAACAGAAGATGGTATTAGTAGCAAAAAGTGTAATTTAATATAAAGTGCAAAAAATACCTTACACTTAAAATCTGGAACATCAGCAAGGGGTCACAAAACTGGAACAAAGACAAACAAGGATCTGGTACAATCTCATATGAGTGTTGCTTGATCTACGCGTTTCGCCCGTTTTAATGGGCTTCCTCAGGATCCAGAACTCAGCAAGTGTCCCTGCATAATGTATAGATACATGGTGAGATAAAAATGTTCATCTCACCTCAACTCCCCTCATTTAATCTTTTAACTCACCTTCTAGTGAATATCCCCCTGTGTATTTGATTATGTATGTGAGTGTGTGTATATGTGACCCTGTGTGCATGGTAGGCGAGGGAGGGGCAGCATTTCAATGTTGGACCAAGGCAGCCCAATATATTGGGCCAGCCCTGATCAATATGTTATACAAATATTATTTCGGAGGACCTATAGATGTTTTGAGATTCTTTTGTGTTTCTACTATAAGCCTCAGTTACTCATATCAATTAATGGGGATAGAGACAAAAGCAGAAATGTATTATTGTATTATTATTAAGAACTGTATTAAGAGCATTCTGTTAAACAACACTAATGGTGAAGCTTTTTTTTGCTTTAGTAATGATGCTGCATTATTTTTTGTAAAGTTTATTTTTCATTGTATGCACCAATATACAACATATCAATGGGCATTTGGGAAATGGTTATATAGACATAATATATCCGTGTGTGCATCATTCACTCATGTTAACATCGGAGAAAAAAAAATAGGCTGTGTAGTTGTATATAAAAAAAAAGCTTTCCAGATAATTCCTCAAGTTCATCTAGAGTGTTGGTGTATTTTAATATTATATATCATGCAGACATCTCTTATTATTTCCATACATATTATTCTGACATTGCAGATAAAGGATCACGCCCAAAATGTTTTTATAATTTACCACCATTTTATGACTTGCACCCTTAGCAGCAATCCTTCTCAATCATACTTTCTGGATTGCTATGATAAATTGTTCTTTTACTCCACCTATTTTTCATTCCATGTATACCATATTTGCCAACATAGAGGCTCACCATTTTTTGAGGGAGACCTATAACTTTGTCATCTGAACACATATCTAGTATACATTCTGCAGGGGAGCATGTCAGAGTTAATTTATCAAGTTAGTTCCTATGGGATCCCTCCTTGATTAATGGATTGGTTCCTTCTGGATACAGTTGCATTATGCAGGTAAGAGTTAATGTTTCCAGCAAAATACCTGGCTATCCTAGCTGTACATTATACACAGCTGTACAACAACTGTGCTTTGTAGGGATCCAGTGCAATATATGTAAATATTTGTGAGTGAAATAACCATGTTTTAATACATTTAGGTGATTATTTAACTTTACTATGAATTAAAATGGTTGGGTTATTTTCTAATGGAGGGGTGATTTAAGTGTGGGACCCTTAAAGTGTTTATTTTCAAAGGCATGATTTCTGCTAAATTAGTAGTAAAACACTTACAAGCCATCAATTTGAATGTCAGATTATTCTAATAGAAGGAATGCTTAGCAGGCACATTGTTCTACTGACTGCTGGGATTAAAAAGCTGCATCAGTTTATCAGGGTCGCTACATTTTTAAAGAATAATTTATCAGTCTGGGCTTCTTTATTGAAAAGGAATAATGGAAAATCATTATCCCAGGCTCCAGAAATGAACCGAGATAACTTGGAATTGTATAAGATGCAGTCAACTTTGGAGTTCACTGGTGCATTGGTAACAAAGACATGACATGACCAATGAATGGAGTCATTATCTGCTATCAAAGGGTTAAATAAGATGTTTCCTGTTAAAAGAACAGTTCCATACAGGATCTGAAAGAATTTTTTTTTTTTTTGTGTGTTTTTTTGCACTAACATTTCCTATCTCGTAAAAATGTAATATAGAGTGTAATAGAGTTACTGCTTTTGCTAGCGCTACAGCCCTGACCATCTCCCCAAGCCCTCCTCCTTGTATTACATCACAGCACACAGGGGCGACCTCTGCTTCTCAACCACTTGAAACAGCTGAGTTCAGCAGAGACAGTCAGTTTCCACAACACAGTAAAGGAAGAGAGTATATTTAAAAGTGGAAAAACGACCACAACTAGAGGACATAGTCTTAAATTAGAGGGGCAACAATTTAAAAGTAATATCAGGAAGTATTACTTAACTGAGAGGGTAGTGGATGTATGGAATAGCCCTCCAGCGGAAGTGGTAGAGGTAAGCACAGTGAAGGATTTTAAGCATGCGTGGGATAGGCACAAGACTATCCTAGATATAAGACCGGGAACGGGGGACTAATAAAAGTATTTAGAAAATTGGGCAGACTAGATGGACCGAATAGTTCTTATCTGCCGACACATTCTATGTTTCTATGTTTCTATTAATGACAACACCTTTTCCGAGGGGAGAATGAAAACTGCTGCAAAGGATGCCCCCCTAGTTACTGTGTACTCCCTCTTACTAATGTCACTTAGTTTCAAGCCCCTGTGAATTTTTTTCATTTCAAACTTCTGGATAACTATAATTGTTATAACCCAGGAGTGGATGTCAGAGAGAAGTCTCTGTGCAGGGGATACTGATAAATCTTCCTGTACTCCACAGAGCATACTGAGTGTTGGTAACTGAGACCGGACTGGATGATGACACACAGGAGAACTCCCAGACAGGACTGGGAAAGGGCCGTGCAGTGTTAATTTTGACGACAAATTTTGATATTGTTTTAGTCATAGTCTTTTAACTAAAATTACATTTTAGTTTAGTCAGATTTTAGTCATCTGAATTGATATAGTCTAGTTTTAGTCTACTACATCTCCAGTAGATTTTAGTTGACTAAATCTCCAGCATTGAGGGAGGGAAGAGGTCTGAGAAGGCTGTTACATAGTGTTAAGTCAACTTGCTCGGGAGAAGGGAGGAAAAAACACGCACGTGACAGTATCAGGTGAATTAGATGGAAGAGTATCCTCTTCCTCTGCAATGGGAGCATACATCATAGCCAATCCAGTTTCTGATAGAGTCAAGGGACTGGGCTTTGGCAGAGATTCATGGGAACCAGAACCTGAGGTACAAATAGATGAATACAATAGTCCGCCCCTAACATTTTAGTCACATTTTTGTCGATTGATGAAAATTGCTATGGATTTTAGTCATAGTTTTAGCCCTATTAACATAACTAAATAAAAACTAATTTATAGTTTCAGTCACTGAAAACATGCAGTTGACGAAAACTATGATGAAAATAATTAGGCGACGAAATTAACACTGGTGCTGTTCTGGGAGTAAAGTGGGCATGTACCATGCTCAGACAGGACAGGCATTAAAAAGATGCCAGGAGAAATACAGGGTGAAACCATTATAGTAATTTTATTATAAAGTAAAACAGAAGTGCAGTTCACATATATTAAAAACAATCTACACAAACAGAAAATAAGCTAGGTGCAACTGTCCCTTTTAATATATATTATTTCAGTAATATATATTCTTTTCTTAGCTCCTTGAAGGGACATAAAGTCCCAGTCTCTGTGCAGGAAGTGTAAGGCAGCGCTGACTATGCAAGGTCTGAGGCAGATCACATATGCAGCTGCGTGCTTGTTTCTCAGCAGCCTTCTTCAGTGGGGGAAGACTACACGCTGCACCCCCACCAATGACACATCCAGAGGAGTTCAGTTGCCAAAATGTCGGCACAAAAATTGTCCACATTGGACGATTTTCATGGCAATTCGAGATCCCTTCGGTGGTCTCTGAGTAGCGTGAATGTTAGGGTTACTCGGATCACTGAAATGATGCGATTGGGTCCAAAACTCAGAGCTCTGACTTTATCAAAGAAAATCTAAGCTACCCGATTTAGCACTTTGATTACTGGGAGTCAACAGAGGTATATGAAAGGGTATGAGCACCACTCATGAATAAGTGGAATGGTTTAGGAAGGGTCAGAGAGGCAGTAAACAACTATAGAATTGCTAACAAAAATGATTTAGTGATTTATTCATATATATTTACTGTCTGAAGGAGGTTCATGGGTTACAAAGCTGTATTTGTTGTTAGGTTGCTCAGCAGCTGTATCTCTGTATTGATTACACAACTATAGTACTATAGTGTAGGGCAGTCTGTTTTCAAGTAGCCTATTGCAGGGATTTTTTTGACTGAACACAAGTTATTTCTTTTTATCCAGTATTTCAATATTTAGCAAAATATTCAACATATTTCTGGTCCTTAAAGAGGAACTAAGTTCTCCTAAGCTCTCCTTATTCATAGTCGTTGTTAAAACATTTAGTGAAGCTATTTCTTCACTGAGCCAAATCGAGTGACCGGCAGCTGGCCCTGGTGGTGTTTCGTGTGTCAGTCATCAAGCTAGGAGAAAGGAAAGTATTTGTGAATAGATATGTAAATACAAAATGTCCTTCATTTTTCAATTCCCTGCAATTAGCTACAGTTTTCAGGAATAAAGTCCTAAACATACAAAACTAGATTTCAGCACCATTGACTTGTGCGTGCTCAGTCATCTCACTTGGCTAAACTGTCAGTTTCTGCAATTCTTTGATTAAAAAAAGCATTCTGAAAGATGCACATGGATTGGACAGGCGATGGGGTTGACAATGTTCTGATGTGGTCTTAGTGCAGCCACAGATTATCACCCTTGGATTATACAGCCATAGAGGAGGTTACTAGTGGATATACGTATCAAATTATTAACATGCACGATGACTGTTCCAGATCATAGACATTTTAGAAGGTTGCAGGACTTAGAGGACAACTGTGGCAAACATTTAAGTTCTGTTTAATTGAAAGATTGCATCAATTGTAAGGATTTTATATAGAAATGCTTTAACGAAATAATACAAAATAATATTACCTTTTTGAGCCCTCTTTGCATCATATTGCTCTACCAGGAGACGGACATTTTGTTTCGAATCTTTGGTCAGATGGGTCAGATCTTTGTTCATCTGAACCAAGGTGAGTGAAGATCTGACACAAGATTCTAAACAAAATGTCTGCCCCCTGAGGGAACTATATGGAGTAAATAAGGCTCAATAATACATTTAATTTGTATTCTTTCATTCAAGAATTTCTTTATAAATCATCTCCACTTGATACAATCTTTCAGTCAATCGTAAATAAAAAATGTTTGCTGGAGTTGTCGTCTGAGGACAAGGAGAGTAGTGTGGCATCATACATGTGTGTGGATTGGGTGTTGCATGTGTTTCACTAGTAACAAATCAATTTCACACAATCTGCTTCCTTGTAGAAGTGTTAAATTGGAAATGCTGTATCTCTCTAGCTGATTAAATAGGACTCTTGGGAGATATGTAAAAGCAATATGTATTCCCAAGGTATGCAGGTATATAAAGGCTAATACATCAAGATGTTACTCTGTAGTCATTATCTGTCACATTTCCAACTACTATTTGTGGAGAAGTCTCATCTAAAAAAACAAGGGTAAAATAGGAGCTATCCCTAATATAAGACATGCAACTACAGAACTCAGACTCCTCTGGCACCCACAATAATAAATCATATGAAAAAGCTAATGCAAATGGAAAAGACTGCTCAATTAGGCAAAGTTGTAATCATGGGAGATTTTAATTACCTAGAAACTGAATGGAGAAATGGAACCTGCTATACAGCTAGAAGAAATTACTTTTGGGTATGCAGAATGACAACTTCCAATTTTACTTTACAGTTAGAGACAATGGCATGCCGAGCTGTAGAGGCATTTGTTTTCAAGAGAATTCTGGGATGTTCAGAGAGGATATTCCAAACAAAACCTCTAAACTACATGCTGATGTGTAGGCTCAAAAAAGAAAATAGAAAAGCCAGTTACAAAATAAAACTGAAAGAGCCAGGACGTACACAAAAATCATGACAAGGAGAGAGCCATAACCACGACAGCAGAAATCTGGTTTAAAAAGAAATATGTTAATTAAATGTATTATTTTCTTATATTTAAATAAGGAAAACTTTAAATGCATCACATATTAACTATTTTATAATGATATTTTACACATTTCAGATGTGTTGCAAGTCTGTGCATCATTTCATAAAAACAATAAATAGAAAAAGAATCATGAACAAGAAAACACCTGAAATTCAATAGTATAGGATCTACTCAATAGAGTGAGGATTGCTGGGAATTTCAAACTTATGGCCAAAGTAGCTGAGTTGGAAAAACTCTATCATTCAGCAGCAATGGAGAATGTTTCTAACTCGGCTGCTTTGGCCTAAATTTTGAAATGCCCAGCAATTCTCTCTCTTTTGAGTATACCCCTGAGTGCTTGAAAGCTGTTCTATGGACAATTCATCTATTTTCTAATAATATATTCTGTGTTTTATATGTTGCATTTAAGACCATGACATTTTCAACCCATTCACTCTAGCTTAGAGCTACACTGTTGAATGGTATAAACAAGGAAAATACAACTTTGACTCCAAAACCTTGAAGGTAAATAATTATATGAAAATCTATTTGATAAATAAATAATACTGATGGCAAGGATTTTGAAGTTGTGGTTTATAAACATAACAGGATTATTATTGTTAGCATTTTTCTTTAAAATTATTTTTGGGATTTAGTACAATTTTGCATCCAGATTTCTCTTCCTTTCTTCAGCCCTTGTACATGTGTAGACACATACAAAATAAGATTCTAGGGCAGTAATTTTTTACTTTTGTAAATGTCAGAAATTCAGTTGGCATAACCAATCATCTCTGGTACATTTATGTAGGTAGCATGTTAGTTTTCTCCATCAGGACATGGCAATTCATGTCAATAGACTCTTTATAAAACAACGACATGCTCCTACAACTCTGTTCTCTTATAGGCTAAACTATTGTGTTACTTAATTCTAATATAAAATTAACATTTTACAATTTGCATTGGTTAACACAAGAAATACTTAGTTACATGAAGTTTAAACTTTGCTAGGCCTTGCTACTTATCAATCTATTTACATTATCTGTCAGTAAATCTGTCTTGCATGTCTATGTTGGTCTACCTCTGATTATATCAGGTGGGCTGAGGTGGGCTGCCACCAAGGCCTACTCAACTATTTTAACCCGCTCTCATTTGCCAACATTCCCCTGCCTAGTGATGTCATTAGGCAGAGGGCCAACACAGTCTTCAAGAACCACCTATGCCAATCGAGGACATTCTGTAAAGAAGGAGGTGGTAGTCAACAATGGCAAAGGCAGCAGAGAGATCTAAGAGGACCATCACTGAGAAGTGGCCTTTAGATTTGGCAGAGAGCAGGTCTTTCGACACTCTAGTGAGGTCTTTTTCAGTAGAGTGTAAGGGTCTAAAGCCAGATGGAAAAAGGTCAAGTAGGTTGTTAGCGGTCAGAAAGTCTGTTGGTTGTGAGTGCACAAGTGTTGGAAACACTCTTGCTGAAACAGTACACAGTGAAGGGAACTGACAGTAATGAACAGAACTCTCCCTGAGATAACTGTAAAGACGGGTGAATAGAGTTGTAGAGTAGATCACACCAGAGCTGAATGACAAATGCTCAGTAGAGTTGGACAGTTACTCGTAGTCGAAAAGTCAAGTCAAGATATCAGGACACCGCAGAGATGCTTAATCTACAAGGGAAAAAGAAAGAAAGAGATCTAGGGAGCCAGAAGTCAGAATGGTCAAGCTATGAAGTAATGTATAGGGAACCAGAGGTCAGCAGAGTCAAAATTCAAGCCAAGGTTCAAGGGGGTGGAATGATCGAACCAGAATAGGAGCCCGGACATGGGAAGCAGGCTGCCTCCTTTCCAATCTATAAGATATTCTAAGTTTCCCCTTCGGTATCAGGTATCCATGGTTTTAACAAGGAAACATGAAAAACAGGATGAGGACAAAGTGAAAGAGGTCACTGAAGGCGCACAGTGACAGAGTTAATCATTTCGTTGATGAGAAAGGATCCTAGGTATTTTGGTCCCAATTTCTTTGAAGGACAGGAAAGACAGATATTTTTTGGGACTCGGCTGATATCCATTGCAGGCTAGGAGAAAAGTAACCCCGGGAGGAGACATCTCTTTACACTGGTGGTCTCCTCCCAGGGATACTTTTCTCCTAGCCTGCAATGGATATCAGCCAGATTTCCAAATAATTCACTGTCTTGCCTGCTCTTTGTCCCCAAGAATCAAACATGACACAGTTGTAGGTACAGCAGTAAAACCAAGAACTTTATTCCAGGGAATAAAGGACTCTTTATTCAGTAAAATATCAGATAATGTTTGATTGAACAATAGGTAATGTTGACAGTAAACAGTTAGACTTGCAGATTGCATAATTTGGCTTGGCTAGGCACCAATCGGAGGGGACCTCTAAAACAGACATCAATCTGGACACAAGGTGCAGGCGGCAACGGCACCAGACACTTTTTATCCCTTTACCAAGGAGAGCCAATGGGAAACAAATACCAACTTGTTTATTACGGGGCACTTTGTTTCTAGCACATGTGGTTCAAGATTGTACAAAACTAATTGTATCTTGATGAGAGAAGGCCAAAATTTAATTTTTATTAGTTGAGTTTTATTTAATCAGTGGTTTTCTTGATCTCAGCATGTCCGGCTAAAATGGAATCATGACAGTCTTGTAACACTTGTACTCGGAGAGGCTCTGGAACGAACAGTTTGTTGTTATAATAAGTCTGTTCAGAAGACGGAGAGGCGGGGAGGAATCTGGGATGGTTATATTTTTGTATGCATCCTTAAAATTCTTTGACATAGAATTATCAACAGTGAGAAACCCAGAAGGAGAGAGAATGGTGTCAGGAATTGTTTTTTTCTTGGGTCCCTAATATTGGTGGACGAGATAGAGCATCTGCTTTCATATTCTTAGCTGCCGGGTGATAAGTTATATGTAGAAAAAAACGTGTAAAAAAAACAAAGACCAAGAAGCTTGGCGAGGGCATAGTTTTTTTGCTGTTTTTAAATATTCTAAATTTTTGTGATCAGTGTATACTGTAACAGGATGTGGGGATCCTTCTAGGAGGTGACTCCACCCTTGTTTTATAGCAAAGAGTTCTTATCACTGATAACATAATTAATTCTGAAGGAGTAAGTAGTCTTGAAAAGTAGGCTATGGGGTGTAATTTACCCATATCTTTATGACGTTGGGAAGGATGGTTTCAAAGTCAATGTCTGAAGAATCAACTTCCACATGAAAAGGTTGAGTGACATCTGTTTGTCATCACATTGTGTTTGATGTGCGAGTTTTGTGATTGGTGACATAACATGAGAAAAGGACCGAATAAACCTCCTGTAATAGTTTGCAAAACCAATAAATCTTTGTACTGATTTTTTAGGGATAGGCATGGTCAATACAACAAGCAGGGGTCAAATACCAGGTAACAGGATACACTTTAGAGACTGTGAACACTAAGAGGAGCACAGTAACTCTGATCACTGAATTAGGGTTTGCACTGGGCTTATATAGTGTGATTAGGGGGAGTGTCTGTGACATTTTGAGGCGGGGTCTATAGACACGTTGCCATACAACGCTTAATCACACCTTCTCTCACACGTGTAGGAATTAGTAGCATTGTGCGTAACAAATTAGTAGCATCATGCCTCCATCGCAAACCAGGAAGAGGAGGTGGGAGGAGCCTGATGCTGACATGCAGGGACTGAGGCATACAAGCTCTGCGAGTAGCAGACAAAAGGGGAGAGAGGCAGCAGGGACGCGACAGTGAGCATTTACAACAGGTATGATTTGTGCCTGCTTGAAGGTTGATGGCATTATTCCAGAGCACAGAGAGAGAGAGTTTGGTGAGGTGGGTTAGAGTTAGGCAGAGTAGATAAGATTACTTATAAGATACTTACTTATAAGATACTGATTTCCTAAAATGCCGCTCAGCTGTATGAGTACATTTTTTGAGGCATTGTGTTTGCTACTCCCCTGTGCATTTGCTACCCCATTTGGTAGGGATAAAATACTGACCTACACATACATGCTTACAATACATTAAATACTTACTATGCTCTCTCAAACAATGCTCTCTTATGCAGCTGCTACATTCTTCATGTGTCTGAAGGCTTTCCTCCAACCTTACATCTTCTCCTGAATAAACCTGTAAGATTCAGACCAGACTACCTCACTACCAATCTTCATAAAGTTTGTAAAAACCCACCTTTTCAAAGAGGCTTAAAACTCACCCAACTAGAACACCAATAATCAAACTCGCCCACCTCCCTCTGTACCCTCTATGCACTACTACTAACTTACCTTACCTGCCCCTATTAATAGGCCAACACAAAAAAAAAAACATTAATATACCCAAAATTTCAATGTGACTTTCGATGGCAATCATTATTATTTTTTTTTGTACTTTCATTTAGTGTTCATTTTCTGTTCTACTGTAACTTAGAGATGACAATAGTAGGGTTACACCATAGAAATTAGGTTAAGTGTAATGGAAATAAAGTTTGGGAATAGCCTCAGTTATTTTTAAGGGGAAATCTCCCTTGCACCCTCTCTCACCTTTCCAGTATCCAGTCCACATTCTCTGTATAGAAATAGAAAGGTATTTTTCCTGATACAAGGATGTGAGGAGGGCAGTCCCACAAATCTTTTGCATCCGATGCCACACATTACAGTATGAAGCCACATGGAACTTAAGAGGTAACACTAGTGTTTTTTTTTTTTAACCTTTAATAACTAGATTTCATTGTAGGATTGAGAAAAGCTGATCTGCAGGTAACAGAGTCCCTTTAAAAAATTGTGGCTCTCAAGTGTCCAATCTGCAAAATTCAACACTGCATGTAACTAGAGGCACAGGAGACACATACAAAGCTCAATACACGGAATCTAGAGGCATTAACACGAGAAACTTACAAAGAAGAAGTTATGCTCTGGAACTAATGCTAGGATGATTTCTATTCTTAGTAGTTGGGTATGCCTGAAACAGATCCGTAATACAAAGTCATCATCTGTTATATGGAGATGCATAGGAGCATCCTAAGACACAGCTCTGGAAGACATATATCACTGAGCCTGAGTGCGTTTAGCCATCACCCATTAGAGACCACAAGCACATATAAAGTCACCATTACATTTTTACATAAAGATTTCTTCCTAGTTGCTTTCATTGTGGTGAATTCTGGGATTTTAACACATGTGCACACGCACCGCACATATACAGATAAAAACATATTATTTTTTAAAGTGGCAGCATGTCATTTCTGCATCATGGGTGGACGGTAGGAAAAGGAGAATAAATAATGAGATTGGCCATCAGATCTGGGATTCACTCCTTTGTAAAGGAGAATAAATAATGAGATTGGCCATCAGATCTGGGATTCACTCCTTTGTAAAGGAGAATAAATAATGAGATTGGCCATCAGATCTGGGATTCACTCCTTTGTAAATGCATTTATAAATATGACCTCTTTAATGGTAATACAAGTGGTTTTGATTTGCAGGTAGACTCAGAAACATGCAAAACTGATATACTGTATGATCTGAAAACACGGCGTAGGGTAGTGGTAATAGAAAAAAGAAGTATAATCCAGTCTGACATAAACATATTGCATGTCTGCAACATTCAATAGAGTCTATTGATCTTAATACAGAAAATTATTACAGTAATTTGCAGTGCAATGAAAAAGCAAAAAGCCAGTGACCGATGATTTGGAGTTAGCAAGAAGTTGCCTTTTTCTTCTTTTCATCTCATGATGGGGCTATAAACTATTCATTCGTCTTGTATTGTATTCAGAATAATGCCCTTTTCCCTCTGAACTAACAGCAGTCTTGGTAAATGTAGCTTTACAGTGAAAAAACAATACATTATTTGTCAAAAACGCTATTTTACAAACCATTCCTTGTTCTGACGAAGCACACAAGATTCCCCTCCAGGATCAAAGCAAAATGGGTGGAATTTCCTCTTTTATATTGTTAAATGCTGTGAAAGGGACAGACTGAAATTATATATATATCTGTTTTAGCATCATTGTAGACAGTGTATTGATCATATAAAATGTGACATTCACGCACACCACAAATAAATTGTTGACTATTTCTTGTGTATTTTGAGAATAATGCACTAAATAATACAAATCAATACCACAATTCCATCGCTGATACAAGGCACTTACCTAAATAGTATTTTCTCCTGTGAAAGGAGAATTAAATAAAAAAGTGTCTAGACCTGGGGTTCCCAAACAAGTCAATACCCCCACCCCCCCCAAACTGTCTAGGATTTAAGGATTACCCTCTTGTGTTTTAAAAAAAAAACTCAAGTTGAGGTTTTTTTTTAAACACGAGAGGATAATACCTACATCTTGGACTGTTGGGGGGGGGGGGGGGTTTAAGGTCTGGTGTGGGAACTTCTTGTCTAGACTCTGTAGGCTAAGGGTTCAAGTTTTCTATAGGGGGTGCAGAACATGTTGGCATTTATTAATAAAGTGAAAATAACATTTGTAGCAAAATGCAAACAATAGTTTTAAAGAAAGAAACATTATATAAATGCTAAAACATATATAGATATATTGATGTCAACAATTTAAAGCCTAATCACTGAGAAGGGAAAATTAGTAATTGGAAATCTAGACAAATGGGAAAGTTTTGCAAACTCAGTTATTAATGCCTGATTTATTTCAATTCCTTTGTCCATTCTTACCATTATTCACTTTTAATGAATATATGCAAATGTCACATTTGTATTTGTCACATATGCATGCACCCCAATTGTCCTCACTTCTCCCTCCGGTGTTCTGAGTCTCAGAGAGATGTACCAGTTGGTTTTCCATTGTGAGTGACAATGCTACTGCCCATGTGACATATTACTGACACTCCTCCCTTCAGGCCACTCCCACCTGAATCCAGCATCACTGGTCAGGCATGTTGGCAGGTATGAGACAGAAAGACACAGATGCATAAGGTTATTATTCTTTAAAATAATGTGGTGTACTCAATGACCTCACATCACTTATTTTTAATCTAAAAATGTTCTACTGCAGTCTATGGTATTCAGTGATAAGAGACACATTTCTTGGGTCATTGAATACCCCACAATAGCCCAATGTATACAAAAGGTGACTTGAGAAATGAGTTTTCCACTGTTTTTGTTGTCCCTGAGAATAGTGGATTTGTACAAAAACTTTAGAAATCTTGTTTTCACTTAAATACCTGTGAGGTTTAAATAGCTTTCAGCAACATTTTTATCTATGTAAAGCTTTTTCAATGTTCTGACTTTCCCATTTTGTAGGCATAGAAGAAGGAAGGACTGAGGTACATTGAAAATAGTAATAATAAATATAATCTTGTTATTGTACATCATTATTTCTATGTGCTATTTTCAAACATTAAATATGGAGAGGTAAATATATATTAATAAAACTACCAATTGAATGTGTTAGTTTCACATGGGATATGTTTTTCAGATGAATACATACAAACATACATACACACACAAACATACAAATACTGTGTGTGTGTGTGTATATATATATATAAATAAATATATATATATATATATATATATATATATACATACACACACACACACACACACATATATATATATATATATATATATATATATATATATATATATATGTAAATATCGCTAATTTTATATATATATGTGTGTGTGTGTGTATATGTTTGTGTATCTGTATTATATATAATATTATGTAAATGTAATATATAAATATAAATAAGAATAATTATAAATAATTACAGTAGTTAGTAAGCAAAACCAGGGTGAAAATGTTCTTTATTGCATTATAAAATCACACAATAATATGCCATTTAAAAAAAATAATCAAGAATACATTGCAACAGAGATCACAGAAGATATGATGTATTATTATAATATATCATAAGCAAGCACGCATGTAAACTTGCCACCAAAACTCCTGATATAATAGAAAATATAGCTTTTTATGATGGGATAAAAAGCCACAGTAACTGGATTCACTGCGAAGTGAATTCCACAAGTGTGCAGGAACTGAACGGGAAGCATAAAAGGAAAAGAGGATTTCTCTCTAAGAGGAAAAGAGATATTTTTTTTTTATTTCTATCCTGCCTTCTCTTTTCACCATACTGCATAGAGAATTAGTTTTGGTGTGTGTGTGGGTGAGTGTGTTTCAGCTTGACACTCTCCTCCCTTTTTCTCTCCCTCTCCCCCCTCTCCCTCTCTCTCTCTCTCTCTCTCTCTCTCTCTCTCTCCCTCTCTCCTCATCAAGATCACACTGCTTTGATTCTCTGGCTCACAGTAAACAGCTGAGACTCCCACCTTTTTTTCCCCCTTTCCTTGGACAAGAGACAAGCAGTTCATCTCTGGATCCACAATCTGCAGGGTTTGAGAGTGACATGCACCTGTATCCCCCCTTCAGCAGGTCCATCTTGTGTTATCATTGTCTGCCTTTGTGTGTCTATATGTCTGCATCTGCATGTAGGAAAAAAAGACTCAGAGCACCATAAGCATCTGCATCCAAGAAAGCATTGATGAAGGGCACAGCAAATTAAGCATTGCTAGGGATCTAGTTGGGTTGTTGTGCTTGCCAAAAATGCATCATGCATCTTAATTTGCTCCCTCCAGTTCATTGCAACGTGTTGTAAGCTCCCACAGTCCCTGTTGATTCCTTCTTCTATCATTCATCCCTGATCTTTTTTTCTTCTTCTTGATGCAGATCTGGATACTCAAAATTAATTCTAAAGCATACCACGATCTCACTACAGTCAGCAGCAGCAATGTCCATATTTATTCCATGCATTGCGATCCACTACATATAAAAAAAAACTGATCACCCCCCCCCCCCCCCCAGATCCTGACACTTGCTTTTCCAATTGCAGCAACCCACTGGATCCCACGCGTGTTTATTTCCTTGTCATGTTTTAGGGTTTTCTTCTGTGTTCTATTGCAATCCATCTTCAACTAGACACTGCAAGATAGCTAAAGACATCCAGGGATGGGCAAGGAAGGAATTTGGAACTTTTTCGTGTCTGGTTCTCTCTGCAGAATGAGTGCAGTGTGTGCGTGGTCATAGAGAGCAGCATTTTGATTGAATGTGCTTATTGCAGAGAAAGCTGGTGTTTTTATATTGTAGGTGTAGTACATTTGTTCATTTTGCATACATCAGGTTACAAATGGTGCTGTTTGATCTCTGATCTTATATGTGTATCACTCCCTTTTCCCTGATCTCCCCCCCTTCTGTCTTTTTTTTTTTTTGCAGGTGTGACAGTTTGAATTCTGCCCAGTAGGTGGGACTTGGTGACTTCTGTCTCCCCCATCTTCTGTTGCATTCCTCAGAAGTACTGTAGACCTCCTGGAAAAAAAATAAACCAAGAAATCTGGAATCAACAAGGCAAATACCCGGGCACCATGTATTTCTCTGGACTGCATTTCTGAGAGCTTCAAGGATGAGTTTAACTGCTAGAGGATATTTCATCTGATTGTTCATCACGGGCAAAGGCTGAGATTTTTTTTTGCCCCCCTCCCCCCCCCCCATTTTGGTTTCCATCCCCTAACTTGTCCCCCCTTGTTTGGGGTTGAAGATGGATATGTCCCTTTGCCCTACCAAGTGCAGTTTCTGGAGGATTTTCCTATTGTGGAGCATTTGGCTTGACTATTTGGGATCAGTTTTGGCTTGCCCTCCTAATTGTGTGTGCAGTAAGACTGAAATCAACTGCAAGAAACCGGATGATGGCAATATATTTCCCCTTTTGGAAGGGCAGGAATCGGGATCCTCTAACGGTAACACCAGCCTCAACATCACTGACCTCTCCAAGAATATTATTTCAATGTAAGTTCATTTTTCTTCTCCCCCATTTCCCTTAAAATGTCATTGAGCCTGTTGTACCTTGAAACCTATGCCATGTTTTGCCCTTACCAATCTGCCCTGCCCCTGATTGCTACGTTAATGTCATCAACTTGCCTCCACATTGTCATGTTAATAGTAGAGAGGGTATCTTCTGAGATGTTCTCACCTACAGTCATTTGATCTGTGCTTGGGCACTAAAAACTTAAACTCATCCATTCCTAGAGTCCAGTGAACATAGGTTGCCTGTGACTAGTAATTAACCTCTATGATTATTTTTGATCGCCGACTGTATGATTGGCACCTTGCTAGTGATGCAATGCACAGAACGAACCTATATGTTATATTGACATTACAATGCACAAAGTACACGCTGTTCCAGATAAAGACGCCAACACTGATTTGGTTTCAATTCAGATCTTACCGATAATTATCACAAATTCACTGGCAGCGGATTTAACCCTGTGAACACAGCACAGTGCTGTATGCCAGGCTAAGGGTTAAAACTAGTATGTTAGTTAGAATGTATCTAGTTATTGTAAACCGACATTCTGCGTGAGTGATGAGCGGAACATGCCTGGCTTTCATAGCAATATCTATTTCCCCTTTCAGATTAGCATGTAAGCAACCTATTTGGGGTTATCTAGTGCTTACACGCCAATGTTGGAAATGAGAGAATGCTATGCTAGCCCATTGATGTCGAACCTTTCTCACTACAGTTTTTGAGTTCTACACTTTACCCGATGCTTAGCCAGTCATGTGGTCAGCTGAGCATCATGGGAAATGTAGTCCTTAACAACTGGGGTGCCAAAGGTTAGGCATCCATGTACTGGTCCGTGTTTATCAGGAGATGGACACATAGCACAGACAGGACGTGCCTCTGTTCAGATCCACCCTTTCCACAGGCAGTGGTGTTTTGTCACAGTGGATTGCTTGCTATATATACCCTGTTGAACGACTGCAGTTACCTAGTTAAAATGTTTTACTGTGATTACAGGGCACATCCAGTATTATAGAGGCAATGCAGTTCCCAAACTAGTGTGATTTATTGAATACGCTCTTAAGGTACTGCATCCCTAATAAATTAATCAGTACAGAATTGTCATTTGACAAGGAATTAATGTAATCCTCTTCATGCAGACACTTGATTTATGTTCTAGTTTTTGCTATTGCAGTTATAGCTGTAGCACGGAATGTTTGGGGTTAACTCTGTTGGTGCAGCAGAATGAGAACTGATTCAGAAAGTCGGGAGTTATATAGTTAATGCTTCCTTTTTAACCCCCGATGTGCAATGTTTGTCAGGCCAGCTGTCTGATCTGATTGTATCACTTTGCTATGTCAAATGATTATGCATTAATTCATAATGTTGCTAAGCAATTTTAAAAATTGAAATCAGTAAGCTGGAGATGTTATAATATTGTACTGAAATATATCATCTATTAGTTGATTATGTGGATTTGACTTATCGTCACCTAAAAAACATACAACCTTTTTTTCTATTCTTTATGAAAACCTTTACTGTTAACATAATATCTTGGAAGGCATCTTGTTATCATATGGTCTGGCTTCTGCCTTGTGAAAACTTTAGCCCTGGATTATTATTATTATTATATCTTGAGAATCTAGAGATAAAACCAGTTCATACATTTGATACTAACAATACAATTCAGTGCTATACATATGGCACAGGGGAGATTTGCTTCCTTCCCATTTAAAACCCAACACTAGTTAAATATTCAACTCACCAGCAGGCTAACACTCTAGAGATAATCCTAGGAAAGCATATGGATATTCAAAGTACATGATAATGCTGGGATTTCACTAGCATCTGTAATATCATATAAGATATCAATGCCACCCTTTGATCCATCTCTGTTATATAATAACCCCCTGACACCTAGTAGGATTTTTAATATTATGTTAAACATAACACTAACTAGTTAATTTGCATTGTGTCTTTTTTGTAAATTCTACATGTTTTGAGCCATGACTGGCTTGTTTGTTTATTTATTTAGCTTTATGTAGACAGGTACATTGCCATAGCCCTCAAATTATGAGGGTTATAGGCACAGCTTTATAGTAATTTTGCCAACCTTTGTGTCTATAAGATTTAGTTCTGGTCCTAGCAAGCTCACAGCTTACAATTTTACAGACAAATTCACATAGTTTGAGATATGAAACATAAGGGAGTCAGAGCATTTGGATAATGAGGAGGGAATAGTCTTATTAAGTTAAATTAAGACACTCATGAAGTGCATAGGACATATTATACCTTTCCTTAATGTTAGACTAGAAATTGCTTTACAGGTATACAGTACATATCCATAAACAATATATATATATATATATATATATATATATATATATATATATATATAGCAAACACTATAATATACTTATATTAAATATATACATATATATATATTTAATATAAGTATATATATACTTTTATTAAATATATATATATATATATATATATAATATAAGTATATTATAGTGTTTGCTACAATACTTCAAGCTGTTTTTAAAAACATATTATTAATGGTATCCTCTAACATGCCATGCACCGACTGAGGATGATGAAACTTGTAGTCCACATTAGACTGAGAATAAGATTGCATAACCAAGTGGTACCACATAAGCTTTCCTTTCTGACATCCACTTGATTAGAAGGATAATATTAAGCCTGGTATGATACAGCCTGGGTAATTATCATTTCCACTTGTTGTATTGACTGGAAATTTGAGAGATCCATCTTGAATGATAGGCAAAAATGAAAGTGACTATTTTGTACAGATGATTTACTATAGAAACAGATCTTTGTATTCCTCTGGGATGTCTCTTACTGCCATATCACTCACCAAATTGGATAATCCTCTCTACCGCTTTTCCTTCCAGTGAAGGTAAACTTAGAGCCAAACCTATTATTTTGCCAATTTACTTGAATAAATAAACAAAAGGTCTTAATGTATCTATCATCGGGAAGATTTGTCTAAATCCTGTGTTATTCTATGGATTTGATGTATCTAATGCTTGCAGAATGTAGACACTTTGATAAATCAACACCATGGAGCAATATAAGATTTATGCAATGTATTTCACGAGGTGGAATTATACACACTGATAAATGTAGGCCATAATGTTGTGTCACCAACCCTCCATGGCAAGGCAATGATGAAAACGAGTATAAGAAAATGACTTGAAAAATTATTACACACATACTACTCTTCATGATGTGATGACTTTCTGTTACTTTCAGCGATTAAACTGAATATTAGAGTACCATTTCAAACCATTGTTCTCAGATGTATTATTTTCCATGACCACCAATGCAGTTTTTAGAGGCCACAAAAGGAGAGAATAAGTGGAATTTTCCAGGGCTGGGCCTGTTGGCGATATGGGAGTTGCAGAAGATAGATGGTGATGGTAGCATGTGACCAGTTGTCTGTACTAAGGTACAAGTACAGGATAATACTGCAGTGTAGTCTAACTTTTTAACATGCAAAACACCAATACACATATGTGAATTAAAGGCCCTCCAAATAATGGCAAACTGAGTAAATTATCATATATTACCCCACCTCACCAAAAAAAAAATATATATATATACAAATATAAACAAAACAAAACAAATACTGGGGTGCAACAAAATTAAAATAACTTGTCTTGGTTAAACATTATTTTTATGAACTTCCAATTTATGTTATTTTAATTATTACCACCAAAACTATTTTATCTATATTATCCACCACTCTTTTTTTTTTTTTTTTATAGTGGAATATATGAAGCTCTACAATGGCCATAGGTATACAAAAAAAAATCAGAAGCCTAATGGACTGCATCTAAAATCCAAATATACTTGCCATGCAGCCCAGCAGCCTATTACATTTGTGTTTAGTCCCATTGCATGCTTATATTTCCAAAGCAAACACTTCATCTTCTAAAAATAAGAACACATGCATCCAATCTTATGCTTACAATGTGTGTTTATGAATTCAATTTAACAAAGTCCTCAGTTAATTAGTGTTCTAGTGTCTGGCTCATTCTTTCCTCTTTTTAGAAAATGGAGGAAGAATAACATATATCTGTATTGAATGTGTGAAGTCAGAGCTATTCATTTCACACATGGGATTTTAGTCTAAGGCCACGGGCACAGCAGAGCTTGAATAAACAGTTAATGGATATTGTTTTGACGGGGTAAACCTGGTGAATTTATAATATGATCCTTATATTTGCCTCAAAAACAGAAATTGCAATGAAGCACTGTTTGCTACATTTGTACATGACTATTGTGACTGTGCATTGAGTAGACTTTGGAATCCTCTAGTTGTTAAGTGAAGACTCTGTAGCACTGGGGAGATTGTGTATCGTATGGGAAAGAATAAACAGCAAGCGATGGATAGAAAACACAAACTGTGTTGAAATAGGGATGTTGATACAGTTCCTAAAGGAAAAGTCTGTATTTCTGTGTTTAGTTTTTTATCATAGCATTTTTCTTTATCATCTTGACTATTAAACTCCCATATTAAAATACACCCACGATTGTCATATTTATTTCTTAACAATGCTAAGTATATTGTTTGCTTTGTTTCATAATGGTATAAGCTAGCCAAGAAAAGTAGAATCTGTTTGTTTGTTTTTGGGAGTGTTGTACAGCAATGCTCGGGTAACAGTAGGCCCCTTAGACTGTACTCTACTTCCACTGGATGCCAAATCCGGGTTTCTAGAATGTCCTCTAGTGTCAGTTCAAACGTGAAAAATCTGTAGAGAACACCATGTTGAATTTGGCTAGGCTTCACATTGCATTGTTAGGCTTCTAAAAGGCCTTATGCATGAGTTATTTGGGGTGTGTTAGATTCGGGTGGTTCTTGGTGCCAGCATGTGTATATATAAAAATTAAAATATTGTTAGTTGCCCCCATTGCTTGTTTTTGCTTAGACCTATGGCTGTGCATTCGTCAGAATGAGAATAGATTTAAGATAGCTAAAAAATGTCTATAAATGTGTGTAAAACAATTGAGGTGAAAATCTGTTAGCAAAATATCAGTATTAGTACACATTAGTGACATTGAAAGGTTCTGCTACTGTTTTTTCCCTAATGATGATAAAGTACTGTATTTTTGTTGTACTCTAAGCTAGTCACGTCATCTTTGAGTTTTCTTTTATTACTCACAATAATATTTGATAAATGGAGAATAACTGAACTGAAAGGCAAATTTAATTTTAAGTTTGTTAAAACTCAAACTGGGCCAACAGTTCAGTTTGGATTAAAGTGTATTGAATGCTTTGTAATTACTATTGATAGTCCATAATTTTCTTCTGTGTGATGTCAATAGCATGCTGTGGAGGTTTTTTGGGGGATATATTTATGGCCGAGGATTATTTGTGTGATTTGAAATGAATTGAGGACAATGTATGTATCATTCCTCTCTTAATTACTTTTTTAAATGTCTCAGTGAGAGCAGGGCTCATCATAGAGCTATAAACTGTCAGAGGTCAGATTAACCACATTATGCGTACTTACTTGCACATAAAAGCATGTTGTATATTTAAATATTTTCTCTATTAAACCTGCATAGATATTGCATAGATTTTTTTTTTTTTACAATAGATGTACTTTCTTCCTGTTCTCGTCCATGATTGCTCTGTGCTTTGCTTTGAGGTGTGTCTTATGCTATTTATGTTCATCAGTCTACTAATGTTTAGTGTTGCGTAGGTCCTATAAACCAATCCACAAGTCAAAGTGAGATGGGTTTTCTCTGTTGATGTCAATGACAATGAACCAACAGTACTTGTATTAAATATAATTTGGCTTGCATTTGTCAAACCATACTGCTATAATTGGTAACCCGGATGAGGTTTGAAAAGGTGAGATTTGAGGCTTTTTTTTTAAAAAATTGAAAGAAAGAGGGAGGGAATAGAATATCCTGTGGTTCCAGAGACATGGCAAAGCTCGAAATACATTTTGCCGACATCAGTGGGAAAAGATGATAAGGAAGGAGGTGATGAATGGAACAATTTTGCAGGGGCAATACAGCACTGTTTTTGATGCCAAATCATGGACATCGATGTGAGTTAAGGTCAGTATTTTAAATCTGAACCCTAAAGGAATCAGAATCTTTACAAGGTGGAGCAACAGATGAGGAGGTGGGGGGACATTTTGAGTCAGAGGAGGGACTCTTGACTGGGACAGTCAAGACAGTGTTACAATACTAAAAATGGGAGACAATAAGGATGTTTGTGGCTTCTTTGGTGAGGAATAACTGGATTCCGAGCAATTGATTTTGTAGGTGTATGTGGCAGGATTCTGTAATGGATTGAATGTTAATGTTAAATAGAGAGCTGCGTTAAAGATCTCCCCAAGAAATTAGACCTGGTTACTAAAGGGTGTAATACTATTTAATGTTGCTGTTTTATTTCATAGGAATATTCAACAGTGCAAAGTCATACCAAAGTTATGGATATGGTAGCTAATTTCTGCAGTAACTTTCATTTACTAATTTTGCTTTCCGTCCCAAATGGATACAGATATTTGTTTTTTAATCCATTTACTAGCTGTAAATGATTATTCTTTTGATGATTAGTAATACAATGATCAATGAAGCAGAATATTAACCATGCTGAAAATAAGCAGCTGGTGTACTATGTATATAAAACATGTAATTTTGTAGTCTAGGTGCAAATTTTACTCTCAATAGTCTCAATATTGGACTAATGGAGTTTTATTTTGTCAATATCAATGGCTGGTCAAGGGACATATTGAATGTAGTTCCTCAACTTTGAATTGTGGGAGGTGTAGTTCCTAAACGTAGTATAGGGTATCCACAAATTATGAATTTGAAGACTATACCTATATGTTCATGTTTTGGTACATAGCTATCCTAATGCTAATTTATGTTTTGGACTTTTCATTGTGAGAAGTTAATGTTTTCAAATAAGTCCCAATCACCTATTACTACAGTTCCTATCAATAAATTACATGCATAACACCAAATAGTTTCTATGAACCATATCTAGTATATTTCTTATTTCACTAATTGAGTGTGGTTATAGGTGGACTATCATTAATACTCCATTGGGATCATGGTTATACTGCCACCTTGTCTCCAAGTTGTGAAAAAACAAACAGGTTCCTATGTGTCAATCTACACACAGTAATGTTATTTGGTTTGTGTGGAAGATGTGGGATTAATCTTGGATGATAAATTGATGACTACTTGCACTGGGTAACCACTTTGCCTAAAACGTGCAGGTACAATGGATGGTATTATACAGTATTGTCCCTTAGAGGAGCCAGATAAATCTGGTAATGTAAATCATATATAGATACATTTACTTTTAATTACAAACTACAGAACCAAGTTAATGTTCTCAATGGATACCTTGTTACCTTGCAATGTGGGGAGACAGAGTTAATGCATGAGAGCTAAACACATGTTATGTTTGCTTTGGACCCATATTGGATCAAAGTTGACAGTTTTATTGGGACACATTCAATAAATAACCAAATATTAGGTCAGCCTCACACTTGACATCTGAATAGATTAAAACTACAGACAGGATTATAATTAGCAATGGAGGGACCCTACTGCAAAGTGTGACGCTGGAACCCTTCAGGAGATAAAGGTGGTTACAACAAGAAGCTAATTTTGGGAGATGAGCTGTAGATAATGTACACCGGTGACATGATCATAAGTTCCTTTTTCAGTAAATTTCAGTAAGTTCCTTTTTGAAGTAAACATCTGGGATATTTTATATCTTTTCAATGTAGATATGATGTCTGGACACATTTACCCTATATGCAAACAATTATTAAAAATTATGAAAGGGGGTATGTAAGTGAAAATGCCGGCCATTCTAAACCAGGGATTGACAAATACCAGGGAGCCACAGCTCCTAAAATCTCTCCTGCTAGCTCCTAACTTTTTTTCATTGTTTTACATTGAACTTGGAAGTTTTATTTCCCTGGCTCCTAAAAATACCCATGTTAGTGTTTTATATTGTGGAATATAATTGAGATGCTAGTGAACATCTAAGATAACGATGTATATGACATAAATTTAGAGGTAACATGTGAGGGCTATTCAGAGTTAGCAAAAAGCAGATAGAATAGTACTAACCTTGTGTACTGTGGGGCTGTGTTATTATTTGATTGCATTTGGCAAGCAGCATTGTACACAACAAGCTCTTGAATGATGAGTTCTATTAATAGAATAGGTGAATCAGGTCACTAAGCACATGTAGAGGAAACAAGCAATGTACTGTTGATCAGTTCTAAATCTGCTAATTAGTCAAAGTACTGTTGGGGAGATGCAGTGATTTGGCCATCTCTGAAGAGAGACTGAGCAATTATAAGCATACTTTGCAGTGTGTCTTTTTTATCATAGAAGGAGAAAACAACTTACAATGTCTAACCTGTATAGTAACCAACCTGTGACTATCAAGATGAAAGTGGACTACTTCAATTTATTAGCAACTCATTTCCAAAGATTTATATAATGTGGGTTTATTGAAATATTTACTTTTGCATTGAAGTTGAAAATATAATTTTTATATTACTATTAAGTAGTTAGTTCCACATAAACATAATTTTTTAATCTTTAATATATATATATATATATATATATATATATATATATATATATATCTATATCTATATCTATATATTTATATATATATATATTTATATGTGTATATGTGTGTGTGTGTGTATATATATATAAATGCCTCCATGCTATAAGATACATTGCATAGGCATTTCTTAGTGCTCTGTGAGAAAAGCCATTTTACTTAGTGGTAATTCTTAAGATCACGTCATAATCCAATTTCTAAACATGGTGTCTGATACAGGATGAGGTTAAAAAAGTAATTTCCTATATCTCAAGTTCCGTCAAAGCATACGTATTGTATGCCTATATTTCTATGCTTTACTATAGGTGTACTTTAGTTCACCAAGCAGACACATTACACAGCTTAACTTAATTATTATAGTCCGGGACATGGCCATCTAGGACATGAGTCCCATCATACTACAAATGTCATATGTCCATTTGCTAGCCTTATATTAAAATAAAATTGCTTTACCTCCGCCTGGATCTGGTTATCCTGCAGCACCGGCTGCAAAGAATTGTAAGGTGCACCTGCACACTCACCAAGCATGTGGTACAATCGATCCCAGCATGCTTTGCTTCAGGGGCTAATTAGACAGGCTCATCAACTTCTTTGCAGACCATGCTGCAGGATCATCGGATTTGGATGGATATGAATACATTGTATTTGAATATAATTTTAAAAGATTGTATTTTAACATAACTCCCAAACTACTCCTAAAATACTTCACTTATCAAAAATATAGAAACACTGATTATATTAAAATTGAATTTTAATATTTTTTTTTTAACAAGTCCCTTTGAGGAGCCCAGGAGAGATACATGCATATAGGTGTTTTAAAAAAAAAAAACTCTCTACCAACATCTATCTTATTACAAAATATCTCCAGCCTTGCCTCTGTTCTTTTCGCATGACCTTTATACTTCCTTAACGTACAAGACAGTGGTCCATTTGTTTGGTAAAAAACAGCCCTTTCCTTAACTTAGCTTGTTTAAAGGCCTCCAAAACTAAACTCTTTAAAGAAGCTAACCTCCAAATCTCACATTCATATGATATTGAAATTCTCCTTACTTAGTACATCTAAGCCTCTCTATAATGTGGGGCTCGGTATTCACATTCCAATACAAGTGTGATCGCGGGATATGATTCACGAGATTCCACTAACCTTCCTATTTAACGCAGAAGCCAGATATGGTGTCCCAAGAGCTATGGGTTTTTCCTGTAATCCCTTCCTCCCCGTTGTATGTAACTTTGAGTTTCTCATGTTCATTTCCCCTCTAGAAGACATGGCTCCAGTACCAATAATAATATTTTGCATTACTCCAAAGAGATTGGAGAAGCATTGTATGAACAATGCCTAAATACAATGATAAGATGCTCACTATAGGACACGTGATATGTCTTGACAATGACTATTCAATTTGGGCATTAGTTAAAGAAATGGTGTTTTATGTAAACATGGAACACAAATATGAACTAGAACAAGGGAATACACATAGCATTAGTGGTAATTAAGATTTGAGATAAGATGCTCTCAAAACTGTAACACAAACAAAAAGCTGATAGCTAGTAGCCATCCAGCAGAAAAAGGTGAATCTCCATAGATTCTCCCAGAAGATGACATCAAATGTTGTATATTATTAATGCAGTTGCAAAATCCATAGGTGTTCATAGTTGTAATGGGCTAATGAAATGGTGAAGTCAAGCATGTTCTTATGTATGGTCCATGTGATTATACACTATATACCTTTATGAACATGATGCTTAACATCAAAGGTATATTGCATAACTTATTTATACTATGCCTTGATTTTTTTCAGTATGTTAGACTTTTTTTTTTTTCTGGCTGGCATGTCATCCACCACATTTAAATTTCCTGACGTGTCTGGGGAAAACAGCTACATCTGTAAGTTGACATAAAGGAGATGTGCATGGATAATGATGCATAAAACCTTCCCTGGAGTCTTTTACGTTAATCTATAATGTAGTGGCAGAAGCATCCAACACTTCAAGGCTGTGCTTTCTATTATTATTAGAACTAATAATAAAGCACCAATATATTCCAGAGCCTTGGATATTGCTGCACCCATGCTGACATCTTCATTATGTACATGTGATAATAATAATATCAATTTACAATTCTATTTTTTCTGTTAATGGATACAGGAGGAGAGCTGTAATGGCTGGTACTTATTCAGTATAATACTTAGACCGCATAACTAAGACTAACTCTTGTTAATTAGTACTGTAAATGTGGTTTCATGTTCGCTATTGAGTGTAGGGCGCAGGGAATAGGTATATAGTAAGCTTAGTTCCATAGCATCATTGGCTTAAATAATTAATGAATTAACATGAAATGTATTTGTCTACAAATTATGTATAGAGCAGTTTTTGAGTTGAAGTGTAAATAGGCATCTAAGTATGAACTACTGGAAAAACTGCCGTTGACGTGGGTTGCGGGTAAGATAGCTTACCCCCTTTGTGACGCTAGGACGTTCTAATCCGTCCTATTTTTGTGGTCCCAATAGACGCTAGGATGGTATAGAATGTCCAGCGTTTAACAGCTCAACGTGGAACCCCGCAATGTGCTGTGCTTGTATCCCGCTACAGGGACTTGCAGCGGGATCCCACCTGTCAGATGAGGCTACTTTCTTATAACTCGGTTGCATTGTGCTCACAGGATTTGTCAATAGTTTGTGGCATAGCACCATTATTAGGTGACCATGTAGGCCCTTTTTATACATAACATCAAATGTTTTAAATTAGAACACGGATATGCTTTTTCTATGCAAATTTTTATTTTAATACACTACTGTTTGCTTATATGAATTATTTTTGTCTATTGCCGACAGTATCACGTATCGTTTGCTTCATAAAATGTTTTTTTTTTTTTTCCTATGCTAATAAACTCAATATTGTCATATTGCATGCCACGGGCCCTTCTAGTACTAAAGACCTTTCATAAACCAATATCACTGCATTCATTTGGAGTGTGGATTTTTGACAAACAACTGTTTCCATTTTTTAAGATAATTAACTGTTATGTTAGTGGCTTAGTTTTTTACATTATTTGGAAAGTTACCAAAACCAAACAAGTACATATTTTTGTTGCTTTTCTTTTTACAACTGAAAGATGTGCCAGTGAAGAGTTTATTCATGGCTGAGAAACCCGTGTGAATCGAAGATTTTCATTTTTCATTGAAATGTAATTAAATTTTTTTTCAAAAACTTGCAAAAGAGAGTGTACAAATTACATTCATTCTTTTTTTTCTCGAGGCTTCTTGTGGCAGCCATTTTGTCAATATCATCAGCTAACTAATGTCCTGAATAGAAAATCAACTGTGTACAGATGGCAGTCTACTTGTAATTCCATGCTGTGTCTTGTCTGCTTATTCCTATTTAGCTTTGCTTCTGTATCCATTTTGTTGTGATTTACCAAATTTGCAGAGTCCATTATTAATTATCTGTGAACTAATGATAAACAATCTCTTGTGTGTTGGCCTCTATGATCTATAGCTTCCAGTGATTATAATGCTTGGCAAAAGGGGTGATCTGAGCATAACATACACTTTGGTCCTAGAAGTTGCTTAACATTGGTTACTTTGATGCCATGCAGTGTTGAATTATAATACCAGAGTGTCACTCCATTTTTAAATGGTATAGAAAATGGAGATGGTTGGTATATGTACTGTTAAAATCGAGATGGCTTTGTATAATCTAACAACACATCTATAAAACTGTAGATACGTGCAATACCAGCTTCATCAGAAGATAATAACATCCTCCCTTTCTTGACAGGACTGATTTGAGGGTTAGGAAAGATGTGGAGTGGTCATACCAAGGCACCTATATGGAAGTACTCTATTCAGTTTTTTTTCTTCAGAATTGAGTTTTCCTTTAAAACCAAGGATTTTAAAACTACATTTTGATTCTATAAACTATGTCACCACTAACATCTCTTGAAACAACATAAATGCAATACTGCAATAAAACTATTGGTTCTATTGATTAAAGTCCATATACCTTAAGTGTTTTTATTAAACCTTTATTTCCACTGTATTCCACATGTTATTTAAAAATGGCTGAAAATGTACATATACAAAAATTACCTTCCAGATAAAATAAATTGCATTGTTTTGGTTCCAGGAGTACCCTTGATTCCTTCTTTACCAGAAAACCTTTCTTTGCCCCAAAATGGATATGTTCAATGGATTTAGAATAACTTTATTTATTTGTTTAATGCAGACATGTTCATGCTATTGATTTTTTCTTCTTCCATTACAGTTTGATAAATAACGATATTGATGAAAATAAGAATTTAAGTAATGTGTTCTGAAGGAATAACCCTTATATAGACAAAAATAGTCACACAGACGCAAATAAAATCTAACTTTTATTAATATTGATTAAAAAACAATATGGGACAAACTAGTGCTTACTTGCAGTAAACTGTGCAATACACTCTTTTAAAAGCAAGCAAATTGCCAGGTTATTTGGTGTGAATATCCAATATTGGATTTATCCTGACTTAGAAATTAATAAAGAGGAGGGTTTTTTTTATTATAAATTATTTCTTTGTACAAAGCTGATATAAGATTGAAGAAATCATTATACATAGGATAAAGCAAACCACACATTAGGTATTATGCATAGTTGCCAACATTGGCCATGTTCCCAGGGACACATATTTGTTCCACATGCTGCAGAAAGACCATGCAAAGTGCAGCCCGGCAGTATGTAGGATGGCTATAATCCAATTAATTAATCATGGTAGGTCTTATGAGATCTCCACCATGATTAATGAATTGGATTCTGACTGTGCATATATCCATCCTACATACTGCCGGCCTGCACTTTGCATGGTCTTTCTGCAGCATGTTGAACAAATATGTGTCCCTGGAAATATGGCCGATGTTGGCAACTATGTATTATGATATTGTTAAAGGGACTCTGCCAACCTAAATATTGCTTATTCTGTGAATGTAGAGGATAAAAAAAAAATATGAAAAATTATTTTTATTAATATTAATAAACATTAGATTTTATTCACATTTTCAAATGATTTGAGACTTAATTTTCCCGTTTTAAATTTAAACCAGGGCATATCAAGAGATCTAAATAATAGAGAGTAAATTGATACTTTCTGCAGAATTTTTAATACATTGCAAAGGGCACAAGAAGACGTTTAGAAGCAACCAATCCAATACATGTGTTTTACTGTGTTACAGATTTTTGAATATACCATACAACCAAGGAGCTCCTTTCTGTCCCTTGTACATGTTTTAAATGGCACGCAAGAATGTGGATGCAATCATGTAGAAACATAATAATTAAGGGACATGTGTTGGCAAACGATTCAGTTATGTTTAATTCACAGATTACTTTAAAGCAGTGATTCTCAAACCTGTCCTCAGGTTGCTTAATGGTTAAGGAACCACACCAGGTGTTCTACATATTCTTATTTAAACACAACTGGGTAATCCCTAAATCCTGGAACGTTGGGGGGTCCTTAGCACAGGTTTGAGAATCACTGCTTTAAAACATATAATGCATTGATTTTGTGCCCACTCTGGGCACTGGAAGAAGAGATATATATGTAGACAGAAGGGGGCGAATTGGAATGTAGAATGATAATAGTTCTAACAGGTAACACCGGCCTTGGTTATTTAGGGCTTTAAATGTCAACAGGCCTATTTTAAAGTGGAACTAAACTTTATTGTTGAGTAATTAAATAATCCAATAAAACACCTTCATTTTTTAATTTTAGTTATTTGGAGTTATTTTGTCTGTTTATGGCAGGCATCCAGTTCCCAGTCCCTCCCACTTTACCTTAGTGACTTAGTGATAAACATAAATATGTTGGGTCTTGTAACTCTTGGTGACAGATTAATAAAAAGGTGATACATTGGATAGTTTAAATTCAAGAAGGATGTTGCTCTTTTTTTTTTGCTCAGATGTTTGACGTCTCCCAATGCCTCCATAGATTGAACATTGGCTTCAAACTAGTTTATCAGACTGCCAGTAAACTGGCTGGACGTTAACTCCATATTGGTATCAGAATAAGAAATGTACTAGATCACATGTTTAATATTGCTTAAAATAATAAGCCTTGTATTTAGAGTTCCCAATCTTTCAGCCACAAAAAACTGTTCTATGTGTTGCCTTGCAGTATGTATTAATCTTGTGTGACCAGGAGGAAATAAATTAACCAATCAATGTGGTGCTGTGGAATCCCCGCCTTGATTACATCATTGATTTCTTTCTGGTTATGACTTCTATATACAAATGACTTTTTTATACTGCAAGTGATTGGTGGTCGAGGTGAAATAGCAGCCTGTACAGTACTGACCAGTAGTCCCTCTGCCTTCCCAACAAGGCAGGTTTTTAGGGATCTGCTAACATGAGCATCTCCTGGATGCAGAGCAATATGTATCTTACCCTGTCAGTCAGAACCACCTGTGCTAAGGATATAGTCATCTCTGTGTGTGACAGGTGGTCCATGATTGCTCTATTGGTTCTAAGCATAATTTGTATGCTTGTAGTGAAAGTAAACCAGCTGCTGTGGGCTGCCATGCATATTACACTCTGCTAAGCATCATGGGATTTATAGTTCCAAAGGTAAGTCAGTAGCAACAGGCTGGCTATTTTTGGCACAGAAACATAGTTTTTAAATGAAGCATTTTGTGTAACATGTGAAAGCACGGTAAGATTACAGCAGTCAGATAGCTTAATGATTGTACTAGTGTCCTGCTTATAATGGAAGAGGTTAGAGGTGTATGCAGCCAAGCTTCTAACTTGTTAGTTAGCATGCACCACTCACATGTAGTTTTATATTTTTATTATTTGAAGGTTTAGTTCATGGTTATTTAAGCAATCTATAGTTACACTTCAATTCTAATTTGGATGTGTGGAACTTCCTAATAGAAATGTTGTAGTGATGAATTTTGCAGATGAAGGAAAGAGAAATGGTGAATTCGATTGCATCATGGATCTCCTTGTTTTGCTTATATATTGTTTGAAATGTTCTGTTTGTTACAAATGATCATTTATTTTCTTCCATCTCCAACCCATTCTCCACCACCTCCCATTCTTCATTTTTTTTCTCCTCCCTCTTTTCTCTTCCAATATCTCCATTGTCTTTTATGCTTCCTCCCAATCTGTCACTCAATAAACCCTCAATCTTCAAAATCCTTTGTCTGTTCCTTTTGTTGGTCAGGGGATTGCTGGCATGTCAAAAGGAGTCTTATTGTCTGGAGAGAACATGAAGAGTTAAGCTACGATGGGAAAAAGGGGGAAGGGAACGAACTTCGAAACAAACTAGGACATTTAAGATTGCTAGAAAAATGAAATGTTTTTTAATGCCATTTTTTTTTAAAGGTCTTGAAGAGGAAGCACATTCAAAACCAAACTTGCTGTTGAGCAAGTGCATAACGAGGCAATTAAGAATGAATTTAATTTATGTAGGTATTTCCTAATTACAGCTTAGAGGCACTAATGCATGTGAAGGGTTTGTCATGGGTGAGTGCACAAGATTATATTGAAGACACTGATATGAGGAATCCAGAGGGTGACAGTTCATAGGGACACTTTCATACACTTAATAGATGTGTGCTTGATGAGTATTGTAAAATGTGCTTAAGAGGAAATCTGACACTTAAACATTGTTTATACTGTGAATATAGAGATTTTTTTTTTTTTTTTTTAAGTATCTATGTGTTTACGAAGTTGCAAGCAAATGGGAAAATGAAAGGAACATGTTTCGAATGTGTATGTGGTGGTTCCTGTTTATGACATCAGCTTGTGGCTTGATATGCAAATTAACCATTTCTCATTGAAAGTCATTTATTTGCATGTTAAGCCAGATATGTCATAAACAATAGCTTAATTTTAAAGTTCTCTTAATTTATGCATTTGCCTGTCATTTTGTTTCTATATAGTATAATCAGTGACAGAGTCCCTTTAATGATAGCCACATTGAACTATGGGCCAGATTTATCAAAACACAAAAAAGTGCTACATTTGGAGCAAATTGCCATAGCATTCCATTGGTGTCCATGGTTATTACCACTATTTTAGCACATTTTCCTGAAATAGCACCGTTTTTCTTGATAAATACAGCCCTATATTTATTGATACAGTTAAAATATGTTATACCATTCATTACATATTGCAACTTCCACATTGCCATGTCTTATAAACATTAAAAGTGTTCAGAGATCAAGGCTACCACCTGACTTCCACTGTGTGTCTGTGTGTGATGTTTATTATATCACCTTGTGGCTTCATATACACATTTGCATATCAAGTCACAAGATTATGTCATAAACAGGAGACACCACAGACATGGACTGTGGAGATCAACACCTATGTGTCTCTTAATCTGTACATTTGCCTGCAATATGCATAGATCATTTTTGACTCTCTACATTAACATTACAAACAATTACTTAGGTGACAGACCCCTTTAAAAGTGAACTATAGTTGAACTTTTTTGGAGAATATGCTAATAGTTAGCTTTTTTTACTGTTCTGTTTACTTTTTTTTTCTTTTTTCTTTTCAAGGTGCTACGTGTCCCAACTCATTCATCTAAAAAAAAAGTAAATTAAATAGAATTGTAACTGAGAGACTAGATTATTCCAGAATTTCATTACCTTCTTTCGGCAAATATTCTTTTTTTTTTTTTTTTTCCATTTGACATTCTTTGTTGAGTGGCTAACTGTTTTTCAAAATTGCCTCATTGGATAATAATGGAATAGCTCTCATTTCCCATAGTACAATGTGCCTCAGAAAGTTCTCCATTTTATTTGGATTAATGCTTTACTGATCTTGCACTGTGTCCCCTTTATATTTTAGAGTAAGTCATTTCAGCTCATGAGGATGCAGTTACACAGGCTGTCATGTCTAGAGCTCCAGGAAGATGCACGATTATGGAAACAATGACCAATGAATTGGTTCTATTCTAGCAAACCCTTTTATTTTTTTCTACACCATTTCACTTTGTGGTCAGATGTGGAAAATCCGGATAAACACGTTGTGAAGTCTTGGTTTTATTTAATGCCAGGGAGATCTTAATCTTTGTAATGTGAAAAATAATTTAGTGTGTGCTGGTTGTGTTGAAGTCTTTATGATTCAATAACCTATTTATAGATCTAATAAAAAATGAGTACATTAGGTCACCCATGTTTGTGGTCGAATTCTTGTGTCTCCTTATTCAATTAGATGTCTCAGGAATAGTATTAGCTATTTTCTTTCTCCCTCTACAAAAGCATATTAAGTTAAACAGATAATTAACGTGTCTGGAAATGTCCACTAGAGGGCAGTGCACAGCACAGTAAAAAAAACAATTTTTTTTAGAATCGTATTAGAAGAGCAACATAGACTTGAAAACCGCATATTCTGCCGCAAACACAATTACTGCTATTATTTTTACAGACCTGAGCTGCGGTAAATGGTGATTTTATTTTTTGTTCAAGTAAAAGTCATCTAAAATGCAAGGGATTAATTATGCCTAAGCAGACACATCACCCCTGGGTTTCATCTACACAGAAAACATATAATTATAAATAACACATAAACTGCAGTAATCAGCCTTTAGCTCAGGCAGATTTGCACTCAAATTTACATATTGTCTAAAGCAGGACAAAATATTCAACTCCAGAAGCTTTCCCCAAAGATGAACTTAATGAAAAGCATTAATAGGCATACCACAAGAAGACCAAAATAGATGAGATGAAAAAAAGATGTATGTGAACTCACAATTAATGGTACTTGGCATCTTACAGCAGACTTTTTTTATGACTGAGAACATTTTGGTCACTATCTTAATCCGGCCAGGCACATAATCTGCCTGATTGCTAGTGAGTTTGGGAACCCTCTGGGTCTAACCTGACAATCACAGGTTCCAACACTTTGTCTCCACTAACTTGGATCATACAACTAGTGGTATCTGTAGCCCATTAGTGAGTTTCGTTGGTCACGCAGTCCTAATAATAATAATAATCTGGAAGGTCACGGTTCCAGTTATTGGAGAGTATGTCAGGAAGAAGCCTCAGCGTAGGCACTGCTGTGGAGTCAGTCTGGATGGTAGCACAGATGGCGCATGTAAATATGCCAGGAAACAGTAGGTAGGAGAAATACTGGAACCCTTGCCTTGAGTGGGTGAGCCCCCAAGTTAGGGGCCACAGGCCCTGCAAAGTATTCTCAGCAAATCCTGGTCCAGGAAAAAGCAAATGTGTATGTGTGTGTGTGTGTGTGTGTGTGTGTGTATATATATATATATATATATATATATATATATATGTGTGTGTGTGTGTGTATACAATGCAAAAGCCCAGAGTTAAGGAGGCGCCAGCCATTTGCAGAGCAGATGACAATTGCATGCAATGAGGCCCAGATGACCGCATTAAAGTAGAACAGAAGTGTCACATTCTAATGAAGAGGCATCTGGGATGCAGGCAGGGTGTAACCGTGACAGTTATGGCTTCCCTAGGAAATTGGGATGAATGAGCAGATGGTCAAGTTTCTAGAACCAATCTAGATCTGATCCAGAGTACTATTTTTTTTTTGTTTTAATATCTTTGTTAACTTTCATACTTTGAAACAGATAAAGCCCTGGTATTCAAAACCATTGCTTACGCACAGTTAGCAAGAGAATATTTGAATATTTGTGGTAGCCATCAAACGATTTATGTTTTCAAAACTGCAGAGATTGGATGCTTTGGCTTATTTTATTGGTATGAATGTTTCCCACGATGCTCAGCACACCATTTATGTTACCTGCTATGAATAATATACTGTGTGCGTGTTACAATTCCAGGAAATCCCATAACAACTGTTGTCAATGCTGTCTCCAAGCAAATCAAATATAAGGGCATTTCAATAAAGAGAGAATTGCAGGGAATTGATTTGGGAATTTCAATATTTAGGCCAATGTAGCCAAATTGGAAAAAATCTCTAATTCATCTAAACGGTAGACGTTTTCCAGGTCAGCTCATTTGGCCTTACATGTTTAATTCCTGTCTCAATTCCCTGTAATTTATCTTTTATGCACTTACATTTATCTTGGATTTGATGTAATCCATCGATAGATGCTATCGCTAGGGAAATATTTTTGTAGAATATTAATGACTAAACCAAAACCTAGCTGAGAACCAATGCAGAGCTCTAGAACATATCCCAAAAGAAAAACAGAATCGTTTCTAAGCAAGCAACTCAGTGAGGGCTATTCACTAAACAGTGAATGGTGGTGAACTGACTAAGGACTAACAAAAATAGCTTCCCCTACTTGTCTGCCCTTACAGCTCAGGTATTAATGCCTGCTTTGTGTAATTGCCTTGTCAAATAGCCATTGTTCACTATTTTTAGAAGATACCACGGTGTGAACACATTTAAGGAGAAAATGTTTTCCGAAATGTTTGGAGGTCACCTTTAGCCATACCCTGACAGCTTCTCTAATTTTATGGGCCTATTTAACCCCCTTTCTATTCAAGCAAGATTGCACTTAAAATTGTATATAAACAAAAATGTAATTTTTGTGAAAGTTAAATAAGAAAGGGTTTTTAGAAATAAAACATTTTAGAAAAATAGGTACCTCACAGTTCTACAGTTTAACCCTTTTTTAGTAGTACAACTAAATTCACCTGTCCCAAATACATGTGTATTTAAATTGTTTAAAACCACAGAATCTTTAAACAAGATCAGGGTTTTTTTATTAACCAATCTATTGTGGGTGTTGCCTTAAATTACACATGTCCCAAAGATTTACTAAACTTCAATAACTCTAACCATTCAGCAAAGGCAACACGAGCCAAGAAGTATTGTAGTAAATGAATTTTCAAGTACATGCTTCAGACCTAATTAAGCACTGAAAGTTAATTGATCAGTTGCTTGATGCTTAGTGTTGTGCTAAACTAAGTGTGAATGTTTCCGTGCAACAGGCCACTGCCCCTGGGATATACTTTTAATAGGGCTACCCTGGCGCCAAAATGTGTCACGCAAGCAGAACCAATTTTGAGTAATAACAATTTGACAGACATACAGAAAAGGGAAGCCAGCTGGACGGGGAAGGCTCAGGTAACTTAGATGACGGACAATATGACCTGTTTCTAAGATGATGTGTGTAATTGATTGATTCATGATTAAAAACCAGGCACCGAATCCTGAGACACCTAGAATGTCATAATGATAAAACATTGAGCTCTCCAAGAGGCATGACAAGCTACCAGATTTCATGGAACGAGCACAAAGTACAGAGATTAAAAAAACAGTATCACCTTTCCTCCAACAGAGAGGATCAAGGGAAATCTAGAAACCTAACCTATTTTCAGATAGTCTGAAAATAATTCCATTTGAAATAAAATTAGAACTTTAATTTAGGGCTGTTTCCTACTCATAATCCCAAATCCATTCATAATATGTGTTTTACTTTATTAACCATTGCAAAGCCAGAGATGTGAAGTAAACATTTTGATATTGACTAATGTGTATCATGATCCTCTTTTGATTCCCAAACATCTTTAGTGCCAAGGTTAGCCAGCACTGGTTTAGCTTTGATGGCCATGTTGATGGGGCTCTACAGAAGAAGACAGTTTGACCCCCTTTGAGTAAGATAAAAATGGTAAACAAAGTGGGATGTCAGGAAGTGTTATGAGCTAGACTGGGAATACTACTCGGGTTCACTGGATAAGTTCTAGGACAGTAGTTTTGAACCAGGCAAGCAAGATGAAGGGGTAACATAGTAGGTTTGGTTGAAAAAAGACTTCATCAAGTTCAACCCTTTTACTATAACTTGTTTGACGATGTTGAAAATGATCAAGTTTAATTCTTTGGAAACAATTGTGGTTGTGTATAAAGACAATTGTACCTTTTTATACATTACTACACTTTACAGCGTGGGAGAAAAAAACTATATTTTATAGTACAGGAGAAGAACCTCTTCATGGAGGTTCTAAATACTACTCAGATACTTTTCAACTCATTACATTTTTTTTCTTTACTTTACCTCTGCTTTAGTCCGCGTTATGGCCTGTAAAGTGTTCACTGCTAAATACAAAGTGGTAATTGACTAGAAATATTCTTTTAATTAACATTTCCATGAGGTATTACAAAGTCACATTTTCCACATGTATGAAAAACAATTAACTTACCTATAGGCAGAATGTGTGTTCAATTAGCATTGCATCTCAGTCATGACAAATATCAACAGCATATATTACACACATGTATTACTAGCCTAATCATAGCTTGTTTTGTTTGATTTAATGATGTAGTTTCATCATATTCCCTAGTAGCCTACACTGGACCAGTACACAGGATTGGTTACTTTCGAAGTGTAACTGTACAGGAGTAAAAGATAGTAACTTATCTGACTTACACATAGTTGCACATATGAGTGTTGTTAATATGTTGTATTTATTACAAAAACAATATTTACTACAGTTCTGTAAAATGTAAAACATGTAGACAAATTATCTACTTGGCAATATTTAAGTAGATTATCTACTTGGTAATATTTAAGTAGATAAGTTTATACGTAGTGGAACAAAGAGTGAGGCATCTCTTTCTCAACTGAGCTTGCAGTCTAAAAGTGCAACCAAAAGTCAGGCTTTAACAGACAGATTTACTCCCAGGTTCCTTAGTATAACTTAGTTTCTAGAGTAGACAGGACAGTTACAGTTTTTGTCTCAATTCCCATTCAATTTGGGTCTGTCCTGGTATTGCAAATGTGCACAAGGGCCATTTTGTTTAAATGATGTATATTTACATAGCTCACACATGCAAGATGTGAACTTTAGACACTCTACACAGTTCTCGAGAAACTGTAGTTTACTCTCCCAGGATAACGCAACACTTGTTGGCTCGTCTCCTCCTGTCCTAGTAAACGGGCAAGAAGTGTTGCAGATATTGGTATAATTTGTAATAGGCCTATCAATCCCTGGGCCCAGTGTGTCAAATAGAGTCAGGTACTCGTTAGGGGAAGTCTTGTGCTGCATCATTAATGCTCCACATACCCACTATAACTTGGTCTTGGGTTGAAAGTATAATCGCTAATATACTAGTAGACACGTCCTCCATCTCTAACCTTTCTAATTAAACTGGTACTCTGGGCAAAGTTCAGTGTAATAAAGGAGTAAACGTAGCTAAGGAGCAAGAATCACTTAAGATAAGTATAGGAAACTTGGGAACGGGCCTTTTCTTTTCCTTAATCCCACCACACACAGACAAACATTCTCATTAACCCAGTGTCTCTAGTGCAGCTTTTTAAAAGTCTGCAAGGAGCCCAGTTAAGTTTAATTGTTTCTTGTTTTATTTGGCTTTTAATAATGACTGAACTTGGACTCATCTGTGAGTTTCACACTTCCTTTGGCTGCGTTTGCCCTGTTGACTTATTTCGTTTAGACTTGATCACTTGAATTTCTTTGGTATGATTTATTAGTGTTCTTTTTGGAACACAAAGTAGAGAAGGTTTTTATTTGGTGCTTGAGCTCAGAGCTGTGTTTGTTTTTTTTTTTTCTGAGAGGGGCATTCTAAATTATGTTTACTCACATACACATTTTCTATATTTACTGAAAAATACAGAATCTGGCTAAATGAAGCAATGCACGTTCTACAAATATCTTTTCAAACACCTGTCACTTGCCTTTCTTTCTTCAACTTGTACTTTGTTTTCCTGTCAAGACAATTGCCTGACTTAGAAATCAATGGTTTGTTTGTGTCTTTCATCTTCCTCCCATTCTGTAGAACCAAAGAATCCTTCTACATTCTGGTGATTTCTTGGCTGTTTTATCATTCTTGTTTAAAGTCTAGAATTTTATTTTTATTATTTTTTTTTATGTGCTTTTTTGGAAGTTCTTTTGTTTGCCTATTCTCTACATCGTTCTATAGCTAAACAAATGAGATTCGAATATAGAAAAATCCATGCCTGGAAATTTATATATTAAAGGCTTATTCAAAGTGCTAGTAATTGTAGTTCACAGGAGCTGGGTTGTCAGACATTCCAAGGGATGTATTAATGAACTGATAAACTGTAACACGTGTTGATTCTCCATCTGATGTAAAGCCTTAGAGAACTGATAACATTGAATTAACTAATTGGATAAGAAATCATATTGCACCAAACATTATGATGGTAGCAGCAACTGTTCTATATGAACAAAAACTTAAACATAAAATCAGTTCCCAAATTAAAAGAAATAAGAGCATTTCTATATTTATCTCTGAATGAAAACAAATTTCCATGGCTGCTGACTATTCATAGGATATTTGGACAGAGATCACATACATTTTGTGTATTATAGCATATAAATAATTACAGTACAGTCTATCTACATTTTGATCTTTAATGAGATGCAAGATATGCCTTTCAATTATTTCCCTTCCGGATTATTATAGTTAGCTTTTAATTAAAAAGGCCAGCATATTTCTAGAACTGTTAGAGGTTACATTGTGTAGGATATCGATACAAGAACATAGATGGGTTTGTTCACTAAAATTCAAGGTGGTCTTTGGAGGTCTTCTTTCATTTTATTTGTTACATAATTTGTTACACGAGTTTCAGTTAAATAAACCCAAAACAAGGTTTACATTTTCCCCATTGAAAGTCAAACTCAGGTGCCGAATTTAACTTAAAAAATAGCTTGATCATATATCTATGACTTAGCTGTTCCTTCTCACTAGTTTGCCTCTGCATCTTTTGCCATATTTTTCTCACATTGGTTACTGCTCTGCGTGTTTTTGTATGTATTATTACAGTAGAGGTGTGGTATTAATTTATAATATGAGTTTGTGGCTTAATCAACCAACGGAATCTTTTGTATTTGCAATGGTCTCTCGGCCTTCACTCTTGCTGGAGCATCTCTAGTCAGGCATGTATAAGTGTGTTCTGGTCCAAACAGGCAACGATTGATTAAATATTATAAATTTGTTAGGCAGTTTCAAAATCCTCGCCCCTTACAACCATCTTGCAGTGATTTCCCACAGAGACAGTGATATTTGTTTCTCCTTCAGCTTCTATTTAAGGCATTTTATTTTTCTCACACATTGAGCTTGACACATCTAGTTATCTAACAGATCATGCGTTAGTTTTCAGTGACACCACAGAAGTTTAGCGACCTGGATAGATCGGTATCTTGTGACAATACTGGTAAATGTGTTGACTAGAAGAGAAAGAGACCCTGCCTGTACCAAGCAGCAGAGGAAGCTTCACATTGCAACCTCTACCGCACTGTTTCACATCAAAGGCTTGGCCCTGAGCACTTTCAGTTAGGATCTTAAATGTCAGCTGCCTGCTTGGATTGCAGCACACAGGATAAATCATAGCTGTGTTACAAGCTAAAAGAGACCAAGTGCCCTGACCATTAGGTCACTGTATTATTTTTTCTCTTTTTGTATTTGTTTTTTTTTCAAGTTATGTAAGAAGATATACAGAATCCTTGTCATCAGACCAACTTCGATCAATATAAATTAATAGCTGCAGTCTGTCTCACACCAATCGAACCAATGCTCTGCAAAATAAATAATAACTGGGATGTTTGCACAAGGTAATCTGATTTCTCAGACACAAGGGACAGGCTCCATTGTTCATTGTCTCCTGACTGCCAGACATTATCCAGTGGGGGTTATTTGTAAAAAGAGCATTATATACCTGAAGCAAGCACCATGGAAACTGACTGAATGTTCCTTCAGATTACTGTAGAGCTTCTTCCCAGCACTGACAACTCCAAATATCCCCCATTAAATCCTATATCAGTGATGGCTAACCTTGGCACTGTATATCTTTGGGAATTATATATGTCATGGTGCTCAGTCAGTCATAAGTGTGACCAGGGCTGATTAAGGCCAACTTATGCCCTAAGCACACCCAGACAATACACACCACCATTGCCTGACTGACAAGACATTAATACTCCCCGTTATTTAAAAAGGTGCCATTAGCAGGCTATTAATGGGCATTTTTAATTTAATGCCCACCGATAACGAGGTTAACAGGTGCGCTAATATAATTTCTGCATCTGTTAAAAAAAATGACCACAACCGCTAAAAAAACTCCATGCTTTCAATGGAGGCTGAGCAGAGCTGTTAAAAAAAATAAACTGCTTTGAAACACAGTTTAAAACTTTTAGCGGGGCTGTCACAAACGCGGGCTATTGGCCCGGCTGAGATAGTGGAGAGAGTGTGGGAGTGAAAGGGTTAATGACACCAGATCCCTGGTTACCTGTTGCTAGTCCCAGCAACCACAAAATTAACCCCTGCAATACCTCCTACAATATTAGCCCTGTACACAATTTACTGCCACCACCAAGACTTTATATCCGGGCGTCTTCGGTTACCCCAAACACAGTACAATATAATATCACAACCTTACTTTTCTGATCAGACACATATATAATTAACCCTCTGGTAACGTGTTCTACCTGAGCTATCCTCAGAAGAGTGAGTTCACATTAGAGAACAAAGACAAGAGCTGATTAAGTAAACATTTAATTTGAAAAACGGCTTCACAGTGCTGTGTACAAAAATACAGAAATAAATGACATACAGAAATACAAAGTACAAGTGCAAAACAGTCCATAAAATAAAATAGGAGAAAACACAAGAAATCCTCACATATAATTACCGATATATATATATAAGCCTCGTGGGAGATTCAGATGGTAAAGTTCTCCATACAGTTGTTAAAAAGAAATCTAAATTTGTACAATCCAACATTCTGATTATATAGATCCCTGGTGATTTTCTAAGAGACCATCCCCCCTGGGTGGATCATAGGGGCTTGGTCTGACAGTTTATGGCCCACTCCATCATACCTGTCCAGGGCACTAGTGTGGATAGTTACCTAAAAACACAATAAGCTTACCATTCGTGTCATGTACTGTATAACACCATAATATAGTAAGGATCACATTACTTATATTTTTAGGAGTATTTAGACACCAAACATGGATGTTTTAACAGTTTGGAAAGTACTCATTCTTGGTTCTCGTGACAGTAACACATTCCGCTGGCCATGTTCGGTACCAAACAAAAGAATACAACCTGTACAATCTGAATATATATATATATACTGGACCCTCACACAATATATACACATGTTCCCCATATTTCATATTTTCTGGTTGTCCTCTGATTCACCCAATGTCAGAGTACATGCTCCACTACCTTTTATGACCCCAGCTCATGAAGTCCAGCTCTGGTGATGGCTATCTGCTAGTTACACTTTATGGCTTAGGCCTGGTGGTGGATCAAAGCCTACAATAAAGGCTATTACAACATAAACATAACAAATTATATGAATGCCAACTCATGCTTTGGCATGACAGGGGTGCAAAAAAATCTTTCTAAATAGAAAGCAATTTGCTCCAAGTCAAGATTGACGAAAATTTCCCCATCCCTCCTCTTGTGCCAGCAACTGGCCAAATACTCCAGACACCATAAATAAATATAATCCCTACCTACCCCCCTACCTCTCACCAGAGACACCAACATGCATCTGATTGGGTGACTCTATCCCAGCCCTACTATTGTTTGGTTTGAAAATCCAGCTGGCCTGGGACAGGGAGGCTTCTTAGCCAGTCAGATGCCTCCTGGTGTTTTGTTTTTTTTTTTAAATACCAGCCTTTCCGTGATTTGTATTTCATTCTAAGCCTGCTCTCCACTGAGAAACGAATATAAAAAACACATGCTGTAAGCCTTATTATTCTGGAGCTCTGTGATACTATTATACAAATAAAAAAAATTCTGAGCTCCCAGAAAAGGACAATAGAAAAGGAAAGATGGACAGGGGACTTTGTATACAAAATAGAGACTGTCCGTCCAAAATAGGAACACTTGGAAGGTATGTAATTATAACAGTATACAGGTTGTTTTCCCTGTTGATAGATCATTTTTTAGTACCTTCTTCCATAATAGAAAGTTATGCTTTTGGAATAGTTAGCCTGTTCCAAAATCTGTTTATTATGGTGACCTTTATCCTATATGGTAATTTTAGTACAAAGATAATTTATATTGGCAATCAGTATACATATTGCTGCTATTAGAACTACAGGCAGCAGGCACTCTTCTTTCTAACAAAGGGGTCATATCTTATCCTATGTGAGCCAAAATAGAATGAGAAAAGGTTAACTGCCCAGGATCCTAATAAATATGCAGTATGCATTACCATTCTAATCATGGTGGTGAACACACCGTAGGCTATTATATGAAAAGAAATTAACAAAAATCCATCTCCTAGGAAACTTTATTACACAGGGCAGCTTTGTCTGAAGCAGACCTCTAATAGTCCAATCGAAATGGAGTATGAATCGTATGATTCTCAGCCAGAGTCGGTTTTAACTGCCAGGAAATTAAACATACACTAAATGGAAAAAAGTATTTCGACACACCACTTGAATTCAGGTGTGTCAATCAGACCCATTTCCACAGGTGTATAAAATGAAGCACCCAGCCATGCAATTTGCATTTACAAACATTTGTGAGGTGGTGGTTCTTTAGAGTTCAGTGACTTTGCGTGTGGAGCTGTGATAGGATGCCACCTTTGTAACAAGTCAGTCCGTGAAATGTCATCGCTGCTAGATACTACATGGTTAACTGTAAGTGGTATTATTGAAAAGTGTAAGCGTTTAGGATCAGCAGCAACTCAGCCATGAAGAGGAGGACCATGTAAAGTCACAGAGCAGGGTGGAGGAGGTATCCTGGGACTATGTGGCTGTTTTTCAGGGATTGGGCTAGGCCCTTTACTTCCAGTATAGGGACCTGTTAAGGCTTCAGTATACCAACTTTGTGGGAGCAGTTTGGGGAAGGTCATTTTGTATTCTAGCATGACTATGCCCCAGTGCAAAAATCAAGGTCCATAAAGACATGGCTGTATGAGTTTGGTGTGGAAGAACTTGACTGGCTCTCTTACAGAGCCCTGACTTCATCCCCATCTTTGGGATGAACTGGAATGGAGATTGCGAACCAGGCCTTCTCGTCCAACATCAGTGTCTGACCTCACAACTGCTCTACTGAATAGATGCGCAAATATTCCCACAGAAACACTCCAAAATCTTGTGGAAAGCCTTCCCAGAAGAGTGGAAGCTGTTTTATAGTTGGAATGTGGGGACCAACTACATATTAACGTCTATATATTTAGAATGCAATGTCATAAAAATCCCTGTTGGTGTAATGGTCAGTTGTTTTCCCAATACATTTGTCCATAGAGTGGACATCACTAGTACTAATCGAACCACATGCTGCTTGCAGTTATTGTGACAAAATAGGCAGCTGCTTTTCTTATGCTATACGCCCCTCACCAAACTAACATTTCTATATTACAGATGAAGAGATCTGTTGGAACACTGTGACATTAAGTAAAAGGAAGAAAAGTCACATTTCGCTGACTAGATGCATTTGGTTAATGTGCAACTGATGAAATGAAAGCCTTCCTCTGTTTGCTATTAACATTACTCAGGCATAATATATAAGGCACGACTGCATGATTCTGAAATTAAGCTTTGGGTTTTTGTTTCCTGGCTGCCTAAACAGATGATAATCCAGGGCTTGCTGACCGTGCTTGCAAAGTTTGTTCCAGCACTCTGATTGTTTGGATCTAGACTTGCTTACTTTGGAACAGGTAGGAGAGAGGTGCTTCACTGCTGGCAAGCTGTGTGTGATAATTTGTCTGCTCTGACAAGAGGATCTTCTGCATTTCCATATTTACCTCAAGTGAAACTTGGATTTGTTCGATACCCACAGGAGCCATTTCTTTTTGGCTTGTATTTAATCTAATTATTTATCATTTATTAATAATGTTTTCTTGAATCAGCACCAAATCCAAAACAAAGATGTCTGTTTACTGAAGAAATACAACTTGTGTGTATTTTAAACTTTCAGGTCCCAAAGGATTTAGCAGATCATGTTAATGTGCCGCTCATTTCTCTCACACTATGGAGCAAAAATACATCTTTTTATCACATATTTAAAATATTTTTTTCTTACTTCCATATCTCTGTCACAAATTTGAAATTTTTAAATCAGATTTATAATATATAATTTTGGCTTGCTCACCCTTCAGAATACTTACAAAGAGCCATTACATTCCACTGTAAAGTTATACTCTTAGTGGTGCTTATTGAGGTAAAGAGGCAATCATTAATAACCTTATTTGCCGTCATTATCCAGAATCCCTTGCAATACTTGTACAGTAGTATAAATAGTTCTGTTGACTTTTCTGGAATTTGCAGATATGTTTAATAATCGTTCAAATTCTGTAGGTGTATTGTACCCCCTCCCCCCTGTGCACGGTCACTTTAGATACTATACAATTTTTTTTTTAATTGTCTTTCCAATTTGGAATTAAATAAGATTTAATCAGGAATTACTATAATGGCTGTTCTGGGTAGGCATTTAAATGGTAGAATATTATGTTACCAACAGATCAGCTCCTTCAAGGATTATAAAGTGAAACAAATAGTTAGTGGTTACAATATCTTCACTGCGTAAATATAGATGACAACTTGCATAACATTAGCACACTTTGCAAAACTGGGACAATTGTATAGATCTATAGTGCTTTCCCAAAGCAAATATATAAATGGTGTTTACTTAATTTATTTTCTGCTTTCAGATTTCCCTTGGCTACAAGAGACCAGGAGTTATACTGAATTTGTCTGATTGCTTTTTAATTTTCTATTAGAAACATGTATACTTCATTGCCAACAAGTAATATTTCAGCTACTCATGTTTCCTGTACAAATTGACTTAAAGTGCCACTGAACTCTAAACATAACGTTGGAATATGTAATTTTATTTTCAGCCTAATATGGGGATAGAATCGAATGTACGTTTAAAGCTACATGTTATTCTCCCCAGTACCAGCAACCTCAAGCATATTGGCTGTTATGGATGCTGACCATTACTCACTGCTCCTGCAGTGAATCACAGTCAGTTTGAGGCTCTGACACCTACATTTTGCTTATGTGGTGAGTGTAGAAAATAATAAATGATTTCTGAATTGTGTTAGCAAAATTGTAAGTAAATGCATAGATTAAGAGAAGAAGGTGTTTTAAATGTGAAAAGTAGGAATGGGTCTGCACACTTACAAGTATCGGGTGCCACAAGGGAGCGTCATTCACGCCCATAAAGCAAAAAGAAAAGATAGGAGACTCAGCACACCGTTTAAGGGAGTTTAATCCACCCAAAAAAAAAAAAACAACGTTTCAGCCCAGCACTGAACTTTTTTCAAGTCTTGAAAAAAGTTCAGTGCTGGGCTGAAACGTTGTTTTTTTTTTTGGGTGGATTAAAATCCCTTAAACGGTGTGCTGAGTCTCCTATCTTTTCTTTTTGGTGTTTTAAATGTGTCTTCTCCTTTGGCTTGATATGCAAATTTCACATTTCTTATTGAAAAGTATTTAACTGATAAAGGTTCACGGTGTGGACCGAAACGTCGATTGAGGACTCATGTGATAGCGTATATGCCCAGTGAGTTAGTAAACCATTGACTTTTTCTCTACTAAGCCCCGTGCGTGTATATATATATATATATATATATATATATATATATAGATATAGATATATATATAGATATATATAGATATATTAAAATAATGATTTTATTTAAGGACAAATATCAAGAATTTTGAAGGACTTAATAAAATATAGCTCTAAAATGCGTTGATAATAAGCAAAATTATATATTGCCTTTTTTTTAAATGAACATTGACACTCACACAGTAAATCTTCCTAGGAGAGACATGACGCAGGCAATCTCAAGTCTTGACCTCACTTGTCAAATTCCTTATTGGGGGATTCATTTTTCTCTCTGCCGCTCAGTGTTCTAAAATATAGGTGCTATTGATTCTAAGTTAGAATCTTTTGTTTCTTTTATAAAGGCCTTTCAATCAAACATCCACTTATACTTTATTTTCTGGATAAATAGCTTCAACCATCCATAATAATTAGTATCAATGCCATCGAACAAATTTCACTACAGGAAGATCATCTTACTGAACAATGGTTTTCAATATTTGATGGAAGAAGTTTGTCCTCCCCATTTTCTGGAATCTTTATTTATTTTCCTTTAGCGTTGGTTCTCTGACAGCCACAGAAGGAAGATAACCAAGTATGAGAATGCGTGCTCCCCTTGCACCGCAGGGTCCAGTGGCATCTAGAGAGTCAGGCCCATTCTTGCTGCAGCCAGTTGTGCTTTGCAGTAAACAGATTCAAATAACATATGTTTAGACACCTTTAATACCACCTTGAATCATTGACATTTTCAATGAAATCATTACCATCTGTTGGCCGACGCATAGTGTGCTACCACAATGTTAAAGATAAATGTTAATTCCAACTAATTCTGCAATGTATGTCTTCTGTGCTACAGAGTCCTGCCAATTTCTACTGTAATTAATCTTGTAGAGTTGAATCTTTGTTCAGTATTTAAAGGGATTTGTCCCCAAGTTATTGATTTTGTGCCATGATACGGTGATACCAGATTCTGGACACCATACCCACTCTGTTTAAGATTATATTGTTTTTATTCATGTCTACCTCTCCATCTGTCAATCCATCTGTCTTCTGGACAAAATAAATACTGTTTATCCACCTTCTGTTGCTTATTTGAAAGTGAGAAGTAAAATGGTTTAGTATTTGAGATTTACCAGTAAATCAAAATAATTTATAGACTTCTCATAATTAACTGTGTTTAGATGATGCGTCTGTTAACCACATGCTATTGTGCTGCACTGTTTAAAATAGAAACTTATATATATATATATATATATATATATATATATATTTATCTTTTTTTTTTTTTTCAAAAGCATTTAAAAAGATTGTGAGCTGGATCTGTAATGGATATATATATATATATATATATCTCCCCTATTTTACTAACCATCAGTTTTAAAATGCTTTGTCAGTATGAAGCTAATCACACCACATTACTCAACTTGGTTGAGGACCTTATTGCACCACAGCATTCTAAAAGTGATAGTCCTTAATAAGAAAATAGCTTGCATGTTTATTGTTAATTTCAATAGTAAAATATGCCATTCCTCTGCATACAGATGTTCCATAATGTCCAAATGGTTACTCTCGTAACATGTATTTGCAGGTTAATGTTGCTTTAAAGACCCTACGTTGAGATGGAATGTGCATTAGCACCTAAATCCATCTCTGATGGTAATAATGATCTGTAGTACAAAGACATGTGGTCCTGTTACATCATTGCACATAGCTGGATACATCTGAAGGGTAAGAGCTTCTTAGCCCATGCAACTCTGGTACCACGCTGGGAAATATTCATGTCTTTGCACTAGATTTTCATTGACCTGTCAGGTTTTATTTAGATGAAAGCATGTGCTCCCATGCTCTGGAGTGATCCTAATATACCAGAATAGGACAATGTGCACTCTTGTTTACTAAGCGTTTTATTTTCTTAAATCCTTCTATACAGCAGGAATACCTCCTCGATTGTTTTACAGAGGTTTATTCACAGTTAAATGAGTCAGTTGCCAAAATAGTTGGAAAAAAGTGAGATCAAAATATGTGAATTTGTAATTTATCTAGCTTGGATATGTCGGCAACTCTTTAACTTTGACCTGAGTGGAACTGGAGAAAGTGCAGAGGAGGGCTACAAAACAAATAAGTGGAATGGAAAGGTTTAGTTATGTAGAAAAGACAGAAAAGTTCAATTTGTACACACTAGAGAAACGGCTGCTTAGAAGGGATATGGTAATTTGTACAGAGCCTATACAAAGGGCTCTCTAAAGATCTATCAAAACAAAATGGGGACTTCCGCTCAGCCACATAAATGGATACCAGTGCAAATGACTGTCGCTGAGGCTGCTTGGTGCTTCCACCCCTCAAATACTGGAATTGAATAAAGACGTGTGTGCAGTCCTCCAGCTGCCACCAAATAAAATCCCAGACACACTGTTGCTAATGCAAATGTGTTTAATCCATCTTCCATGAAAGCTACAAAGAGAGGGATGAACCTCTGACAGATAATGAGTCCTAGAGAGTCGAAATGTTGCCACTTGTGTTGCAATAAACACCTCTTTCTCACTCTAATCGGTGTGTGGAGCATCCTAGGATAGGTGCAATGCAATATTAAAATAACTGTAGTTTACCCTGTTTATGACATTGCCTTGTAACTTCATATGCCAATGACCTATTGTCAAAGGAAAATATGTAATTTACATATTGAGCCACAAGAAGATGTCAAGCAGGAGATGTCATTGACACAATTGAAAACATATGTTTCTTTTGAGTTATGCGTTTGTTTGAAATACCGCTAACACAGTTTATAGACCATAAAGACACTCACAGTAAAAATCATATTTAGTTGACCTTTAAAGCATATTCCTGATTGTGATTCCAAAGCTTACCATTCTATATGGGCCATATATGAGCATATGACCTTGGCTAGTTTGCCAACTTTATATGCAGAACAACAGTACTGAGTAGATGCTTTATGCATAACCATGTAAAATGTTTAAATGATTATTCCTCCTCTTCTTTTGCTCTCAGTGTAATCGAATTCATTCTATACCCTTAAATGCACCGCTGTGCACTTTTCAGTATTACATTTTAGAGCACATATATTTATTCTCACTCCTTTGATATTCCTAAGTATTACTAATTTCATTTACTGCAACTGCAGTGCCAACTCTGTTGCAGATCTGTATTTGATCTTTAATAACACACACCTTGCCTTGAAGATCAGATTTTAGCTCAGTAATGAACATATTTCATAGAATAGTCTGCAGAGTCTTATTTTGTAAATGCTCTGTTGGGTACATAATATAATCCTGACTTCTATTCTTTCATTCACTCGAAATCAAGCTATTTCAGCTATGTGATATACATAGGCAAATACCATAGGGAAATGTAATGAGTGAACTAGGTATATCCACCTCTGCATTCTGAGCTATGACTTTAGTGTCTAAATCACACAAATATTTACATTTGTTGATATGATCTTGGTCAGTTACGTAGCATTAATCTTCTGCAGTAGGATCAGTTCAGATGGACCTGAAGAATAAAGTGCAAGATCATGGTTCATAGAATGTGTCGGCAGATAAGAACCATTCGGTCCATCTAGTCTGCCCAATTTTTTTATTTTTTTTGAGTACTTTTATTAGTCCCCCATTCCCGGTCTTATAGCTAGGATAGCCTAGTGTCTTTCCCACGCATGCTTAAAATCCTTGACTGTGTTTACCTCTACCACTTCTGCTGGAAGGCTATTCCATACATCCACTACCCTCTCAGTAAAGTAATACTTTCTGATATTACTTTTAAATCGTTGCCCCTCTAATTTAAGACTATTTCCTCTAGTTGTGGTAGTTTTTCTTCTTTTAAATATACTGTCTTCCTTTACAGTGTTGATTCCCTTTATGTATTTAAATGTTTCTATCATATCCCCCCTGTTACGTCTTTCCTCCAAGCTATACATGTTAAGATGCTTTAACCTTTCCTGGTAAGTTTTATCCTTCAACCCATGAACCAGTTTAGTAGCCCTTCTCTGAACTCTCTCCAAAGTATCAATATCCTTCTGGAGATACGGTCTCCAGTACTGCGTACAATACTCCAAGTGAGGTCTCACCAGTGCTCTGTACAATGGCATGAGCACTTCCCTCTTCCTACTGCTAATACCTCTCCCTATGCAACCAAGCATTCTGCTAGCATTTCATGAATAGATACACTTTATATAAAGCTTGCTACATGTCGATCATGACACCTCCCATGATGCTCAGCTTTGGAACGGATAACAGTTTCAGTACCAAAGAATAACTGTAACTGTTATAGGACAACCGTCATGGAAGTTTACCAGGCACACGCTAATGTAATTTCTCCATGGACCAGATACAGATCAGAGGCAGACCACTTGGGTCCATGTCTTACATAAATGTTGTGTTACACTGCAACATTGTGTAGCAGATTGTGTTATTTAATTTTCTTAGTCAACATTACAATTTTCCTCCTACATTGGAAAATTATAAAAATGTCAAGTTTGAGTAGATAATCACCCTGTTAACATTTGAGGTTTAGTTTTACTTTGAAAAGGCAGTTAATCGTTCTTTTGTTTCCAGGAATTATGGATTTAACATTTGCGTTACATGATTCATATTTTTCTTGCATTAAGACAGTGGTAGCTTCCCTCTATGATTATGAATAAGAGATTTAACTCTAACTCTAGAGCTGGAACAATTTTCATCTGTAGAGAAAAATCAGCAAAAGACAGCTATACAACCACTGAATCCTATTAAAAGGATTCTGTTAATCGCTCCTATTATGAGATTAGAGAGTGTAATGCTGGGTTTTGGAAAAAAAAAAAAAGTGTCATGGACATGGACGGGGGGATAGTACAGGATCAGATCATACTGAGTCTTGAGCCTACACATGTATGACACAAAACATACATATATGTGGTATATTAAAATAAGTAAATCACTCAACTAAACCATCGTTTCTAAATCATAGCAGTTATACGTGTACATTTATGTGAGTCTATTTTTTAATCAATCCATTTTCTTGCTTATCTATCTAGACTGAAATGTAGCTTCTGTCTATAGGTGTATAATTAAAGGTCACATGTTATCACATTTTCATGGACAGAGGATTTTTCCTGCTACAGATAACATATGTCTTATTAACACCTTTTTTAATTTTCTCTGTTTAGATTTAGGTATAAAAAAGGATGAGGCGTGAGCTGTCAAGTGTGTGTGTGTTTAACATCTATTTGTTACTTGTCAACAAGAATTATTTCTGAAACCCGATATTATTAAAGCTTTAGCCTGTAATGCAGTCTTAATAACACAAATCTAAATATGGTATTGTTTGTTTTTGCCCAGCCACCTACACTGCATGCTTGAGAGTGAAATGAAGTCATAAAAGCAACAGGCCTGCTAAAAATAGCTATGACCATCTTTAACGTGGAGTATAATGGCACAGATGCATCCTCTTGGGCACTGGGGTGAGGGACATGGGGTGATAATAAGGTACAGAGATCTCTGTGCAGCAGGGCAGCCTTGCATTACTGTTTGACCAGCTGCCAAGTGCACATATCAAATAAATAATACTTACTGCAAGCTAATCTGGCTGGTAAATGCAGATGAAGATTATGAACAGTGTTTCAAGGTGCAGACAGTTAGGAAGAACTTTGCTTGTCTATTATGGAGGGGCAAGGATGGATCCTAACAAAACCTAAATCTATGCATTTGGCGTAAAATACTGCAGACTTCCGAAATTTGTCAGTAGTCTGCTTTATACATTGGTGCACATTTTGGTTGGCGCAATATGCGGGTTTCCGGTGTTTATATATGACACCCATAGTCTTCTTTTGTACCTTACTCCATTTAGATTGTGTTCCAGGGATTAGGACTCTTTACCTTGTTTCTAGAGTTGAGCGGATACCAGGATGTTCAGGTTCGGCCGAACTTCGGAAAAAAGTCCGGGTTCGAACTTGACCCCGAACTTGACCCCGAACCCCATTGAAGTCAATGGGGACCCGAACTTTTGGCCACTAAAATGCCTCTAAAAAAAGTCCTGGAAAGGGCTAGAGGGCTGCAAAAGGAAGTAAAATGGGGGTAAGAGTAGGACAAGTGCCCTGCAAGCAAATGTGGATAGGGAAATAACTTAAAGTAACATAAAATACATACAAATTAAAAATACAGCTGAGCCATAAAATAGCACTAGATGGAATCTTTGATTTTAGTTTTGGAAGAACATAAATCTAAATCTAAAGCATGGCTGCCAGGAGGATCAACAGAATTATCCATTTGAGAGAGGGTTGGAGTGCAGGGTATTCTCTTTCAGTTTATACTAAGTGACCCATAGGTTGAGGAAGCGGTGACCGTGGCGGTGTAGGTGTAAGCGGCAATAGAGGAGGAGGAGGTAGCCAGAATTTTTCAAAGTGCGCTGTAAGCACAGTATTGGACTGTTCTATTTGACTCTCAGATATGCAGTACACCGCAAGACGCAAATGTACTATTTACCACCCAAAACAATTAGAATTTTTCAAAGTGCGCTGTAAGCACAGTATTGGACTGTTCTATTTGACTCTCAGATATGAAGTGCACTGCAAGACGCAAATGTACTATTTACCACCCAAAACTATTAGAATTTTTCAAAGTGCGCTATAAGCACAGTATTTGACGGTTCTATTTGATTCTCAGATATGAAGTGCACCGCAAGACGCAAATGTACTATTTAGCACCCAAAACTATTAGAATTTTTCAAAGTGCGCTGTAAGCACAGTATTTGACGGTTCTATTTGACTCTCAGATGTAATACATGTAATGCTATTGCTATTCTATAAACCGAAATAGAGTCCCCATTCATACGAATAGGTCAATTGACCTATTCGTATGAATGGGGACTCTATTTCGGTTTAAAGAATAGCAATAGCATTACATGTATTCCATAAACCGAAAGTCTATAAACCAAATGTCTTTTTGAAATGTCAAATGAAATTCTTATGAATGGTGACTCTATTTCGGTTTATAGAAAGCCAATAGCATTACATACAATGTAATCGCCGAACCCCGAACTCCAACACGAACATACAGTGGAATGTTCGGGTCCGGGGTCCAAAACCGTAATGTTCGGTACGAACCCGAATAGTTCGGTTCGGGTTCGCTCAACACTACTTGTTTCTCTATCTAGTGTTCTGGTTCAACTGAGAATATAACACTTATTGAAACTCTGTGACAAACACCGTGTATATTGTTTGCATTATGTACCCAAATCAGGGCCGTCTTTAATATTGATTGGACCCAGGGCAAGCATTTGATTGGGCCCCCCTGTGCTCTTCACCCCAACACCAAAATTAACACACATACACAGATATCATGCACATGTCTTAGAAACATTTAATAATGTGAGATCTGGGTATCAGAGATCTACAGCAATACTATTTCCTATTTATGATGCAATGTATAAATCTTTGTTTTAGCATAGCATATGGGATAGAATGTGTTGGCAGGTAAGAACCATTTGGTGCATCTAGTCTACATAATTTAAGGAATATTGAAATAAGTGCCTGGCCCAATCTTTTATCTAGGATAGATTCATGCCTATCCATTCATTCACCTCTACCACTTCTGCTGGAAGGCAATTCCATACATCCACTACCATCTTAATAAAGTCATATGGGAAGTAATACAGGGGGATTAATTAGCATGTAATTGTTTCAAACAGTTATGTTAATGTCATTTTACCTTAACTTGGTGAACAATTTTTTATCAGATTCTATTTATAATGAGCAATAAAGATTACTTCTTCGTCTGTAAAATCTGTACAGCTCTAATACTGCACCTCTGTTAAATGATTCCTGTTAAGTTATATACACAGATGTTGTTTGATGAGCAAACGTAGTTATTGCCAATTGTAAGCACCCCAGCAACAGTGGATTACATGCCAAAATAACCAGGTTAGGCATTATGGGTATGTATTTCAAACTTCTACTCCCATCATGCACTGTTATGTGCCAGTTTTCAGTCTATTAATCAAGTAATAGAAAAACATTTATATAGAGTGTTGAACTTAAATACATGGAGGAAACACTTCAGTTGTATACAAAACAATCATGAGGAAAAACAATGTGATAATTGCAGTGATTTTATAAGAAACTAGCGTTTAATATTTAATTATGGTAGAAAAATAATAACCATCCAAAGGTAAGACCTTATCTAAGGGGTAACTCTGAAAGATAACAAAGGTCTTTAAGGTCTTTGGAGTAGTACATAAAAATCCTTATTGGACATCTGTAAACTACCCCATTTTTTTTTTTTTTAAACAGCTTGTATACCATTGGATGGTCATTTTTTCTACCATAATAAATATTAAATGCTAGTTTTTTTATTTAAATCACTGCACTTATCACATTGCTTTTCTTCCCAATTGCTTTGTATCAATGTGTATACTGATCCTTTTATCAAGATACTAATAAAAGTTACGTTTTAAATGTATTTTTAAAGTGAATTAATACATTCTCTTTTTCTGTGATCATCTAAAATTTAACCCTACCAAAAATGGCTGATAGTATCTCCTCCAACCAGCTAAATTATACATTCATTATCCTGAAAAACAGTTATGTGCACCACAGAGGCAAAATAATATAAACACTTACTGAGTCTGGCTGTGTCAGGATCCCAGCGAGCAGAGTAGATAACGTTTCGGATTTCCTCTCCTCCGGTTCTTCAGTCAGTAGCCTGTCAGAGTCAGCGTGGTCTTCCCTCCTTTTAACCCTAGCGTGACCCTGCGTGAGGACGTCTCACCGCACAGACTGACAGGTCCTGACTGATGAACCGGAGAGGAGGAAATTCAGGGCAGATGAAGAATACTATGCCGATCGCATAGTAAGTGCTGCAGCCTGCAGTCATGTGAGTGCTCAGAGTTTGTTGCGGGCTCAAGAGGCAGCTGCTTTGGGCCCCCCAGGAAAAACTGGGCCCAGGGCAGCTGCCCCTTTTGCCCCGCGTTAAAGACGGCCCTGACCCAAATATGTAGGAAATAGAATGCATACACTATTTATTGACATGTTATGATCCATCAAGTCAGGACTAGCTCCGTCATTTAAACTAGATCCTTAATATGTTAACATTACACCAGAATTTTCTATTTAAAAAGGCACAAACACCTCTCTGGCATGTTTTAATTTTAAATATGGCACAATGAAATAGCACGTTATTCTAACAGTGTAAGGTACACTACCAAGTCCCACCAACTCTGTAATGCTTCACCACTTCTATACACAGGTTGCTGTCTTTTCATCAAAGAAATACTGGACACACTTCTGCTCCTATAGACTTAACACTGACGACAAGCAAAACAGATTAGCATGTTTTAAATTAACAGTCTGCAATCTTACAATCTGTAGAGATTCAACTCCTATCACCCACATCCAGTCTAGTGTGGGGATGAGGAGGATTGTGCCTCTGTTTTCTGAAGTATTAGATTTGCCCGTGCGTCTGCAGTTTCCTACAGTATTTCTAAACCACGAACAGTTGTACAACACTGATGCACTAACTTGCACTGATTGTTATAATCTTTTCATAGAACTTAATTTATTATGTTGCATTCTTGTAGTCTGTATTTTATTTTTCTATTTACATGTTTAAGAAGAAGTCATAGTCAATTCTTCTGGAAGGGAAGCAGCTACTACATCACAGTCACTTCCTTCAGTCCAGCTCTGTAGGCAGTATGTGGGGTGCTATGGGCACTATTTTCATTTATTATTTTGTGGTTTACCATATGTTTATGCTTCACCAGGGGCTGTAAATGAGTAGACTTATTAAAGGGTGCTCTGCTGTCATTCTTCAACCTCGTATTCCTAGAATTGATCTCTAACTCAACGTTTTTTCCAATTTCCTTCCAAGGCACTGTCTTTCGTAGCATGGCTTTTTCACTCAAATGCTTATGCTGAGACTTTTCTCAGACTGTTAGGAGTAAATTAGCAAAACTTCACTGGTTCTCTTTGCAGACATACTGGCTCATTTCTGCAGCCAACCCATCTAAGCTTCCCCAAATCACGGCTCCGTGCAGGATCGACTAAATTGGTGTGCTTTCTTACTCCCCTGGTGGCAAATCCATCCCTCTGATCTGGTCATTGGTTCTACAACATGTATACGTTAAATGTTTTGACCTCTGGGGATGTTTTTTTTTTTTTTAGCTCACTGTTCTTCTGTCAGCATTGCCTCATTTCTAAGCTTTTGTTTCCCTTCCTTTTTTTAGATATTGGGACAGCGTGGTATGTACCACTTACTAGTGCTGCATGTAGAAAGTGGATGTTTACATGCCAATACATCCTTTTCTCCAAATCCTGTAGTCAGTGCATGACTCATTTCCTTGGGCTTTTGGCACCTCAGAATGTATATACCTTTCTCTTATGGTAGTAGCCTCATTGTTTTGTTTTTTTACCTTTTGCTCTGCTTGTTGTGAACCGGCTGTGAGTAGTATTTGAGGGGTTATATTTCATCATAGGGAGGTAGATTACTTATTCTTTATGGTTGCTTTCACTGTTGAATCATGATAAAACTCCCTCTATGCACTGATCATTGGCTTTGCAGAAAAGGATTTTTCAATAAGTTATTAACTAGGCAGGAGAAATGAAAACTAGATGAGACGATGATGCTGTGTACAGCAAGCGGAGAGATAATTGGATTCTAATTTTGTCATGGACAAAATAGTCATTACAAGGAAAATGTATTACTGCGGTCCTTGAGAAACTGGGACAATTACGAAAGTAGTGTCCCTTTTTGGAAATGGCAGCAGTGGCTCAAACTAAGGTTTTCATTTTCGTCCATACATATAACTAGGAAGAACATAAACTGGAATGGGATCTTCTACCTTTTATCTGTGTGATTGTGAATGGTATACTTACTGTGTATCTTAATATATTTAGCTTGTTTGGTTTCATGTTCCATGCCATGTGATTTGTAGTGTGCTTAGTAATGAATCAGTTATAGGACCTATCAAGCATAGGTAACTATTCCAGACTGCCTAGTTCATGCTTGTGAAAAGGCAGAGTCTCTCAAAACCACCACCACTCAAAATATTTAGAATTCACTTTGTTGATGAGTTCATGAAAGTTTAGACTGAGAATATTTGTGACTGATTTATTTCCTAGCCCAGCAGCTCAGGTCTAATTCCAGTGGTTTGCCAATACACTTTCAAGGGTTCTAGACATAAATGGACTTTACCAAATTCAACTGCTTCAAGTCTTGCCAATATTTTTTTTTTTTTTCATCTATAACTTTGGGAGTTGAGCTATGTAGTGCACCATATCACATCTAATTATCTAACATTTATTGCCTTTAGCCAATCCAACCTAGCTGGAACACACACTCCCTCTTTGACTTATCCCCCCTAGTGCCTCCCATCCAATCTACTGTTACTACAACTTTGTTCCCTCTGTCCTCTTCAATCCCTTAATTGTCTCATGGACCCCATTCCCTCTAGATTGTAAGCTTACGAGCAGGGTTCTCTACCTCATGTACCATTCTGTTCTAGTTTGTCTAACTTAGTATGTAGTTCCCTTCTTTGCTCTGTAACAAGCGCTACGAGAATTGTTGGCGCTGTACAAATAAATGTTAATGTAATGTAATGTAAGTATCTGTTTAGAGGGTGCAACCTCTATTTCAGTCAAAAACACAAAGCTAAGTATATGTCCGAATGTATAAGAGACCTCTACATATATATATATATATATATTTTTTTTTTTATTTTTTTTAAATTTTATTATTTTATATATATATATATATATATATATATTTTGTTTTGTTTTAAACAAACAGGCCCACAAATTATTTCACACATAGCCTTACAAAACTTAGAGCTAGCCCTGTCCCATATTTATTTGTTTATAGCATTAGGTTTCTTAGAAGCAATTGTATTCGTTATTAAAATAAGTTATTCTATTGGCTATTTTTCAGCAGTTGCTATTCCAACCTTTTGGTAATCTTTGAAAATATTTATCATAGGAGAAAATTTAGTTACAAGACAATAGTGTTTCAGAGACATTTTCTTGTCAGGGAGAAAAAAATTATAAAGAGATTTGAAAATTGTCACCAAAATATTTTGTGATCTGTGGTCTTTATTCATAAAAGATAGAATTGCAGGGACAAATTTTCCAACTCAGCTACTTTTGCCTGAAGCTTGCAATTTCCTACCAATCCCCTGCAGTTCTCTCTTTCATGAATAAAGCCTGATGTTTTGACTCATTTACTGATTGAATTGATCGCATTTATTTAGATGTTATTAAAAAATGTCTCAAAAAATATCTGTTTATTTAATGAACAAATAGTAATCTAAGGATCAATAATGCAGTGAATGTTACACTTTTATGAAGATATGTGTGTTAAAAATAGAATTGTTATTGGATAGTTAAAACAGGATAACAATCTGTAAATCCACATTTACAGAGATGAACTAATTTGCATATTTAAAGCTATATTTTTCTTTGCTTGAGGATATTTAGTGGCAGTGCACTTGTGTGGTTGTATTTTTTTCTTTGGCTTATTCAGACTTCAGCTTCTTAAGGAATATAGCCTACAGTGGGTCTGAAATGGATTTGCCATGGCCCATTAACTTATTCAGTGAATTTAATGTGCTTTTTTTTTTTCTTCAAGCTGCAAGCTATTATTAGGGGGACACAGATTTATAACAGCAGAGCAATTCTTGAGTTTTAGTCAGTCTTAATAAAACATTGTACAAAACTTCAATGCCACCTTGGTTTCAGGCAATTTATACAATGATTGGTAATTTGAAATCATGAAATTGTGAACGACTTTCACCAGAAAATTACATTTTGTAAGGTAAACGGATGACAATGTGTTTTGGAATTAATTCAACTAATATAGTCTAATCATTTATATTAATGGAGGGTTTCTTCTAAAACTACGAGATCCTCCACAAACCATTGCTGCCCCTAGTATTAATACGTTTATTGACTCGATATAAACTATGTGAGGAAAACCTTCTAACATGTAAGGATAGCTTGAAGCTGCTGTAGATAGTGAGATGGGAAATGTGGTCCACAGCAACTATGAGCTTTTAATATTAAAATAAAGTCTAACGTGAGCCCCCTCCCCTTTTGGTGAGTGCAGGCCTGACCGGAGGTACCGCTACATGTCACTTGTGATGTCCCCATTGCATAGTTGGTGACATCACAGACCGTTACTGCTCAGTGATTTATGTACGGAGACACATTCGTTTTCAGCTGTTTTCATAGTTATATGAAAATAGCCTAATCACCTAATCAGATTCTCAGAAAGCAAAGGGCTTGAATAATGACACTATCAGTGAGTATCGTACATGGATCAAAGTAAAACCCTTAGATTTTACCTAAAAGCCAAGTCATTTTCTGTTTTGTGGTATTCTCTAGTAATTGCATTAGTATACGGTCTAATTGCATTGGTATAGGGTATATGGTAATTGCATTGGTATAGGGTATCTAGTTATTGCATTGGTATAGTGTATATAGTAATTACATTGGTATAGGGTATATAGTAATTGCATTGGCATAGGGTCTGTAATAATTGCATTGGTATAGGGTATATAGTCATTGCATTGGTATAGGGTATATGGTAATTGCATTGGTATAGGGTATATAGTAATTGCATTGGTATAAGGTATATAGTAATTGCATTGGTATAGGGTCTATAGTAATTGCATTGGTATAGGGTCTATAGTAATTGCATTGGTATAGGGTCTATAGTAATTGCATTAGTATAGGGTCTATAGTAATTACATTGGAATTGGGTATTTAGTAATTGCACTGATATAGGTATATAGTAATTGCATTGGTATAGGGTATATAGTAATTGCATTAGGTATATAGTAATTGCATTTGTATAGGGTCTATAGTAATTGCATTGGTATAGGGTATAAAGTAATTGCATTGGTATAGGGTATATAGTTATTGCATTGGTATAGGGTATATGGTAATTGCATTGGTATAGGGTATATGGTAATTGCATTGGTATAGGGTATATGGTAATTGCATTGGTATAGGGTATATAGTTATTGCATTGGTATAGGGTATATGGTAATTGCATTGGTATAGGGTATATAGTAATTGCATTGTTATAGGGTATATAGTAATTGCATTGGTATAGGGTATATAGTAATTGCATTGGTATAGGGTATATAGTAATTGCATTGGGATAGGGTATATGGTAATTGCATTGGTATCAGGTATATGTTATTGCATTGGTATCGGGTATATGTTATTGCATTGGTATAGAGTCTATAGTAATTGCATTGTTATAGGGTATATGGTAATTGCATTGGTATCAGGTATATATTATTGCATTGGTATTGGGTATATGTTATTGCATTGGTATAGGGTATATAGTTATTGCATTGGTATAGGGTATATAGTAATTGCATTGGTATAGGGTATATAGTTATTGCATTGGTATAGGGTATATAGTCATTGCATTGGTATAGGGTATATAGTCATTGCATTGGTATAGGGTATATAGTCATTGCATTGATATACGGTCTAAAGTAATTGCATTGGTATAGGGTATATAGTAATTGCATTGGTATAGGGTCTATACTAATTGCATTGGTATAGGGTCTATACTAATTGCATTGGTATAGGGTCTATAGTAATTGCATTGGTATAGGGTCTATAGTAATTACATTGGTATCGGGTATTTAGTAATTGCATTGATATAGGTAAATAGTAATTGCGTTGGTATAGGGTATATAGTCATTGCATTGGTATATGGTATATGGTAATTGCATTGCTATCGGGTATATGGTAATTGCATTGATATAGGTATTTAGTAATTGCATTGGTATAGGGTATATAGTAATTGCATTGGTATAGGGTATATGGTAATTGCATTGGTATAGGGTATATAGTAATTGCATTGGTATAGGGTATATGGTAATTGCATTGGTATAGGGTATATAGTAATTGCATTGGTATAGGGTATATTGTAATTGCATTACTATAGGGTATATAGTAATTGCATTGGTATAGGGTATATTGTAATTGCATTGCTATAGGGTATATAGTTATTGCATTGGTATAGGGTATATAGTAATTGCATTGCTATAGGGTATATAGTTATTGCATTGCTATAGGGTATATAGTAATTGCATTGGTATAGGGTGTATAGTAATTGCATTGGTATAGGGTATATAGTAATTGCATTCTGCTTAATTTCAGCTCAAGTTGTTTCTTGAAATGTTGTAGTATTTGGAAACATCAAGTATAAATTGTGCATAAAAGGGAACAAATGATTAGAACAATTGTTTAATGACTCCCATTAAACCCCATCTCTCTCCCCTAAAATTGACAGGATAGAAATAATCTTTCAAGGTAAGGATGAAAGATTTTAAACAACAGGCAATACACCAATGCAAAACCCATTATACCATGTGGAGGGCGACTGGCTGCATAGAATACATGGTAATAGTTTGTTCTTAAACTTGTGTTTAGAAGATATTAATTAAATTAATTGAACATCAATGACATTTTTTTTACTTTAGGAAATGTAATTTTCGGGTATAAGTATTTAATAATGTTGGTGTTGGAAATATCCATCAGTATCACATGCTGATTTTCACCATGATGTCATTTTTGGGATGGACGAACCAGATATTATTGCATGTTTTGATAAGAGAGGGGCCATGTATAAACACTGCACACATGCAGATAGCGCCAAATACTAGCACAATCGGCGTGTGTGTCTATGTATCATGTGAAAGTTCGTGAGTATGGCCCTGCTACGATGGTTATGTACATTATGGTTGTGGCGGCACTCATTTCGCCTGCAAACCCAATGTATAATAATTCAGACCCTGAACCACCCCTGATTAGAGTTGGGGAATCATCGCCTCTCCCAGAGTTTTTATACATGCCTTCCATAGTTTGAGAATAAACATATATTATTAACATATTCAATTGAATAATTCATTTCATAGAACTAAGCCCATAAATAAGAGCATTGTATATGATGGTTCTAATTAGTCTTTGAATTACGTAGCATTAAAGGTCAGCGATACATTTCCTGTGGTGAGTCTTGTGATATAGTTTTATATATTTTGAGACATTTGTTAGAGCATTATAATTACAGTAATGGAATATGTTTTAAGTAATTAGGGCAAACATGTTTATTATCTAAAGGTGATATTTGCTTGTGTGACATTTCTTTTACAATATGTTTTATTGAATAAAAAAACGGTAACCATAATTCTAGGTTTAACATTCTGATTGTTAGATTAATTATTGATTCACTCTCATTTGTTCTTATGAAAAAAAAATAATGTTTTTTACATTGTAGTTACAGAAACAAGAGATAAATAAACGGTTATTCCCACTGTTACTGTTCAGCCTTCACACAAGTATTTTTCTTCATGCACACTAAGTTCCATTTGATGTTAACCTATGGAAACATCTACTGGTTTATTGTGTTGGTATTGCAAATGTGCGGCAGCTGGGCGTATTAATTAACACCAGTGTGTACTGAAGATAGACCACTGGATTTATATTTCTATGAAATAAGCTGTGCTGTAGATACTTACTCAGCAACTTTGGTGGAAAACGCAGATGCAAACCATTCTTTTTAAGACAATATTCTTTAAGCAGATCTGAACTTTAATGCACATGTTGCCACATTTGTGTAGAATTTAAGAGCCAACTTTTTTTTATAGGAACTAATAAAGAGACACACATATATATAAAAAGAAAGATATAGTTGAATTTTTTTTATACAGAATTCTCATTTTATGTACTTTTATGTATATATAAGCTGAACTCTTATTTGAATAGCAGTTTCTAGTAAACTTAACATTTTATATGTACAGTTCCACACTGTCTATTTTGTATTTTGTAGTCCGTTATATGAACTGACATACTGAGCCAAAACACATTGCCTTATTAGAGAAAAATACTCTTCCAAAACATAACTAAATTAATCTTTAAATGCCAATGTCACTGGATTTCATGGAATGAAACTTTGCATTTCCATGTATGATTGTGGATCCTGTCCAAGCATATTGCGTGGGGTCTATACTGTTGCTTTTGAGAGTATCCTGGGAGCATGGCTAACTATATGTCAATTGGGATCCAGTGTATAGAGTGAGGACAATTTCATTCTTTTTTAAAATGATTTGATTGTCCTTTGTGCCAATGTATTGTGTTCTCCTCTACACCTTGAATGTATAATCCTATCCTTGATTACATCTACATGTGGAAATGCTCAATGTATTCTTCCTGCTAAAACACTTTCTAAATAAATATAAATACATTTCTACACATGACTTGTGATGTCACCATCGCAGAATATTCTTATAGTTTAACGCATAATGTGAAAGCTCATTATTATATACCTTCCCAGCTACAACCTCTAGCCATCATTTTCTCTTGGATTGGATCACGCGTACGTCATCACTAGAATCAAGTCCAAGTTTGGTGATTCACTGGAACCGCTGTATAGACAGTGATTTTGATCAACTGCTTCTGTGGCTTACTGGATTATTCATATTAAGCACTTTTTCAATGCCTTGTCAGTTAGGCTATGCCAATATTAAGCTTTGAACTTTATGTATAAACATTAACTACTCGGCACTAAGTGCATTTTAATTTGCTATTTTTTTGTGTGCTGGTTCCAATCCTTTTTTGCTGTATATTTCTTTGCTATTTCTGGGTGTGTGACACCGCCAAGGGATTAAAAGCTGCACTTGACTCTATTTCATAGCTCACTCCCATATTTTGCAATATGATTTAGAACTGCTTGATGAACAAGGTATTAAATGAATTCTTATCCTTCACTCTAATAGTGCAATTCTGTATTTTAAAATCTGGTTCTGTGCACTTTTTGGAGCACAAAGTATTTATTAATGACCATCTATATTACTACATCATTTTTGCACGTTTGAAAAACAACAAAATCATGTGGGAGTCAAATGTTTACTACTATCCACTGGAGGTATTTTTCATTGAACCCGATACACATTTTAGCATTTTTTCAAAACTCAACCTTGAAATATTATACTGTAATAAAGTACATCTATAAAGCAAAGCCCAGTATATTACTATAAGTTCCAAAGGTCTGTGGTCCACCAAGAATTGTAATGGCAGAATTACAGTCATTGCCTTTAGGCTCTGATATTTGAAAGCACACAGCAATGAAACATAGGTTCATAAACATAATAAAAGAATAAAACATTTTTAGGAATGAAATAAAAAACCTTTTACGTTCTGGTGGAATTGGTTTACAAAATGCTAAATCACAATCCTTCGTTTTCACTACCCTTAAGAGAAAGTATAAAAACAACAACATATATATAAATTACTGTTTGCAGGTGTATGTGGACAAATGACTTTTGTAAATGTCCAGCGTGGGAAGGAGGAACTGGTGGAATAGAAGTGAAAAGAATTAAAGGATTCATTGTCAAGCCAAGAGAATGACTTTAAAACATCCTAGCCCGATGACTATTGCAACCCAGTCATCCAGATATCTTCAAATGCACTTGTATAATAAAAATAAAAAAAAGATACAAATTTTCAGCAACTTTGATCAACAAAATAATAGGACTGTGGTTGCTATATAAAGTAGGGAAGAAACAAATCCCTCAAAGCTCAAAGTATTGCTGCAGATTTTTGCTTTCATGCAGCAATCATTACAGCAGAGACTGAAAGGGATGTCCAGATAGACACTATTATTGAGATAGAATGTAGACAGAGATGTGTAATTAGGAAAGATCTTCAAATCAGATGGAAGTGGCTTAGAAAAGAACAAAACAAACTACAGGAACTGGTGCAAAGTCAGTCACTTATGGGTATGAAATCCACAAAAAGTTCAGAATGGCATAGTGTTTAAATACATTTTTTTGGTGTAACAACAGGTTTTGAAAATACCAATTAAATATGTTGTACGTTTATATAGCTGTGATTATATATTATATGAAGTATAACTTAAATGTTTTATTTTTAAAGGACAACTGTAAAAATAATAACTTATGTTTTATTGAATGCTTGTGTTAAGTGTAGACTTTCATAACATGATTTAATGGAAGATACAAATGAAGTACAATATTGAACCCTCCTTGCTCAGTATAGATCTATCAGGGGGGTGCCATGCTGTTTGGAAGTTTGGGTCAGATCTTTCATCTTGGGTTGGCTGAAGGTAGATCTGATCCAAGATTCTGAACAACATGACCGCACCCTGATAGACTTATACAGAGAAAAGGTAACTCGATTATGTGTTTAATTTATATTCTTTCTTTAAAGGGACAGTTTTGTTCCCAAATTCACTTTGGTGCAAGATGAAGATTACTGCTTGTATAGGTCACAGGATTTTTTCCTGTATGATTTGATGCAGACATTCTGCATACATCACATTTTTAATATTTGACTCAAGCCCTCCCCCAGGGATTACTCTGCATGTTTACTGCAGGTGCGGCAGTCCTGATTATATAGATACTGAGCATATAAAATATTGTATAATTTAGTAATTTCCTGTGCAACTCAAATTCACTACATTGTGTGGACTCTGAGTGACCTTGCTCTTGTACACAGTAGGATCTCTTAACAGTGCATCACATTGTCTGATGACATCACTAGAGAGACAGGAAATTCCATTGATTTGAATTAAATTATTCTCATTGGTTCCTGCAGCAAAAACAAAAAACAATACTTTAACTCAGCTAGTGTGGGCAGTCCTGGTTTCTTGCAAACTACTGTAATTTCCCAACACTAAGTGTAAGTATTTTATATTTTAAGCAATGTAAAATGTAAAACATGCATTTTAAAGTACTTTGAAAGCACATTAATATGCATTAATATTTGGAAGATGCATTTTGGCCACCAGAAATTCCATGTCAAATAAAAATCCATTCATTGTTTGCCTACATTTGTCCTCTAACTATGTGAGCCTGCAAAATTGGTTAAACCATGCCTTCCTGCAGTGGCATATACATGTTAGATTATTATTATTTTTTTTTTTTTCATTGTCACCATATTTTATTATTATTTTTATAGTATATTCTTCGAATGACATTGCCCTCACCCCCACTATCTCCACATTACTTCTCCACATTATGTGTGGAGTGTTTGCTTCTCACAATAATGTTCTACAACCAATACTTAATAATAATTATTATATTAATATATATGTAATAATTATAGCATACTTTTGTAAATATCTATATTATCACAACATCTCCATTGGGATTCTTGTAATGCACATATATCTATTAAAGCATTAAAGCATCTATTAAAGCATTAATATAGGCCTTTTTTGTGTGGAGTTAAGAACTTGCACATTTTTAGTTCCATATTTAATCATACATATGAATGTGTATTTGTCTCCTGCCCCACCTTCCTCAATCTTAAAGTCCACTATACATAGACAACTGTATATACACTATTACAACACTTAAAAACATAAATACATTACAAAATATCCCAAACGCATCCCCCATTATGCGTGCCGGCATTAGTTTGTTTCAACCCTCCAAGACACTGAATCATTTTACCCCTGCTAGCATATATGTTAGATCATTAATATACATTGCAAGTTACTTTTATTTTACAACAACATGCTCCTCTATAATAAACAGGTTAGCATAGTAGAGATTGGCAATTTCAAAATAAAATGGTGTATGTAATTTAATTAAATGGGTCATATTTACACATTCAGGTTTCTCTGCAAATTCTTTGTTATAGTTTTAATCAGAATCAGTTTCTATTATTAATGTGTTGTTCTGTGAGGACACACGTGAAATGATGACATTTATTATTAGTGGTATTGACCAGTCAAGACTCCAGTACACATTAACCATACACTGTGATTAAATCAAAGTTTTTTTTTTTGTCTATATGAACAACCCCCATTTTTAAAACGTGAACCATAATAAACTAAACATGTATAGAAAATATCTTGATATTTATTGGAAATAGTCATAGGATTTGGCAAGAATGATTTATTAGGTGAAGATTGGATTGCAAACTTGAGATCTTAATTTTCAGAAATATTTACGCTTGCCCATAAATTAATGTCCAGTAAATTAATACATTAAAAGATCACTCTGACTTTAAGATATCCATCTTTGTTTATGGCCCATTAAAGGTTAAATAGTTAGAAAAATTAATTTATTCAGTGACATTTGAGTATCTATTTAGTATTATAAACATGTTTCACAAATGTTTGGTTAGTATGGCAATCAAAGTATCCCAAATGATATCTATTCTTGCAATGTGCAAATACATATATTACTCAGTAGCATGTACATTGCAAACATCTCCTAATAGTTTTCCATGAGGTGTACAGCCAGCTTGCCAGATCAGCCAGTTTTACACTCTCTGCCTCCTATCAGCAAAGAGTTGGTTGATGTAAAGATCTGTTTTGGTTAATAGCAAGACAGAAGAGAGTGTTGTTGAGAAGGATGGCAGATAGGGTTGCCACCTTTTCTTCCGAAAAATACCGGCCGACTACTGTCTCCATAGACTTAACTATGGGGGGGGGGGGATGGGAAATATATAGCACACACAGAAATTGAGCCTACTCGATGCACAAATATTTGTGCTACAATGTATAACACTGACTCCCAACAAAACATTACACTACCTGCATCTGTTCCCAATGTCCAGGATGCACTTGCACTATTTTTGTCAGCGCTTCCAATGTATTAAAAAAAGTGCAAATGTTCGTCGAAGTTGCACTAAAAATCTCTGCCAAACCAGGGGTGGAGTCACAATTTCAGAAGCAAAAAAAAGTTGGGATGTATATAATAGGTGCAATGGCTATTAAACATTTTTTGCTTTTATCAAAGGCTACTTCTCCCAGTTTCAAATTGTTTATGAATCCTACTTCTATTAATTACCATTCAACAAATAATCCATACAAGTAGAATGTAAAAGCAAGTTTATAATTTCTTTGATAACTCGCTATTAAGACCCGATGTTTACAGTTTAGTTGTCAAATCGGCACAGTTTGATTTGCTAGGATTCCCATAGTGAATGTTCTCTTGTTGTATTGTTTGTATGTATGCATGTAGCGTATCTTGCAGTGCTAATCCTTAGGTCAGTGAGCTCATGGTTAAGGCTCCGAGAGCAAGAAACTTTGTAATTAACTTGTCTATATCACTTAGGCAGGTTGATTATATATTCACCATCCTTTCATGACCGTCTTTTTTTTTATATTTATATGCGGTATGTGAACTTGTCTTGTTTTACTAATTCAGGCATTTTAGTGAATTTTAAAATGGCTTCTAACGGCTATTGATACTTAAACTAGGTCTCTGTGATTTCTTATTGCAGCCAGTCATACATAGTGAACATAGCTAATTGGGCAATATATTAAAATAAAATAAAAAAAAAAACACACACACAGGACTATCAAATTCAAGCTTTCCAGACTCCTTTATTTGTTGATTTCACTATTATTGTATTTCAAATGATGTCGGTAAAATATAACCGGCAACAAAGCAAAAATAATAAGTCAGCCTTTTCCATTCTCCATATCAATTATTACTTTTATAAAAGGATTACCAAAAATATCTGCAGTGCGCTTATCTGTTTATTTTTACGTAAACATACATTCCTTAAACATTTTTGTGATATAAAGCCAAATACTTTCCTTTTCCTGCTGCCAGGATTTTATATTTTATAAATGTTAATATACTACAAATCAAGAACCTCACTTTCTGGAAAGCTAATTCAGCTTCTGCATAAAGAGGAGGTGTAAGAGCTGAACTTATTACTGTAAAATATGCAAATGTCCGGGAAAGCAGGAGACAGGAAGAAAGACATCAATCTTGATTCGTTTGGCCAAGTTTACTTGACCTGATTTTTATGTCTCTTCAGTCAACTTCTTTTTTTTAACCTTTTCAGGGTCAGCAGAGGTATGGAAGATATGTATTAGTTTACCATTACCAAAGCAGGAATTTGTTTTTCAATACTATATACCTCCTAACTATCTGAATTTATGTGGGGCAGCCTGAATTCAAACACCAGCTATTGCTCAGGTACATGCTGGTCTGTTAGCAACTACTACCTCAGTTATACATTTTTTCCTATTAACCCCTTGCCGACACAGGACGGATTAAAAATGCTGGGAGGCAAGTCCCCGTATAAACCTGTCAATCAACACTTAATAATTATTTCATTACATTTTATGTGTAGGCATACAAGCGGATGATAGCATTTAGCATTGGAGGATAAAGACAGGGTATGGGATATCTGTCCTGAATCAGCAATATCCCACGTAATGCATATCCAGTGTGCATGTACATCTCAAAACACCAACCACATATTTTAGCTTTTTTTTTTTTTACTTTAAACTGAGTTTTTTTTTAATGGAAAATAAGGACTACTGGTTACTTCTAGAGCTCAAAGGGTTAATTATAAGACTTAGCGCCCATGAAAGTTTTGTTCCACTGATTTGGACATCATGGTATAAGAAAGAGAAATATAGTTACAGATCAGTGTGTGTGTGTGTGTGTGTGTGTTTGTAGGTTTGGAGGAGGTAGGGGATGAAAATCCTTAAACCACAGTTACAGGGAGGTTATCTTATTCCTATGGGAGGTATCCTCATTCTCGTTCTTCTCACTGCTTCAGTGCCAGCCCTTTAATGGTGCGAAGCTGGAGCTGGAGTTGTTTTTTTCCAAGCTGCCAGACATCTGATGGGAATACACATGTTCTAAAACCACCTGGGTCTTGTTTCTTTATGTTAGTAAAAAAAAAAAAAATATATATATATATATATATTTGTGTGAAGGGCTCATGATAGTACAGAAGATACAAACGCTGGTAAGAGAGGGATGGTATTAAAAGAGCAAGTCGGTTGTGGTGTGCCGGAACCGACGATGAGGTAGGCCTGTAAATAAAGAGGGCCCACCAAGAGAAATGTAAGAGAAAAGGAGTTAATAATGAGGAGTGGGTGGGAGGGTGATGCAGCGCTGACCTCGAACGGTATGGAGCCAGGTAAGGGGTGTCCCTTAAATAGGGAGAAGGTGAGTCATACGCACCTCCCACAATTACAGGCCAAAAGGCCTTAATACTTGTGTGAAGGGCTCATGATAGTACAGAAGATACAAACGCTGGTAAGAGAGGGATGGTATTAAAAGAGCAAGTCGGTTGTGGTGTGCCGGAACCGACGATGAGGTAGGCCTGTAAATAAAGAGGGCAAAAGTAGAAAATCAAATTTATTACGAAACGAGCAGAATACATATTTTAACCAGACATGTCTTGAAAGGCATTTCTAACTTCTTGTACCGGGTTAGGTATGTATCTAGCGTATGCAGAAGACTTCCAGCGCCCTAGTGACTTGATAACATGAACTGGAATGTTTGCACTGGACGCTGTGGAGGCCGCTCCTATGCGGAAGGAGTGGCCCGAATAGTTAGCTGATTTTAGGCCTAGTTGAGTGAGTAGAGACCTGACGTGGGTCATGAATGTGGTGGTAGTGAGTACCGAACCTTGTAGACAGAAAAGTGGCTGAGAAGGTGATGCTTTGACATGCTGGGTATATGTGTCCAGTAATGTGACGGGGCACCACTCGTTGTGGGTAGGATAGTATCTAACCTCTACCGGAGGTGCATGTTGATTGGTTTTGGAGTGATGCAGAGCCAAGATATAGTAATCCATGTGTTTCGTCAAGTGTGAGTGAAGCAGAATGTGAGTGGATTGGGTTGTGTTGATGGCGGTAAATTCTCTTGGTCTCAAAAACCCATAAAAAGCCACGTATGTGGCGGTTTTTATAACAAGGTTTGTGTTGTTGGCAAAGGGATTTAAATCTAGTAGGCTGGATAAATCTTTGAAAATATTGAAGTCTATGGGAAGCCTTTGCGCAGTACGTGGGGGTTCAGATCTCTGAATACCCCTGAGGATGTTCTTGATCTGGTAGGAGGACATGAAACTTGTGTTGTTTGGTTGTAATGTAAGCATGTGATGTTGAACGCCTGTCAGATATAGCTTGATTGTGTTGTATGATAATTTGAGTTTGAGGTGGCAAAAAGAAGCAAAACCCAACAAGGATGTCATGATGAAAGGTTGTGTGATGTCGTGTGCTGACAGGAATCTTTTAAATAGAAGGAAAGCCCTGTCATAGGTTCTCCGGGTATTGGCGGACAGTGCTAATTGTGACAATGTCCTGCTATATTGCATGATAACGTCTAGTCCATTACTAGCTGGTGGAAAGGTGGAGTGGCTGTGGCTGTGCGCGCGGCTGACGGAAGTATTTGCCGAAAAGCCTGTAAATTAAAACGAGATAAATTGTCAGCAGCCGTGTTACATACACCTGGGACATGAACACAAAACAAGAAGAAATTATGACACGCAGCCAGCCAGGTGAGTTTCCTCAAGAACCTCATAATGATTAGTGACTTGGATCGGCCTTTGTTGATAATGTGGCAGGTTGCTTGGTTGTCTGAGTAGCAACGTACTGACGAACCTGCCCATAGATGTCCCCATGTCACGGCAGCTGCCACAATGGGATAGATCTCAAATAGAGCTGAGGTGGTGGAAAAACCCTCCAGGTCCTGGACCTCTGGAGGCCAGCTACCCCAAAGCCATTCATTCCCTTAAATTGCTGCAAAACCTGTGGTAGACGCCGCGTCTGACTAGATGGTAGGTGAGGAGTCAGATAATGTAGGGAGGAACATGCTTTTCCCATTCCAGGTGGTTAAAAAGTTTCTCCACATAAGTAGGTCTGCCGTGGCCTGGGTATCCAGGGGCAACCTGTGTGCATCATGTCTAAACAGTGGGAAACATGTATAGGAGCCGTGAGATGAAAGCCCGGCCTTGAGGTATAATGCGCATGGCAAAATTCAGTGACCCAAGTAGGGACTGCAATTCTTTGCGGTTGCAAGTACCGAGATGAATGTAGAGGTTAATGTTGGTAAGTATGTTCTCTATCTTGGTGCGTGGCAGGCTGGCTTGCATAGTGGCTGAGTCTAGCATGATTCCCAGAAAGGTGATGATTGTATCTGGTCCTTCAGTTTTGGTGGGGGAAACTGGAACGCCTACTTGTTTAAAAAGACTGATGGTGTCTATGAGGCTACTGGGAGGGGAGTTATTCTTTTCGATCAGTAAGAAATCATCCAGGTAGTGTATGACTGTAGGGCATCTGGCTACATTTAATAGTAACCAGCATAGTGTTTCTGCGAATAAATCAAAAATGGCCGGACTACTTTTTGAACCAAACGTTAAGCGTGAGAAAAAGTAGTAGTGCCCGGCCCATTTAATGCCATGCAGGTGCCATAGTGTAGGGTGGATAGGCAATAATTTGAAGGCATTGGTTATGTCGGTCTTGCTGAGCCATGCACCGACCCCTGCCTGCATGATAGCCGTAATGGCGTGATCTATGGTGGAGTATTGGAGTGAAAATTCCTCAGAGGGGATAAGGGAGTTCAGACTAGGTGTGGCAGAGGTGTGAGGTGCCGACAGATCGATGATGAGTCTTTGTTTGAGGGAAGATTTCCCCGTGACAATACCGATGGGATTTGTCTGCCATGTGGAAAAAGGAGGGGACTGAAAGGGACCCAATAGGAAGCCCTCTGCCACTTCTTTGGCTATGAGTGTACTAATCGCTGTAGGGTTTTGTTGTGCAGATTGTAAATTGGGGCATTCAAGGATCCCTGAAGGCATGTGTATGAGACCAGTATGGAATCCTTGTGATAGACCAGTGATGATGAAGTCTACCAAATGTCTAGATGGATGTTGTGATAGTAATGCTGTGAGTACAGAAATATTTATCTCCGTTAAGTATTGTTTAGGGTACATTTTATTCGGACACATAGTTTTCGCATGTGCCCTAAAACATTTTGAACATATATGCAATAACCGACATCCACTGTAATTACATGCACCGCCATTGAAATTATTACATATTTGGGATTTCCCCAAAAACTTGATAGGTCGACCCAATTTGTCTTTGGGTGTTCTCTCTGTTGAAACAGTGGAACTAGCGCCCTGCGAGGTACTAGGTTCGTTCGCAGTGGTAGGACAAAAATTTGCAGTATGAGCCATGGAGGAGCAGTATGCACAGGCCGGTGCTCTTAGACCTGCAAAGTGCCTGCAGAAAATGATGGTATCTATCTTGCTCCAGTTGGACCTTGTCCCGTACTGTGAGAAGGCGCCAGACACTTTGGCAGAAAAAGATCTATGGTAGTCATAGAAAGCTGACCCACCGTATTTGTTGCCCAGGTCCACCAGCCTGTGCATATACAAATCAAACTCCTCACGTCTGTGGGGATATACCGTACAGATCACATCACGATAAATGCCAAAAGCTAATACAAATTCTGGAATAGTTAGCTTCCTATTCAATCGTGCATCCCTAGATTTGACCACCACAGAAATATCGTCGTAAGCGTACGTCTTATGTTCCACTATGTCCTGGGAGGCAATTAGAAGTGAGGCCAGATTGACATCTTTACCTTCCAGGATATCTTTTTTGAGGTGCTCAGGTATCATGTGGGCAGGGTAAACCTCTTGGTCATCCGGGGTGATGGCTGGAGAAACTGATTGCAATTCCACCACTGCTGGAGGGATTGCCGTGGCCGGCCCAGCCAAAGTGAGGGCTGTAGTGACCGATTCAAGTTTCTCCAGCCTAGAATTGACCTTGCTCATGGATGCCATGAGGGACGTGAGCATGCCATGTATGTCTCCTGGGTTAGACTGGCTAGACCCTTCCCCAGCGTCCCTGTTATCGGTTGAGGTGTGCAGTAACTTGTAAAGTTCCGCTTTCCTTGCTGTAGCAGGGAATGGGATTTGACGTCTCCTGAGTTCGCTAGTGATGCGAGGGATAGTCCATGACCTGAAAGATGTTGGACTCTCCGTATCTTCCACCTGTGATGGGGTGTTTGCTCTAGCCGGAGTACTTGGGAGGGAAAAATCCTCTACCCCGTCTTGAGACATACTAGATGACAAAATATATGGTTAGCGTGAAAAACCCCAGGGGATGTACTGGCAGGCTGATTATGCCGGATGAGGCGAAGAATTAATCTTGTTCTTTGGTGACAGGTGAGGCCCTACTAGTTGCCAAGTGGCTATGAGAGGCTCTATCTATGCGTTGGCGCGAGGGGTTATTGAGGCCACCCGACGTAGTGGCAGGAGTTCGTTGGCCTCTCGGTGACAATAAAAGAAAACAGGGGAAGGGAGTGACAGGTGAGGCCCTCTCTATAATTTGCGAGGCGACTAACTCACGTGTGGCCCGGGGGGCATTACCTCCGAAACGTTGAGGCGGGGTGTTGGCCTCGCGGACCACTAAACGATAGGCAGAATGCCTGGAGGGGAAGTACCTATTTGGGTCTATAAGCCCTAGAATTGCCAGTACTCTATGTCCTAGGTGGAGATGGAACCGTGTGTTACATATGGCGTGAGCAGGCTTAACGTACCTGGTAGTATGTATGCGATAGATAAGAGGGAAAAATAAAAAAACCTGGAAAAAACCTAAATGGATAGAAAACCAGAAATGATAGTGTGAGAATTGGATCCTATGATACCAATATAGACTAGCTAGCTGTGATGAGTATCTAGCGGTACATATGGAGGGGAAAAGTTTAATGAATGGTAGTGACGCGACTGGCCATGTTAAGTGGTATGGCCCTGGTAACCAGGTTTTTAGGGGTGTATATAATAAGTCTCTACGTGACGTATGAGTGGTTGAATCAAGACGTGTGATTCAACCCGAAAGTTGCGAGATTTGAGACCGTGTTCTCGTGTACTTGGTATGTCGTTTGAGTACACAAAGAAAAAGTCAGAATTTATAACGTGCCATGTAAGAACGTGTGTACATGGAGTGATAGAAACGTAATTCTAAATGAATTAAAACATAGGTTATAACGCAGGCACTAACGTGAGATATCTATAATAATGTAACGTTTGTTCAAGCATAACTCCATATATATATAAACATGAAGAAATCCAATATTGCTAATAAGGCAATATCTGCTAAAAGTTGAAACCTGACCTAAAAAGTAATTAATGGGGGGGCTACAGTCATATGCAAGGATTCTGCAATCGCATGAAATAAATACCAATAGTGACATGAACAGCAACTATAGATACTGATATTGCAGAAAATCGAAAATAAGTCTGCTTACTAAAAGAATCAGTACAGAGTATAACGCGATCAATGCCGGAAGCAAAAGGGGTTAATATGCCTGTGACTGGGCCGTGAAGCGTGCGGCCGTAAAGTAAGGCTGTTTAAAAATCGCGACGCCGTGGGAAATGATCCAGGCGACGGACTTACGATTTTGAAGTCCTGTGGACTTAATCTGCGGCGAAAAAACCGGTAATGTGCGTGGCTGGACGGGCGGAAAACCTGTGAGGGCTCCTGGACACAGCTACACCAAACGAAATCGCGGGGTTTTTTGAAAAGCAAGATGGCGCCGAACGTGAACCGGAAGTGGATTCTCATGCAGCGCTGACCTCGAACGGTATGGAGCCAGGTAAGGGGTGTCCCTTAAATAGGGAGAAGGTGAGTCATACGCCCCTCCCACAATTACAGGCCAAAAGGCCTTAATACATATATAAATATATATATAAGGTCCAGAAGTGGTGCACTCAGCTGGTGTGATCCAAAAAGGTGAAGAGTGCCCGGGTGTCGTGTAGCTCACGGGTCTTTAGGTGAAACAATGTTGGTCTTTTTAGTCGATTTTCATGTAGTAACAATTAGATCCATATTGACATGTGGTCGACGTTTCGGTCCGAATCACGGACCTTTATCAAGTCTTGATAAAGGTCCGTGATTCGGACCGAACCGTCGACCACATGTCAATATGGATCTAATTGTTACTACATGAAAATCGACTATATAAATAAAGATATATATATATAATTGAGGAAAAAAACACAGTAAGTTTTCCAATGGCAGAATGCGAACGTGATATCAGATGCTCAATTAAAGAAAACAGTAATGTTGTCAAGAAAACATTTCTAATGCAGATCATTTTATCTTGTGATGTTAGGCTGTGGTAAATGAACCATTGCTGAAGATTTTGTCAAATAGAAATTTTAAACCTAAGCAGAATATTTTGGCAGATACATGAACCTGTGAGTAGCTCTGTACAAGCTGTTGTTGACACCATTCCAAGTACTGTTTTAGTGTTGACCTGTCCTTGGGTTTTGTTTCACATGTTAAAATACAATATAAATCACACTGAATACAGACAGCTATAGCTAAACTGGCAGGTGAGGGGTTACATGGTGACCTTGTAGTGTGTTATGTTGAATAAAGAATATTTGCATACATCAACTTCTATAGAGCATACTCCCCAACTGTCCCAAATTTGCACAGGACAGTCCCGTTCGTGACAGAGGTAGAGTTCGACGGGACCTTGGTATTCAGGACCGTAATCCCACAGTCCTGATCTGATTCTCATTCTGTGCACGTGAAGCATTGTGTGCATGTGCGGGAGCATTGTCAGTTTGAGAGTTCTACCACCCATATGCCATAGCGTTGACACTTGACCTTCCAAGCTCCACTCCCCAGTGTTCCGATTCGCCAGGGTTAGAAGTTGAGAGGTATGCATGGAGGCTTTGTTTTACTTTCCATGGTTCTCAACTAGCTTTACCACGCCTTCCGGTCCTGGAAGCATTTTGTATCTGCTGTTACCACCTAAAAGGACTCTGTTATCTATCCAGGATTTATACTGAAAATGTAGAGTATACAAAATGATCAATACATTGTATTAGACAAAGTGGGGAAAAACACACAATTTAAGTCAAACATGTGAAACTGTCTGTGGGGTCCCATGCTTGTGGCATCACCTTGATATGCAAATTACTACTTTCAGTGGGATGTGTGTGATTTGCATATCATATGGCACAGTGAAGTCATAAAAAGGAGACACAGTAGACTCTTTTAAAACACATTTATCCCTTCATTTATGCTTTTGCTTGCAATATTCCTATCACGATGTACAGATAGTTTGAATGTTTTGTGACAGGGGCTCCTTAAGACTTAAACTATTAGATGGCCAATTTTTTATACAGGGCTTTCCCCTTAAGGCAGGGTGTCTTAACAAAGAGTCTTAACGCATTCTTATATCTCAGATCAATTTGGCAGCTACAAATCGATATTATTAAAATTCAATCTAATGGCTCTCATTTTATTAACCTCAGAAAGAAAGACTAAGTTAACCCTGACGGGAATTGAACCTATGAACAGTTGCTGCAGTTGAAATGTTTTCTTGCAGTTTGTGATGCAAATTTAAGAAAAGTTATATAGCTATAAATGTGTGTTTGTGTGTGTGTGGTGGGTGAAAATCCTTAAACCACATTTACAGGTAGGTTATCTTATTCCATTGGGAGGTATCCTCATTTTCATTCCTCTCACTGCTTTAGTACCAGCCCTTTAATGGTGGAGTATTTCGTGCAGGAGTTTTCATAAAATCTTGGTTTAAAGATAATGTAAATAAGTAAAAGAAAGTTAAACCAGTCCCTGACAGTTTTCCATCTCCTGCCACTAAAATTCGTACAATCGAAGGCGTTGTTAAAAAAATAAAAAAAAAACATTAGCTACCTGTTGGCTGCCCTTGTCCTCTCCAGATGTTGCTGATCTTCAACTCCCATGATCCTCTGCCATGCCTTGGCTAAAGATGAGTGTTGGAGCTGTAGTTCAGCAACAGACTGAGAGCTACCTTATGGCTACCATTGCCTTAAAGGAACCTCTAGTACCTATTAAATAGCTTGATTCCCATCAGATGTTTTCTCATGCTGTGTTCTAACATGAACACTTGTGTTCAGTTCAAAAGGCTGTAGAATGTGCTCAACTCAAATGGCGGTAGAAGCACTAAGTATATTTCTATGGTCCTTATCATCCCATTTGGATCTTGATCCTTTCCCATTCTTCTGCCTTGCGCAACATATTCATCAACTGTTCCAGATGTTGGCTTCTTAATAGTCTCCGAGTGCATTATTTGACACTCAATTTTTCATACATCCTATGTGAAAGTCTCCAATTCCTCTTCCTCTTGTTATTTAGCTTCCTGATCAGATGCCAGTTCTTAAATGGTTTTGAAATCTAACCAGCTGGAATACAGGAGAAAAGTAATTAAGGGAAGGTTTCTTACTATGGTCTTAGAATAACCCCCACCATCTCTTCCATTAAGACCTTTAGTGCGCTAGAGGTGTCTGCAGTGTTAACCCAAATGCCCTCTCATTCATGAGATTATATATGAAGTGTGTAATGAAGATAATGGCTCTCTATTTTACCTAACACTAATCCTTATTATACATGCAGACTGTTCCTATTTTGCATGGAGCCAGTTAGTAATATATATAGACACAAAGGGGAAATGAAAAGATGGAAATAGTAGCCAAGTATAAAAAGGAAGGCAAAGGAATAAAGGCTAAATCAGGTTAGAACGTCCTACGATGTCCACACACGCATTTAATTGCTTTATGGGTTGGATCATTCCACCGATTATAATACTTGGCAAGACTACCTCACACGTATACTACATCTCTCTTACTAAATGTAGCTGGGCCTACTGCGTTATGTCTGTATATCATTCCTTCAGTCAGGTCTTTTTAATCCATTGAAAGTCGAATGTGTAATTTAGTCATGTTTAATTCATGAGAAACAAAAAGGACATTGCAAAGATATAACGATTGTATAGCCTTATATTCATACCTCGACCTTCGACTTAAGACTTTTCATTAGACCTGCTGAAGATCTGCTACAAAAGACCGAAACATTGGATGATTGTATTGAATTCCTTATATATTATAATTATCTGTTTGTCTTACTGTCTGTCTGAACTGTAGTGACTTCCATTCTGTGTTAACATTTCCCCCTTTAGCTACACTAGGTCTTATTTCTCACACTGTGATTGGTGACTTTTTCATCTAACATATTCCATATGGTGTAACTTTGCATATATGTTAAATATTACTCCACACTTTTGCAAGTGATTTGTTAAAAGTCTGCACCGACAGCAGGCGCAATGAAAACGTAATTTTAGATTTACATTTATGTATCTAAATGTTTCAAATCTTTAAAAGTTACCATTGTAAATAACAGACACTTATCTTGGCATACAATAACGCGGTATCACTGAAAACTGCTTAGCCACTGAGATGTAGGGAAACCTGCAACTTAAATGACATTGCTGAATTTCTTTTAACATAAATTGTATTTTATTTATTTTTTTGCTGTTCACAATTTAACCTTTCAAAGCAACATAGGGGTGAGAGTAGAACCAAATTTTGATTTAATTTTTGCATCTCAGCTGTCCACAACATTTCACTATTTAGTGAATATACCATTAAAAAGCATTGCTAGCTAAAGTTTTACCATTTACCAGTTCTCTGTTTTGATTGGCTGAAGGAACTCGGCATATAATGTGCGCATATCTTAAATTACATACTTGCTCTTTTGAAAGTTCAGTAGAGCAACTAAAAGCAGCAATTTAAGTATTATTGACACTTAAAGCAAGCAGAAAAATGGTACACATGGACTGCTGAGCAGGATAGCGCTTAATACACAATTAAAAAAAATCCTATAATTGTCACATGACACTGAAATAAAGAAAGAAAGGATAATTAACACTATAAAAAATACAAAAGAAATCCTCAAAAGATAACAGAAGCAAGGTCCCAGGTTAGGGGCCTGCATTAGCATTTAATGCAATAGGAATGCAAGACATGCTTTGCATGTATATATAATATACTGTAAACAATAGTGTAGTTGCCAACAGATGTCAAAGGTTACGATCTATTTAAGATTCTAGATGCGAGTGAAAGGACATCCGCAGCTCTACTGCCATTCTGTCGACTTTGATCCACGTAGAGAAAAACACAGGCACAAAAAAGAAGATTGTTTAAAGCAGGCATTTGCTGTCAGTCATGTTATCTCCTAGAGTCAATCCATCCAATAGCCGGAACAGAGAGTGTGACTTCAGGAATCACTACAAGATGGGTTCAATTCATTCCAGATGAACGCTCTAACATTACATTGTAGCAAGAAGGAGAAGTAGGATTTTGTGCTACCAAGGCGCTGACTGTTTATTATTAAAACACAAACCAAAGAAATAATAAAAAAGCAGGCTAATTATATTTGTATTATGCAATTATGTGCATGCAATACATTAAAGGAGCAATCAACCCTGAAATGATTTATTTTCCCCTGCCAGTGTTATATTTTTTGCACACTTTTTTCTCGGATATCAGCGCCTACGAGCAGGATTTAGTCATGTTGTATAAAATTCTGCTCACACCTGTAAGGATTGAAAATAAGGATCATGATCTGTCACACTGATCCCACACACACACAAAAATACCCTTTAAGTATATTGCGTGTGGTTTTATTAATTATTCATTTTTGTCGTTACAACATTTCTTCACATTTATAAATATAAATATTTTACAAATGAACAGCACTATTTAAGATTATGCATATCACAAGATGGATTTTTTTGGGGGAAAAATTTGTGTGTGCATATATAAAATGGACAGCACTCAATATTTAAATGTACAAATAAAACCAGTACACAAATGAAGTATATGCAATATGAAAAAGTAATTTTATGAAGTTAATAAATAAGTAATTAGAGAATGTGCATACATATATTAAAGAACATGCGCATATATTAGTGGAGGAATATCTTCACAAGAACAAAAGTAAAAAAAATATAGCAATAAAAAACACAAATAAAATGCCTTAAAGGGTTTGTATTATCATTTAATCATTATTATTTTTTATTCACTATTATCTAAATTCAGCGCTGTATTCTCTGGTTTATATATACACACACAGATATATATATATGTCCCAAGGCAAGGAGCACCTTTTATATATATGTGCCAAGCACATTTTATATCAAACATTTCATACATTTCACACACAATTACAACAAAAGAGTAACAAAAGATATTATCTGTATCTTCTTCTTTTACAATTAATTACATTTTCATGTATTTATTTATGTTAGAAGTCATAAAATACACAACAATGTCTAGTAATTTTCATTTTGTGGAACTGTTTTTTTTCTGTCATTTTAGCCACCTGGTTATTTAAAGCTTTGGTTATATTCTAGAAGTAATAAAACATTGCAAGTAGAACAGGCAGTAAACACAGAGTTTATTTTGTTTACTGGCTAGTTAGAGAGTAGAACAGGTGACAGTAAGGCAGTGTTATATACACTGTTGCTGAAACAGGGAGTTAAAAATAAAAACAGAAGAATGAGACTTACTGCGGTATGAAATGTGGAGCAGTTGATCTGGGAGTCTGGAAGTGACACGTTTATGTTCAGAGTTTTCAGCTGAGACTTACCATGTCATTGGAATAGTAAATTTCCCTAACCATCTACCTTTTTTACAATCTCTAGAACAACCGAATAGTTTCTCTTAGCCATAATCATACAGTCACACTGCTGCTAAGGATTAAACTTAAAGGGACACTACTTTTTTTTTCCACTTGTGCTTCTAATACAGAAGCACACGTGAAATTGTAGTTGTCCCTAGTATGAGGATAAACTGGTGTGTAATTTTGATAGTACACGCCAGTTTATCCTCTGACCGACAGCTGCCATGATTCCATAGGAAGCAGACAGCTGTCTGGTCGGCGACTGTCTCTCTCTGCTAGTGTAGAGAGAGACCCTAGTTTTTACACGGGATCATCAGGGGGGACCTTAACTAGGACCCTTGCTAATCCCATGCAAAAAAGGGGTAGTGAGAGACCCTCGTGTTTGGCTGTTCCCCCCGCTCTGATTGGCTGTGCGCGTGCTGGCATTTGCTGGCAGTTAGTATACCTGTGTGTATCTATTAAGATACACGTCTGGTTTACTTACATGCCCCAGGACTAGGGGTTGCCACCTGGCCGGTATTTTACCGGCAGGCTGATAAATAAAATTGGCTTCAGGCCAATGTTAAGTCTATGGAGACAGTACCAAGGCCAGTATTTTTCTGAAGAAAATGTGGCAACTCTACCCGGAACATGTATTGTTTAACCCTTGCTTCCTTCAAGGAAGCAAGGTTTAAACAATGTATAATGTTCCTTTAAATCATGTATTCATTTTTTTTTTATTTATTAGATACTTTTTTTTAATTAATTTATATTTTTAATATAAAAACGCATACAAGTGTTTTGTAAGAATACATCTCAGTGTCTCTCTTTTCTAGGAGCTCAGGGTATGTAGTGTATAAATGTATTGCATAGCTCTAAGTAAAACATGTCAGTCTTGTAGTAAATTACATACTCAATCAGGGCTCAGCACAACAAAAGAGGCATGGATCATGGGTCAAAGCAGTCAGGTCCATGATGCACATTCAAAAGGGGATTTAGGGCATATGAATCTCTGGATCGTAGCACAGCACTCAGTTACTGTTCCAAGGTGTTAGAAAAGAGATGGGGCATTGGTTAATATGATGGCTAGCTTCTAAATGTTAGGGTACCTTACTTGTCAAATATATATTGTGAATAGGAAGGAATGGGAGCAGACCAAAAACTGGTCTGGAACTTGTGCTAGTTACGATTAGTACGTGAGTTATACCATTTATTGGCTAACTGAGAGTTAGATTGCAAGCTTTCAAAACAAAGTTGCAAGTTCCCTTCCTCAGACATTTATGAGGCTAATTAACACAGGGAATTGAAGCGAGTTCTCAGCGGTAAATCAGCCTGTTCTATAGAGATCCAACAGACACAATTGGTTCGGTCAGATTATGCCTGATCACTCCACTCCCCGGTTAGGGGGGCTTAAACCATTATACACATGCCAGATCCATGAAGGTGACAAATGTTTGCAGTTCAAAATAAATCCACTGCTGCAATCTAGGGCTTGTAAAAAGATATTAAATAGCAAGGTACTATCAGGAAATAAATTCACTATCTCTAGTGATTGAGGCCTTAAACTATTAAGTTGACCTCCCATATTTTTCTCTCCCTCAGGGTGCGGAACAATCATGTCTGTACCAAAACCTTCACATCATAGATACTGTTCTTCAACAGGTGTTTTTCCTGATTTATAGTATGTCTCCAACTTATGTTGCTTTTGAGAACTTCACACACATGTTTAGATAAATCACATTGGATGATTTGCACGGAAAGCAGCCATTTATTTTGTGGAGCATATGTGAGCCTGGATTTGGTATTTCATCTGTGCTGTGGATGTGTGCAAAGGTCTCACATCACTTTTGTTGGCAGGGAGAGGCATCATTTATCATTTCTCTGTGGTTTGCTTCACCATCAATTGTTGGTTTTCGGTAGAGCGGAAATTGTTCATGCTGTTTGATGCAGGGGTGTCCTGCACCCTTATTCCACAGACAACACTTGCCCCGGCTAACTAATTCACAGACAGGACTAGCCTCTGCAACCTTTTTTTTTTCTTTTGCACAGACAGGACTTGCCTCTGCTGTTGCACCCTTTTTACACAGACATGATTTGCCCCTACTGTTGCAATAGGTCAGGACTTGCCCCTCCGCCAAAATTGTGCCCACAGGATTTGATTCTGCTACTGCACCAAGAAGACTTGCCCCTGCACCCATATTGAACCCAAATAACTTGCCTCTGCACCCAGATAGTACCCACAGGACTTGCCCCTGCTGCTGCACCCAAACTTCACCCACAGGACATGCCCCTGCACCCATTAGAAATAAAAAACTGAAAAAAATGCAATTTCCAATTCCATCAGCCCATTCCTCTGAAATTGGTGGCATTGTATTGACCAGACCAGGACTGTTAGAGCATTGTCAGACTGCCTGTGGAATCGGTGCTGACTGTAAATGGATATCCGCGTTGCTCTTTTCTGCGTGGGAGTATACAAGCAGCGTGTTCTTTCTTCTGTTTTTAAAGTGTTAGTTCCTGAACTGTTAGGGAGGGCTTGCTAGACTATATCAGTCCTCCTTCACAGCAAGTATAACCAACGATGGCTTCAGTTGGGAAGCATATGGGGGTGCAGGCTATAGGGGGGACATGGCCCCCTCTATCCCCTCCTATGAATGCCACTGGTTTGAGGAAATTTAGTTACTTTTCAATGGTTTTCATTCGCCTCCATGTGGCATCATGCTGTTCTGAATCCAAGCTGTGCTTGGTGAGTGTCTAGCTACTACCCAAGGCTGGAAGCAGGAAAGACGCTTTACACCTGCTTCCAGATACTGCTGCACAGAGTAATGAATTGTCATGTCTACTTCATTCATTTATTAATGCCATGCAGAGCAAGAAGAAGGTCTTAAATGGCCTTCAAACACAGGATATATTCTGCAGTGTATCCAGTGCTGTTCTGCCATTGGTACTTTTTCAAGATTCATATGTTTAATGCCTGTCTAATTCCTGCTTTAGTGATTTAGCAGATTACCAGGTAGAGAAGTTGTCGTATGTTACCAGAGATTTTCTTTCAGAAGCTCGTTAGATTACCTAAGGTCAAAACCCTCTGATCACTGATGATCCACTTAATCACCAGGTGTTTCACTTATAAAGAGAAGATTTCAAAGTCTTGGGTAAAAAAAAAAAACCTCTCTGTGGTATACGAAGAGATATTTATTTTGAATTATACTATGGATTAAAAAGATACTGAACACGTGCAGAACTGCTGCAGTAACATATGCACACATTTATACGATATGTGTGTGTTATTGCTTCGGTTCAGTGTAAATTCGCAGCATCACCCTGGTAAAACGGGTATTTTTGCAGTATAATTAAAAAAATCATTCAGGCCTTTTCATGTAAGAGGGAACTGCAGGGAATTCCAATAATAAGGCCAAAGTAGCTGAGTTGGAAAAATTCTCACATTCAGCTGAATAGGAGAATTTTTCCAAGTCGGCTTGTTTGGCTTTAAGTTTGACATTCCCTTCTCGATTCCCTCTTCATACTTACAAAGGAGTTTAAGTTCCAATACAAACTTGGATTCATCATGAATACAGCCTAAAGTGTTTAATAAGAAATACTACTCCAACACTTTTAGTCCCACTTCTTTTGTCATTGGGGCAGTGAATGGACTCTGTCAGGTGAAGGGACTCTGTCAGGTGAAGGGACTCTGTCAGGGGTAGGGACTCTGTCAGGTAGAAGAATGTTCACACGTCCATGCATAAGAGCACATACATCCAATATCTTTCCCCACATGGTTTCAAGACGGAATACAGTTGTCAACCCCTGGTATTAAAATGGCCTATTAAAATGGTATTATGGGTGATGTTAGGGTGTGGGGTGCCAACAGAAACTCTAGATTGTCTAGAAAATAGATTGTCCTTGAGTTCAATTAATTTTTGTAGATACACTGTAATTGTCTAGTCTGAAACAAAAAAAGGATCTTATGATGAGATCCTCTGCACTTTGCAGCATTCAAACCTATGTGAATATGCTTTGTACTTACCTCTGTCTTATGCACCTTGCGCTTACTCTGGATCCGATCATTAATGGACATACAGGCCATTTGGTCCCCATTGTTCAAGATACTAGAGAATAACAGAACATTACTCTGCCTCTCCTTCCTATAAACAGACATTTCTTAATAAAAAAGAAAACTATGGTTTGTGATATGAAACAACTGGGAACTTGCAGCAATCAAATGACAAATATGTTATGAATTTTTTGTCTGCGGCACAGAATGTGCTTCTGTTTCCAGCCTGAGACCAACTTCACCCCCTACCCCCCCCCCCCCCCCCAAAAAAAAAACCAAAAAAAAAAACCACCCTTTTTCTCCTGAGCGGAGAGAGAATGCTGTAAGTCACCATTAAGCCACACAAGAAGTGAAAAGGTCATCAGCACAGCTTTATTGAAATGCATAAATGCCTGTGAGGCAAGAGAACGAATGAGCTGCTATCCAAATGAAATCCAGCAAGATAGTTGCCGTTGTTATTGTGATCAAAATGATAAGCCTGCCCTTTCACTATGTGTTAGAAATTGTAATTTAGTGATGGATTTTGCAAGACACCAATACAGTTGCTTCTGCCAAGACTCCTCCAGCTTGCTTCCTTGTTAATTTTAGCTGCAAAAAATACCCATGTTCACTTTCCTATATGCTATATATATATGTTGAGGTGTTAAAGTTAAACTGACACGTGGTAGAAAAAGCCCTACCGGCGAGTTAAGTGTTATTGCTATTTCTGGTTGGTTTGATTGCATTATTATTATTGTTTTTGGTATTATTTTCTAATAGAATTGTTTTAGAATTTTCAACCAAGCTGCAATTGATTGGTATTTTCACAATAATAATAATAATAATAATAATAATTTGAGATGTATATAGCACCTTTCTCTATGTGGAAGTCAAAGAGCTTTACAAATATGCATATAGACAATTCAGACTATGGGGTCTACTTAAAATCAGCTAAAAGCTGAATTGGGGAGAAATCTAATTTGGCTACTCAATATGGTCAATTTCAGACCAAAAACGTATATTTTGTGGCAATTTTAGGCCATATTCAGTTCGGGAAAAATGGCCCGGGGAGTCCGTAGGATTCCCTGTACTCATAAAGGGCCTAAAGGCCCAGAAATAGGCCAAACTCAGCTACAAAAGCCAAATTTGGGGGAGTCCAATTTACCAGCTAGTAGTTTTTGAAAATAATAAACAAATCCACAGGCATTTCTTAGACCCATTTATGGGGCCTATAATAAGTATTTTATGGGGCTGCAGAATTCTGCATAGAGGTCTGGGGAGAGGATTGAGGCTACTATTTCCAAATGTGTCCGGCTGCCAAAAGGTCCACACGAAAATTGCCCACAACGCCCGATTTCCATGCTAATTCAGGATCACTTCAGTGATCTCTTAGCCCAAATAAAGGAACCATTCGGAAGTGAACAGGGTTTGATTTTATAGCACTGATTTTCAAGAGAAAATCTGAGCAACCTGAGTAGAACCTTATGTGCTTTTGTTAGACTACTGGATATTCATTTTGTCCAAACCCTTTTATCTGCTAGTATTTTAATATGGTACTTACCTGCTTATTAGAAGCGGCAATGAAAGTTTAGCATGATATCTATGCTTATAGTCATTTATTTGTGATACACTGTGACATGAGTATATTTTAATTTCATTAAGTGGAGACATGCAAACGAGGTAAGTAAGTGTCGGCCGATGAGATTTTGTCAGCTTTTTAGCAGAGAATGAAAGTTTCTGAAATTATAGTGTATACTTAATAAACTGAAGGCCAAAGTAGTTGAGTTGGAACAATGTTCCCCATTCAGCTGCATTGCAGACATTTTCCAATTCAGCTATTCTGACCTAAAGGTTGAAACTATCATATCAATCCCCTGCAATTTGTTCTCTATTGAGTAGAACCTTTAGATTATGGATGTGAGCTATTATCATTCTCAGCCAAACCAAACCTGGGAATTTTATAGATATATATAATCCAGATGTTATCCATCAATATTCCCCTAACAGAATGTGATGTGTCAAGTTTTTACAGTTTGGGTTGTATTGTGAATGCCCTTAAATGAAGTAGACATAGTGTTTATTACTCATATATAGTAGTATTTACCAATTAGTAGATAACTTAGACATGCTCTTACACAGTCATTTAATTACATTGCTCAATTTCTTCCAACTACCAATGCATTTATGGTGAAACTAATGTGGAGGGGTCTATTTATTAAAAAAATGTGATCTATGGAGAACTGACAAGTGGACAGGAAAGATAATCAAGTTGGAACGTTTCCATCTTGGCTTTTGTTAACTTTTTTCCCTCAAATTATTTGTAGTCCACACACTTCACTTTTTACTGGACAGACAGCTTGGCAGTCATGTAAAGAGTAAATTAAACAATTTAGGGATACATGTAAAATATGATCATATATGTGTGTTTTTATATATATTTATAGTTGAATAAATACACCGATCAGCCATAACATTATGACCACTGACAGGTGGCAAGCCGGAGGAGGCAGTGTGATGCTTTGGATAATGTTCTGCCAGGAAACCTTGAGTACCGGCATTCATGTGGTGTTATGTTGACACGTACCACCTACCTAAGCATTGTGCAGACCAGGATAATGCTCTCTGCCACAAAGCAAAATTGGTTCAGGAATGGTTGGAGGAACACAACAAATGCAAGGTGTTGACTTGGCCTCCAAAATCCCAAGATCTCAGTCTGAGCATCTGTGTGATGTGCTGGACAAACAAGTCTAATCTATGGAGGCCCACCTCACAACTTTCAAAAGGGGGCATCAAAAGAGACCTACACAATATTAGGCAGGTGGTCATTATGCTGTGTGTGTGTGTGTGTGTGTGTCTATATGTATTATTATTATTATTTTTAAGTTTTATTAATAGCACTGTTTTTCAGAACACTAGGTAAGGCATCTAAAGCTTAATAAACTTGTACAACTTACTCTCTATTCTCCTGTTTAGATGCCGCTCTTAAGGATAATGGAAAACTGTTTTCTTCCACCGAAAAAAAAAACACTAAAAACATCATCCATTTTATTACTGTTTATAAATATCCTCATGCACATTTAGGAATGCTATGTTTATACAACCACAAGTTGTACATAAGGAGCATTTGCTAAGTATTTTATATTGTACTTTAGTTTGTGTATATATTTTATGATTATGCACTTTATTACACATGTATTATTATTACACAAACAAAATGAAAAGCATATCTTGTAAACATGTGAGAGGATTCATTTTATAGAATACATAAGTAAATTAATTGTATTTGTGGAACACATAATACAGCTAATTATAGCCAAGCCTTCTCTGGATACTAAGAAGGTGAAAATAGTTTAACAACCAGTAATTAGAAAATATTCACTGCAAGACTACATATCAAATCGAGGAATTGCATTAGATACCTTGCTCTGTTATTCCTTTGGAACTATACTGCCGATTTTAATTTATTTTTATTGACTGTATCAATGCATTATCCTGCAGTGTGTTTGTCGTGCTATTTTAATATATGGATATGTGTTTCCTATTAAAAGGTTAGTAGGTTAGTATTCCCATATGTAGCTATTTAGTTTATTCCTGGATGCAATTGTGAGTGGTGCTCACAATACAAATAATGCTTGTCTTCCTCAGTGAGAATACATTTTTAAAAATCTCAAAAACAAACAGAAATTGAGACTTGATTATTCATCAGAGCAGTTTATCACTGCAGCCCCCCTTCGGGACACACTCACATGATCCCGAGTCCTTAAACTGGCTCAAAACTAGAACCTCTTATTTCAGGTATGATAGATTCAGTAAAAAATCATAATAGGAGAACAATTTTGCCACATAAAGCAGCAAAACATATGGAAAAGACACAAACTGATGGTATTATAATAATTGACTTTACTACAGGACTCGAAAAATGTTCTGCTCATGGACTTACAAAAGATACTGTATCTCACTAATACATCTTTGATTGCTATTGTGTTTTCAGAGGGTTTTACCCTCACAGAACCTGACACAAGCATTATTTTAATTCAAGTATATATTTCCAGAAACATCAATATAAATCTATGTGAACTCTCGATTATTATCTCTAGATGCATGGCTGACCATTTGATCTTTTTCAGCATACAAATGCAAAATCCATATGTTAGCTATTGTATTCAATGGATGAGAAAACTGGCTTAAGACATCACTCCTTACAATTTCGTACAATTCCCCATGCTTTGAAATGAATATCAGGTGTTGGGTGTGGTTTATAGACAGTGAGTGAGTAGAACAAGTGTAGAAAAGTTGCTTAGTGCAGATTTGTATGTAAAGCAGGGGTCCTCAAACTTTTTAAACAGGGGGCCAGTTCACTGTCCCTCAGACCGTTGAAGGGCCGGACTATAGTAAAAATAAAAACTATGAAGAAATTCCTATGCACACTGCATATATCTTATTTTGAACAAAACGAGAACAAATACAATATTTAAAGTAAAGTTAAATCAACAAACTTACCAGTATTTCAATGGGAATAGTGTGCCAGTCAGAGCCCAGGAATATTATGCCAGTCAGATGCCCAGGAATATGATGCCAGTCAGATGCCCAGGAATATGATGCCAGTCAGATGCCCAGGAATATGATGCCAGTCAGATGGCCAGGAATATTATGCCATTCAGATGCCCAGGAATATTATGCCAGTCAGATGCCCAGGAATATGATGCCATTCAGATGGCCAGGAATATGATGCCAGTCAGATGCCCAGGAATATTATGCCAGTCAGATGCCCAGGAATATGATGCCAGTCAGATGCCCAGGAATATGATGCCAGTCAGATGCCCAGGAATATGATGCCAGTCAGATGCCCAGGAATATGATGCTAGTCAGATGCCCAGGAATATGATGCCAGTCAGATGCCCAGGAATATGATGCCAGTCAGATGCCTAGGAATATGATGCCAGTCAAATGCCCAGGAATATTATGCCAGTCAGATGGCCAGGAATATGATGCCAGTCAGATGCCCAGGAATATGATGCTAGTCAGATGCCCAGGAATATGATGCTAGTCAGATGCCCAGGAATATGATGCCAGTCAGATGCCTAGGAATATGATGCCAGTCAGATGCCCAGGAATATTATGCCAGTCAGATGGCCAGGAATATTATGCCATTCAGATGGCCAGGAATATTATGCCATTCAGATGCCCAGGAATATTATGCCAGTCAGATGCCCAGGAATATGATGCCAGTCAGATGCCCAGGAATATGATGCCAGTCAGATGGCCAGGAATATTATGCCATTCATATGCCCAGGAATATGATGCCAGTCAGATGGCCAGGAATATTATGCCATTCAGATGCCGAGGAATATTATGCCATTCAGATGCCCAGGAATATGATGCCAGTCAGATGCCCATCAGATGCCAAGGAATATTATGCCATTCAGAAGCCCAGGAATATTTTGCCATTCAGATGCCCAGGAATATTACGCCAGTCAGAGGCCAGGAATAGTGCTCGTTATACCTCCCTCCTCCCCCGCTTCCCCATCACTTACCTCCAGCTGCTGTGTCCCCGGACGTCTCGGGCGGTGTCCTCCTGTGGAGGAGGGAAACAGTTACCGGATCCGGATGTGACGTAACGTCACATCCGGTCGCGGTGAATTTTTTTTTTTTTCCTTCCTGCAGCCGCATCCTTTGCGGCTGCCAGAAAGAAAAAAAAAGTAAACGGGGTGGGTGCCGGCAGCACCCCCCGCGGGCCACATAAATATCCTCGGCGGGCCGCGGGCAGTAGTTTGAGGACCCCTGATGTAAAGGGTTATTTGGTATTACCATATTAATAGCGCTTTGGGCTCAAGCAATGCCCATTGGAAAACAATATGGATAGTGCTCTATAATAATAATAATATCTTGTGGATACTCATTTTATATATCTTTTACAATACTATGGCCGACAAGCATTACTGTGAGACATGATCACTGTATTTTCTCTTATTTTGGTTACTGATTTCTCTCCACTGAGCTGGATTTGCATTTAATAAGATGGAAACATCAGGAAGTATTACTTTACTGAGAGGGTAGTGGCTGTATGGAATAGCCTGCCAGCAGAAGTGGTAGAGGTAAACACAGTCAAGGATTTTAAGCATGCGTGGGATAGACACAAGGCTATCCTAGCTGTAAGACCGGGAACGGGGAACTAATAAAAGTACTCAAAAAAATTGGGCAGACTAGATGGACCGAATGGTTCTTATCTGCCGACACATTCTATGTTTCTATGTTTCTATGTTTCTATGTAACATAGCATGCTTCACTTCAGATATTACAAGTGTGGGAGCAAGGCGCATTTAATCCAGACATTATTTGACTATTTTTAAATTTTCAGTTGTGATTCCAATTAGAGGAGCAAGTGTGAAATTAAAAATGTGTGAAGACTCCATGGTAACCATAAGACGGAGAGTCTCTTCCCATTCACATTCTGCAGCTTTGTAGTCAATGAGATGCAGTTTTGTCTTGTTTTAATTGCATTCCTGCTGGTTTTATAATTCGGTGTGTTCTCCTGCTGAATGCCCCCTCAATTGTAACTTCATTTCAGGCCAGTGTTACAGTTAAGTAAGATTGTGACAAGGTGAGCAATGTGTCGATGTCATGCCAATGTTTTAAGCTCGTCATTTTTGGCAACAAACAGTGGCATCGGTAATAACTATCAAGGGAGCATCCTTAGGCAAATATGCACAGCCGTTTCTCATACACATCTATCACCTTTGGCTTATATACTTGGCATCCATGAGTCCAGTGTTTACCTTATAAGAAAAAAAACGAAATGTTAATATGAGTTGTTTGCGGCCTACGTTGTTACTGTGCAGTTCTCTTTGGATGCCAAGAGTCTACTCAATTAAGAGAGAATTGCAGGGAATTGAGATGAGAAATTCAAAATAAAGGCCAAAGTAGCTGATTAGGAAGAATTCTCCAATGCAGCTGAATGGGAGCATTTTTTCAACTCAGCTACTTTGGCTTAAAGGTTCCCATTTCAATTACCTGCACATCTCTCTTTCTTGAGTAGATCTTTAAGAGAAATCCAAGCCAAAGCCATTATTATTGTTACTTCCATTTCGCATAGAAGTAATTTCTTTAAGGTGTTATATTCCTTTTTTTTAATTGAATGACTGGATGTATTTATTTAACGTTTTATTTTGCATAGAATAGGAAGCAACAACTTTACATTTCCTGCTCTAAATAGTTTCCAGTGCTGTTAAGATCAAGAGAAAATAAAATGCTTAAAGGGACTGTATAACCTAAACATTGTTTTTACTGTAAATGCAGAGAGAGAAAAAAAGATCTACATGTTGTGTTTTCAAAATTGGAAGCAAATGCCTAAATTAAGAAAGATGTGTGTTTTAAATGTGCCTTTGGAGTCTCCAGTTTATGACATCACCTGTAGCTTAATATGCAAATTATGCATTTCCCATTGAAAAGAAGTTAATTTGCATAACAGGCCACAGGTGACATCATAAATAGTCGACTCCACAGACATATCTACAACACATTTTTCTCCCAGATCTAGGCATTTGCTTGCAATTTTGCCAACACAATGTAAAAACAGTGTTTAAGTGACACAGTCCCTTCAAGTATACACAAATGCCTGATCTTCATTAGTATAGTAAATCTGTGATTGTACCATACACGCGAGAAATAATGCCGAGTAGAATGGATACGTCCAATTCATTATTAATAGCAATAACTTTTCTTCTGAGCAGATGTGGTTCGCCTTTCCATTAATTCTTCCAATAGCTACTTTTTATATCTGTTCTGTTTCTCTAAACTCACAATCTCTACAAATTAGTCCAGAAACAAACAAAAAAAAAACACACTGCCAAGATGAATGCCTATCTCTACCATCTGTTGTTTCCTGATTGCAATGTGGGCAGAACATGTCAAAAAATCCAAAGAGACTGAGGTACAAAATGTCAGCTCACATCTGAGAGAAATACTAATAGAAATTATCAAAAATATATCTACCTGGCAGATTCAGCGCTGAATTAGGTTTGCAGCTGTTCCCTGTATTTTCTATGCCAATAATTCTGAATGTGCCAGAGTTTTGTATAACGTACTTTAGATAATATTGACATTCCAAGCTTTCTATACCTTTTTGACATTACCTTGATTTTTATACCACGCCTTGATTCACTTCTTTACTGTGTTCAAGTGTCAGACCAATTGGATAGAGTTACTACCTGGTGCCTTCAGAAAAGAACCCTGCTGTGCATCCTAAGTCCATCTCTTATAGCTAATATAAAGGATTTATTTTTTCAGACTTCTTGTCAATCCTTGTGCATTGTGCACCTGCTGTGTCAACTTTCTACTGCAAGGCAATGTGCATTCATATTCTCCAACTAGGTTGACTTGATGCAGCAATTTAAATGCATCTGCCTCCTAGACATACAAAGTTGTAGTTCACAGCAGGGGCGTCACTTAAGTTGGTGTCACCCGGTGCGGAAACTCATGGTGTCACCCCCCTGCATTTCCTCCAATACAGTGCCAAACAGATTCCTTAGTAATGCCAGTAAGATGGCCTATTAACTATGCCACACACAGGAGCCCCATAACTATGCCACACATACGATCCCCATAACTATGCCACACACAGGAGCCCCACAACTATGCCACACACAGGAGCCCCATAAGTTATGCCACGCAAGAGCCCCATAAATTATGCCACGCAAGAGCCCCATAAATTATGCCACACCAGAGCCCCACTATTTATGCCTCACCTCTGCCCAATTAATTATGCCACACACACAGGTGCCCCATAATTATGCCACACACACAGGTGCCCCATAATTATGCCACACAAAAGAGTGCCTTAATTATGCCACTCAAAAGAGTCCCTTAATTATGCCACACATGGGGCCCAATAAATATGCTACACACAAGTTCCCCATAATTGTGCACACATGGGACCGCCATTAACTATGCAACACACAGGAGCCCCAAGAGGTGACAATTGTACAATTCTAAAACAATATATATCTATACATACAGACATCTCTCTCTCTATAACAGCCAATTTGCCCAATTCTATGCCAGTATCATTTTGTCATAATCCATAGCCAATTTGCCCATTAATATGCCAGTATTATTGTGCCAGATGCCAATACCATTGTGCCATTAAGATGTCAGTATTATTGTGCCTTTCATATGCCAGTAATATTGTGCGATTCAGATACCAGTAATATTGTGCCATTCAGATACCAGGAATATTGTGCCCTTCAGATACCAGGAATATTGTGCCATTCAAATACCAGTAATATTGTGCCATTCAAATACCAGTAATATTGTGCCATTCAGATCAGTGGCGTAGCGTGGGTTGTCAGCACCCGGGGCAAGGCAAGTAATTTGCGCCCCCTAACCCGTGGATTTTAGCACTCGAGTCTCTTCTACTAGATTAGTTAAAGAAACCCTTACCCCCCAAGCACATGTATTGTTTGTTATGAAAATACTTATGTAATTAAAGTAAAATGCATCTAAATACAAGTTTATTTTCCAACACTTTATTGAGTGCGAACATGCATTACACACATTCTCCACATTTTCAGCAGGTCTATGAATACAAATATACACATGTAGTAACCTAGCATGGGCCATGCCATTATATGTCGTCTCACAACCATCGTAAACGACAAACAATATCAAGAACAAAAACTAAACATCAAAATGGAACCATACCCTGGAGATGATCCAAGACTGGGCTAGATGGAGCCAACTTCCTCAATCCTGTACCTCTAATGTTACCCCCCCCCCCCCCCCACACACACACACACATATGCCATAATTGTTGTGCCATTCAGATGCCAGTAATATTGTAACTTTCGGATGCCAGTAATATTGTGCCAGTCAGAGCCCAGTAATATTGTGCCAGTCAGAGCCTAGTAATATTGTGCCAGTCAGATGCCTGCAATATTGTGCCAGTCAGATGCCTGCAATATTGTGCCAGTCAGAGCCCAGTAATAATGTGCCAGTCAGATACCAGTAATATTGTGCCAGTCAGATACCAATAATATTGTGCCAGTCAGATACCAGGAATATTGTGCCTGTCAGAGCCCAGGAATATTGTGCCTGTCAGAGCCCAGGAATATGGTGCCTGTCAGATGCCTGTAATATTATGCCAGTCAGATGCCTGTAATAGTGTGCAGTCAGAGGCCAGGAATATTGTGCCAGTCAGATGCCTGTAATATTGTGCCAGTCAGATGCCTGTAATATTATGCCAGTCAAATGCTTGTAATAGTGTGCCAGTCAGAGGCCTGTAATATTGTGCCAGTCAGATGCCTGTAATATTATGCCAGTCAGATGCCTGTAATATTGTGCCAGTCAGAGCCCAGTAATATAGTGCCAGCCAGATGCCTGTAATATTATGCCAACCAGATGCCCAGTATTATTGTGCCAGCCAGATGCCCAGTAATATAGTGCCAGTCAGATGCCCAGTATTATTGTGCCAGTCAGATGCCCAGTATTATTGTGCCAGCCAGATGCCCAGTAATATAGTGCCAGTCAGATGCCCAGTATTATTGTGCCAGCCAGATGCCCAGTAATATAGTGCCAGTCAGATGCCCAGTATTATTGTGCCAGTCAGATGCCCAGTATTATTGTGCCAGCCAGATGCCCAGTAATATAGTGCCAGTCAGATGCCCAGTAATATAGTGCCAATCAGATGCCAAGTAATATAGTGCCAATCAGATACCCAGTAATATAGTGCCAATCAGATGCCCAGTAATATAGTGCCAATCAGATGCCAAGTAATATAGTGCCAATCAGATGCCCAGTAATATTGTGCCAATCAGATACCCAGTAATATAGTGCCATTCAGATACCCAGTAATATAGTGCCAATCAGATACCCAGTAATATAGTGCCAATCAGATACCCAGTAATATTGTGCCAATCAGATACCCAGTAATATAGTGCCAATCAGATACCCAGTAATATTGTGCCAATCAGATACCCAGTAATATAGTGCCAGCCAGATACCCAGTAATATAGTGCCATTCAGATACCCAGTAATATAGTGCCAATCAGATACCAAGTAATATAGTGCCAGTCAGATACCCAGTAATATAGTGCCAATCATATACCCAGTAATATAGTGGCAATCAGATACCCAGTAATATAGTGGCAATCAGATACCCAGTAATATAGTGCCAGTCAGATACCCAGTAATATAGTGCCAATCAGATACCCAGTAATATTGTGCCAATCAGATACCCAGTAATATAGTGCCAATCAGATACCCCGTAATATTGTGCCAGTCAGATACCCAGTAATATTGTGCCAATCAGATACCCAGTAATATTGTGCCAATCAGATGCCAAGTAATATAGTGCCAATCAGATGCCCAGTAATATTGTGCCAATCAGATGCCCAGTAATATAGTGCCAGTCAGATACCAGGAATATTGTGCCAGCCAGCCCCCCCCCCCGTACTTACATGAAGCGGCTCCGTGTCCCCCGCCGGATGTCTCCTCCGTGCAGTCTTCCCTCTTGCACGGAGGAGGGAAGCAGACACCGGATGAGACGCGACGTCACATCCGGCGTCAGTTTTTTTATTTTTTTTTTCTGGCCGTCGCATCCATCGGATGCGGCTTGCCGGAAAAAAGCGTTCACAAGCGCAATGCGCTGTGAACGCGGCAGCAGGGGCTGGGGGCCCACGGGACAGCTGCCTTGGGGCCCCCCAGGAGTAAATGGGCCCAGGGCAGCTGCCCCGTTTGCCCCGCGTTAAAGACGGCCCTGGCGGCCACGCGGCCGCATAGGGCTAGTGCGCCCCCCCAGATATTGCGCCCGGTGCGGCCGGCCCCCCCTGCACCCCCCACGCTACGCCACTGATTCAGATAACATGAATATTGTGCCATTCAGATACCAGGAATATTGTGCCATTCAGATACCAGGAATATTGTGCCCTTCAGATACCAGGAATATTGTGCCATTCAAATACCAGTAATATTGTGCCATTCAAATACCAGTAATATTGTGCCATTCAGATAACAGGAATATTGTGCCATTCAGATACCAGGAATATTGTGCCAGTCAGATACCAGGAATATTGTGCCATTCAGAGCCCAGTAATATTGTGCCATTCAGAGCCCAGTAATATTGTGCCAGTCAGATACCAGGAATATTGTGCCAGTCAGATACCAGGAATATTGTGCCATTCAGAGCCCAGTATTATTGTGCCATTCAGAGCCCAGTAATATTGTGCCATTCAGAGCCCAGTAATATTGTGGCATTCAGAGCCCAGTAATATTGTTCCATTCATATGCCAGTAATATTGTGCCACTCAGATGCCAGGAATATTGTGCCACTCAGAGCCCAGTAATATTGTGCCAGTCTTCCTCCCTCCTCCCCCCTTTCCCATCACTTACCGCCTGGCTGCTGCTCCGTGTCCTCAGCCAAACGTCTCCGTGCAGTGTTCTCTCCTGCATGGAGGAGGGAAACACAGTCACCGGATGTGACGTAACGTCACATCTGGCCGCGGTGATTTTTTTCCCCCCGGTGCCCAAATCCACCCTATGCGGCTGCCAGAAAAAAAAGTTAAGCAGAGCAATGCGGTGCAGGGGGATGCCGGCAGCACGGGTGTCACCCCCGCCGGAGGTGTCACCCGGTGCGGTCCGCACCCCCCGCACCCCCCTGAGATGCCACTGGTTCACATTTGTTTTCTAAGCACATTTTTTGGGGGGATCTGGTTGGTATCCTTGCTTTTGTACCCATTATTCTGTAACATTAAAATAACACAGGGACACATCATAAATTCAAGAACCAATGCATAATTTTATTATACTGTTGTTGTTGTTTTTTTTTTTACATGAATTAAATTTCCCCCCTAATAAATTATTAACACGCTTGCAATTTCTATAGAATCTCTGTAGTTGTGTCTCTGTGTAAAACAAGATATAGGCAGTTCTAGATTACTGATTATACTTGTAGAATGATGACCATGTTGATTTTATTGCTTGATGAATATTGTTAGCCAAAAACAATTCTCATATGTTTTCTATACCTGTTGGTGATACAATAAAGCATTTTTACTAATTTCTTGATTCAAAAGGCAATGGTTATAACATGCATGATATAAAAGTAAAGCCATCTGTAGGCAATGTATGTGATATTTCCTTATTAGTCAACCCTTATAATATATGATGGATGACCTTATTGATGAAGAAGCTGTTCTATTGAATTCACTTCTTGATTGCAGTAATTTGCATTAACATACCATAATCATCTAACTATCCTGTTACATAATATTACAGGGACATCAAACATGTAGCTCCTGGGTCAAATGCAGCCAATCTGATTTAATTACTAATATTCTCATTAGGCCCATCAGTGTCTAGTTTTGATTAAATAAAGTTACATTTTAAAAATCTAAACTTTTTTTTGATGGCCTCTGTAAGACTGATGAATAACTAACCATTACGCAAGCTATTCTTCACCACTCCAATACATTTGAACGTGGCCAATATATGGATATCTGAAAAACTTGGATCTCCTCTATTAAATCAAATAATCAACGGTATGTAATGGTATAACATATCATAGCAGATAGGTAATGAAAATTCATTTTTAATTTATTTATTCAATTAATTATGAAGTAAGCAGGGCTAACTAACTACCTTGGATCTAATCACATTGAGTATTTCATCAGTGTCCTAAAACTGACAAGTTACATGAAGAACTCTTGTCTCAAACGCGTTTACCCTAATTATTTATGTGGGTCTTCCTTTGACAAGCATAGTTTATATAAAAAGTTATACCAAAATGTTTCAGTTAATTTACCAACATGTACATAAAACACGTATCTACACTTTACACAACTGATTTTAAAATGATATGATGTTTACTAAACTTACTTTGCTAAAATGAACAATGTATTTTTTTGCCACTTAGTATCGTCTTTGTGTCGCTTCGTATCATCTTTGTGTGATACGTATTATAAAGGGACTTTTTAAGTTTTTATTTTGTTATCAATAAATGAATAATGCTGCAAGGAAATTAATACTATACGTTAGTCTGTTTAAAATGTTTTAAATCCGTTTTTATTAATTAGATAATATAATTGGATATTGTGATATTATTAATAGCAGCAGTATGCTTATTATTTATACTGTCTTGCAATTATTTTTTATCCGTAGAACTCAAAAGCACATAGATTAAATGATGCCAATAGAATGATATAGGGTTCAGAAAACAAATGCCTTCTTATATTAAAAATGGACAATTTATGCCAACACTGATGTTCGCTGCAAAACATCTGAAGAGCTATAGTTCACATTTCCTGGGGCATGCTTCACAAAGCAAATAATTCATGGGAACAGCTTACTGACTGTACAGAATTTGGCTGCACATTGGCACCTACTCATTCCCAGTTGTTAAAACATCAGCAGCACTCTACTTCCCGCGAAGGGCATTGTTCAGTTTCAGTGTCAGGTGGGCAGAAATGGGTCATGTAATACAGAGAAGATATTCTCTGGCCTTGAACATCAATCATTAAATATTACATACTGTGACCTAAGCATACATAATTATACTCTGGTATTTTGCCATATATTTTATAATATATATTTGTTTCCAAGTTTTAGAGAACATTCTGAGAACATGACATAGCCTAAGCCTGTGCACTATGTTTCCTTTGAGAAGGGAACTATCAATTTAAGGCCAAGGTAGCCGAGTTGGAAATTTTGTCCCATTCAGCTGAATGTGAGAAGAAAAAAAAAAAAATCCAACTTGGTTACTTCTCAATTCCCTTCTGTTCTTTCTTTCATGAATACAACTGTGTGAGCGTTCAAAAACGGGCTATTAGACTGGTTCATGGATTGAAGGATTCAAACATACCAGGAAAGGTTAAAGCATCTTAACATGTATAGCTTGGAAGATAGAGGATAAATACATAAAAAGAACAACAACGGCAAAGGAGGTGAGAATATTTAAAAGAAGAAAACTACGACAACAAGAGGGCAGAGTCTTAAATGAGAGGGGTAAAGGTTTAAAAGTAATGCCAGGAAGTATTACTTTACTGAGAGGGTAGTGGATGCATGAAATAGCCTTGCAGCAGAAATGGTAGAGGTTAATACAGTGAAGGAGTTTAAGCATGCATGGGATAGGTGTAAGGCTATCCTAGATATAAGATAAGGCCAGGGACTAATGAAAGGATTACATTACTGAGAGGGTAGTGGATGCATGGAATAGACTTCCAGTAGAAGTGGTAGAGGTTAATACACTGAAGGAGTTTAAGCATGCATTGGATAGGGATAAGGCTATCCTAGATATAAGATGTGACCAGTGAGTAATGCAAGTATTCACATTTTTCATTTATTGTTTTTACTTTAAGCGGAAATTGGGCAGACTAGATGGGCTGCATGGTTATTATCTGCATGTTCTATGTTTCAATACGTGTTAAAAGAATGATAAAACAACTCACACGTCTGTCTCTGGGAGCAGTTAACTTTATGACCAGTATACATTACCAGAGAAGGCTTTTGAGGTCAGGAACTTTTTGTGTTTTGAGAGTCTTTTTTTTATTTTTTTTTACGTTTTATCCATTCTGCATTGTGTTACAGCTGTGACTGTCTTAACCCCTTCGTGACTTTAGGACGTACTTTGAGTGGCCTCAGTCTGACAGGGGAAATTTGGCCGGTGCTCAAAACTACCACAGGCTACATTTCACTAAATCACACTGTGCCCAAACTTCCGGGTTCGGGCACGCCTCCGTGACGTCACACGTGACATCCGGAGTTCTCGCGAATTTTTGCCAGGGACTCTGATCGGGTCTCTGCCATAGTGTTCCTGGCTAACGATCACCTTGTGATCAATGGCCAGGAACAAATTGTGACGTTTTGGTGCTTGCGTTGTTTGGGACCCAAGCACCATGCGTCACGAAGGGGTTAAAAGCCCACTTCTGTTTATACCTTATTGTATATGGACTTTGCAAATGGTATCAGCACACCATTGTTATGTCTGATACCATTTTCAAAGTCCATTTTTGCACTTATTGGGACACAGGCTGAATCTTATTTATTATAGCATAGTATACCATTGTGTTTATATTCTATCGTCCCCCCTCATATGTTAACCCATATGTTAGCCTAAACATTAGTGGTGGAACATGTGAAGGGTTACCATACATCTACTATATTAATATATAAGGTTATATTTTCTCACTGTACCTCACATATGGTGGGGACTTAACACAGAATGTGTCAGTAGATAAGAACCATTCGGTTATTTTTTATTATTCCTGGCCTCATCTATATCTAGGATAATCTGATGCCTATCCCACGCATGCTTAAACTACTTCACCTTGTGGAAGGACCCGGCTTCATCATAGAAGCCCCGGCGGTCGTGCCGGGTGGATGCGCGCAGACATCCTCCAGCTGTTAGCGAGGGGGATCCAGGTACCCTGCAGCTCTGTGGGGGACCTGGATCCCAGTCTTATAGTCTGACCTCGATCTGAGGTAAGATTATAAGACGACTTCGAATATAAGACGAGGGAGCTTTTTTTTGCTCTGAAAAAATACTTGTCTTATATTTGAGCAAATACGGTATATATATATATATATATATATATATATATATATATATATAAATATGTGTGTGTGTGTGTGTGTGTGTGTATGTGTTTGCAATTTATTTATTGAGCAAAACTATATTTATAAAGGATGTATGTCTCTGTTAGTGTGCATATTTGTAATTTAAAATGGAAATTTAAAATTTTTATAAAAAAAATAAAGTGCTGCTACACTAATATTTGCTTTAGCTTTTTTAACCATCTTTGTTTCAGATAGTTTAAAACAATAATATCTATGCGCTTTATAAGAAACAGTGGATGCACAGACACTCCTATATATGACAATTAAAAAAACCTATACTTTTTCTTGAGCAAACATGCAAACATTCATTTTTTATTATTTTAAATTCAATTACATTTAAAAAAAATATGTATACAATTAGCTTTCTCAAAGGAAAAGCATGTATCATTTTATCACAAGGACTTTCCAGTATCAACCTGGCTACAAGCAATGCGTTAATGTAAAAATTTATATTCAGCCGTTGCCTGCTGTGTTTATAATTAAAAGAAGAAACCGTACAATCCAGCATAGCAACTGTTTCTAAAATAAATGGATATGTTCATAGAGGATAAGTGTATTGGACTTTGGCAGCCATTTTGTTTTCACATTTACATGATCTACAAAATGGATTCTGAAACATCAGGATGAAAGACAATCAAGCTAATCGGCCTTCAAACAAAGTGTGCTGTTATAATTTGTTGTTTCTTTTTTGGAAATTCTGGCTGAAGGTGATTTGTGGGAGGATACAAAATTGTAGCATTCCTATCTTTCACTAGAACTTCTCAGTTGAAGATTTTATATGAATCAAGCAAACTGAATCATAAATTCCCAAGTGCACAAGTGTTCATTCTGTTAATTCAAAGATAAAAAAAAAAAACAAAAAAAAAAAAACATAATTGAAAATCTCTCCCACACACAAACCATAAAGACATCTAAATGGAATTCATGATTGCAGCACCTAATGCAAAACACATGGCTCAAATGAAAAGCATCCTTTGTAATGTATTTAGCATCACTGTCAGCTTGAAATGTGTCTCTCAAAGATAAATGTTAATGAAAGGTCAAGTTAAAATACACATTAGAAGATAGAACAACACTGCTTTGACAACCCCCCCCCCCCCCCAAAAAAAAAGTACATTCTTTTGCGAGTCTACACAGGAGTAGGCAGGGCTAGACGGAATGTGGGGGTGGAGCAAGGAAGTGTGTGATCAAGCCTCCTACTGCAGATTTGAATTTAAATAATGCTGAGTGCTGGATACTGTTTATCCACCATCCTTTGTTTTGAAATATCACTTCTTATGTAATAAGACCTGAGACTCCATTTAAGCCTTTTTAGACAAACTGCTAACATGATGTTGGCTTAGCATAATGGGTAGTTTAGAAAACAGTGGTGGATGTAAGTTGCTATTTCCAATTTGCATCAGGCTGAGTCAGCCCAAATTCCTTATGATGCTAACAGAGCATCTTACGGAATGAGGTTCAACATCCCTAGTGGTCCAGTTTACTGGTTCTGATGGTCCAGGATCTTTCTCAGCTTCTTCTCCCATATCTCTGGTGGCCCTCTGCATTGACTTCTCCCATAGGTCTGGTGGCCCTCTGCCCTACTGCCAGTCTCAGGTGGTATGGTATTATAGGTATAAATATAGCCATCCACAGGCTTTATGATATAGCTGTCTTGAGAATGTGGACCGCCAGCTATCAGTACAGCTACTATCTATATACAGCTATCCAGCCACAGGCAGTGGAGTGTTGCTATAATCTCTATGCCATTGTCCAACCACAGACTGTAGGGTACAGTTACTACAAATATTCAGACAGACACCCGCAAGAGGTATACTTGTGACACTGGTTGAGAATCATGGGAGGCAAAGTAAAGGAAAGGAACTCATTTGTGATTCAGAAAGAACAACACATGTATTATCACAATTGTATAATCAAGTTGTGAAAATGCTGTGGTCAGATATGAATCCCAAGATCTCCTGCAAACACTTGGCATTCTGATTGGTGGAGTAAATGGAGACTGGGCCTGTGTGCGCCTCTCGCAACCAAAGCACCAGTACTCAAAGTTATCCAATGCTCTGAAAGGTGGGACAGGAAGAGAGGTCTGTGTGCACTATATCTGTCTGTCTAGGTAATGTTCAGAAGTTTGCCCTTCACTGGGCTAGAATCCAGAAGGCCGCAGACCAAAATGATTGTGGCACAGAACTAAACATGGAGCAATTACCAAAACACTGGTTTTCTTAGTGATTGCTTCAATTTTAGCACTTTGTTTTAGAATTGCTGTACGTGTTCCTTTTATACCTGTGGTCTATAATGTGTACAGGCATAGCTGAGCACTTTACCAACAAGGTTACTATATATATTTCATATGATTGCATGAACTATTACTACCATTAATAGCTATCAATGCTGGTAGTGTACTGTTTAACACCTAGGTGTCAGAATAAAATGCATTTCCTTCATACAATGTGCACTTAATACCCATCAGGCGATCAAAAAGTTAAACTTTAAACTAAAACCATCAACCCACCCACTCTTCTTTTAACAAATTGCATTTACCACAGACTAACACATAATCCCACACAAGCTGTCACTTTATAGTTTGTTACACTTCTCTTTCAATAAATGATTCACATAGTCTTTCCTAATTAAAGTCCAAACCTATGCCATAAAAAAACCCCCCACAAAAAATGAAAGCAACATTATCTTGAATGTCTGGATGGAAAATCTAATCAGCAGTACATGATTACATTTGTTCAGGTTATATGTAAAGGTTTTAGAAACATTCTTTTACATTAAATGGCATCATAAAACCCATGAACTGCATTTGCAATAGACTGTATTATTTAACTAATTGGGTATATGACACAAAAGATAATTGTAGATGCAGGTGCTCTCTTGTTTCACATTATTGAGATTAATCCCTTTGTGATTCTAGGACGTTCTATGCTGTCCTAAAAGACGTTATGACCGTATAGAACGTCCCATCGTGGCCCTCGCGATGAGCTGTGTTCGGATCCCACAGCAGGGATTTGAAGCGGGATCCCACCTGTCAGATGAGGCCACTTCGAGTGGCCTCAGTCTGACAGGGAAAATGTAGCCGATGCTCAAAGCGAGCACCGGCTACATTTTGGTAAATCACGCCGGGTTCGGGCACGCCTCCGTAACATCGGGAGGTCTTGCATTTTTTGGGCAGGGACCCACAGGGTATATTAAGACCCTGATCATGTCTCTCCCATTGTGTCCCTGGCTAACTATCACCTTGTGATATGTGGCCAGGGACAAAAAGCATTTTGTTGCTTGCGTTGGCTGAGACGCAAGAACCATGCGTCATGAACAAGGTTAAACCTTCAAGGACTAATGGTGTGTATATATACGTCATGAAGGTAAACAAGGGGCGTGGCCAATTTACGAAACACCTTACATTCTGATTTATAAGGATAAATATTGCATTAAAAGAAATCTGTATGTTTCCTAAATGAGAGAGAGAAATTTCAGTTAAACATGCACATAGCAAAAGAGATGCTAAGATCATTCAGAAGGTTGCATGGACTATGATAACATTAATGTAATGGACTCAATGAGGGGCATGTACTAAAAAATCCGCAAATATATGTTATGTGCAAAACTATTTTTGCGCCTTGCCCCTTTTGTAATGTACAAAACATTTAACACTCAAATACTACATACGAGCAAATTGCGAATAAAAACGAGCAAAATTGCGAATAAAAACAGGCAAGTTTGCGAATATTTTTTCTACCTCTTTTGATAGCACTTGCTAAAAGCTGGTGTAATTTTCACACGCAAATAATTATTTTTCACAAAATATTCACAAAACTCTTTAGTATGTGCAAATACAATTGCAATTTATTGAAAAATTCACACTAAATAAAAATAAACAGAAGAGGTGCAAATCAGGAAAAAGGAGCAAAATAGTACAAATAGTCGCAAATTGCTCCTAACTCATGTTTTGCCTACTTTTTTTCCCACTGCACTTGTTTAGTTAATGACCCCCTATGTATGTAAATGGATTTTAGAATCCTAGGTTTGACCACATGTCCTATGATGAGTACCCTATGAGTATTAGTCCTATATGTTGGCATTACAAGCACTGGATTATTTGACTTAGGTTCAACTGGTAAAAACGAGTGCAGTTTCTACAAAATGGAGAAGGGTAACATTATATTATATTGAGTCAGCAATCCTTTCAGCAATCAACACAAGCAGAAAATTGGCCATCAGATTATGGTCCTTATTGGTGAGGTACATTGCTGCAAGGATGTACAGCTGTTCTGACTGAATCTGGGAAAAAAAACTCTACAAGGCCTTACTAAACCTTCACTGCTACCAGCATTCATAATGAGAGTGACCAACAGGGAGCAGCCTTCCATGCTGCAAAATAGCTACATTTTTAATGGTAGACAATAAAGTCCAAAGGTCTGAAGGGACACAATAGAGTACAAAGTGGGATGGAGAGGCAAAACAGAGCACTTTGAACACATTTCTTAATTTTTATGTCGTATGGTCACTGTCACTGTGGTCGTTTAATACTGATAACGTATTCAAAAGAACATGCAGTACTCTCTAATGATATAAAGTTATATAATCCCTGTGAGTACTAGAAACTCTCTTGCTTTAAAGATTGCTTAGACTTTGCTTTAAGAATGGGATTAAGGTCAAAATGTATAGACACGTTAACGTTGTACAATGAATGATATTGGGCTTGTCAAATAATAACACACTCTTTGCTGCCCAAATTACTAGTCTACACTACATGTAGGTGGTTTCTACAAACACAGACATATAAGAGACCTTAATGTGTGCATGCCATAACCAATGACTTCCTGCTGTAAGCTCTCAGTCATTTGTATTGCTATAGATTCTTCAAGATCTGGGTGTTATAATAGAGTTATCATTTACTAAATAAGTGACAATTTTTTTTGAGTAACACTACTTTAAAAGTGTTTTGAAAATCATTTGTTTCTTACACGTAAACAGTTTTAACAAACAGAATTTAAAATGTCTTGGTAAATTATAATTGAAGTGAAGGAGATTTTTTTCCTGACTGATTAAGCCAAAATACTTCCAGTGGGGATTCTAGAGTTTAATTCCCACTAATGCAAACAAGATAATCAAGATGAGAAATTAAGCATCTTGTTAATGGGGATATAGATTGCTCTGGTCTCCAGAATATCTCATTGCAACAGTTGGAGCTACTATCATTATTGTTTCAGTCTTTGTAATGCTTTTAAATAATATATTTTCTGTGAAAATTAAATCATTTATATTTAACCCCAAATAATACCCTACAGTTTAGACATTATATTAACTATATTAACTAAGCAAAGTTAGCACTGTCCTTTATAGTGTGTATTAAGTATTATCTTTGACTCTGCCTTCTCCTTTATCCATCAAATGTAATTCTTTACCAAGTCTTGTTTTCTACACCTAAAGAATATTGCTCACTGAACAGGTCACACAAATTCTAGTACATTCCCTTACTACCACCTCTCTTCACTAGTGTAAGCCTTTGCAAGGTGGTATTCTGACAGTGTGTCCGGGAATACGGTTCTTACCATCGAGTGAGCTGCATATGAACTGCATATGCGCACGACAGCTCAAGGTACAGATTTGACAGGTTGGAGGAAATGCTGACTACTAGACACAATGCATGCCCAAGCATCTCGGCAAAGTCTGACATGCTGACAACTACACAAAGAGACCAGGATTAGGGTTAGAGTGAGGGTAACAATATTGGTGAGCTCTAATAATTTTTTCAACTCAGTTACAAAAATAACATCGGGGGGTTAAAGTTGGGTTAATGGTTAGCTGTAATATACACAGTTAACCTTAACCCTTACACTTAATTCCCCCCCCCCCCATACCCCCTAGGGTTAACAGTAACCATTGCCCTCACTCTAACCCTAATCCCCCTTGTCTAATCATGTAGATTATGTATCATCTGTGTCTCCACATCTGAGTTTATAACATTGCTTTATGTTCTGTACCAAATGCTATATATATAGCTTATGAAGCACTTGGTACTAGGGCAGGGGAGGTCTGGCAGCCTTAGGCCTGGGGGGCAAATCCAGTCAAGTGGCCCATTGCACCACCGAATCGCCACCCCTTACACGGCCATCTTTTCCTTGTTTTAGAACGATTATTGCCAGGATTTTCCCCCACAATATGCCAGGATTTGCCTCTTAATATGCCAGAATTTTCCTTACAATATGCCAGGATTATGCCTCTCAATATGCCAGGATTTGCCACTTTATATGCCAGAATTTTCCTTACAATATGCCAGGATTATGCCTCTCAATATGCCAGGATTTGCCACTTTATATGCCAGAATTTTCCCTTACAATATGCCAGGATTATGCCTCTCAATATGCCAGGATTATGCCCCCCAATATACCAGGATTATGCCTCTCAATATGCCAGGATGTTCCCCTCAATATGCCAGGATTATGCCCCTCAATATGCCAGGATTATGCCCCCCAATATACCAGGATTTTGCCCCCTCAATATGCCAGGATTTTCCCCCACAATATGCCAGGATTTTGCCACCATATTGAGTACTTACCTCCTTGCTGCTGCTCTGTCTCCGTCTCCCGGTGCTCTCATCTGCCTGTGTGTGGCTGTGAGGAAAGCGTTGTGCGCTCCCCTCCAGCCAAGCGTCTTCAATACTTTTTT